>BSBM01000001.1:33050000-34250000 GCA_027924585.1 Larix kaempferi | reverse complement strand
TAATTTATATATTACCTATTGAGTAGTATTTCCATTTCAATAATGCATAAGCATTACAATAGAGGCACAAAGTATATAATAGGATGAATATTCTCCAAGATTTTAGAATTTTATGAAAGATTCACCAAGACTATGCAAGGTTTTATAATTCAATGAAAGATTCGCCAAAATTTTACAAGATTTTATAATTTTATGAAAGTTTCGCCAATATTTTACAGGATTACATAATTTTATGAAAAAAATCGCCAAAAAATTATATATACATATTATATTCTTGATAAAATAGCCCTCAACCTTTCCTATGTATCATGGGGATTCCCAATTATTATACATATAAATCTAGGGGGGGTTCTTAAAATTATCCCTGGCATGAATCATGGCCAATATTTTCTGCCTGATAATTTTCGAGTTCAATTTCCATAAAATAATTTCCCAACACCGAAGATGAAAAATTCACTGGTTAATTTTTACCTTCTAATTCAGTCATGTTATGCTTCATATGAGGTTCTCTCAACACTTTAATTTGATTTTGTTTATTCTGATATGGAAACCATAGGTGATACCAGTCTTTCACAAAATAACCATTCAACTTGTTTGACGAATATCTACTCAATATAACACTGTAATCTTCTGGTATATCTACCAAATCTGCATATATGCCTTCCAACCCAGATAATTGAAGGGTATCATGATTCTTGGTGTCAAAGGAGCATTAGAATTCTCCATCTATAGCTACTGGAGCAAATGCAAACTGCTACTGCTGCACTAGAAACTTCTCAAAATATTGCAGAAAACTCTCAAAACGAAGATAAACCAGCTCTAGTGAGCTATGATACCATGTGAAATTATGTAACACAACAGATCATTGAGCCTGGGAAAATCTCACAGTGAAATAATTAGCAATGAAGAAGATTTGTAGTGAAATCTAGCAAGAATTGAGTAGTAAAATCAAACATGCAAAGAAAATCAGATGTGTATCAAAATTGGTGTCATGTTCCATTAATCAATATAATCAAAGAATATAGTACAATAGAGAGAATTTTATTATCCATAAGGAATTTGAATCCATGTCGGTATAGCATAGGAATTGTCCCCACTACAGTGCTCTGATGGTGCCAAACTCAACTAAATGTCAGTGAATTGAAGCTAATGTCAGTTAACTGATCATGAAGGGCACATCAGTGAGTTTATCATGCAAATTAGGCTAGAGAGGGTGCATTAGTTGACAATCAATGGAAATTGGAGCTCAAACCCCACACTACAGTCATGAACTCAGGTGGATTGAACTGGATCATTGAGTTAGATCCTAAAATGTAGGGAACTGACTATGCATGGCCTAAATTCATGCATGGAGAGTGCATCAGGTGGCTAATGAGGCCTAACTGACAACTGAACACCAGTAGGGGGTCAGCAACATCATCCAATACTAAGAAAAGGAAAATAATACTAAGGTGGACAAAGGTTAGAGTATTAATTATCCTAACACTATTCTAGGGTATCCCTCAAGTCATTTTTAATTAAAAAAGAAAAACATTGTAGCCTATGATAGGTTAGCTAACATAGCTAGCAATAGATGGAACTATTTTCTTACAATTGGTACATTGTAATTATGAATTGTCATCTAATGTAAGATCAAAGTTTTGTTTTCAACTTGTTGGTTGGGAATAATGTCTCATCTTGAGGAATTCAACACCTTCTTTAATTGGGAGTAAGGGTCTACTCCAAATATGCAATCGATGGTTGAATCTTCTTTGTTCATAAATTAGATTGCTTGTTGTTTATTTTCATAATGGTTAAATAACTTTATTTCAATGTTTTGTTGTATATTCTTTGTCATTTTATTTTGTTCTGTAATTGCATTTGTGTATGAATTCATGGACTCTCCATTTTCATTTTCCATAGTTGAATAATTCATTGTACATTCATTTTGCAACTACAGTTACTCATGGATTTATCCGCCATCGTGCCACAACCATGTGGTTGGTTGAGGAATCAATGTGTTGGTTTGAATAATTGCACTATAGAGTAGATTTTCTACTTTTTTAAGAATAGATTTCTTACTTTTAGTGGGATGTGATTCCTCTTCCAACATGCCACGATCATGTGGTTGATTGAGAAGTCAATTTACTTGCTTTCATTAGATTATATTTACTTTCCATGAGTGTGACATTTACTATTTAGTAGATAATTGCATTAATATTCCACATTCATAGATTAAGAGAAAGCGCGTTTCAACAACATTTGAATCCTTTATGGTTGCATATACAATGCATAACACCCCACAAGTTTAGTCTCTTGGTTGATAATTTAAGTATAAGTTAGGGGATTTAGAAACCCATATATTGTTGTAATTATTTAGCTCTCTAATTGGATCATCAATATAACCACACAAAATGTCTCAACATATATGAAGTGTCAAAATGTAGTATATGCAATCCACTTGGTGTCTCTCTAACGCAATAACATAAACATAAACAATTAAACCCAGATATTATTGCTCATATGTCAAGCTATATTTGGCTCAATTTGGAGGTCACTACATAATATTAATATTCATGTCCTTGTGAAAAGATTAAAAAAAGATAACCTAATACAAATGGTTTACAACTTCAATACTTATTTGTGATTGATACAATTTTTTTATTTTAAGAAAAGAGAAAAAACATACTAGAATATAGATAACTCCCAACTACAATACTCATTTATGATTGATATGACTTATAAAATTGGTTGTAATGGAATAGATCCGCTACCAAAATACATATGTTCCCCATAAGAATGCCACCCCTAAGCTAGTATTATGGAATGATAAACAAGTTAAGAGTGATTATTCTTAGTCAAAACCTTTGTTAGCCCCAATTATTTCAACGTGAGATACAACATGCAACTTGCAATAATAAAACCCTTGATATCCTTGAGTGAATCTAAGTTGAAGGACATATGCAACATGACATGGATTTATGGGCGCTAACAAACCTAATGCAAGGAATATAACAACTTTGAGACATATACACATATAAAGCTTCTACTTATAGCCAAAACTACTTTTGTGTGCAATCTTCTAGATTTTCACAATGTAGAGCTTTAGAAATGATCGACGCATTTAAGGTAGACACTCCACCCATCTTTAGGACCACATGAAGTTGTAGCAAAATATAAAAGATTATGGTGGATTAAAAATAGTTGGAGGAGAGAACTATCTATTAGATTAAGACATTAGAGATAAGTTATTAAAAGAGAAGACTGAGGGATTTAAGGTCCAATAAAAATAAAATATTTTAAATACAATTGAAAGATAAAGTTATAAAAAAATATAAAATAAAACAATTATGAGTATTTAGATAAATGAATTGTTAAGTAAAAGATATGTTAGAAGATTATTATATTTATCAATATTTATTTATTAAGAAACAAATGAATTGAATAAACTTTGAAAGAATGGTAATTACTAAAGTTATAAAATAAGTAGATAGCTAAAATGGGAGAAGTAACTATTAACTTTTAATATAATTAATTTGACTTAAAAGATTAATAATATTAATTATGATAATTAAATTATTTTGAAAAAATGAATATTATTAATTAATATAAAATAGATAAGATAATAAAAGAAAGGAGGAATTTAAAATCTTAAAATAATATAATAAATAAAATAACATCATTAAAGTAAAAATAAGATGTAAAACCTCATGAATAATGCACTTATTATAATTTATTTATTTAAAGGTGTATAACATAAATTAATATAAATTACAATAAGGGAGTGGAGGAATTTAAAAAGATGTATAACATAAAGTCATATGAATGACAATAAGGGAGTGGAGGTGAGTGGAGGAATTTAAAAAATAAAATTAATTCATGAAGGCTTAAAAAAGTTTTAAAAAAAGGGAAAAAAAAAAGGCGATAAGGGGTTGAAGAAGCATTAAAAGGTGTAAAAAGGGGTTGATAAATAGGTATGATGTATTACTCCATGAGAAATGAATTATGTTAGGATTTATGAATTTAGGTAAAATTAGAATTAATATGTATTTAATCAAAAGGGAAGTAAAAAGGGGTATAGATTAAAGGAGGGAAATTATATTTTAAGGAATTAAGCTAAAAGGAATATGTTCGGGGAGACAGCGAGAAACAATTAACGAAAGAGAGAGAGATTGGAGGATGCCAAAAAATGAAAGAAAGATAGATTGGGGAAATAACAAGGTTCAATCTAGGAAAGAGCATAATAATACAATGGTAATTAAAATAAAAATAAATTGGTTAGAGGATCGAGGAACATATTAATGACATGGATGATTGAGGCGATGGATTAAGGGTTTCAATGATTGGCTTATCTTATAACCATCTTCCTGGTTAAATTTATTAGGATGCTTTTCAATTTTTAGGGATTCTCTAATAAGTCTAGATCATTATTGAGCCATGGAAGCAATAATTTTAGTTTAATCAAAGAAAATATGGTGTTTGGAATTGAAGAAATGATTTGCGCTAGCAGATTTGTTGAGATGATTGTGATTGGTAACTGTGATGTTTTCTTTAAGATGGGTCTAGATGGATATACCAGTTTGTCCAATGTAGGTTTTCCCACATGAAGAAGGAATTTGGTAGGATCTCTGGGAAAGAAAGGGGTTAGATTTATCTTTCACGCTCTTGAATAATTTTTTAAGGGTCTTACAGGGTTTAAAGATGTTTTAATGTTCTTTTTAAGTAAAAGTTTAGAGATGTGATCAATTATGTCATGGATATAAGGAAGAGAGATAACTTATTCAAGATGCATGGAGAGTTTGGGGGGTTTGGGTTTTGGATGCAAGACCTGTTGAAAAGTTTTATTGATGAGGTGCCAGGGGTAACCATTGGCCATGAGGGATTGGGTAAGGTGGGATATTTATTGGTTAAGGTGTTGGGGGTCAGTGATTCGAACAGCTCTAGTGATCATAGTTTTGAGGAAAATATACTTTTGAGAAGGATGGTGATTGGATTAGGCGTGAATATATCTATATGTGTGGGTATTTTTCCAATACACCTTATGAGAGAGGGAGACATATTATTGTCGGGTGACTAGGACATCAAGAAAATGAATAGAACAAAATTGTTGGATTTCCCCGGTGAATTGGATGTGAGGATTTCTCAGGGCGTCTACCAAATTCATTGTTCATGTATGAAAACCTACATTGGACAAACTGGTAGATCCATCCAGACCCATCTTAAAGAACACATCGTAGATACCAATCACAATCGTCTCAACAAATCTATTATTGCGGAACATTCCTTCAATTCCAAATACCATATTTGCTTTGATCAAACTAAAACGCTTGCTTCCATGACTTAGTACTCATCTAAACTTATTAAATAAGCTCCAGAAATCAAAAAGCATCATAATAACTTTAACCGAAAAAATAAGCCCATCTTAAAAACCCTTATCCATCATCTCAATTATCCATGTCATTAATATGATCCTCAATCATCTAACTAATTTAATTTAATTTTAATTACTCTTATATTATTATATTCTTCCCTATACTAAACTTTATTATTTCCCTAATCTCTCTTTCTTTCATTTTTTTTTTTTTTCATTCCCCAATCTCTCTTTCTTTCATTAATTATTTCTCCTATCTCCCCAAGACATGTTTCTTTTAACTTAATTCTTTAAAATATCATTTCTCACCTTTAATCTATGCCCCTTTTTACTTCCTTTTGGTTAAATACTTAATACCCTAACCCAATTCTTCATTTCTACTATGGTTTAATACAACATAACTATGTCTTCCCTTTATTTTTATTTCTCAACCCTCGTTTACACTTATAATTCTTCTTCAACCCCTCATCACCTCTTTTAGTTGTTTTTAACTTTTTAATGAGGTCTTGGGAAATTAATTTTATTTTTTTAATTCCTCCACTCCATCATTGTCATTTATATTAATTTATATTCTACATCTTTTTAAATTCATCCATTCCCTTATTGTCATTTATATTAATTTATATTATACACATTTTTAAAATAAATAAATTATAATAAGTGCATTATCCACGAGGGTTTTACATCTTATTTTTACTTTTAATGATGTTATCATGAATTAATTTTAATTATTATATTATTTTAAGTTTTTAAATTTTTATTTTTCTTATTATTTTATCTATTTTATATTAATTAATAATATTCATCTTTTTAAATAATTTAATTATCATAATTAATATTATTTATTATTTAAATCAAATTAATTATATTAAGTGCAATATTAATGATTATATCTTCCATTTAGTTATCTACTTATTTTATAACTTTAGTCTTTACCATTCTTCCAATGTTTACTCAATTCATTTGTTTCTTAATAAATAAATATAATAATCTTCTAACAAATATTTTACTTAACAATTAATTATCTAAATGTCCCTTATTATTTTATTTTATAGGTTTAGATAACCTTACTTTTCAATTGTATTTAAAATATTTTATTTTTATTGGACCTTAAATCCTTCAATCTTCTCTCTTAATAACCTAACCCTAACGTCTTAATTAACGGATAGTTCTCTCCTCCAACTATATTTAATCTAACATAATCCTTTATGTTTTGCTACATCTTCATGTGATCTCGAAGATGGGTGGAATGTCCACCCGAATTACGTCGATCGTTTCTAAAGCTCTACAAAGTAATAATACATAATATTGCACATAATGGTTAAACACTATGGAAATATTCATAACAAAACTACCTTATTGATCTCAACAAGATCAAGGGTTGAGCTATAACCTTCCTTGCTAACCCCACCTATACCAAGCAATGAAACTCACCCTTAAACAATTACTTCAACTAAAAGGTATTTGGCATACATTTGTAATAATGATATGAAATTAAAAGTCTTTATAAGTACACGATTGACCATTAAAGAAAATATGTAGTCAACAACCAATGCAAATGCAAATGCACAACTACAAATAAATGTATATAGACAATTGCAACTAGAATGTAATATTAACAAGGGAGAGGAAGAGGATGGGAGTTAAGATTGCATTTAGTAAGCATTAGTTGCGATTATTAGGAAAGGGTTAGTTGTGATTATTGTGATTATTAGTTGGGACTTATGAATAAAATTTGTGTAAATATATTCTAGGAGATATGGGAAAGGGTTGGCTATGATTATTGTTATTAGTTGGTTTATGTCTAATAGGTCCATATTTATGTTATGGACAAGATGTTGTTTTTTGAGAGTGCAAGATCAAAGTAATGAAAAGCCCCTTGTTATTTACATTTTACTTGTTCTTTCTCAAATGGATTATTAGTATATATTTTTAACTAGATATTCTCTAATACATTTAATACGAATGGTTGGATGATGTTGCGAGCCATGAATGCTTAGAGTATGGAAATGAAGTGGCTTTTTCTTAAGTACGAGTTTGAATTATAAGTCTCATCGTGCTACCCAATCCACCTATCGTACATCTTGAAAATGTGCCTCGGGTGGGACCTTCCCTCTTGTACAGATTGAACATGTCAGCACTATACTAGAATAGACCTTGTTGGATGCCTAATTGGGCCCTAGTCTACTAATTAGATCCAATAGTAAATACACACTTGCACAAATCATATAATTATACCTTTTTCACAATAATAATTATATCATAAGAACAAAATCATTATCTTATTAAAGAACTCAAACACAGACACATTCACGCGGGCTAGCATAGATCTGGTCAAAACAGAAATTAAAAAAGTAAGAAACAAACTTAATGCATTAGCTAAAGACTATCTAGCCCTCCACCTGGAACTTGCAAACACAATTCAACCAGATTTCTGGATGAGCATCTATTCAAGCATGACTGTTATAATAGACCAGCCTAGATCCAAATCCTAGGCTCTATCAAGCGCCGAGAGGGATCAAATCTCCCGAGGTGCAAAGCTCTCCTTGAATAGCTCCTCAAGTGCAATACCTGAGCCACCTAATCCTAAGCTCTAAAGTCTCTAGTTTAAGTCTCATATTTACTTTTTACTTTGTATTATTCTTTTTTGTTTATGGCCGACATAATATTTATTACTTTTTACTTTGTATTATTATTTTTTGTTTACTTTGTATTATTTTGTTAATGGACAAACACTCAAAAGTCTCATATTTACTTTTTACTTTGTATTAAAAGTTAAAAGTAAAGTCTCTAGTTTAAGTCTCATGTTTACTTTTTACTTTGTATTATTTTTTTTTGTTTATGGCCGACATAATATTACCACCTAATCCTAAACTCTAAAGTCTCTAGTTTAAGTCTCATATTTACTTTTTACTTTGTATTATTCTTTTTTGTTTATGGCCGACATAATATTTATTATTTTTTACTTTGTATTATTCTTTTTTTGTTTACTTTGTATTATTTTGTTACTCGACAAACACTCGACTCACAAGATCTCCCCCATACTAGGCTGTAGAGCGCCTCTCAACGCAATAAAGCTGGCATAAGGAAGAAGAAAAAAATTATAATTTTTTTTGATGAATTGGTAGAAAAGCAGTCGAAGAGAAGTTAGAAACTCTCTAGTGAAGAACGTGGTAATAAAGGATGTAATAATGTTGGAAATCTATCCATCCAGTCTCTAGACAACAACATGGTTAAAGTACTTGACAGAGGTCTCAATTTTTCAATTGCGCCCAAAAAAATACCAATGGAAGACATCGTATGTGTAGTAGAAGACTCAATCTCTGCTCCTCCGGAGAACGAAACTACAGAGACAAGACAAAACTGTGTAAGAATATTAAAAAATGCCAATCCTACCAAACCAAACATTAGCAAAGAAGAATCCATAGCGTTAAAGGAGTTGAAAGTGAATGAGGATATTATGATAATGAAGGCAGATAAGGGCAACGCGACAGTGGTCATGAACACCACAGACTATGAAACAAAAATGCTCCAACACCTAACAGAAAGCGGTTTCTACAAAGAGTCAAGGAAGAGACCCAACTGCGAGAATAACAAGGGACGTTACGAAATCCTTAGATGGGTCCTCGTTGGATGATGCGACGAAGAAGAAGCTTTACCCAAAGAATCCAATTATACCTAGAATCTATGGATTGCCGAAAATCCATAAGAATGGGGTGCCATTAAGACCTATAGTTAATACCATAGGATCGCATACCTATCAATTAGCCAAATACCCTGCAAAAACCCTAAAACCATTGGCTAGAAAAACATTCTATTACATCAAGGATTCATCTTACTTTGTGAATGAGATAAAGGTCTTACGCTTGAACAAAGATGACACTATAATAAGCTTTGATGTGGTATCCTTATACACAAAGGTGCCAGTGTTAGAAGCAATTGAGCTAATAAAAGAAATCACAAATGATGAAATTGTAGAACTTGTAAAGATCTGTCTAAAATCTACCTACTTCTCATTCTGTGGAAAAATATATGAACAAATAGACGAGGTAGCAATGGGATCTCCGCTATCCCCAATAGTAGCAAACATATACATGGAATACTTTGAAAAGAAATCTATTGATTCATATCTCCAAAAACCAAGAGAATGGAGAATATTTGTAGATTATACAAATTTTATATGGCCTCATGGAAAGGAGAGTCTAGACAAATTCTTCACATACTTAAATAGCCTGTCAAACCACATAAATTTCACTATGGAAGTCCAAGAGAATGATATCCTTCCCTTTCTTGATGTTCTCATCACAAAAAGAGTTGATGGCTCCCTCTCTCATCAAGTCTACCGTAAGAAAACCCACACCGATAGGTACTTGCATGCCGAGTCATACCATCATCCCTCTCAAAAACTCGGCATCCTCACAACCCTTGCCACCCAAGCAATGAGAGTATCTGTCGAGGAACACCTATCAAGGGTAATGCAAAATAATGGCTATAACACAAAAGACATCAAAAGGTCTTTTAAAGTTTCACAAGAATCAAAAAATAAAAGTGAAAAACAAAAGCAAGACTATTCTAGGATAGCAATTATTTCTTATATTCATGGAACTTCCGAAAAGATTGCTAAGGTGTTAAAGAAAAAACAAATAAAAACAGTCTTTCGTCCTCCAAATTCATTAAGAAACATATTAGATAAAGCAAAATATAGGATCAATCCCATGCAAAAGAAGGGTGTATACCTAGTTCCGTGTTCTTGTGAGGATGTATACATAGGTGAATCTGGTCATTCTATACAAATTAGACTGAAGAACATTGTGTCGATATAAAACATGGTAGAAGAAAGTCAACAATAGAAGAACATTCATTAAATACGAGACACCAAATACGCATGGAGGATGCAAGAGTTGTAGCCCTATAAGATCATTACAATAAGAGAGGCCATTGAGATTGAAAAATATACAAAAAAAAATTAACAAAGATGATGGGTTGATATTATGCAAATCTTGGAAGCCAATAATACATTCCTTAAAAGAAAAAACTACTCGTCGACCAAGCTTAAAAAGTCAAACATAGAATGGCTGAAAACAACTATTTATTGATCCAAAATAACCTAGATTTTATTGAGACATTCCACTCCTAATAATAGACTCAGCTCTAAGTCTGAAACGTACATAGAATTGAAAAACTACACATGGTATCTCCATATTATTATCTCGACAACAAAATGACTACATGCAAAAGTATAAACCAAAACCTTTAACTAACCACCAATTAACCTCATAAAGTTATTAACCAAACTATATTAAAGATGTAAAGAGAGTGTCCCTTGAATTTCCATAATAACAATAAAAAATTTAATCCTTTTATTTTCCCCTCGTGACCTTTCAATTTATTTTCTTAATCAAAATCATTTTATTATGCATTAATTCTACACCTACCTTCAATTATGATTCTAACTTTTCACATGCACATAAACTTCCATTTATAGGGGTTGAGATTTTCCCAACGCAAGACATTCTGCATTCTATGGGAGATGAGCCTTTGAATTGTCTACTTTGGTTCATCCTTCCTTTTATACTCTTCCTTCCATAAGCCCCCAAGTATTCCTGTCATACCTAAAATATTACCATAGTTATCAATTACTAGGCATTATAGTTTATCTAATAGTT
Organism: Larix kaempferi; assembly: GCA_027924585.1. Taxonomy (NCBI): domain Eukaryota; kingdom Viridiplantae; phylum Streptophyta; class Pinopsida; order Pinales; family Pinaceae; genus Larix; species Larix kaempferi. The sequence goes on along the minus strand of BSBM01000001.1, from coordinate 34,238,984 downwards.
TATCGCTGTGTTTGGCATGATTTTGAGATAAAGTAATGGGATAATTAGGTTTCATGAGTAAATCAATCTAAATGTGGTATCTCCATATTTGTGGAAGACTATGCCGCAAAATAATATGTTGTCGAATTCTATGCCACATAGCACTCTATTTTATATGGCTCGCCTCTTTGTGAAAGATGTGTGTTGTGTAGTATTCATAGTTATCTCAAGGAATGAATTTTATGTTGTGGCTCACCTCTTGTGAAATATGTGTGTGTTGTAGAATTCATAACCATTTCAAGTAATAGATTCTATATAGGTTGTGGAATACTTGGAATATTTTCAAAACCCCATAATCCAAAATCAAATGGATTTAAAGTAGACCTCTCACCACATGGCACAATAAACATGTTAGGATATAGTTAAAGGAAACCACACAACAAGTGGTGAAGTTACATTACTCATGTAAAATGTCCATTTTTCATAGTATTCATAATGACAAGAAACATATCACATATGTGTATGAATTTTGTTGAAGGAAGCTATGAATTTCTTGAGACATATTCTAGGGAATCCCTCAACTCATGTTGTATATAAAGCAATCATTGTAGCCTATGATAGATTAGGTAACATAGTTAGAAATAGATAGAACTATTTATTTAAATTGATACATTGTAATTAGGAATTTTTAACTAATGTAAGATCGATGTTTTGTTTTTAACTTGCTTGTTGGGAATAGTGTTTCATATTGAGGGATTCAACACCTTGCTTGATTTGGAGTAAGGGTCTGCTCCAATTATGCCATCAATGGTTGAATCCCCTTTGTTCATATATTATATTTCTTGTTATTTATTTTATAATGCTTATATAACTCTATTTCAATGTTTTGTCGTATGTTCTTTGTTATTTTATTTTTTTCAACAACTACATTTGTTTATCAATTCATGGACTCTCCATTTGCATGTACCATAGTTGAAGAATTCATTGTGCATTTGTTTTGTAGTTGTGGTTACTTGTGGATTTCTTTATCAGCATGCCACGACCATGTGATTGGTCTAGGAATCAATTTGTTGGTTTGAATAAGTGCACTATAGAGTATATTTCCTACTTTATGTAGAATAGATTTCCTACTTTTAGTGGTGTGTGATTCCTCTTCCAACATGCCACAATCATGTGGTTCATTGAGGAGTCAATTTACTTGCTTTCATTAGATTATATTTACTTTATGTGAGTGTGACATTTAGTATTTAGTATTTAATTGCATTAATATTCCACAAGATTCACGGATTAAGAGAAAGCTAGTGTATTTCAATAATAATTGAATCCTTTATGATTGCATATACAATGCACAACACCTCACAAGTTCATGCTCACTGGTTGATAATTTAAGTATAAGTTAGGTGATTTAGCAACCCATATATCATTGTAATTATTTAGCTCTCGAATGAGATCAGTAAGATAACCACAAAAAATCTCTCAACATATATAAATTGTCAAAATGTAGTATATGACATCCACTTGATGCTCCTCTAACACAATAACATAAAGATAAACAATTAAATCAAGATCTTATTGCTCATATGTCAAGCTATCTTTGGTTGAAATTGGAGGTCACTACATTACTATTTTTCATTTATTTGAGCAAAGAGAAAAAATATAATATAATACAAATGGTTTACAATTTCAATACTTATATGTGATTGATACAATTGTCTATTTTAAGAAAAGAGAAAAAATATACTAGAATACAAATAACTCCCAACTACAATACTCATTTATTATTGATATGACTTATAAAATTGGTTGTAATGGCATAGATCCACTACCAAACTATAGATGTTTCCCATAATAATTCCACCCCTAAGTTGGGATTATGACATGATAAATGAGTTAAGAGTGATTATTCTTAGTCATAATCTTTATTAGCCCCAATTATTTCAACACGAGATGCAACTTGCAACAATAAAACCCTTGATATCCATGAGTGGATCTAAGGTTAAGGACATATGTAACATGATATGGCTTTATGAGTTCAAACAAAGCTAATGCAAGGAACATAACAACTTTGAGACATATACACATATAAAGTTTCTACTTATAGGTGAAACCACCTTATTGATCTCAACAAGATCAAGGATTGAGCTATAACCTTCCTTGTTAGCCCCAATTATACCAAGCAATGAAACTCACCCTTAAATAATTACTATACCTAAAATGTATTTTAATACATTTGTAATTATGATATGATATTTAAAGTCTTTACAAGTATGTAATAAACCATTGAATAAAATATGTATTCAACAACCAATGCAAATGCAGAAATAGAAATAAATGCATATAAACAATTGCAACTAGAATGTAATACTAATAGGGGAGAGGATGAGGATGGGAGTTGTTATGAAAGCATTTAGTAGAAGGTAGATAGTCACCATGAGAGGAGGATAGGAATGAATTTTTTAAAACATAATCATCCAAATGCACGTGTTTTTCCTAGCACACAAGCATGCATGCAAAGTTAGCAACTTTGAATTGTAACAAATGAGAGCTAGAATGGCATTAATAGACACATGTAGGTTGTGGAAGAAGAGGTGTTGGTGAATAACATAAGGATGGGTTACCAAGAAGTAGTAAAAGGAAGGGACATGCCATTGCTTGGCATGCTACATGATATCATTACAAGCACCAATGATATCCGTGGTTCAACTTATGAAGCAAATGTCAAGAATGGAGTTAAAACCCATTTGAGAAATATTGGAAAGGTGTCAAAGATCAAAGGATACCTTCCAAATATTGAAAAAAATGTATGAAATGTTTGATAGAATGACACCAACTATTTAAATAATGTCAATAAGAAAGTTTTGTTTTCATATGTGAAGGAGTATTCAAATCTTCACAAAAAAAATATTTGAGAAAACCATCACTCTAGAGGTAGAGGTGGAGAGCTTGAAGAGTATTAATAGTGAGAAGTCAAAAATAGGCCATGGAGGGGATCTTTCTTAATCAATGATAACTAATATTCCCTCTAAATTTGTCTTTGGGGGTTTTAAGTAGAGGAACAAATTTCTCATTAAAGGTTTCACTTATTACCCCCTTCCAAGTACAGTGAAAAGAAAAAATATATTCAAATCCCCTTCCTTAAAAGAGGTCATTCAAAACAAATATTCCTCTCATTTTGATCTCATGACTCCTCAACCAATATCCTTCATTGTGGAGAGATGAAAATATAACCTAGTGTTACATATGCAAATGTTATAGATTAATAAGCTCATCACTATTTATAAGGGCCATGCCTTGATTTTTTTATTCAATTGATCATGGCCATCATGAACCACTATTTGAGAGTGGAACCTAGACCATAGAGAATTTAATAATTATTTGTTCCAAAGGTTTCTTTATCATTTTTTTCACAATCTTGATGATCACATAAAGGTATTGGAAGAGGGACCATGGTTTTGGGGTAGAGATGGCCTCTTCATTAAACCATGGGTACACTATACAGCCCAACTACCATGTCTATAGTAACAACCCTAGTGTTGATGAGACCATTGAATATCCATATCCACTTATGGAATATTCAAGTTCAATAAAAAATTGGAAATACTCTAGGTATATTTCTAAAGTTTAACATAAGTCGTGTCCAAAAGGGCATCATTATATATGTCCAAATCTATGTATAACTTAGCCCAAGTCTAGGCCTATAAGATAAGATAGGTCTAGAGTAGGATAATTCTTGATATATCTAGGAACCTTAACATGAGACATGGATTTTAGATGTAGGTTCTATCAAATAAACCATCTAAAATATGATTCCCCGGAGGCTAAGGTCCCCTAACAAAAAAGGGGGAAATATTAAACCTAGAGGCCTTAATCAATTTTAGATGAATACTCACGAGGCACCTTCAAAAAATGATGTCGATCACTAAAATCACAAAACATAAAATGTTAAAGATATCAACCTCTCCTTATAAGGTAGGTGATGTTGATATGGATTTATTGATGCAAAAGCGCTTTAACTCCTATTAAAAATATGTTATGACTAATAACCTTTAGGTGGGGTGAAGAGGTTGTTAATTTGTTATCTTTAATTCGGAAATGAAATAGTACTTGAAATCAAATAACAATCATACACATAATCAATCACATTCAATACGTGAATTTACCTTGGGGAAACCCTATATGACTTGAGGGAGAAAACCCCAGTAAAACCTTCCTTAGTATATTGATAGATATTAGAGAATGTATTTTACATCAAGCACCCCCAACGCAATACAGAGCAAGAGAAAGATAAATAAGAGAGACTCAGAATAATATCCTACACAAAGAGAAGCACCTCACCTTCAAGGGATAAGAGAATTCACTTCACGTTAAATTTATCAATCATGTATAACATATTTATATATTCTTCACATGCATCGACTTCTATTTTTATCTTCTGAATTCATGCAGAACTCACCCTCCATCTAGGTGTATCAATATTGCATGAAGAATAGCACCCCTCTTCTCATGTAGTGCATTTACTCAATGAATTGAGTCTTAGGATGAACTCCCACTTTAACCGAAAGCTTTCCCACTTAGTTAGGTGGCTAACTTAAGTGTCTTCATGCAAGTGTCGCAACTCAAGTGTCGTCTTTTCGTTTAACATAAGTGTCATCATGCAATAACACTTAGTTAACTATATCTTCTTTGTCATCTCTTAGTTAACTCCCTTAACTGATTCTTTCTTGTTAACATCACTATAGTGATCAATTCGATTTCTCCTTTGATTGACTAAAGTATTCACTGAAACTTAACAATTCAAATTCTCTCTTAATTAATTATTTTATGTGCAATTCTAATTCTCTCATATCTTATCACGTCTTATCTTTATCTCTTGTCTTATCTGCATGGTCCACGTGTACCTTCTTAATTATCATATCAAATATACTAAGGTTATTTTCCCAATGATGTGATCATATTGTCCTACTATCGTTCCAAGTGGTTATATCCTAAAGTAATTCACTTTAGAGGTGGCCAGACTGTAGAGGAGACTTAATAGCTCAACCATGATTAGTAGTACATCACACACCATACATCCTTCGACATGCAATGCATCACCTCAACATATGAGTCACCACCTCAAAACATGAGGATCTATCTTGACACACAAGACCATAGCCCTGACTAGCAAGACTGTACAACATCATCACTTTGACAAACAAAGCACTTGCCTCAACACATGAAGATTAAGCATTCTTGAGTCCAACTCAAGATTCTTCTCCAAGTTTCCTGAGTCCAAATCAGGCTCCTATAAGGCACTACCTCGACACATGAGGCTCAATATTGACACACAAGATTGACCTAGATAATGACTCGTGATGCTATAACTTTAACACTCCCTCTCAGCCAGGGATACATTATCTTCCATGCCAAGCTTGTCTTGGAAGTACCTATACATTGTCACATGGGTATAGTATTAGTCAACATATCTGCAATCTACTCACCAATAGCAATGTACTGAAGTCTTACAGCACCTATCTGGACCATGTCTCTAATGTAGTGATACTTCATCTCAATGTGCTTCGATCTGTCATGAAACATAGGGTTTTCTAATATCTTAATGTAGTTCTGATTGTCAAAGTGAATGATTGTGTCTCAAGCTTCTCATCAAACAACCCAGCAAGTAGCTTACTAATCCACACAGCTTCTCGGTAGGAGGTACTAGATACAATATACTATGCTTTTGTAGTACTATGGGCTATAGAGCCCTGCTTCCTGCTGGACCAAGAGATCATAATTGATCCCAAGCTAAAAAAAAATCCATATGTACACTTTCGTTCCACAATACTACCACCCCAGTCGGAGTCGGCATATCCAAGTAACATCACTCCACCACTGGAAGCATATCTTATTCCATAAGAAATAGTACCTCAAAGGTATCTAAGCACATTCTTGGAATAAACCCAATTTCTATGCCTTATCTCGGACATGAACTAACTCAAAATACTCACTACAGAACATATGTCTGGTCTACTATGTATCAAATACATCAAGGAACCAATGAGCTATCTATACATGGTAGGATCCACTAGATCCGATCGGGAATTTGACTCATGTAGCTTCTTTAGATTAGACATGATTGGAGTAGACATGGATTTACAATCCAACATACCAAACTTGCGCAACACATCAACTGTGTACTTTCCTTGATAAAGAAAGATCTCATATTTCCTTTTCCAACCTTCTAGACCAATAAAATAATGCATAAGACCTTTGAACTCAGAAGTGAGCTCCCTCTTGCATTGATTTATCTAATTCTCCTCTCCGATAAGGAACAAGTCATCAACATAGAGAACCAAGATCAGTGGTTGGTTCTTCAAAACCTTGAAGTACAGGTTTGGGTCAGCTTCGCTTTTGGAAAAGCCCAATCTCATAAGATAGATGTCAATCCTCGAATACCAAGCCCTCGGGGCTTACCTAAGCCCATACAAAGCTTTCTTAATTTTTCATACATGGGACTCCTTCCCATGAACTACAAATCCCTTAGGTTGTTGTATGTAAACATCTTCCTCAACCTCACCATTGAGGAAGGCAGTCTTCACATCCATTTGGTGAAGTTTCCAACTCAAAACTAAAGCAAGGGAAATTATGGTTCGGATAGTAGTGTACTTGGCCACAAGATTGAATGTCTCATCATATTCTATCCCTTCTTTCTATGAGAAACCATGGGCCACAAATATTGCTTTATACTTTTCAATACTTCCATTAGATGCATGCTTGATTTTATAAAGCCACTTGGAAGTTACTATTGACTTCCCGTTAGGTTTAGGAACCACTTCCCGCACATCATTCTTCATGATAAATTTGTATTCTTCTACTGTGGCATCTTTCCATACTAGCTTCTTTGAGGATTCCTCATAGGTAGAGGGTTCTCAATCACTGATGTGACTCATCTGTGCTACATACCCTAAAAATATATCAGGTCTCTTTCGCTCTCTGGATGAGCCTGGAGGTGCTCCATGCTTTTCTACCTCTTGCAGAATGTCTCGACCCCATGAAGATCTCCTCTTAGTAGGAGGTTCATCAATATATATTTCTATCAGATCTTCTGGCTCTTTAGGATCAAGTATATATATGGACTCAGCTAATTTCTCCCTCTCACCATCTAAAAGGGGAGAATCAGAAACTGGATCCTCCATCATAGGAGTATCATGCTCCTCCATATATAAATCACACTGAAGTTCTTTGGAGCACTTGAAGGCAGCCTCTTCATGAAATATTACATATTTGTTGACTTCAATGTTTCTTTGTCTTGGAACATTGATTATGTAGGATTCACTATATCCAACAAATTTTCCTTTCTTTCCAAATGGCTCAATCTTTGTCCTCTTCTCTTTTGGTATGTGAATGTAAACAGGACAACCAAAAATATTCAAGTGTCCAATATTTGGTTTTTCACCAATGAAAACCTCTTCAAGAGTCTTTTCTCCCAAGATAGCATGAGGGATTCTGTTCTGAACATAAACAGTAGTGTTGAAGGCTTCTTCCCATAAGGATGTGGGTAGATCTTGATCACACATCATGGATTTTGCAGCCTCACATATTGTTTTGTTCTTTCTTTCAGCAACCCCATTTTGTTGGGGGGTGTAGGGTACAGTCAACTATCTTCTTATTCATGGATCATGGCTTTTGCAACCTCACATATTGTTTTGTTCTTTCTTTCAACAACCCCATTTTCTCGGGTTTGTAGGGTACAGTCAGCTATATTGTTAATCCTGCATATCAATAGAATTCATTGAGTCATGTGACTCAAACTCTCCTCCATTATCAAATCTCAAAGCATGAATGTGGTTCCCAGTCTAATTCTCAACCAATGCTTTAAACTCTTGAAACTTGTTGAGACTTGTGATAGAAATCATCTATGAAAATCACATAATACAAATAACCCTTGGATCTTTTGGTACTACTTGGAAAAATATTCTTAACGTTATTACCAAGAGAGAAACCTCTACAAACACTATCAAAATCAGATTTAAACATGGGCATACCCACATATTTTGCAATCTGGTTAACACTTTGAAATGGAGATGACCAAGCCTTCTATGCCACAGCTCACAAGGGATGATTGTGTCATGGATCATGGATTGAATGAGTTTTCTGTGAACTTTGTAGATACCTGCCTCTCTAACTCCAATCACGGATGCAGAGTTCAAGTCTTCATGATTAGGCCACAAGAGTGCTTTGTTGTCCATAAATATAACTATGAATCCTTTATCTTCTAGAACCAAAACAGATAGGAGTTTCTTCTTCAATCTGGGGAAAATAATAATTTCATCCACATGCAATACATCTCCTAAATCCTACTGAATCAGAAGTGGATCCAACTCCTAGGATCGATTAGGTAGTATTATCTCCAAGTTCCACCTTATAAGAAAACTTATTTTCCTTCAGATCTATGATAGCACTCCTATATCTAGTCATGTTCTTGGATGCACCACTGTCTACCATCCATGTCTCAGCACTAGTGGTAATGGATCTAGAAAGGGTTGAGACAAGATAGTACTCATTCTTTATCTCTTGATCATCGGATCAATTCTTTCTTATAGGTTCATCTTCTGTAGAAGTAGAAGCATGAAACCTACCCTTGATCTTTCCTCTTTGATTTGCACGAAATTATCTTGCATAATGTCCCTTCTCTTTTCATCTGTACCACAAGAGCGAGGTTCTCTTCTTTGGAGGCAGTTTACTTGCTCTGGATTCACCCTTATTCTTGTAGGAAATCATGCCATAGTATCTCAAAGTTAGGTTGCACTTATCAACCATTTACTGCAACCAATGATGTCTCCCATGAAGATGAAATACCATTGACAGTGGTTTGAATGAGATCAGCATCATTAACCATCACACCAATGCTCATAGTTGATCTCTTACTTGAGAGATCTTTGTGAAGAATGAATCCACAGATTCGTCCTTTTCCATCTTCATATTTTGAAGCTTGTTCTTCAATGCTCTCTTTTCACTGGGCATCCTCTTCTCATAAATATTTTTCAAAGTGTTGATGCATTCCTTTGCATTCTTCAATTGAGTATTGATCATGGGAATTGAGTTGTCTTTCACGGAATCATAAATGATTATCTTTGCTTTGGATTGATTCTTCTTGAAGGTAATGCACCTTGCATTAGAAGTAGGTTCTTCAATAACACTGGATACATATCCATCCAAATCATTCTCTTCCAGGATATTTAGGATCTTGGCCTTCCAAGTATTGAAGTTCGAAATTCCTTTAAGATGGTCTTCCTGTCTTACTGAGATTGAAGCCATAATTCTTCAAGTACTATGCACACTCAGGATCTACGTAGGCTCAAGCTTGATTGTCAAACTCATCTCTTTCATGCCCCGATATCTAATGACCAAGTTAATTTTTATCTTTAATTGGGAAATGCAATAGTACTTGAAATCAAATAACAATCATATACATAAGAAATCACATTCGACACATGAATTTTCCCTAGGGTAACCCTCTATGAATTGAGGGAGAAAACCCTAGCGAAACCTTCCTTAGTATATTGATAGATAGCATAGAATGTATTTTACATAGAGCACTCCTAGTGCAATTACAAAGAAAGATAAATATAAAGAAGAGAGACTTGGAATAATATCCTGCACAAAGAGAAGCACCTCGCCTTCAAGAGAGAAGAGAATTCGTTTCACATTAAATTCATCAATCCTATATAACATATTTATATATTCTTCACATGCATTCGCTTCTATTTTTACTCACTGAACCGAGTCTTGTGATGAACTCGCCCTTTAACTGAAATATTTCCCACGTAGTTAGGTGGTTAGCTTAAGTGCCATCATGCAAGTGTCACAATTTAAGTGTCATATTTTATTTTAACATAAGTGGCATCTTTTAGTTTAACATAAGTGTTGTTTTTTATTTTAACATAAGTGTCGTCATGCAATAACACTTAGTTAACTAGATCTTCTTTGTTATCACTTAGTTAAATCTCTTAATTGATTCTTTCTTGTTAACATCACTGTAGTGATCAATACAAGTTCTCCTTTGATTTAATGAAGTTTAACAATTCGAATTCTCTCTTAATTAATTATTTTATGTGCAATTCGGATTCTCTCATACATTATAACATCTTATCTTTATCTATTGTCTTATCTGCATGGTCCACATGTGCCAGCTTACTTATCATATCAAATATCAAATATACTAAGGAGATTTTCCCAATGATGTAATCATATTGTCCTATTATCATTCCAAGTGGTTATATGCTAAAGTAATTCACTCTAGAGGTGGCCAGTTTGTAGAGGAGACTTAATATCTCAACCATGGTTATTAGTACAGCACGCATCATACATGCTTTGACAGGAAAAGCATCACCTCAACATATGAGGCACCACCTCAAAACATGAGGATTTGTCTTGACACACAAGATCTTAGCCTTGACTAGCAAGACTATACAACATCATCACTTTGACAAACAAAGCACTTACCTCAACACATGAAGCTTAACCATTCTTGAGTCCAACTCAAGATTCTTCTCCAAGTTTCACAAGTCCAACTCAGACTCCTATAAGGCACTACCTCAACACATGAGGCTCAATATTGACACACAAGATTGACCTAGAGAATGACTCATGATGTTGTAAATTTAACATAGGTGACACATTTCAGACAACCCATACTCAAAATGGGAAACAATTTCCTCAAACCACTCAATTGGGTGGAAAGACAATTAGAAGAAAAAAGGGGGTGAGAAGGTAAACTTATGAGCATTCAATATCCCTAGTTAAGAGAAGCAAATACAAGAAACATGTCTATAGAAAGTGTAGAATAGTCAGGTTGGAACATGGAGCTATAATTAGATGTTAATATTTAGTAAACAAAGTTTCAATATTAGACCCAAACTTGACTCTAGAAAGGTTAAAGATAAAAATTATAACATAAAGGTAAACTTATGAGCATTCAGTATCCCTAGTTAAGATAAGCAAATACAAGAAACTTGTCTATACAAAGTGTAGAATAGTCAGGTTGGAACATGGAGTTGTAATTAGATGTTAATATTTAGTAAACAAATTTAAAGTTTCAATATTAGACCTAAACTTGAGTATAGAAAGGTTTAAGATTAAAAAAATTCTCGAAAAGAGAATATATATATATATATATATATATATATATATATTCTTTTCTAGAGTTTTATTTATCAAAAAGTATAAAATAATAGAATTCTCTAAATCAAAACCAACCTATAATATACACATAATATATAACAAGAGCCATAAGTGGCAATGTCCGTGATCATAACCCGTCAGAAAGATAGCTAGTGGGAAAGGATTATGAATATGCTTTAAGCAAGGAATTGATATATTGCAATGTGTTATTGGTGAGAAAGTAGGTTAGCAAAAGTAGACACAAATGTGTTCGCTGCAGAAGAGGAAATCAAATTTGCAATGTTGGGGTTGAAAACATATGTTATAAACCATTAAAGATGCAATTGATATTCAACAGCATTTTCTGAGACAATTCCAGAAATACCATCCCATAATGAAAATCAAGAGTTCTTTGAACAAGCCCCGGATGCAGGTGGCAGCAGTGGCAACAATACACGGGCTCTGACTAACATGACACCTGGGCATGAGAAACAACCCCGTGGCAAAGCTATGGTCGAGCCTATTAACGAAGCAACGTCTGATCGCTGACCTCATTAAGCCTCCCGCTTGCGATATCTCCTCAACCAGCCTGGCTTGGTAGTTTGTGCACCACCCCCATTTCTCTCCGATGTGCGGCGTTAAGATTGTCAGTTGATCGGCACTCCAATCTATTCAAAGGTATAACATCTCGGCCTTCAGCTATGATCATCACTCTATGTTGGGAAGCGACCTGGGCTCCTCCTGCTTCTGTGCTCCACGGGCTCACGTTCTCTCTATCCTCTGGTATGATTCCATGGGACAGACGAAAGGCACAAAAAGGAAAGATGAGAAGAACGACGACCAACAAGAAGTAGGGCAAACAAGGAAAGGATATGGAGCAGAGGTATCCATTCCGGTTCGCCTGCTCGTCGATAATTGGGAAGAAAGGATGATTGCAGACAGTCTCTCTAAGGGGAGTCAGGAATAGCCTTGGGATCCTTACTGGCTGGTGAAGAACATGCTAGGCGAGCTTATGGATGACATGCTCACCAATTGGGCCACTACAAGGCATGATACTCAAACCATGAGAGCCACCCTACCAAATATGGCAGCCACGCTCAATAGTCTGGAGAACACCCTCAGTTGGGATTCGTATGCCCCTACCAGGCACCTCCATCATGACCTTTGTCCGTGTGGCAGCGCTCGCAAAGTCACGCCCTCGGCTGCTAAAGATTATGCAACACCTGGTAACATGGTCAATCAACATGGCAAGGAGTTGGACAAGCAGAAATACAAGGAAAAGGTCCAGATGAAAGGCAAGTAGCCGACTCATCTCTCCTTCCCTATCCCCACCACTATGGGCCCTGTTCTCACCAAAAGAGTTCACAGTGACCGGGAAGGAAATTCTCCTGCCAGCCGAAAGACTGCACCCCTTCCGGTTAAGCTCCCTGCAAAAGACTTGTAGGGAGAAGAATACTACGACTACCCAATCCTGGAAGAAACTCCCTCTGATGCAGAAGCACCTTCAGCGCCCGGTTAAGGAGGTTCCTCCCTGTGTTTTTCAGGAGCTTTATATTAATATGTTTCTTAGTGTGTTACATAGTGCACCAGACTACTGGTTCTTAGGATTTTATGGTTATGACATTACTACTAGCTTACCCTGGTCTCCCTACATAGGGCAGGGTTTTTTGAATAATTTTGACCAGAACCTCTATGATCCTTTTGATCTCTTTGGGTGGTGGCTCTTTTCGAGATTAGGCCACCACAAACTGTATTTACTATTGTATTTTTAACTCTTCTCGATTAATAGAATGTTGCAACCTTACCCAAAAAAAAAAGAGTTCTTTGAACCAGCATGCAAAAAATGGGTTGGCATAGTAATGTGTTAGAGAGTCATGCAATGGTGTGTCAAAATAATATGGTATTTTGCAAACCAATAAAGGTAAATATGTTATATGGTAAATCAAATTTGGAGAGCTAATGCTCTTGTGCTTTTGTCAACAATGCTTGAGCTCAATCATAGACATGGCATCTAGATATTCAAGGTACATGTTGTAGCAAATTGTATTATAGTCACAATATGAGGGGACATAAAAGTCTTGAAAGGAAAAAACTTCTTGTGCATTTAATTGACAAGTGAGATGCATGACATTGAGAGTGAACAAAACATGGACTATTTCTTATTAACGATTGATGCTTTTTCAGTTGCAATATATGTAGTTGGAATGGAAAAAATATACAAAGAATAGTTCCATTAGTAATATGAGAATTTATAAAATACATCCATTATTCAATGAAGAATAATCTTATCTGCTATCATAGTTTAAAAGATTGAATTAAAATTTTGTATGAACTCCTGAGATGGAAACTATAAGACAAAAAAGAAGCATCTAAATAGATGAGATATGCAAATCTTCAATGCATTGTTGTTGTGATAGAGCTCCTATATCTATTCATGTTATTGGATGCACCATTGTCTACCATCCATGTCTCAGCACTAGTGGTAATGGATCTAGAAAGAGTTGAGACAAGATAGTACTCATTCTTTGTCTCTTGATCATCGGATGAATTCTTTCTTATAGGTTCATATTCTGTAGAAGTAGAAGCATGAAACCTACCCTTGATCTTTCCTCTTTTCTTTGCACGAAATTCTCTTGCATAATGGCCCTTCTCTTTTCATTTGTGCCGTAAGAGCAAGGTTCTCTTCTTTGGAGGCAATATGCTTGCTCTGGATTCGCCCCTCTTCTTGTAGGAAATCATGCCACGGCCTCTCAAAGTTAGGTTGCACTTCTCAACCATTTACTGCAACCAAGAATATCTCCCATGAAGATGAAATACTATCAACAGTGGTTTGAATGAGATCAGCATCATCGACCATCACACCAATGCTCATAGTTGATCTCTTACTTGAGAGATATTTGTGAAGAATGAAGCTACAAATTCGTCCTTTTCCATCTTCATATTTTGAAGCTTGTTCTTCAATGCTCTCTTTTCAATGGGCGTCTTCTTCTCATAAATATTTGTTAAAGTGTCAATCCATTCCTTTGCGGTCTTCAATTGAGTGATCATGGGAATTAAGTTGTCTTTCACGGAATCATAAATGATTATCTTTGCTTTGGATTGATTCTTCTTGAAGGTAATGTGCCTTGCATTAGAAGTAGGCTCTTCAATAACACTGGATACATATCCATCCAAATCATGCTCTTCTAGGATATTCAAGATCTTGGCCTTCCAAGTATTGAAGTTCGAAATTCCTTCAAGATGGTCTTCCAGTCTTACTGAGATTGAAGCCATAATTCTTCAAGTACTGTGCACACTCAGGATCTACGTAGGCTCAAGCTTGATTGCTAAACTTAGCTCTTTCATGCCCTGGGATCTAATACCATGTTAATTTTTATCTTTAATTGGGAAATGAAATAGTACTTGAAGTCAAATAGAAATCATATACATAAGCAATCACATTCGACACGGAATTTACCCTAGGGAAACCCTCTATGAATTGAGGGAGAAAACCCCAGCGAAACCTTCCAGATTTTATTGATAGGTAGCATAGAATGTCTCTTACATCAAGCACCCATGGTGCAATTACAGAGCAAGATAAATATAAATAAGAGAGACTCGGAATAATATCCTGCACAAAGAGAAGTGGCTCGCCTTCAAGAGAGAAGAGAATTCGCTTCACATTAAATTCATCAATCCTATATAACATATTTATATATTCTTCACATGCATCCGCTTCTATTTTTATCTTTTTACTTCATGAAGAACTCACCCTCCATCTGGATGTATCAATATTGCATGAAGAAGAGTGCCCCTCTTCTCATGCAATGCATTTACTCACTGAACCAAGTCTTATGATGAACTCGCCCTTTAACTGAAATCTTGCCGACTTAGTTAGGTGATTAACTTAAGTGTCATCATGCAAGTGTCACAACTCAAGTGTCGTCTTTTAGTTTAACATAAGTGGCATCTTTTAGTTTAACATAAGTGTTGTCTTTTAGTTTAAAATAAGTGTCGTCATGCAATAACACTTAGTTAACTAGATCTTCTTTGTTATCACTCAGTTAACTCTCTTAAGTGATTCTTTCTTGTTAACATCGCGGTAGTGATCAATTCGAGTTCTCCTTTGATTTACTGAAGTTTAACAATTTGAATTCTCTCTTAATTAATTATTTTATGTGCAATTCGGATTCTCTCATGAATTATCACATCTTATCTTTATCTATTGTCTTATCTGCATGGTCCACATGTGCCAGCTTACTTATCATATCAAATATACTAAGGATATTTTCCCAATGATGTAATCATATTGTCCTACTATCATTCCAAGTGGTTATGTGCTAAAGTAATTCACTGTAGAGGTGGCCAGTCTCTAGAGGAGACTTAATATCTCAACCATGGTTATTAGTACATCACACGTCATACATGCTTTGACAGGAAAAGCATCACCTCAACATATGAGGCACCACCTCAACACATGAGGATCTGTCTTGACAAACAAGATCTTAGCCTTAACTAGCAATACTATACAACATCATCACTTTGACAAACAAAGCACTTGCCTGAACACATGAAGCTTAACCATTCTTGAGTCCAACTCAAGATTTTTCTCCAAGTTTCCCGAGTCCAACTTAGACTCCTATAAGGCACTACCTCGACACATGAGGCTCAATATTGACACACAAGATTGACCTGGAGAATGACTCATGATGTTGTAAATTTAACACAGGCGACACATTTCAGACAACCCATACTCAAAATGGGAAACAATCTCCTCAAACCACTCAATTGGGTGGAAAGACAATTAGAAGAAAAAGGGGGGTGAGAAGATAAACTTATGAGCATTCAATATCCCTAGTTAAGAAAAGCAAATACAAGAAACATGTCTATAGAAAGTGTAGAATAGTTAGGTTGGAACATGGAGTTGTAATTAGATGTTAATATTTAGTAAACAAAGTTTCAATATTAGACCCAAACTTGACTCCAGAAAGGTTAACGATAAAAATTATAACATAAAGGTAAACTTATGAACATTCAGTATCCCTAGTTAAGAGAAGCAAATACAAGAAACATGTCTATAGAAAGAGTAGAATAGTTAGGTTGGAACATGGAGTTGTAATTAGATGTTAATATTTAGTAAACAAATCTAAAGTTTCAATATTAAACCCAAACTTGAGTATAGAAAGGTTAAAGATAAAAAATTATCTCGAAGAGAATATATATATATATATATATATAGAGAGAGAGAGAGAGAGAGAGAGAGAGAGAGAGAGTTTTATTTATCAAAAAGTATAAAATAATATAATTCGCTAAATCGAAACCAATCTATAATATATAACAAGAGCCATAAGTGGCAATGTCATTGATCATAACCAGTGAGAAAGATAGCTGGTGGGCAAGGATTATGGATATGCTTTAAGCAAGGAATTGATATATTGCAATGTGTTACTGGTGGGGAAGTAGGTTAGCAGAAGTAGACACAAATGTGTTCGCTGCAGAAGAGGCAATCAAATTTGGAATGTTGGAGCTGAAAACATATGTTATAGACCATTAAAGATGCAATTGATATTCAGCAGCATTTTCTGAGACAATTCCAGAATACGATCCCAGAATGAAAATCAAGAGTTCTTTGAACAAGCATGCAAAAAACGGGTTGGCATAGTAATGTGTTAGAGGGTCATGCAATGTTGTTTTCAAAATAATATGGTATTTTGCAAACCAATATAGGTAAATATGTTATATGGTAAATCAAATTTGGAGAGCTAATGCTCTTGTGCTTTTGCCAACAATGCTTGAGCTCGATCATAGACGTGGCATCTACATATTCGAGCTACATGCTGTAGCAAATTGTATTATAGTCACAATATGAGGGGACATAAAAGTCTTGAAAGGAAAAAAACTTTTTTGTGGATTTAATTGACAAGTGAGATGCATGACATTGAGAGTGAACAAAACATGGACTATTTCTTATTAACGATTGATGCTTTTTCAGTTACAATATATGTAGTTGGAATGGAAAAAAATATACAAAGAATAGTTCCATTAGTAATATAAGCATTAAAGCTTATGAGAATTTACAAACAATACATCCATTATTCAATGAAGAATAATCCTATCTGCTATCATAGTTTAAAAGACTGAATTAAAATTTTGTATGAACTCTTGAGATGGAAACTATTTGACAAAAGAGAAGCATCTAAATAGATGAGATATGCAAATCTTCACTGCATTGTTGTAAATGTCACAAGGAAAGCATGGGCATAGAATTTACCAAATCAGATGAAAGCAGCAACATATAGAAAATACAAAGCAACTAACTTTCAACAATTGAACAGACTCGTGTTTTGGGGTGGCTATGCACTGAAAAATCTAAATATAATGATATTTTCTTGTTACAAGAGTTTTAAACTTGTTGAATTTGTTTAACTAAAAAAAATAGTGCAAACCATATAAAATGGAAAGAACAAGTGAGAAAATTCTATCATATATATCAATGGCTATGCACTGAAATATCTAAATATAATGATATTTTCTTGCTACAAGAGTCTTAAACTTGTTATAATGATATTTTCTTGCTACAAGAGTCTTAAACTTGTTATAATGATATTTTCTTGTTACAAGAGTCTTAAACTTGTTGAATTTTTTCAACTAAAAAAAATAGTGCAAACCATATAAAAATGGAAAGAACAAGTGAGAAAATTCTATCATATATATCAACTAGCTCGAATGAATGTATATATATCCATATGTGTGTGTCTTAAGAAAAGTATTTCATATATATCAAGTAGCTCAAACGGGTGTGTGTGTGAAGGAGAGAACAGTAAAACAGTTTCGATAGCAAAAAAAAAAATGCTATCATCAAGCCTGAAAAAAAGGAGAGAGCACTTTGACGAAATTTTGTTGCACTAGAAGGAAGGCTCTTTCTAAAAGTTTTGGGAAAATGAAATCGTTGTCATTGCAAAAAGAAATGAAAAAAAAAACAGTCACTGAGGATTCTTGATGAAATCTAAAACATTGTCCACATTCAATGTAAAAAGAGCTCACAGAGACAGTTTTCATAGGTGGGAAACTGTGGAGGAGATGCTCCTCATGTAGTTCTCATAGGAAATAGCTACGACTTATTGGTAGCATTGTTGTAGTAGTGCCATTTGCATTTTCCAGAACACATTCTAGGCAGTGCACATATTTTGATAATGTGTTTTGTTTGCAAATTGAGCAATTCTATAAGCCATCGAGCAGTGGCTGGTTACAATAGTTGCAAAGTATTCGGAATGGAGGCAAAAAAGCATGCATTTTTCATTTTCAAGATTCCCTGTATCTGGAAGATGCAGATTCATTGTTAGTCAACTTGTACAAATTTATTAATTTAAAAAAAATCAATGTAAAAATTATTAATTTAAAAAAATCAATGTAAGTTCAGTTCGAATTATTAGAAATACATTTCTTAAAAATATTTAAGAATTAAATAAAATCAATACTTTTATATAATGAAATTGCTTTATGATTCTGTACATTGGCGGAATCTGTGACAACAATTCTTCCTTTATTTTACAAAAAAATCCATGTAGCTCTCATTCAATTGCAACTGCAATAATTTGAAATTGTTACATTGGCGGAATCTGTGACAACAATTCTTCCTTTATTTTACAAAAAAATCCATGTAGCTCTCATTCAATTGCAACTGCAATAATTTGAAATTGTTGCAAATTGTTAGTTCAAAGGAAATTAAAGAGAAGAAATGCAAAAGTTATCTGTGAATTGAAAATAGAAGCAACAAATAGTTTCAAAGATGTTTTAAGGCATGCAATTGCAGTATAGTTTATGCCTTCTCCATCTTTGATGTAGAGCTCATAGTTTATGTTATTGTGTCGACATGCAATTACGATTGTTGCATCAGATCTGACAGAACAAGCATGTGCAGAGGCTGAGATGCTATATATAGTCGTATCTGGGACTACCCTATGCTCTTGAAAAACCTGTGGTATTGTTTCAATTGTGGTATGTTGTTGTAACTGAATGTAATATTTTCATCCCCTATCATATTGTCCATTGTTTCTAGTTCCAAAATTTGAGATTCATACGTTGTTCCCAGGGGAAAAGTTGTCAACAAAATGATAAATAAGATTATCATTCATATTCATTGTTATCGTTAACTACCCATCTTTATCAACCATCATAGCATGTATCAAGTACTGCGCTTTGTTGGGAGAATTTGAATTTTTGCTTTGTGCGGGACCATATAGGGCCAGAACGTCTCCTTAAAATACATTTGTATGTGTCGTTGAATAGAGTTGTGGAATAGAAGACGATGCATGTGGCATTTGTTTAGTTCTAAAGCATGTACAGAAAGCAATATATTAGTATTGGAAAGTAGTATCCCTGTAAACATTTGTTAGTGATTGCTTTATGGAATTCCATAGTTGTGTGGCGAATGGAAATCACTTTCACCTTTTTTGTTTTTCATGGTCTGGAATCTACGGCATTTTGCCCCCTTGTTGATAGGATTGTTATTGGTTACCATCTAGTAAATGTAGTTGCAATTGGGGAGCTTCAATTTTAAAATATGTTGAATAAATTAAAAGTTTTTTAGTGCAAGTGTATTCTATATTCAGCAACATATATCACTTAAGAGTCAAGACTGTAGATAGATCAAATGATTATGGACATAAAAAGCAGCAAAAGTCTAAGGGGCTGTTTTTTTGTCTTTTTGTTTGTTAAATTGTTTATTGTTTCACGGGATTTTATTTCTTTTGATTGATTAGATATAGAGATTCATTGCATGAAATGAATAGCATTTGCAATTAACAGGTCAAGGAATCTAGAAAAATAGATATGTATATGGGAATGTTCCAAATTTTTTACTTGTTCTTTTGATCTAGTTGTTGGAAAGAAGACATGTTATTTTATTTGGATGGTTGCAATGCAATCTCCACTAATCACAAATGCATAGGATACAATTGTGTAGGTGTAGATTTCCCAAACAGCTATGGCTATGTGTCCAAACAACTTTAGGAATATGGATTTTTATATTAGTAGGCACCAGCACCTTGAGAAAAATTTGTTGCATAAAGAAATAGCAAAGTTGTTGCTAATTTTGTTTGCAGCTTGAATCTATGGTTTTTGCATGTCTAGTTTTTAGAATAAAGACATATTTCTTTATTGAATTTGCTAGAACACATTTTGCATTGAGCAGTTGCAATTATTTGGTCAAGAGATGGAGGAAATCAAATATGCATTGAGGTTTAGAAATATGAATGTTTGTAGTGTTAGGTAGAAAGAAATATTGAGAAGTAACGAGGCAAAGAACTAGGAAAGGTGGTTGTTGTTTTCATGTGCAGCTTAAAGTTATAATTTTAAATGAATAGTTGTTGAAAGATATACACATTTATTGATTTAATTTGATAGAATTCATTTTGCATTGTATAGATGCATTGGCTATAATTGTCTAACTTCTAAGAAACACATATTTTCCATTTATTTAAGGGAAGTTTGCAATTATATTTAGAAGAATTTGGAGGCGAGTGTGATGGTGATCAATGCAATAAGCCTAGGAATGATGTAATTTGATATTTCTAGTTTGGAAAGTTGTTCAAAAGTCGTGAAGCAAAGAAGCAGTGAAAGTTGTGGGCATTCTGTTGTGCAAGTTGAAATTATGTTTTCCATGAACAAGAAGAATTTTTTTTGCACATTGTAATTTTGCAGTATGTGAAAGGCAAGATGAGCAGCAATTATTTTGCAACAACTTTTCATCTTTTTTTGTAACTATGTGAGTTGTGACAAACACAGGTGTTTTATTTAGAAGGGGTATTCACAAATGTCTTTAGAGGAATTGAAAGGAAAATGATATGATGATCTGTCCAATAAGCTTCAGAAATGTGGAAGTTCATATTGTCAATATACAAAATTGTCCAAAAATGGTCCATTGTTGTGTGTAATTTCAGATTACGAGTTTGCATGAAGAAGGAAAAAAAATTCTTTTGCATTGAAATTTTGTAACATGTCAAAGCTCAGGTCACCAACAATGATGATATGTTCATTTTGTTGAATGTCTTTAATTATTATATTGACAAATGTTTAAATCTCTTCAAGCGGTGCATTTGGTGCAATGTAGACATTCTCCAACTTGAGAATAGTATCATTAATTTGAAATCGGAAAATTGTTATTTCAACCCATTTTGTTGTGGAGTTGTCTAATTCTTTCAAACCATTATGTTTTTTCTATAGCATGTGACAATGCAATGTATGTTAAATGCATATATGTAGCATTATTTTTTGCAAGAAGGCTATCATTTGGTAGACACTTTGTACGTGTCTCTTGTAGACAGAATATCACTTTTCATTAGATCATAGTCATTGACAATATTGACCATATGCAATACTAGACTTCGCGTATTGAGGGAGCATATGAGAAAATGGTCTTCTCCTGCTAATGACTGAAATCCATATTCAAATTGTAATAGGGCTCTAGTTTGAAGCCTAGCTATTTCGCTTGAGACTTTATGTGAAACACAAAAAATTGACTTTTGCAATTTGTTTAGAATATATAATTACTTTATGTCCCTAACATGGGATAATGCAGTACATACTAGTTTGTGGTGCTTAACTCCTTTTGGATCAAATGCCAAGTTATCCATTGTAAGACCCTACATTCTATGTATAGTTCGTGCACATGCCAATCAAATAGGAAATTGCTCTTGAAGAATGTGTTCCCTAATGATTGAAGCCATTTGTCTAGATATTCTAGTGATCAGTGTCTAGGTACACGAAATGTTATGTGAAAAAATGGTGTTGCATTTTTGCTCGTTGGAGTGAGCCAATTGATAGTGGGTCGAATTCAATGCAAACTATGTCAACTTTTTATATTGTGTATTATTTGAAAACACCTTCTACACCATTTACGATGCCATCATCAATTGCATAATTTCCACCAATTAATTCTACAAGCATACCCTGTTTTAACACAATTACTGATGGCAAATCCCTTTTGTCATTTTCGTAGCAATTTTCTTCTGCGAAATGGATTATTTGTCAAATGATTTTAATATGTATGGTTCTGATTGGACAGGTGCCAACATATTTTTGCTGTGTTGTCAACATATTTGTTTTTGTAAAAAAGATAAGGAAATGTAGGTTCATTTGGTGGCGGTCTATAGCAATGCTTGTTTAATTAGTGAATGTGATAATCCATTTGAGAGTAGTTTCTAGTTCTAATCAAAATGGATACAAAAATAGGGTCCTCTTGTCTCATTACTTCTGTAAGCTATAAGTATTTGACATTGTTTGTCCAAAATCTATATGGAATTGTATCAAAATCTAAAGCCACTTGTTCAATTATCCATGAATCTCTTATAGGATGGGCTTGATAAAAATTATGACATGTATATTTCCGAAAGGAAAATTAGGGGTGTGCATAATTTCATGCATCCTTTTGTATATGTTATAAAGCATTTGGGAACTAATTAATGAGACCTCGTCTATTAGCAAAATCCGAAGTTGTTCAAATTCTTTACTCAGTAAATATAATGTGCTAGAACTGAGTGGAAGCATCTTCGATAGTGTCAGAGGAAAGTGAAAAGATGATGTACAGTGATGACATATGCATTGTGCGCAGCTCTTCCAGTAAATGCAACGATGACTCCTTTTTAATTTAAGGAATCACTTTAGAGATCTTTGTTATATAGAAATGCAAAAAACCATGGTAGATTAATTTCTCAACAAATGTTTGCTCATTCCTGCATTTCCAATCAAGAACAAATGAATCAGTATGGTAGGGTCATTTTTTCTCATTATGATTTATTTTCCTATTGGTTGGTGTTCTTTGTTCATTTATTTTCTAATTTCATAGTAGTCATCTTTGATTGTGATATAAAGTTGTTTAACATATGCAAATGTATTATTAGGACTAGATTTAGATTTCTTGGGGAAGATCTTATGCACAAGATCATTTTTAATGTCATATTTGTTCAATACAGGAGATTTATTTTGTTTCTCTTGCGACATAAAGACCATAAATAGGTGTTCATTTCTAGAATCGATAGTTTTGGAAACTATGTCAATGTCACCCCCCAATTTTTTTTTTGCTTTAGAGACAAAATTTTGCACAACATGATCTATCAAAAAAAATTGTGACAAATATACTTCTAATCATGTTTCATGGTTTCTTTTTAGATCATCTTCAGTCTCTCTATAGGGCATGAACAACATCATTTTTTCTCTGAAGTAGTTGTTTAGGTATTTATGCTCATTATACCGAATGTAACTTATGACACGTGCACGTTTTCTTTTCCTAAGTCTAGAGTTTGAACATGTGAAATAAGAAGCAAATTTAGCTAAGCATGCATGCTTGAGTTCAACAGGTTGTGCAACATACTTGTAGACAAATGAAATGTAGACAATGTCTTTCGAATCATCTAGTTCTTGTTGCAACAAATTTGGGGTCTTTAGAACACATGTTCTTTTGCTAGTTGGTGTAGTGTCAAAGAATGTTGTTTTCCTAGAACTTGAATACAATGGCAAGGAAAGAACAATATAAATAGCCTATCGAATTGACATATGTTGCATGTTTAGAAGTGAGTTCCCAAGTTTACCGACTGTTTCGATTTTTCCATCATTGTTGACTAGACACTGTTATTTTATTTTTTTAAGGGAAGATGTCATTGTGCGATCCATTTTTTAATGTAAGAACTACAATATGTTTTTGCAGTAAACACATCTAGAATAAACTGTGCATTTTTATTTGCATTCCACAAGTTTGGGACTTGTTTCAAAAGTGCATTGGTCCATACATCAGCTCAGGCTCTTTTTAGGAGCAAAGTAGGACACAAAAGGGTAGAGAACAAAAGAAAAACATAGTCATATTTAGTTAGTTTTAGATCATTCAAGAACATTTCAAAGGACATGTCTTTAGAATAGTTGTTATGCTCTAGGAGAGAAAATAGTTCATTTGTTTTGTCATCATTTCTATTGTCAATTTTTTTCCAGTGGATGCAAAATATCAGTATTTTCCATTGGAGGGAACAATAAATTAAACCTATAACTAGATCACCAATATTTTTTGCAAGTCTTTGTATGATGATGTGTTTGAATCTTAGCCAAATTTTATGTAAGAAGTTATGAATCAAAATACAAATAGGTATCGATAAATGATATTATCTCGTGTTCAGAATATTATCGAAATACAGGAGCATTTTTTGTCCAAAGTAGTGTGTGGTCACGTTCATTACCACCGCTTTGAAATTCAATAATAAAGAAATAGTCTTCTATGTCTCCAAAAAATTCATTGTTAGTTAAGATTAAAGTTCAGAGTCCTGATATTATGTGCTTGTAGTAGTGGATGAAAATGATAGGATGTTGTTTTATCAATGACTCCAAAGTTGCATTAGAATTTGCAGTGTTGAATTTTGTAGAGCCTTTCCTTTTAGTTTATTGCAATGCATTGCACAACAGTACCCAAACATGTTCAACACTTGAGAAAGTTACGAAGAATGTTCATGGACAAAGTTTTCTTATCATTGAAAAGACATATTTTATTTATGCATTCAAATTAATCAAGGGATGTGAAAATGTTTCCAAGAGGATGATAAGAAATATATGATTTCAATATTTTATCAATATTTGTTCTACGTTTACATCATTTGCAACAATGGTTTTCCCTTTTAGCTCACCTTTTCGAATTGAAATCCATACAGAGTTGTAAACTTGATTGATGAGAATTCGAACTACTTTAAAGAAAGTATGTGTATTGTGTGTTTCGGAGTCTTCCGAATCATGCAATATCTCCCATCATGATATCTACTGATAATCAACTTCATTTGTTATGTCATCAGGCCGATTATATCCAAAAACCAAGGTTAGGAAGTTTAGCTCTTTAGAGTACTTTTCTTGGAAAATGCTTAGAGGGTGAAAGCCTTTGGAAGGTGAAATTTATATGATGTCATTATCCAGATCCTCTATTAAGTGATATTTTCCGTATACATGCAGCAATGTCTCACAACTAGCCTCTAGTTCTTGTCCTCCTCACTAGAACTAGCCAATTCTATAGCGATCCAAGAATTGGTGTTTGTTTTAATGTTTTTGTTAAAAAATTATTCCCATTTGTTGTCAACAACAATGCCCTCATATATGTAAAGTGGATTATTGCATAATTCATGTAGAGAAATCATGACATTACACGGACGGACATTGCCAGGAAGATATGCATTTTTGTATTCCAATTTTCTTTTCAACAATATTGCAATTGTATTATAATCGGATAGGATTCTAGGAAATGCTTGTTGCACTTTGTCCAAGTCTATAGGGACATTTATAATTGTTCCTGTAAGTGCAATTTGGGATATTTTATATCCCATCTCTCTTATTTGAGCAAAATCTATTCTTGGTGCAACTAACCTTTCCTCCAAAGGTGTTAAAGTTGTGACATAGTCTAGTTTTTTGTTACGTCGAATATGTGAAGGTGATGAAAACACGGGTATTTGTTCATTGCATAGAGCCTTTTCGCACTTTTTGCAAATATCATGATTTAGTTTTTTTGTCTTAGAACCATCTTCCAACATTAAAGATGCATATTTTGGCATCACGACACTGTCAAATGTATCCATGTCTTTTTGAAATTGCATACATTCACATATAACACATGCATGTGTCAATGTATCTT
The DNA here is from genome assembly GCA_027924585.1 of Larix kaempferi. Lineage (NCBI taxonomy): Eukaryota > Viridiplantae > Streptophyta > Pinopsida > Pinales > Pinaceae > Larix > Larix kaempferi. The sequence goes on along the minus strand of BSBM01000001.1, from coordinate 34,213,231 downwards.
GGATCACCTCCAAATATGCTTTTACTACAGCTGAAGCTTTTGCACATCTCATTTTTCTAATTGGTGCAAGATGTTTGTTAACACCTAATTTTTGTCCACCTACCTTTTCATTATCTCCATCGCATATATACATCATTACCACATTTCATTTCTACCCCTTAGACCTTCATTAAAACAAAAATCAAAGTCGCACACCAAAAAGGGCTATTTTACAAATTAAATTGCTGAATTATCTCAAAATAAAACAGCAACCTTTGCCATAACTTGATTTTTGGATGTTTCTCCTTTTACCTCAGTGAAAAGAAGAAACTTCACATGATTTTCATGATATCCCAAATTGGATAAAAGGATGAAAAAAGTAAAAGGAAAAAAATAAAAATCAAAGCATGAACCTTATCCTAGAGCTATCCATTGTACCTATAAATGAACCCTTAAGGTCCTTCACTCAACACCAATTCTCCATTCATTTCTCAAGCCGTTACTCTGCAAAAATATCCCTAAGATCTGAAGTTCTCCCTTGCTTGTTCTAGTCTCACCTTGCTGGAGATCACAATATTTGTCATGTGGCCAGAGAACCGTGTATTGCTAGGAGACCAAGAAGACCCCCCCATCAGACAGCTACAAGGGACCCTTCTACTCCAACTCAGAGGTGACACTTACTCCTGTAAAAGTAAAATCTATTTTTTATAATGAAAAGAAAATTCTTTATTCTGTAAATGATGTTGTCTATTTACTTGATGAAGAATGCATGTTAGATTAAATTTGATTTAATTGTTGTTTAGTTTTTCCTTCCCATTCTATTAGTATTTTTAATTATTGCTCTATTTATTTTTACTCTTTACCTTGAAACTCTACTAATATCATCACAACTCTTAGTAGGTGCACTTTTGCACATTCTAGTGTGAAAACACCAGCAACAGTTTTTTGCAACTTCGTTGGGGACAATTCTCCAATTGTGCTCATCCAACATTTCCGACCCTCATTTGAGTTTTCTTTATTCTACTTAATTTCATATTTTATCTATATGTTTTCTATTGCCTGATATTTTATAGTTGGAAAACTGACCTGAATCTAACCTATTTGATCAAGTCGAGCTCCTATTTACTGTGTTTGATTTTTTCTATGTCAAGTCGCGCCGGTTTAGACCTTTTGAGCGATCTGAGTCACACTTTTTCCTTCAAAAAGTTAAATTGAGTCCAAAAGTATCATTTCCTTCTGGGTCACACCTATTTGATGGTTTTGTGCGACCTGGATCCCACCTTTCTCCTCGAAAAGAGATACTTTCCCTCAAAACAACATTTTTTTTCTTGGGTCATGCTTATCAACCTATTTTGAGCGACTTGGATTTCCAAGTTTTCCCCGAAAATATCGACTTGTGTTATGTTCTCACTTCTTTAGTAGTCCTTCATACAAGTTTATTTTCCTTCTTCCCCTTGTAGACAGTTTTGATTTTTCAGTTGATGATTATTCTCATTACCCTTTTAGTCATGTTTGCGATCATTTGTTTACTGTAGCAGTGTTTTTATTTGTCCTTTTCAGTTCTTGTGGTGAAGAAAAAATCCTTACATTTGATTATTTGTCGATTCTATAGTTTTGTTAAGGATTCCTTTTGATAGCATGTTTACTGTTTCAGTGAGTACTTGATGAAAAATCGATCTTTGCTTAGGTGAATAATCTTTTATGCTTTAAATGTTAAATTTGTTCATTTCTTTTAAGCATTTAATTTCTAGGTAGCAGTTGTACACCCCATCAGTGCACACAAACACTCCCTAAATCAAACTATCACTCAATTCATGCGACCAAGCGGATCCTTAAAATAAACCATAACTTAACACACATTAACATCACTTGAGGAAAAAATAATATTGTAGTTAAGCTAGGACATTGGGGACATGAATCCAAATAATTCCCATTTGTCAGTATACATCTGAAACATATTAATTGTCTTTTTAGGGAGCTAAAATCCTCTAGTACTTAGGACATGTATTAAGGCCAATTTGTGAAGTGAGAATCTCCCTTGGGAGGGAAAACATTGTAAAATTAGTCACAGCAGATCTAATGAACAAGTAAATCAATCACAACAGATGAACATAGAAAATATGGTGCAAAACTGTGCAAAACATGCAGCAGTGCTCTCTATCCCAGAAAGGGTGAATGAATTACAATACAAACTGTTACAATCCAATGCTGTCAATGAGCAATTCGAATTGACTAAGTAGGCCATTCGAATCACTGAATGGAGTAGCTTGACTCTGTCTAGGAGTCCTCATAAATCATCGGTGGTACTCATCAATCACAACAACCAGTCATCCAGGTGTCAATCTGAGTCTAACTGAGCATAATAAATGTAACTGAAGTGTGTAGCACTGATATAGGATCTGGAGGCTCAGTGGGGGGCGCATGGGAGGCTAACTGAAGTCAGAACAAGTCACCTAATCGAACTGGAGGTCAAACGGAAGTGATACAGTCAGTCGGGAGTGAAACTAGCCTCAAATCAGGGAGAATCGGAGCTAACTGAATGTAACTGGAGTGAATCTGCAGTGGTAGGTGAACAAGTGCGCCCTTCTCTGGCAGTAGGTGAGAAGAGGGCGCCTTTCAGCTTAGGAGGGCTAAAACTCTGTGGTAGGTGGCTCCCGGGTGCTAGAAGAAGGTGGATAAGGTGCTGGAGGCATCAAACTGGTGACTGGACTGCATATCCTGAAATAGATCATGCAAGATCCTGAAGTAGATATGTATCCCGAAATAGATGATCCTGAAATAGATGATGTATCCCGAAATAGATGATGGATATCCGAACACCCCCCCTCAAGCTAGACTATGATGTGCCAACTAAAATAATGTGGGGCCCTGGTAACTAAGACCAAAGGTCACCCCAATACAATAATCCAAAAACTAATAACAGTCAATAAACCGAGGAAATGGGGAAAACCTCATGGGAAAAATACCCCCCCTCAAAATAGACTGTAGTACACCAAAAGATTTAACTGCTCCAAAATCAAGTAGATATGTCTGGAGGTATCTTACTCTTGGGAGTAAATGGATCATGCTCCAAAAACATGTGCTTGAATTCTCCATCAGTGGATGCAAGCGAATGTGGAGGCTTTATGAACTTGCTCTTCATACCGAAAATGGTGAGAACAAATCTGAAAATATGAGGATGATCCTGGAACCTGTGATTCGAACCAAGTGAGGTAGAAATAGCTCCAATCGGATCAAATAGATCTTGAAACTTGAACTTCTTATCAATAGAAGTTAAATCAGCTCCAAAAATAGATGAATGGTTTCTTGAGATCTCCTTTGAACCAACAAGGGTGAGATCAAAACCAAAATCAGCAAAAAGTGCATGAGAATTGAACTCAAGCGAATGGTAGTGCTCTTTATCTTCATTTAAAACTCTGAGAAACTTTGCAAATGATAGAACATAAGTTTATAGAAGGCATGCAATCAAGGAGGGCGAATGCTTCACCTCCAAAATCAGATTTTACCTCCAAAACATCAAGTAGATCATTATTCTGCATGCCGACAAACTCATGTGAAAGAGAGGATTCAAGAACCTCTTCGGAATCTAGAGTATGAGCTTGTTTATCTTGCTCAGAATTCGAAATAGAAGACTTTGAGAGAATGAGTGTTGAATCTACAGTTTCTTCTTCATCTTGAACAATTGTTGAGGCCAACACATGATCGGAAAGAACACATAAGGAGATCTCACTGGGCTTGTTCTCCAAAGGCTAGCATGATCCTCTTCTTCCTGCTTTCCAAATTCTCTGTCAAGTTGGACCCATAGATCACTTGGATTTTCAGCAAGCTTAATGAGGTAGCGCATACAAGGAGACATAGCAAGACATATTGCTCCAAAAGCTCTATCACAATCATTGAGCCAATCATTCTCCTCTTCATCGGAATCAAAATCTCTTGTATTACCAATGCACATATCAAAAAGACATTGTCTCTTCAAGAATGCAATCATCTTTGGTTTCCATTCATCATAGTTGAATGGAGTAAGAATATTTTGTGAAGAAGAAGTCTCCATCTTTGCATTAGCGAATGCACATGGAGGAAGTAAGAAACCTGCAAATCACATCAAAACAACCACAATAAGGTCGAACAATCCACCCTTTGAGAGTTGCATCACACCTGGGATTGGATTTCAAGCAATGTTGAATAGGTCCAATGTATCAGATCCAGGAATTATGTGGTAACTCAAGCTTCTGGAGTGGTATTGGAATATTTTTCAAGCTTTGCATGCACATGAGCGAATGCCCTTGAGATATCTCATGCCAAACTTTTTGCAATTTTTAGCAATTCAGTCAAATCTTCTTGTATAAACACCTGTAGAAAAGAGATCTTGTCCCTGCAATGGCTCTGATACCATGTAAAATTAGTCACAGCAGATCTAATGAACAAGTAAATCAATCACAACAGATGAACATAGAAAATATGGTGCAAAACTGTGCAAAACATGCAGCAGTGCTCTCTATCCCAGAAAGGGTGAATGAATTACAATACAAACTGTTACAATCCAATGCTGTCAATGAGCAATTCGAATTGACTAAGTAGGCCATTCGAATCACTGAATGGAGTAGCTTGACTCTGTCTAGGAGTCCTCATAAATCATCGGTGGTACTCATCAATCACAACAACCAGTCATCTAGGTGTCAATCTGAGTCTAACTGAGCATAATAAATGTAACTGAAGTGTGTAGCACTGATATAGGATCTGGAGGCTCAGTGGGGGCGCATGGGAGGCTAACTGAAGTCAGAACAAGTCACCTAATCGAACTGGAGGTCAAACGGAAGTGATACAGTCAGTCGGGAGTGAAACTAGCCTCAAATCAGGGAGAATCGGAGCTAACTGAATGTAACTGGAGTGAATCTGCAGTGGTAGGTGAACAAGTGCGCCCTTCTCTGGCAGTAGGTGAGAAGAGGGCGCCTTTCAGCTTAGGAGGGCTAAAACTCTGTGGTAGGTGGCTCCCGGGTGCTAGAAGAAGGTGGATAAGGTGCTGGAGGCATCAAACTGGTGACTGGACTGCATATCCTGAAATAGATCATGCAAGATCCTGAAGTAGATATGTATCCCGAAATAGATGATCCTGAAATAGATGATGTATCCCGAAATAGATGATGGATATCCGAACAAACATCAAGACTGGAACTGAATGGATGGGTGGTGCACCATCCCCACTTGGTACTGAAGATCATCCAGATCATTGTCTTTAGATTGAAGTTGTGGAAAAGTCATATTGACATGACCCAAATGAGGTAGCCTAGAGACCTTTTTTCTTAGGTATATTACCCAAATTCCATTCCCATCGTTGCAGCCCTGGCTCTGTAAATTTCCTTTTGATCTTCACTTGCTAGGTTCAGATAGGATTGATGCCCCTATCGCAATCCAGTAATTGGAAGACCTGACTCAGATTCCTTCTTCTTTTTGTTTGATGGGGAGGTGATGACCACACAGAGGAAAATATTCGAGGAATATTATACTTGGTGCTTTTATTTTTTATTGTGTATACATATATTAGGTCAGTGGGTCTTTTTATTTCTATGGTTTCTGTTTTCTATAGCTTTCCTTTTGTTTTCCTCAAATCACTTGTTGCACACTCGGTTGCACTAGCTTTTTGATCTATTTTTGCGATTTGAGATTAATTTGTTGCATCCATGTGTTGTTGGGTTTTTTTATTTAGGGATCCATCACTATTGATCCCCCAAGGTACTCATGAAGGATTCGGGGCCAACTCCCTCAATACGGTCTCTTAGACCCTATGGTTAGCTCCTCACACCAGACCTGAGTTCATCACATTGCATAATCAATAGAGAGCCTCTCTGAGTCTCTCAATTATGACTCCTTACAGTCAATATCATCCACACACCCACACAATAGCATCCATGTGGCTACTACTTTGGGAACCATTGTAAGTAGATATACTGACAGAAATCCTCCTACGGGAGGAGGAACTGTTAGTGGAGGCACCACAATAGCCAACATGACCAACACTACGGCCCACCCCTCCACATATATGACTAAGAGCTTGTTTTCTATGGCTAGCCTCAACCTCCCTCATCATTTAGTGAGGTTGGCCAATGTTCTGATCTGCCATGATCCAAACTAGCCCCCAATGCCTACCAAACTCCCATTCGACATACTGCGGTTTGAAGGGAAGGCCAGGGAAGATCCTCAAAACTATATCATGTTCTTTCACCTATGATGCTCTTCAAAAAACATCGTAGACGATTATGTCATACTCTTCTTGTTTCAAATAACCCTTACTAGTGTTTTCATTAAGTGGTATATTGACCCAATTCACGGGACACACCCCAATTCATGTCCTTAGCTTCCACTTTACTACAATTCTTCCAATTACCCATATGGTATGATGACGGAGTAGAAATACTTCTCTCCAATCGACAGAAATCCACTACCCACATGACCGACCATATCTACGAGTGGCATAGGCATCGAATTTTGTGTAAAATCAAATTTGACAACAGGATCTTTTTAGACTAGTTTCTGAAATTCCTACTCCCATCCACTTCCAAGGACGTTGCCTCTAAACACCCCCAAACCAATGAGGTGGTTATCGTCAAATCCTAGTAGTTCGACTTGGTATATGCACAGTTTGGTTATATGTATACCATCATCCCCAACGCCCCTCTCGGAGAGACCTGTCAGGGCATCCCATGTTGCAGATGGTGTCATTGGCACTTGTCGCATCCTAACCCAATCCATATGTATCTTACCCTCCCCCAATGAGTGGTTACACATATGGAAATATCCCTAATGGTGTATGTTCTCATTAGGGCCATCTTTCCACTCCGAGCTACAGCCCTAATTTATCATGTCCTCCATCACATTTAGGAATGAGTACCTCATATTCGTCTCCTACTTCAGATCTGCATGTTCATCGGCCCTCCTATAGTTGCACCATGTGTGGTGGTGATTATATTGGATTTGTGGCACCTCCAGCCATAAACATGTACTATCTCTTTCTTGTCCCTCTGCCATTCGCTCTAGTGCAGCCACACCTCGTCGCTCCTCCTTTCACTCATGGGAAAGTGTATGCCCAGCAGAACATGCCATCCCAACCTACACCCAATAACCAACAAGTGTTTCCTAAGAAAAAGAATAAATTAAATAACCAATGGCAGGGAGGTGGAAACCAACATGCCAACCCACCTGATAACACAGGAGCGAGTCCCACGGATCAGGACCTTAACAAACCGCCTAAACAAGACAAAAACGCTCAACTATGGATCAATCCTCTATGTTATTTCTACAATGTGTATGGGAATTATACACATAATTGTCCTCATTTGGCTAAGGCGTGCCAACTATGGAGCGAGGAAAACCGACATGAAGCGAGTTCTACCCCATAGGGGAAAGCAAACCCACCTTTTCCTCAACCCACTCAAACCCAACCTATGGTCCTGAAAAACTCCTTCCTAACACAAGGATTAGTAACGGGATACCCATTGGCACCTTATCCACCCCAACCAACTAAGTCAATTCAATCGTATGACTCTGGGTTCCATCACCTCCGCATGTTGTCCGTTGATGTGAACCTTCAGACGTGACGAAACTAACACTATTCAGCCGTTGAATCTTTCACTACTAATAAGGGAAAAGATACCACTCTAGTTGACAAAAATTTGCACCTGCCTAAACCACCTACTAATGGGATCCCTAAAGTTCCCAAGTTTCCTTTGTGTCGCATTACCAACCATCCCAATGCTTGAGTCGTTCTTAATTATAGTGTTGTGGATGACTTAGCGTAGGCCCCCACTGCCATGTCAACTCTGGAAGTTCTTAGGAATTTCCATGCACAATGAAAATCCTTACTATCAGCGCTAGGTGCGATCAATTCTTCCGATTCCATTTTATGACATTTAAGTTGGATCAAGCAAATCCATGGATTCCCTCTTCAGTAGCCTTCCAAGTCCTAGTGACCGTCTGAAACCTGGTGATTCATCGATTCATTATCAATGAATGTGACTCTACTTGTGTCATGTCAAATCATGTTTGGCATAATCTTAGATCCCCCTAATTAGTGCTATCCCTCATGACATTACGTGCTTACATGAATAGTCATGCAACCAAACCTTAGGGACTTCTCCCGATTGTCCTTGTATAGTTATCTAGTAAAATAGTGTTAATTGATATCGAGTTTGTCAATGCCCAGTTAGATTACAACCTCCTCCTTGGGCATAGCTATATGTACGCGATGAAAGCAGTTGCATCATTCGTCTTCAGACTTATTATGTTCCCCCACAACGGAAATATCATCAAGCTAGACCAATTGACATATTATGATCCTAAGGGGCCGAATTGTCCAAAGAATGTACTACCCATGATAGACAGTAATATTGGCTGCACGTCTATCTCAACTTTTACGAGTGTTAGGGATGGAATTTTTCATGATTCCCCCATGATATGAACCTTTTAGGCTCTACCTCCTTCGCCCCCAAAGGTTGAAATACCCAAGCTTTGTATATTTTCCTCGAGTAAAGTATCTGCCCAACCTCAATCTCAACCTCAACCCCAACCCACCCCCTCTCCCACCCAGTTACCTAGAAACCAATGGGGAGCCACACCTATTCATTAAATCTCGTTCTTGTTTACACCTTCTGGAATCGTGAGCATGATAGTCATGGCGACTCTTAATCTCCTGAGTTTGATGTTAGGCCTCCTTGTTTTGTATCTCACCCTTCTGAACCCACCTTCCACACCATAGGTTGTTTTGACACATGTGAAACTTATTGGTACTACCAAACATCCTCCTCCCTGAGCCGTGAAGGCATCATCTACTACCCCACCACCTCTCCCCAAGAAGAAAACTAGGGACAAAGTGACGAGTGCGACACTGGCGACAAATCCAAATAAAGACATGAATCCTCTCCCTATTGCATCAACTCGAGCACTCTCTCCTTGCACTTTGTGATATGTTTTGGGTCATGCTACCCAAAACTATCTAGAACTTCATATCCTTCGCACTCATATCCAGACGTTAGATGATGAACCCAACGAAAATATTCTCATGTTCCATCTTCCTAGCACCTCCAAGATGTGTAACAAGTTATTGTGCACCAATCATCATTGTCCAGTATGTGGTCTCCATGACCATTACTAGCACCATTTCCCTGATCGACTTGAGTATCGATCAGTACTCGCTGACTTGTACTAACTCTCTGTAGAGCCCCAAGTCATAGTCATCGAAGAAGTTCACCCTCCAATGACTTCTTTGAGCAAGACAAACACCATTTGTTTCATCTCATCCTCCACTAAAGCTTCTGAAGTATCCCACGTGACCACTATGTTATCATTAGAGTTAGGCCCCCAATACTTGGTGAGTCATTGATCCTTTTGAAGCAACGAAGAAATCCTATAAGCGCTCACGAAACCTGACTTTCCTTGGGATGACATGCACCATCGTGCATATTTTGTTCTTGATGAACCTGTCCTTCCATTTTCATCTATGGACCAATTTTCCATCGAATCGAAATATTTCATACCTCATGGAAATGTAGATTGGTTCAAGAACTTGATCCCAGCCCCCAACACCTTCAAAAAAATGAATATGGCAAATATCTCCCCCACCACCCAAGTGGATATCTTGGTTAAACTTGGTTTCATGGAAAATATCACCTTGCGCACCTCTTGTACCCCCGAAGAGATTGATACCTACAAAGCGCTCTTCCAGGAATTATGTGATGTGTTTGCTTGGTCATACAATGAGATTCCCAACCTTTATCCCTCCATTGTTGAACACCATATTGACACATGGCCCAATGTTGCACCGATACGCCAAAAATGAAGACCAATCCACCCCTCGAAAGCGTCAGCCATCAAGGTTGAGATTGAAAAGTTGAGGAAAATCAATTTCATCTATTTGATTTCTTATACTACCTAGGTACCTAACCAAGTCCTCGTGAACAAAAATCAAGGCACCATTCATGTCTGTACTGATTTTTCTGATTTGAATCTGGCCTATCCAAAAGATAAATTCCCCACCATGTTTATCGACCAAATCATTGACACTTGTACTGGACATGAAGTCTTATCCTTTGTGGAAGGATTTTCGAGGTACAACCAGATTCATATCCAAAAAGAGGATCAGTACAAGACCACTTTCACTATGCCCTGGGGCATCTTTGCTTACTGATCGTTGAGGAGTTGACACCATTTTGCAGTAATGCCTCACACATGAAGAGCCTAAACAAGTCCTAAACAATCTCCATAGCAGGGATTGCGGTGTTCATCTCTCAGGGATGCCTACTTCCCAAAAATGCATCCATGCTGGTTATTTCTAGCCAACCCTATTTTCTTATTGCATTGAGGCAGTCAAACACTTCCGAAATTTCCAACTTTTTGCCCCAAAGGCAAGAAATCCTCCCGCGCCACTTCACTCAGTGGTCACCATTGACCCTTTATGCAAATGGGCTATTGACTATATGGAATGAAACCATGCATCGGCTAGTGGCCATAAGTACATAATTGTGTCCATCAACTACTTCAACAAGTGGGCCAAGACCATGTGGCATGTTTCTTTTTCAACCATATCATCGGACAATTTGGCGTCCCTCACCAACTAGTGTCCAACCATAGTTCCCATTTCAAATATACCATCTAGAAATATTTGTCTTTCCTGTTAAAGTATGAACACCAATTCTCCTCCTCCTATACCCTCAAGGCAATGGATAGGTGGAGGCCATCAAAAAAATCCACAAAACCATGCTCCAATGGACAGTGTATAAACACAAATCACATTGGCATCACATTCTCTTTCCATCCCTTTGGGCATATCGCACATAAATCAAAACCACCACAAGATTCACCCCCTTCCACCACGTAAATGGAGTGGAATCATTTTTCCCGATCGAGTGACAAATCTTGTCCCTACACATCGCTACCGAACTTATACCAGATACCACTGCTCTGAAACAATGCTTGATCGCTTTCGAACCAGCTGATGAGGATTTCCATGCAGCACCTCAAATGATCGAATCCATCAAGCATCAATCAAAATCCCATTACAAATTTCATTCCCTCCCTTTGAAGGAGGGAGACCTTGTCCTCATCTATGACCAAGCCCATGACAAACTTGGCAAGGGAAAGTTCGAGTCCATGTGGCAGGGACCATATGTTGTCAAAACATGTCTTGGAAAGGGGGCATACATCCTTGCCAATTCTGAAGTTCACCTCTTGAAGAACCCCCGCAACAGGTTGTACCTCAAGAGATTTTATGGTTAACCCGGCCAAACCATTTGTTTGTTGTATTTAGCTTTTTTCCCTTTTTTATCTTTTTTGAATAAGAGCCTCATGGTTTGTTTCCTTGACCTTATCATATGGATCCTTATCCTACCATATATGTTGGTTACACTAACAGCGCAAGTAAATACTATCTGAATATCACCTCGGCTACATGGGTACTATATTCCTCGTAACACATCCTAATCCATATTAGTGGCGTGTACGTGGTGTAGGCACTAATAACCAGGCATAGTATGATGTTATGATTGGTCTCTTCACCAATTCCCTACATGTCAGCATTCATCACCTTCGTGTTTACCTTCACTCCCATTTACTTGTTGCACAGTTGAACAACTATTACTGGGTACACAATCCTTGCCTCTTTAGAAAGTTCCTATGCACTAAATAATTGGTTAGATTGTTTGAAACCATCACATTCATTCATGTCCCCAAGCGACTCAACAATGTTGCAAATCAAATGGCTAACGATATTCTAGAGTGTCACATCAATCATCAATAACAAGGAAATAAACCATCCACTTGCATTTCATATCATTTTGCATACACATGTAAATAAGCGTCACATACATCACATCACATAATCAAGAGGCTCAAAAATATAAAAGGTTTGATTCCACATGCATATGTATATATATGTGTATAAAATTCATATGTCCAAAATACAATTATGTCTACAGCGAGGAGCCCCAATAGCTCCGTAAAATATAACAAGTACATCAATAAAAAATCCCCCATGCTCATAGCATGGGTGGTACCTCTCTAATTCTACCAACTAGTCACTAGAATACTCTGAGGACTCATTCTCAATCTCATCATCACTGCGAGGTACACCTCCTCATGCCATCTCTTGCAAAGCTTCGACCGCTACAACAATACAACACATGATATTCTACCACTCACTAGGCACATGGAAGGAGATAGTGGTCATATCCTCATCAAGGTTCTACGACCCATCATCCATGACACCCTCTAATAGTCATTCTATTTCCAACGTACTCCATCAAGTATTTCCTCGGGACTCCTGCATCGTCACTGTATGCGGGGGGGGGGGACGGTCGATACCCTCAACTCTATCGCGGTGTCTCTGGTAACCCATCAGAGGAGACAGTCCCACATATGCACACAAATATGACAATTCATCAATACCGACATAATATCAAAATATAGCTATCACCTATGTTAGTGTTGTAAACACATATTTCAATCAAAATACATACGTACCATCAAGACCCATGCCTAACCAAGAGGGTGGGGTAACTTAGGGTCCCCCTTGTAGTCCATGCTAGTGTAGAGGTAGTCTTCAATAACCATTGGAAGTTTTCACCACTATGAAAAGAAGTCTCGACTGAAGACTATCCCCACTGTGCCTCCTCCCTCACGAATCATCATATCCCCCAGCGCCTCATCCTGGGCTCCATAGGCCCACCATATCTCATCTCCAAGTGTGGTCACAGTGTTGTCACTCTCTCAAATAAGAATGAGAAGATGAATGATGAAAACCTAAAGTCTTCCTCAATGTTCGTTCAACTCTCTCTGAATCATGAGCTCTCGACGAGCCATGATCAAAAAAATTTGGGCCCACTCGAATTAAGTCCAATCCATCACCCTCTCATCAAGAAGCATATGTCCACCTGAGATCTTGTGTAGACAAGTAGACCCCAGGAATCATATCACAGTTGCATTAACGACACATGTATTCATGCAGTTCCAACGCACTAACAATCAAGTATGTCCTGCATGATCATGTCCCATGGATGTTTGGGCTACATGTCCCCAATCACTCCCAACATAGGGATCCCAGTCATGAAGTATATGTCCTAGAGATTGAGATCCACTCGCTCACCCTGCATAATGAAAGCCGCAACGTCATGGTCCCAAAAATCAACTATCTTATTGAGTAGTAATCTCGCTCTGTGCATCAACGGGTTCTCAAGGAAATTGAGAATCTCGTGCCTTACCAAGATGTCCCTGATAGCTTGGTACCCTCATATATCTCAATGAATGTCGTCCACAATATCCTGCTCTCGCTAGTTCACCCTCGACATCCTGTAAGTCCCAAAAAGCACCTAGGATCAATCAAAAAATTAAAAATCATGTCTTAATTGTGGGTCGTACCTTTCTAGGGATTTTTTGTGACCTGGGTCCCACTTGTCTCTTTAATAGGATCGAATTAGGTTGCACCTATCCTCCCAAAATGTGTGACATAGGTTACTCAATTCCCCTTAAAATATGTGACCCGAGCTAAACACCCTCGTGGGGTTTCCCGAGGTCCCTCGAGTGCCCAAATCACAAAATGAAATGGATAAAGTGATAAGGGTGAGAATCGTAACCTAAAGCTTCCAAAAATGAAAATTGATGGTCGAATCAGAAGAAATATACATCTGAAGATGGGGGCCCTCCACACAATTCCAACAACCAACAATGAAAATGACACATGGCAAAGTGGGCCCCACCCTATTTGAAGGCTATTCAGTCCCAATTTTCTTGTGAGTGTTCTAGCCTCATACGGTGTCCATTTTTCACGTTGTCGAAATTAGAATTATATGCCCTTCCCAATTATGGAAACCATTCTTCATGATCACAAACTTTTTTGGGATACCTTTTAGCTCACCTTGATTTGTGTTCCCTCACATAAATCATCCATTTTTATGTACTTGTACACTACTTCTTATTTCCAAAAGCACTTAGACTCAGGTATAATTTCTATGTTTATTGGTCCAGATCGCGATAAGGATCATTAATTCCAAGTCAATGACAACCCCTACAAGTATAACATTTCAAACTCACATATAGGTAATCACCCCTGCAGAATATCAAATGCATCAACCTTATCCATCCGTTTTTACACCTATAGGACCCCCCATTCTATTCGGATAAGTGGCCAAGCCCAACCATTTTTGCATTCACCCTTACCCGAAAGTAGAGCCTACCTTTGATGGGTGATTGTTTAGAACCCTTTGTAATTTGACACCCATGTTATTTCAATTTCCATGGGATTGGGATTCCATGTAGTCTATTATATTGCACAAAGACTCATATTTCCTTGTCATCATCACTCATCGGCCTACCCTACGGAATCCAAATTTTATGTTCTTTAAGGATTCTAATGATCTATCTTGCATATTCACAAGCCCTCCACTCCATCCACACTACAAACAATGACATTATTATGCTGGAATTCATCATCTTGGAAGGAGGTTACCATCAATGTCCTAACCCCTATCAAATATTTCATATGTTAGCGTTTAGGGCATTCAAACCATCTGATCAATTCATTGGACACTTATCTCCTTACCTGTCTTTTTATCTCGTAGAAGTGACCTCCCGCCTTAGCAACCATGATATAACAATGCTTCTAAGAACCTCCTTTTCCTAGATGATCATGCATCTGGGAAGCTACGATTTTGAAGTCTCAATCCACAACCTCCCTTAGATTCCCATGCATCCGAGAATTTTTTTATAAATGGTGCTCCTCAACACCCTTATAGATCGCATGTAGTCCCTATTTACAACAACATATTTGGTTTCCTTTGTTTAGAGTATTCTGCGATGATTCATCCTTGGAGTCATTCTAATACCATGTTCTCCAAAATTCATATATCAATCCCCCCCTCTAAGTTTTCCCCATTGCAGTCATAATTCCTGGTATCCCAAATAGCATCCCACCCTGATATCAATTTCACATATGTTACTAGGTCATCCATTCCTTCATACATTGAACAAAGGAATTTTGATTCGATATTATTCATTTTGCCTCATATCCCCTAACAGTGTCTCAATCCCATGTCCAATTCTATTCACTCCTTGGTTGTATCCCTCTCGCTTTTGTCAAGGAAACATCAATGCCTTGCCGATAGCATATCTCCTTCTATCGATCTTAACACATTCATTCCAGAGGATAGACCCATAGGTACCATGTACCCTGGCCTCATAACCATCATTGTTGGTTCTTTCCGTTTTAGGCATGACCCGGGTTTGGCGAGGTTCCTTTAGACCCAACAAATACCCCTTTCATTGGCCCTTTCGACATCAACTTGCGAACAAGATGAAGTCTCACCTGAAGCAAATATGGGGGGCTACAGAATCAGCTTTCTATAACCATGGTGATGCGGAGATGTGGTAAATGACCTCGCATTGCGTTCCTTTCTTAGCATCTACTTAACATAACAATATCAACATGTGACTGCGCACTTCGCAGTTCTCAACAACCTACAAACTTTGTTGAATCGTTGTTGTCTTTTATCTTATAACTACGCATTCATCATACTTAACATTACTTCGCAACATTCATACACATGTGTTCCGCTTACTTAACATATGATTCCCATTCACATACATATTAAAGAAAATACATAACCATACCATAACATGAACACAAAACACATCATAGATTCATACACATAACATGGGGATTTATGTGGTTCACCCCCCAGATGGGAGCTACGTCCACGTGAAATGTTCTTATATTACTTGGAAGGGGTAGCAGTTCCAGTCTGAGAACTCATCTGTAGACTCTTCTCTACAATAGATCTTTGCGCACTCAGTTGCAGAGTCTTTTCTCTATTAGATCTCTCTCTCAGTCTAGATCCAGTTCTCTAATGTATCTTATGTTCTAACAACATCTAACCCTTCCTTATAAAAAATTAACCCGTTATATATATGTGCCCGAAGGTCTCATATTACAATAACTATGGGCCAACCCCCCTAGTACCCTTAAACCCAAAACGACGTGGTTCTCCTATCGACCATGCTTTTCCTTAACTTCACTGTAACTCTGTTTTCCTTTTGCACCGCTTCTTCTGACTCTGACGCTTCTTCTGAAAATGCAGTTCTAAATGCACAGCTCTGACTCTACAGTGGCGCGTCCTTTACGCCATTATGCTTATTTACTCTCTGCTCCTGTAGCTATCAGTTCTCTGCTTCATCCTTAACTGCTTCAACTACCTCTGGTTGTCCTTAGTACTTCGTCTTTACTAAGGGGACAGGTCCTTTCCTGTCAACTTCGCTTCGCTCCATACCCTCCTCCCGGGAATTGCAGAGTTGCTTCTCCCAAAACTGGTCAATGTTAGGCCTCGCCTAACTGTACTTATCGCCATCAAAACTTCTTGTACTTGGGATGCACCCAACAGGACCCTAACACTTACTTCTGGCTCATCCCCGAGCCACTTTCACTAGGCTTCTTCGACTGTGCATCACTTGAGATGTTCATCCTCGCAGCAAAATCCTGAAAAGTTACGCTCAACTTTGCAACTGCTTCCTTAGTCTCTTGCTCGTATTCTTTGATCATTTTGAGCATCATCGCCAATATGGGTTCTTGCATTTGATCCTTTACTGTACTCTTTGTCGTGTGGAGTTCTTGCAATTTCTCCTTGATTTCTTCAGAGAGTGCCAGTGCTTCTTCTTGCATGGGCTATAACTTCGACGAAGTTTCAGCTTCCTTCATCCTTAGTGCCTCCATCTCCTTCTGAAGCTATTTCGTTTCTGCGAACTTCTGGATCATTTTCCTTGGTGGAAAATCCTTCATGGTTGTGTTCATAGAATCAAGGTCTTTCTACCTCTTCTGAACTTCATCGGGAATTTTCTGTAATTCAAGATCCTCTTGCAATATAGCCCAAAACTTAGTGACTTCTTCTAGCAAGTATTGACACATCACAACTTCTGTGGAGATGTTCTCCGTGGACGTCTTCAGCTCTTCGACTCTTGCTAATTCTACCTCTGGAAGAGTGCCAGGTTGTTTCTAAGACTCTAAGTCAGTAATATTGTCCTTGTAACCAATCTCCATATCTTCCATTTTTGCTTTAGGATTTTCCACGATAGCACCAATATTAAGGATGGTCGCTTCCACTTCAAGCTCTTCTTCGCAGTCTAGGATCTTCGCATAGACTTCGGTTATGGTTTTCTTCATCTTTTTTTGCTTCTCTTGAGCATTTTCTAGCTCATTTGTCTTCCGCATGAATTCATTCTTCAGCTCATTATAACTATCTTCCAGCTTCAGATGTTGGTTATATGAAATCATATCTCTGTCTCTAATTTCTTCCACAACCTGCAAATGCATATTATGCAATCCTTCAATGGGAAACATCCCCACATTAATGTCCAAATGTGTGAGCCGCTTCGCACATTTAGTAATTTTATCAGACAGGAATATTACGTTCATCGGCTCTATGCGGACTAACTAGGGTCTCATCGTTAAAGCAGGCGCTTTTCTTTTTCTTTGGCTTGACTCCCATGTCCTGTCTTCGGAGTCTAGTTCCCTTACTATATCTCGATGGACTTGTTCCACCATACTCTTTAGTTTTGCGATGCTCTCTATCATGTTCGCTTGGAATTCCTCTTGCTTTCTGTATTTTATTGCGAGCATCTCTTCAATATGCTCATAGAATCAGGATGCGATGCAATCACAATCATCATCATGCAACTGCGCATCGAGTGGATTCTTACTTTCTTTCTGCTTCTTTCTTTGCGATCCCTCTGGCACGAGTGTGTCGATATTCTTCCTCTTCTCTCCTACTGGCAAATCAGCAGTTTGTTGATGTTCTTGTCTTTGATCTTGTTCTTGATCTTGAGCACTTGTTGGATCTTCTTCTTGGTCTTGGGTGTCATTTTCATTTGCACTTTCCTCTGATGTAGTGATCAATGTCTCTAGCACATCAATATTCCACTCGGGAGGCAAATCTTCAATGATAAGATCAATCTTCTATGCATCCAGTTGGTATAGTCCCTCGAACCATTCTGGTTTATTTGGTGGCTGTCTCATCTTGCGAATATACGATGTTGTTATTTCCTTAGGGATACGCGAAGTGTGTTTTATTACTTCACATACCAGCTCATAATATGTATACAACTATACATTGTTTACCTTTTGCATGTACGCCTTCGAATTGGCCCACATGTTCGCAAATCTGGGTCCACAACAATCTCCAGCGAACACCGGTATATTTTGTTGATACTTAGGCTCTTTCCAGCCTACGAACGCGATTAAAACTAACAACAAGATATAATGGAATTGATTTATGTTGTCTTGCGTATCCACAACATCATCTAGGAAATCATTCAGGAGGTAACTTTCCCAATTATACTGGAGTCCATCCTTGTCCTTTACAGCTAAGGAGATTGCAGCGGCCGACACCTCGGTCGGTCTACATTTCCTTAGTACTTTTCCTGCGAGAAGTTGAATTGTGAACTTCGTTGCGACATCCTTGATTTGATTTTCTTGATATCCGCGAGTTCCTTTCACCAAGACGAATTCATTCTTCATCCTCCTTGCAAGTTCTTTGTCTTTGTTCTTTCCTACGAATTCTGCTGCATGGTCAGCGCCTCTCTTGCTCAAGTGCGTAATTTTGTAAATGAGGTCTATGTTGATATCAATCTTGCGGTCTAACCACAAGTAACCCTGGTGCGTACATAAGATCAATGTTTGCACAACCGATGTGAGCTCTAGGATTCTGTCAAAATGCGGAATTCACAGCAGATTCAACAATCCTGATGGTTGCAATGGCGCAATCCAATCATGCACTTGAATTTTCATTTGCTTACTGGTTTCATCATGTCCCCTACACATGTACTGGTCCATCTGAAATTGTGGGTACTTCGTTTCGTGTAGCAAGTCATGATATGTGAACTTTAATTCTAGAATCTTTCCTAGCAAATTTTCCTTTTCATGCACATGACTCGACATGGGCGGTAGCAGGATCTCGTATTGTGGATTCCTCTTAAGTATCACAACTAGTTCATCCTCTCTTCCCAGAGGGATGTACTCTGGTACCAGCAGAATCGTCTTGTCACGAGGTCGTTCTTGTGGATAATCCTTTGGAATTTCTGCGGCCTTCGGCTTCTCTTGCTCAATAGCCTTCTACTTATCTTTATGCCTCTGCTCTGGTATATTTCACAGTGAAGCTCTAGAGGTTCCACCTCTCTCTAGGACTGCTTTCTTCACTGGCGTCTTCATGACTCCTTCCAAACCAGAATGTTGGAATTCTTTTAAAATATCTTCTAGGATTTCTTGCTCAGATATACACTGTCAGATTATTCTTGCTCTTGACTAGTAAAAAGCTCGGAAATTACATGCGGTAAAAATTAAAAGTCACGGTAAAACCAGTAACTATGTGGTCCTTACTATTTATAGGCATAGCGACACTAAGGCACGCCCAAAAAAGGATAAATTAGCATTAAATGTTATGTTTGTTGGCCAAATATTGCTTATATATTGGTCCTTTCCCTTCTTTTAATGTGTCTTCAAAGGACAAATATGCCTTAAAAGCGGAAAAATATGGTTCCCAAAAGTACTATACAACAGCTACTTTCCGAACAAAACTGTAACGGCTAGTTTCCTTTAACTTCACGGAAGGTTAGGTGAATGGTGAGGTTCACTTCGCATTTTCCTTCTTTTAATTGAAATTCACAATGTTACTCCCTTCTTTTACTTCATAACTTAGCTTGCTATGTGTGTTTTGCAGCACATCTTCATATATGGTAAAACTACGCATTTTAACAAAACTGTTGTGTGCAGACTCTGCCCTTTGTTTTAGTGTCCAATTTCAACTGCACTTGACACTTAAAACCTTCTTTCATTATTTAATTTTTTTTTATAGGAGTAGGGCCATCCATGTAAGGATTTAGTCTACTCCCATTGACAATACCTTGCAAGTTTTCACCAAGTAATGTGGTTAATTGAACTACTCCACCATTAGTAACATGTTTGACAATGTATGGTCCTAACCAATGCATTTTGAATTTTTTAGGAAATTTCATAAATTTGCTATCATAAATGAGGACAAGGTCTCCTACCTGGAATAATTTGTGCTTGATGTGTCTATCATGCCATACCTTTTCTCTATCTTTCTACACTTGTTGGTGAAATCCTGCAATGAAACGGTCTTCCTCCAATCTAATTAACTGTAGTAGTTTTTCATCCATTGTCTCATCATCAGCCATATATGTGAATGCTGCAATTCTCAAGCTTGGTACTATGTATTCCATGGGCATGACAGCTTCCTTTAAATATGTTAATTTGAAAGGTGTATGACCTGTCAACTTTTTACAAGTTTTTCTATATGTCCATAATACTGCAGGTATTCTAAGATCCCAATCATCCCTGTTTGTATTGCATACTTTGGTCAATGCATTTTCTAATACTTTATTAAAGACTTCTACAATGCCATGAGCTTGTGGATGATATGGTGTACTCTTCTGATGGTAGATCTGAAATTATTTTGTTAGGGCTTCAATAGTTATGTGCGGGAAATGGGTTCCCTGATCGATCATCAGAATTTTTGGACATCCAAGCCTTGTCAAAATGTTCTAAAAAATGAACTGCGTTGTTGTAACTGTGCTACAGTACTTCACTGGTTTTTCCTTCCCATCTAGTTAGATCATCTAAAGCTGTGATTATATATCTTGAGCCAGTTCTCTTCCCTGGTGGGTTAATAGGTCCCACAAATTCAATAGCCCATTTATCAAAGGCTTGCAATGTCAGTTGTGGCATCAATGGCATCTCATCTCTACGAGATGGCTTCCCTGTTCTTTGGCATACATCGCAATTCCGGAAATGTTCTTTTGAATCTTTGTGTATCATAGGCCACCATAGTCCTGCTCTCAAAAAAATTTATGCAGTAGCTCTTCCTACGTAGTGTCCTCCAAATACACCTGAATGTGCTTCAGCAAGTGTGATAGGTATTTCATGTTCTAGCATGCATCTACACAATACTTCATCTAGTCCCAATTTATATAATTGTCCTGCAATTAGGGTAAAGTCAGTTGATCTTACCATTAACTGTTTCTTCTGCCATGTAGTAAGTTTTGTAGGTGCTAATCCTATAGTTAGAAATTCTACAATATCTCTGAAGTAGTCATCTGCTATATGGATTGCAAACAACTACGCATCTGGTATATTATCCTCCCAATTACTAGGTTCTTCTCTTGACTCAATCCTTGAAATATGGTCAGGTCCTACATTCAATATTCCTGGCTTCACAGTGATTTCAAAATCATATTCCTGAAATAGTAAGATCCATATGCATATTCTTACCCCTATCACTGGTTTATTGACCAATTATTTCAAAGTTGAATGGTCAGTGAACATACAAAAATGTGAACCTAGCATATTGTGTCTAAATTTCTGCAATGCGTACACCATAGCTAAGCCTTCCCTCTCTGTTGTGGTATAATTTTTTTTCTGTTGAAGATAGCTTTCTGCTTGAAAATGCGATGGAATGATCGATGCCTCCATCACCTGGTTATGCTAATACAATGCCAAGTGTTATAGATGAAGCATCTACATGTTCATGAAATGGCTTATTCCAGTCAAGAAAGATGAGAATAGGCATTGTAACCATTTTCTCTTTCAGTATGTCCAATATTTTTTGGCAATATTCAGTCCAATTGTAATTCGCTTCTTTCTTCAATAGTTTCTCCATAGGCGCAGTGATCTGCACATATCCTTTAATGAATTTTCTATAGTATCATGTGTGCTCCAATGTAGTGCGTAGCTGCTTAACTGAATTAGGTGCTGAAATATTTACTATGATTTCTATCTTCGTTGGATCAACCATCAATCCTTGCTTACATACTATGTGTCCCAATAAAATACCATATGGAACACAGAAGACGCACTTCTTCAGGTTCAAGGAAATCCGATATTGTCTACACTTTGCTAACATCATTCTTAAGTCTGCATGATGGTCCTTCAAAAGGCCAAATACTGTCCAGTCATCAAAGTAAACTTCTAAGAATTTATGAATATAATCCTTAAATGCAGCTACAACCACTCTTGAAAAGATAGCCAAGTGCATTTTTCAATCCAAAACGCATAATAGTGTACTGAAATGATCCTCATTCAGTAGCAAATGTAGTCTTGTGTCTGTTTTCTGAGCAATTCTGATCTGATGGTAGCCAGAAAATCCTTCAGTGAAAGAGTATGCCTCTTGTCCACCTACGCCATCTAGTGCCTCATCTATGAATGGAGTAGGAAATGGGTCATGCAGAGATTCATCATTCAATTTTCTAAGATCCACACAAATTCTGATTTCACCTTTGGCTTTCTTGTCTTGAATTACTATGGGACTTATCCATTCTAATTCTTCTACTGGTTCAATGATTCATGCTTCAAGCATTTTGTTAATTTATGCTTTCACTCTTTCTTTATATATGGGATTCAATCCATAAGGTATTTTCTTAATAGGCTTCACATCAGGCTTGAGAGGTATTTTCATAACTCCCAAGTCACCTAAAATTCCTTTCATTTCAAAAAACTTGGTAGGAAACAAATCTTGATATTCGGGCAGTAGGTTTGCGATCTGTCCTATTTTTTCTTCATCCCAGTAATCCCCAATAGAAGCAAACTTTGGTTCATAATTGGTACTAATATTTATCTTTCTGGTCTTCAAAGGGTTACTCAGATCTGGAATTTCCAAATCAAGTCCTTGTACATCTTGTTTTCCTTCAGAATCGGGTATATTCACATCACGAGGGTCTTCATCTTCATCTTCATCTAGTGAGAAGTTATAACATTCAATGGCATGCTCTAATTGTACTTCCCAATCTGGTTGCTTATACACAGACAACAAGAAATCATCAAATATATTATTATTAATGATATGTAATGCCTCATTGAAGTTCGAACAATCATCTTCAAAATTGAAAGTTCTTTATCATCATGTGCGAATCTATTGTACCTTTGCAAATTTTTGCTTTTGTATACCAGTTCTTTGGTATTTGATCCAATGTGTGCACAAACATATGAACCCATTCTGTCTTTGGTATATGCATCCACGATTTCGAGCAAAACTCTATATGATCTCTAGGATCAATCTGTCAATCTGTCTTTGGTATATGCATCCATGATTTCGAGCAAAACTCTATATGATTTCAAGCAAAACTCTATATGATCTCTTGGAGCAATATAAACATTAGCAGAACCATCATATGTGGGAATAGGACTTACCTCCTTCCCGATCCAACGCAGTGATTTCGTAACCTGCACGCACCTTCTTGCTGATATTTCATGCATCCGGCTTTGCCAATTTTCCAGCCCTGCCTCCGAATCAAAGACGCAGGAGCTGTCACATCTCCAGCTGAGTGTGCCATCTGCAGTAGGATTAATGTAATCTTCCTGGTTAGCTGTGAGCTGGTATAGTCTGTCCAAGTCTTGAGCCTTAGATTCCTCCTGAATCGGCTCGTTGTATCTGTCGCCATCAGCAGGATCCAACAGTGTGATGACCCTAAGATGCTTCCCTTCAAATATCATCTTCTTTGATTTTAAGTCGATAATAGCCAAGTTATCCATAGCCCAGTCAATTCCTAGTAGAGAAGGAAAAGGCTGACTATCATCCACAATCTTGATAACTTCGAAGTCTGTATGACTTTGGACTCCATCAATGTCGACTATCACGTCAGCTAACCGTCCAAATGGTATGAATTTCTCTTGGTTAGCCATTCTTAACTGGATAGGGGACCATGACAACTTTGGCCGACCCATCTGCTGCCATGTCTGCTTAGTTAAGACATTTACTTCAAATCCCAGATCAAGGATGCATTCATCCATTTCAAAATATCCTATCTGCGTGGTAAGCCTCATTTCTCGACCTGTTCTTTTATGCTTCCTTATGTGATGTACTGCACTATCAGAAGTCTTTGTTCCAGTCTGCGGCTCATATTGGTTTATGAGCTTCTGCAACTCAACTATGGCATTTTCACTTTTGAGTAACTTCATGCAGCTTCGCAAGAACTGCGCAATGGAAGTGCTGACATCCATCACAGTACTTGTTTTTTCATAGGTTGTTGGCATGTCTTCAACATGCGGTGGTTGACTACGCAACGGGATCCTCTATGTTTCTGTTGCTGGCTCTCTGAAGCTATCCCACGCGTCGATAAAGACTTCCTTGTTCTTTTGTAGGTCAAGAGCAGGTATTTTTCCCGGAGCTTTCCTTATCCATTCTGTCTCAAGAGGAGACCGCTTTGTGTGAGCCTCCCCTAATGTGGAAGCTTCTGCTCCCCTATCGCGCCCTGTCTAAGTGCCACTGCGCATGACCACATTGATGCTCGGGTCTACTTGTCTTTTCTCTACTGTGATCCACTGGATGTTCGTGTTTGGTGCGTCCGTCCGTCTTCTTTTCTGCATTTCCACCTCTAGTACTGGGCAATCTTCAATAACATGCTCAAATGATTTACAATAATTGCACGTAGTGCATGGGTTAACACAATCTCTAAATACGTGACCTGGCTAACCACAATTATAACAAATGACCTGGCCGCGGCCTCTTCCCTGTGTCGGGCCAGCATTTCTTTCTCTGTCGCGGTATCCACCACCACGACCTCTATATCCGCCTTGGTCATATTGTGCATTCTCTTGTTTTGTCTGGGTATCTTCTTGTACGCGGTGCAAGCCAACGCCTCTTATTGAGTCCATGTCTCGTTTCCTTTCATTCATTAGCTCATATGTGCGGCAGTTGGATTCATCATGTCCAACTGATTTACAAAAAATTGCAATATAAATTTTTAGGTGTTTTCACATACTTCTGTATAAGATAGTAGTCTTCAGGTCTATGTCCTATGGTTCTACAGATTTCACACTGTGGGGCCTGATTCTGATTTAATGGATTGGGCACACCACTATTAAGATAGTCGCGGAATAACGGGCAATGCTCCCGGTCATGGCCTTCTCCTTTACAACCTGTACACCAGACCTCATGTCTAGGTTCATACCTTTGTTCTTTTCCATTCTTCATGCTTTGCAGTTCTAGTGTCAGGGTGGTCAGCTGGCTCTGGATCTGAGACATCCCAGAACTAGTCTCACCAATCGACGAAGCTTCTAGCTTCATTGCGATCTCCAAGGCCTTTTCCTGCAACTCAACCTTCTGCTGCATCAATGGTAATCTAATATGGGGAAACAGTGCAGCAATGAACCATTCCTTGTGTTGTTCTGGGGCTATAACAAAGCTTACTTGGTCTAATAGGGTCTTGAACTTCTGATCAAACTCCCATACCATTTCAGTCGGTTTCTGCTTTATTTCTTTCAACTTAGTTATACACTAAGATTCATACTTAGGTTTCTTAAACTCAGCCACAAGCGCAGCTTTAATTTCTGCAAGGGTTCTCGGCTGTGTGGTAGAGTATTTCATGAACCAATGTAAAGCTCTGCCTCTGAAAGTGGTGATGAGTTGTGCTCTCTTCACTGCATCATCCTGGATTTGTCTTACACTCCATACGGCTTCACAAAGAAACCAATGTTGGTCAGGGTCTTCTAGACCAGTTCCTTTGAATATCGGTAGCTTCATATCTGTGTTTGACATTATGCTACTGGGTGGTGGAGCGCCCAAATTAGTACGCGGCTGCTGTAAAGGGCTCTGTGCAGTGAAAAAAAATGGGATTATCGGGAGAGATGTACTGGGCTGAGTGTTCTACGGGGCGGGCTGCGTAGCGTGTGGGTTTTGAGATAATGGTGGTGCTGTCTCTACAGCCGGTGGGTTTTCAGGATTAAATGGTGGTACAGCTTCGTTATCAATGTTACACGAGATCTCAATATCAATATGGAGTCCAGGGCCTCCAAGATTCTTATTAAATTTATATCTCTTACCACTTCTAAGATTATGTGTTTCTTCGTACGAATCACTAAATATACTATTTACCATGACAAACTTAAGAATATTACTGCATTCTTAAAACACCTTTCTCAGCTAACAACATCTTAATGTAAAGACTGAGATTGTTCAGGAACTTACCTTGAAATCCTTCGAAAAAGTATGCTTATGCTTGGCTGTAGGATTTGAGTGTGTCTACAGAAAATTCTGTTACGAAGCCTTCTAGCATATGATCGACCCAAAAATCAACTGCACGTGCCAATGGGCTGTCTATTGCTTTGAGCTGTGCCATGAGCTCGGGAGTCCACTCTGTAGGAACTCCTTGAAAACAAGTTTTCTTCTATGCGAGCCACGAGATCCACGAATGCAGCTCGTTGGGAAATGATACCCAAAAAATCTCGTGAATATTATTGAACAGATATCTATCCGACCACTGTGTGTCGCTTAGATGTGGATGTCTATTCTCTTTCCTTTTAAAGTCTCTTATGGTCCTATCCCACCAAGCTTGGATTTTTGTCTTTTCAGGATGCCAATGTCAGAGCCTTCTGGGAATTGGTATTCTTCGTCACACATCACGATTGCAACTCATCACGGATTCTAGTGCGGAAACGGAACCATTTGTTGGCTCTAACTGACCCAGAGGTTTTCTTATAAGACCCAGGTTCTTTGCGGTTTCCCTTTGACCAACAAAACCCCTTCGCACCAACCCTTTCGGCAACAACCTGTGAGCAGGTTGAGGTCTCACCCTAAGTGTATCTATGGGGTACTGCGGAATCAATTTTCCACAGTAAGTGATAAGTTGCTTGGACGGACGTACTGCACAACATAGCAGAGGATATGTGCTGCGAGGTGAGACTGCGCAGCGATGGGAAACGCTGCGGTCCACACCACTATACTCTTCTACCGCGGGACTTCTACTGAAGCTGCAAACAATCCAACTTTATTCTATACTTGGATTATCTGAAAACGCTTAAGGCACTGAAATGAATATCACTCATCCATTCATTCAGGCGCTTAACTGGCTATCCTTCCAACATTCATTCATTAACTCAGGATGTCATGATTTGAACATAGATGACTGATTTAATCCACTATATACATTCCCTTACTGTGTGTAAGAAAATACTTAACTAGATGACTGATTCACTGCCTTCATACACAAGAATAAATGTTCACCATTCAACTATTCATATGGAACTTAACATATCATTTTCATACTTCCCTAATGGAAAATGCATATAAAAGCTCTCTTCATAACAGCATGCAAGGAAACATCTAGACATTCATTGACAGAAAATACAAGTAAGCATTCATTTATAAGCACAATCACACAACACGAGATTTAACGTGGTTCACTTCCCCGGGTGGGAAGCTACGTCCACAAGAACAGTTGGTAATATATTTCTTTAAAAGGGATGGGGACAACCGTTCTTAGTCTGCGCACTCAGCTGCAGACTCTCCTTCCTCTCATATAGGTCTCTGCGCACACAGCTGCAGAGCCTTTACAATCTTCTTAGCTCAAAAGAGATTTTACACTACAACAACGAAAGTAACCCTAAAACGTAACGTAACATAGTAACATCAACAACCCCATCCCATACAAAATTTTATTCTTAAATAGATCATGCCTCTAAGGTCATGTCTTTACAAAGCTGAAGACCTAACCCAAAAAACCCTTAGGGTTTACAAAACTGCGCTGGTTTCCCTAAACCGGCTTGTTGGCATCTGGTAGCGTCTGTTTCATCATGGCGGTTATCCACGTCTTCATTCTGTCGCTATCAGCCTCCATATCGCATGTGTGCCAACAGATCTCTTTCACATAATCGTTCATCTCTAACGGTTTTTCCCACCACGCGCGCCAAGACGTCGCTTTCCTCAACAAACTCGTGCATTGGTCGCCTTCCTGATTTGCTCGTGCCCACCGCTCGACACTCCTGGAGCATATTTCCAAAATTAGACCATTACTGGTCCATCCGATACCTGCACCTGATCCTTGTCCAACACTCTGATTTGCTAGCTCCACGTGTCCTGACTGCTTCGCAGCACTGCCTCCTCGCAGCGTTGGTCTTCGCAGTGCTTCCAAAACTCGGATGTTGCGCACAGCTTCCCATCCTGATCAAAACTTGGATGCTGCGCACAGCTCCGCAACACCCTCAACACTTAGACAAAATTATATTTATGAGCTGCGCTCAGCTCAGCTTTCCCTGCTTATCAAAAAACGGTGTTACCAAAACTTTGTCCCGACCTGGGCCCAACATGCAACCTTACTTTGTTTTGCAAATCTAATCTCCATCAAGTGCTTACATTCTTCCCATGTGTTCAAGTTGTCTTTGTGCGCAGCTACCACCTAGCAGGTGTAGCTCGCAATGCTATATCTAAAGCTGCTAGCTTATGTTCATCTGAAAATGATGCTAAATATTCATGAAGGAATGCATGGATATTACCCAAACCATCATAAGTAGGAATTGGCCTTACCTATGTTCCAATCCAACGCAGTGAATTCGTTATCTTCGCACATCGTCTATTTGATACTTCATGCATTCGGCTCTGCCAGTTCTCCAGTCCTATGTCTAATTCTGATACGCAAGAACTGTCACATCTCCAGGTCAATGTTCCATCATCTGTAGGATTAGTGTAATCTGCTTGGTTTACTGTCATCTTGTAGATATTATCAAGTTCTTGAGTTCTGCATTCTTCTTGTACTAGTTCAATATACCTTGTTCCTTGTGAAGGATCCAGGGGTGGGATAACCCTGATATCCAGTCCTTCAAATATCATTTGTTTTTCTTCAAGTTGATAATTGTGAGGTTATCAATTTCCCAGTCAATCCCCAATAATGCAAGATAAGGATTATTTTCAACTATGATCTCAATAACCTCAAATTCTGCTTTACTTCGCACTCCATCAATGTCAACAAGAACACTTGATAGCCTCCCAAAAGGTATAACCTTCTACTGGTTAGCTAGTCTCAACTGTATAGGAGACCAAGATAGCTTTGGCTTCCCCATTTGTTCCCATGTTTGTTTTGTTATCACGTCCACCTCTGAGCCTAGGTCAAGTCAAGAATCACCTGGTTCATTTCGAAATATCCAATCTGCGCACTTAGCCTCATTTCTCTTCCTGTCCTTCTATGGTTCTTAATATCATGAACTGCTCTATGTGCATCATTTACTGCATTACATTGTTTGTAATGTCCCAAGATGTTCTGTAATTCCCCTACAGCATTTTCATGCCTCGGCAGCTTTATGCAGATCTGTAGAAATTGTGTGATAGGACTTGTTTGTTATGGTGAAGTTCGTGATCCATCATTCAAGGTCGACATATCTAATACAGGTGTCCGATCACTTTGTCATTGGATCCTTGTGGTTGAAGGTTACGAGTCCTGGAATCCTTTTCTTGATTCCATGAATACCTTTTTTTCTTGGTTAGGGTTGAATGCAGGCATTTTTCCAACTGCTTTTATTACCCAAGGCCCAGCAGTAGGCTTTGGTCTGTTTATGTGATCGTCAGAAGTCAAAGCTTCATTTGTCCTGTCATTTCCTGTCAAAGCTCCACTTCGTGTCACAACATGGATGTTGTGATCTTCGTTTCTTTTCTCAATTGTGATCATTTAAATGTTATGGTTCTATCCTTCTGGTCTTTTTTCTTGCATTTTTCCTAGCAAGAAGGGACAATGGTTCAATGATATGGTCATAGGATTTACAATAATTGCAAGTAGTGCAAGGGTTCTAACGGTCTCTTGCTAAATGTCCAGGTTGAGCACAGTTATAGAAATCAATATGACCTCTTCCTCGTCCTTGGCCAGTGTTACATCCTCTTTCTTTTAATCCACCACCTCATCTATATGTGCCTTGTTCATACTGCGCATATTCATTATTGTTCTGTGTTTCTCCTTGGGCTCTATAGACATCATGTTTTCTTTCTATCATGAGGTCATATGCTCTACAGTTGGTATCATCATGGCCAACTGACTTACAAAATGTGTAGTACAGGTTCTTTGGTGTACGTACATACTTCTGAAGTAGGTAACAGTCCTCTGGGTTATGTCCTCTACATCGGCAATTCTCGCACCATGGTCCTTGAGGTTGATTTAATGGATTCGGCACCCCACTAGCGAGGTAATCTCTGAAGATAGGACAGTGTTCCTTGAAATGTCCTTCTCATTTACATTTAATGAATCAAACCTCTTCTCTTATTTCTTTTCCTTTCTTCATATCTTGTACATGTAACGTCAAGTTTGCTAGCTGTGTCTGTATCTGTACCATACCTGTGTTGGTTTCTCCTATGGGCAAAGCTTCTAGCTTCATCACAATTTCCAATGCTTCTATTTTTGAGGTTGCCTTCTGTTGCATCATTGGTAATCTAATGTGGGGCAACAACGCAACTATGAACCATTCTTGATGTTGTTGCGGTGCTATTTCAAAGCTAACTTGATCTAACAAGGATTTTAATTTCTGATCGAATTCCCACATAGTCTCATTAGGTTTCTATTTTATCTCTTTTATCTTTATAATGCACTAAGATTCTAACTTAGGCTTCTTAAATTCTCTAATCATCGCAGTTCTGATATCAACTAATGTTTTGTTCTGTCCAACAGAATATTTCATGAACCATGTTAAAGCTTTGTCTCTGAATGTGGTGACTAGTTGAGCTTGTTTTATAGCATTATCGTGTACTTGCTTAACGTTCCAAATAGCTTCACAGATAAACCAATGTTGCTCTAGATCTTCTAGACTAGTTCCTTTAAAAATACGTATCTTTATGTTGTCTGTCATCATTCTTCTAGGAGGTGTAGGGTTCTAAAATGATGAAGGTATACCACTAATTGGCTGATTTTGAGTGCTTGCTCCTGCAGTATTACTACTACTAGTGTTCTGCGAACTAGTAATATTTATTTCCTCAACTATAGGTTTCTACGGAGTAATAGGTTGATAGCCAATGTGTCTAGGTTCTGTTTCACTATCACACTCATCTTGATATGAATTTATATCACTTCCTAAATCAATTTCTAGGAATGTGGGAGGTTCAACTTCACGAGACCTCTTTCTATTGCTAACTTTATATATTTTTCCACTACGCAAAATTCCAATATCTTCGTATGTGTCACTATCTGTGTTTTTGAACATTACAGACTCAAACCCTAGGAATTTGATTGCATTTTTAAGACACATTTTTCATCTAATAGCATTTTAATGCATAAACTCGGGTTTTTCAGGTACTTACCTCTAAATCCTTGGAAAAAATATCCTTATGATGCGCTGTAAGACTTCAAAGTGTCCACAACAAACTCTGTAATATAGCCTTCTAATAAGCTATCCAACCAAAAGTCTACTGCTCTTGAAATCTGGTTGTCAATCCCTTTAAGCCTCTGAATCAACTTTGGATTGCAAACTGTAGGTTTTGCACCCTGAAAACAGTTTTTCTATTATGCTATCCTCGATATCCACTCATGTAGCTCATTAGCAAAATATGCAAAGAAAACTTCGTGCAAGTCAGTGAATATATACCTCTGCAACCATTGTTTTGTGGTAAGACGCGGATGTTTCTTTTCTTTC
The DNA here is from genome assembly GCA_027924585.1 of Larix kaempferi. Lineage (NCBI taxonomy): Eukaryota > Viridiplantae > Streptophyta > Pinopsida > Pinales > Pinaceae > Larix > Larix kaempferi. The sequence goes on along the minus strand of BSBM01000001.1, from coordinate 34,181,835 downwards.
TTCGCAAATGTTGACACATTTATGTCGACAGGGGTTCACTTCACACTATCGTCAACAAACACAAACCAAAATCCCTTAAACGCCGGCCCAAAAAGGTTTTACCCTTTCCAGCAACACCCACGAAGCGAGTGAAGTCTCACTTGAGATGGTTAAGGGGGCTGCAGGAACCAAGTTTCCGTAGTGGGGAAAGGACATGCATCTACTCTAACTCTATCGCATCAGAAACCAGAGATTCACTTTCGCATCTTGCTTAGCAACTCAAACGTTCATCATCACATTCATCATTTGCATATTCAAAATTCGCATTAACAAAGTAATACCACTGATAGCATCAATGAAATCTTACAGAAAAGACAGCATAAAATGTGATGCAGCATTCATTATTCAACACAAACAGAGACAAAAGAACATATCCGAACATCTTCATGCATTAACTCATCAAAAACTGCGGTATAACCTTCATAGAAACAATTCAACACATCCTATTGCGGATCCATACCAAAGTGCCGAAAGCAAAGAAAAACATTACAGAGTTCAGACCTCATTCTCCAATCGGATTCTATCTTCTCCAATCGATGCCCTTAGGCTTACATTCATATTCTTATTTATAGCCAACTATGGCGGTTACAAAATGGTCCAAATGACTCTTTCTAACAAACTAAACTAATCTTGTGCTTCCTTGTTCTCCGCGAATAGTCCTTCTTCCGCGGATGGTCCTTCTTCGTAGATGTCAGCTTCCGCACTTCATGCGGACTAATCCCGTGCCAACAAGCCCCCAACACAAACTTATGGCTCTCCCTCGAGCCACCTCAGCTAGACACCGATGGTGCTGTTCTCATCCTTCGTTGTGCTAAACTTATGAGGCTGTTCTTTCCATCTGGAGCTCATTGTCATGTACTTCTCTAACTCATCCTCTAGTCTCTTGGTCGTTTTCATGTACTTCTCGACCGCATCCTCCAGTCTCTTAGAACCTTCATCATCGATTCCTTCGTAGTCGTATGTTACTTTTGACCCCGGCCTGCGACTGGATGGAAATTTATTAACAGCACCAACTTGTGGAGCAGGCGTAGCAGTCTGACACATTTGTTTCACGCATTTGATCATCCTTCACTAGTGTCAGCATGCCATTTCGCTTGGTACTTCTGCGGTCGGAGGGACCGCTGCTCTTCGAACACTCGAAACTTGCTTAACCATCTCGGGTAAGACCTCATCGTTTGCTTTCCTAATACTAGGTTCCTCTACAGTTGTTGGTTGTTCGTGAACACTTGTCGTTCTTGCCCTTAGCGCGCCTTGGGTGCCTCAACTAGAAACGAAATGCACCATTGCAACTATCTCACTTCCCTTTTCCACAGCTTCCTTGGACTTTCTCACTCAACTTACTAACTCTCTGCATCTACCTGACTAACTCGCATCATTCGACTTACTGATTCTCTTCTTCCGACTTACTGTCTCTCTTCACTCAACTTACATTCATCAATCTATGCGCCTATATTTATGCTTTCTCCTCGTGTCATTGACGCCCGATTATTGAATCATTCGCGAAATATTTCCCATAGCTATCTGATTTTGTCCTCAAGTGTGTCATCATACCCCTCCGTCGTCTTCCGGTGTTGCTTAGCCGTGATAATCATGCGCTAATTGGACTCCCTTGTGCTAAACGTGCTAAACATCGACGGGAGACCCGTTGGGCCATGTTCCCCACTTTTTTTCATCATTGCTTTCTTCTTCTTCTTTATTTTTATTTTTTTATCCTCATGTTTCTCAACTTCTATGCGCCTGATCATAGCAATAGGGTTTCAACCGGTTCCCGTTTACTAGCTTGGGCAACAATACCCCATCTAAACTTTGTAGCTGCACCGCACCACCGTCAGTGAAAACATTTATGATGTAGGGACCTAACCAATGCATCTGTAACTTACCTAGGTTCTTCGCAAACTTACTATCGTGTAGCATAACCATATCTCCACGCTGAAATTGATTTGGTTTAACGTGACGATCATGCCAAGCCTTCTGTCGATCCTTTTCTACCTTCTGATGGAAACCTGTGATAAATATATCATCATCAAGTTGTACTAGTTGTGCCAACCATTCTTCAATCGCTCCATCATCACTCATTTCGGTGGTTGCTGCGATGCATAGGCTCGGGACGATGTACTCCATCGGCCTTACTGCTTCCTGTCTGTAAACTAGTTTGAATGGGGTTTGTCCTGTCAGTCATTTGCAAGTTGTGCGATACGCCCAGAGTATTGTTGGAATCTTCAAATCCCAATCATCACGATTTGTGTTGCACACCTTCGTAAGGGCATGCTCCAATATTTTATTAAATGCCTCAACTGTCCCATTAGCTTGTGGGTGATATGGGGTACTCTTCCTGTGTTGAATTTGAAACTCCTTTGTCGTCGCTGCAATTGTTTGATTAACAAAGTGAGTCCCCTGGTCACTCATTAATATCTTTTGGCATCCAAACCTGGTGACCATGTTGTCGAAGAGGAATCTTGTTGCAGTTGCAGCTGAGAAATCCTTAACCGGTGCAGCTTCTGCCCATCGCATCAAGTAATATGTCGCAGTGATTATGTAGCACGACCCGATTCTTTTTCCTGGTGGGTTGATAGGTCCCACATAGTCGACTGCCCACTTGTCGAATTCCTATCGTTTCAAATCAAGTACTAATGGAATTTCATCCCTTTATGATGGTTTTCTTGTTCTCTGACATACGTCACAGCTTTTTGCATAATCCGCAGCATCGCTATGCATCGTTGGACACCATAGTCCCGCTCGAAGTATATTCCTCACAATGGCACGTCCTCCATAGTGTCCTCCTACGATTCCATCGTGGGCTTCCACTAAAATCCTTTCTTGTTCATGCAGAAGGACGTATCGTCGAAGTATCTCATCCGGTCCCATCTTATGTAGTTTCCTGACAATCAGTTGGAAATCTGCAACTCTGACAACTAACTGTTTCTTCTGGTTGGTAGTGAATTCCTCCGGTGCTTTCCCTGTTGCCAAGAATTGAATAATTTTCTCATAATGATCATCCACCATTCTGACCCTGAATAACTGAGCATCGGGCAATCCTTCGTCAATATTCCTGGGCTCCTCTCCTGACTCTATCCGTGATAGATGGTCTGGTCCTGAATTTAGTCGCCCAGGCTTTACAATTATCTCAAAATCAAATTCTTAGAATAGCAATATCCATTGGCAGATTTCCCCCCAACACAGGCTTGTTCACCAAGTATTTGAGTGTTGAATGATCGGTGAACATTTTAAAATGGCCCCCTAAGAGGTAGTGTCGAAACTTCTGTAAGGAGTAGACCATCACCAACCCTTCTCTTTCCGTGGTCGTATAGTTCTTCTCTGCAGTAGACATCTTTCTACTTGTGAATGTTATTGGGTGGTCTATTGCGCCTTCTCCTGGTTGGGCCAAGATGACTCCTAGTGCGACTGATGATGCATTGATGTGTACATGGAACTCCTTCGTCCAATCTGGAAATGCTAGTATGGGTGTTGCAACCATCTTTTCTTTCAATATATCCAAACTCTTGTGGCACTCTTCGTTCCATTCAAACTTGGCATCTTTCTTCAACAATTTTTACATCGGCGCTGTGATTGCTGCATACCCTCTGATGAACTTCCTGTAGTATCCGATGCGTCCCAATGTTTCTCTTAATTGCTTGATTGTTGTTGGTGGTGGTAGGTCGACAATAATTATGATTTTTGCAGGGCCGACCAGCATTCCTTCCCTGCAAACTATGTGCCCCATCAATATCCCAAACAGAGCAAAGAAAATGCATTTCTTTAAGTTCAGCGAGATCTGGTGCTGTCAACATTTTTCTAGCATCAATCTTAGATTTGCGACGTGATCCTTGACCAAACCATACACTATCCAATCATCCATGTAGAGTGCAATAAATTTATGGATGTAGTCCTTGAACGTGGCAACTACTAGTATGGAAAAAATTGTTGGTGCATTCTTTAGGCCAACTGGAATCACCGTGTATTGAAAGAATCCCCATTCAGTGACGAACGTCCTTTTGTGTTGATCCTCTTTTGCAATATTTATCTAGTGGTAGCCTGAGAATCCGTCTGTGAAGGAGTATATTTCCTGACCTCCTACTCCTTCTAATACTTCGTCCATAAAAGGTGTAGGGAATGGATCGTGTAGGCATGCGCCATTCAGTTTTCTTAAATCGACACAGATCCTGACTTCGCCGGTTTTCTTATCTTGGATCACCATCGGGCTGATCCACTCCAATTCCTCCACTGGTTTTATAATTCCTACCTCCAACATTCTTTCAATATCGTCCTTCACCCGCTCCTTATACCTCGGATTCAACCTATAAGGTCGTTGCTTTACCAGTTTCACATCAAGTTTCAGTGGGATTTTCATCTCCCCTAGGTCCCCTGAAATCCCTTTCATCTCCGAGAATTCTGTCGGAAACAAATCCTGAAACTTGTGCAAAAGGTCAGTCATCTTCGCAATAGTCGAGTCATCCCAATAGTCTCCAATGCTCGCGAACTTGGGGTGCTCTTCCGACCCAATGTTCACTTTGTTGATCCGCAATGGCTGCTGAAACTTGTCGAAAAGCATATCTAGTGCCTCGACACTGTGAATTCCTTTTGAATCTGGGATATACATAGACCTTGGATTATCCTCATCATCTGGTTCTCCTGGTATGTTGTAAAATTCCATCAACATTTGGGGTGTCGCAGTCCACTGGAGTCCCAAAGGTTTCTCTGTCGAAACTGCATCGAATAATTTCTCCCAGACCTCCTGTAATGGACTGTGGATGAAGCGGTTTTCGTCAGAGAAACTGTTAATTTGTCTAAATCCAATTGTTAGCTCTTCCCATGAGGTTGTTCAGCGTCGTAGTTCTGCTGCAACATACCAATTTCACGGTACTTCATCCAACGTGTGAATAAATGCATGGAACCAATCATGTTTCGCTTGTGATCCCCATTTGCTTTCACATTCATTCAAATGCTCCTTCGGATCTCTTCTGCCATCATACTTCCTTCTGCAGTATCTGTTAGTGTCGCTAAACCTAACTGTCATTAGGTGTCGACATAGTGGCCAATTAATTATGGTGGACTTGTGCGCCGGCCACCATCATGCTGGTGTAGCCTTTAGGGCTTCCCCTAAGGCCAATAGTCGATGTGGTTCTGCCACTTTTTCTTCAAATTTAGTGAGAAATGAGTCCAATTTGGGAAATCCCTCATACGTTGGTAGCTCGCACTCTTCCATAGCTACCCTTTGCAGCGGCTGAGTGATCCATGTGCACCTCCTAAATGACACTTGATGCATCTGATTCTGCCAATTTTTAAGTGTTTCGTCTGAATCTGACAATGTCGAACTGCTGCTGCCACCCTAATTATCCATCAGCAGTAGGGTTGATATAATCTTCGAAGATGTTGTAAATATTGTCCCATCCCTCAGTAAATTCATCCATCGTCGGCTCAACATATCTCTGCCCTTCCACAGGGTCAAGAGGTGCGACTACCCTTATCTCCTTGTTCTCAAACGACATAGTTTTTTTCTTGAAGTTGATAATAGCTTGATTCTCCATCGCCCAGCCTATCCGTAGAAGCACTGGATAGGGGCTTGTTTTTTCAACAATCTCGATCACATCAAAATATGCATATGTTCTAAGTCCCTTGATCTCAACGGGGACCTGGCATAATCGACCGATCGGAGTGACTTTACTTTGCTTTTCTAGCTGTAGTTGTACCGGGGACCAAGCCAACTGCGGTTTCCCCATCGTTTCCCAAGTCTGTTTCGTCAGGATGTTTACATCTGACCCCAAATACAATATAATGGAATCAATATCGAATGCTCCAACTTGCGTAGACATCCACATTTCTCGTCATGTCTTTCTCTTATGTATTCGATTGATCGTTCGCTCCTGTCGTGCACCCTCCCGTCGATGTTGCAGGTTCGATATTTCTGCCAACGCGTCCTGATCTTTTTCCAGCTCCAGGCAACTCTCTAGAAAGGATCTTAAGGTGTTGGCCTTTTTTTGCAAATTCGTCGTGTCGAATATCGGTGGCATGTCATAGGAAACTTCTTTTTGGTGAAGAGGTGGTTGTCTCAACTGCCTCATTGCCTCCTGTGCTTTCAAGAAAATATCCCTTTCTGCTTCCGCATCAAATGTGACTTATTTTCTTGCTGCCGGTCGGATGTTAGCCTATGACCTGTTGGCCCATGTCACAGCTCCTCCATGAGTCACTATTCTGACAGTTGCATTTTAACTTCTGACCTTTGCTGATTTCTTCTATACCGCTAGCGGATTCTAGTTCTGATTTTGATTTTGTGGAGGTGGGAGCAGGTTCTTAGTTTGCCACTTTGCAATGAGCTAAGGATAGTCTTCGACACCATGATCCACAGCGCTACAGTAAGTGCACTGTGGGGTTGGATTCGGGCAATCCCTCTGATATTTCCCCTGCTGACCAAAATTGTAACATATGATTGGTCCTCGACCTCGCCCAGCAGCTCCTCCTTGTCCGGCACCGATACCTTGGCCTCCATGAAACCCCCCTCTGAATCCTCCTTGCAGTGACCCGTATGGAGGGTACTACGGTTTCCATACTGCATTTGTGGATATTGTGGTTGACCGTATTGCAATGGTTGAAATTACGGTTGTTGATATTGTGGTTGGCCATACTGCAGCAGACCATAGTGCGACTGATCATACTGCGGTTGCAGATTATATTGAGGCCGTTGTCGATTATATTGTTGCTGCTGCTGTACCGGCAGTCGTTCTTCTCCCTTCATGAAGAATGTATCAGTAGTCCTTTCTTGGAGTACGTCATAAGCTCTGCAGTCTTTCTCGTCATGGCCAATTGATCAATAGAACTTGCAATACAAGTTCACTAGTTTCAACACCATCTTCTGCAGGTACACACATTCCTCCGGTCGATGCCCTCTTGTCTGATAGACACAACACCAAGGCATTCCTCCCTGACTGAGGGGATTCAGTGCACCCAATTGCAAATACTCTCAAAATTCTGGGCACTGATCCTTGTGATGCCCCTCTGTCCTGCATCTAGTGCACCATATGTCTTCACGGGCCTCTTTTCCCTTCTTTATGTCCTATAACTGGATCGTCAAGTTTTCCAACTGCGCATGTATATGATCCATGCCTAGGCCTGTTTCGTCGATTGGTGAAGCCTCCAACTTCATTGCGATTTCTAGTGCCTTTGCCTGAGTCGCTACCTTTTGTTGCATTAGCGGCCCACGAATGTGCGGTACCAACCCATCGATAAACCATTCTTTGTCTTGCATGTTGCTCATACCTAAACTTACTTTTTCCATTAGCATTTTATAGCACTGGTCAAATTCCCATACTGATTCGTTTGGAAACTGCTTGATTTCCTTGAGCTCAGTAATGTACTGCGACTCGGATTTTGGTTTTCTAAACTCATCGATCATCCCCGTCTTGATCTATGGCAATGTTTTAGCTGGAGTTCCCGTCGGTACCTTAGTAAACTTCATATACCAGTCTAGCGCGCGGCCCCTAAGGGTAGTCGCTAACTATCCCTTCTTGATATCATCATCCTGGAACTGCTTCATAGTCCAGATTGCCTCGCATAAAAACCAATATTGTTTGGGATCCTCGGTCCCATTACCCTGGAAGGTTGGCATCTTTGCGTCGTCACCTGCCATTCTTACACTTCTATTGTTATTGTTTACTGATCCGCTACTCTCACTACTATTCTGGCACGTAGGACAGCTCTGCGAATAACTTGAATTTCTTCCAATCAAATTCTGAATAGTGTGCGGAGTTGAAGGTACGTTGTAGTTTAGGGTTTGTCCTTCTTCGACTTCTGGGGTAGCCTTTTCACCTTCTTCTTCGTCGTAATAAGGTCGCTTCATCCCTTGTGGTCCTGTTTCGCAGTCCTCTGTTCCAGTTCCCTCAGGAGACTCTCTCTCAGTCCTCCTTTTCTTCTCTAGTTGTCGGAATATCGCCCCACTCCTCAAGGTACCACAGTCTTCTTCAACCTCCCTTAGAAATCCGTCGTCTCTCATGTCCATCTACCCCGCATATTTCTACTGAACCCGCATTCACGTGGTACCCACAACTCCCACACACTGATCTTCTACTCGTCGGAATTCATCCTTAGTATGCCCTTTTCGCAGACGAGCATCTTAATCCACAACTTCAGGGATAGTAGGAATCTCCCTCTGGGTCCTTTGAAAAATTTCCTTTCTGCGTCGCTATATGATTTAATCGTATCAACTGCAAACTCGGTGATGTATCCCTCTAAGATACTTTCTACCCACAAGTCAACAACCCTTGATACCTTATTGTCGACCCATTTCAGTTGTTGGATCAGTTATGGCATCCAGTGGTTAGGTTCACCTCCTTGGAAATGGTTCTTCTGAAAGGTCAGCAACACCAACCACTAGTGCATCAATACTGGGAATTCGTAGAAGAATATCTCGTGGATATCAGAATAAATATGCTTTTCCAACCAACTTCTTTTCGTCTACCCAGGGTTTTGATTTTCTCCTTCTGTGAATTCTTCTGCCTTCTTGTCAAACCAATATTGGATCTCCGGTTTCGTCAGGTGCCACACCATGTCCTCTTCTTCCTTCTTCAGGGTCCCGGCAATGGAACCATTTGTTGACACATTTCTGTCGATAGGGTTTCAGTTCGCACTGTCGTAAAAAAACACCAACCAAACTCCCTTAAACACCGGCCCAAAAAGTTTTTACCCTTTCCAGCAACACCCACGAAGTGAGTGAAGTCTCACCCGAGATGGTTAAGGGAGCTACAGGAACCAACTTTCCGCAGTGGAGAAAGGACATGCATCTACTCTAACTCTATCACATCAGAAATAGAGATTCACTTTCGCATCATGCTTATCAACTCAAACGTTCATCATCACATTCATCATTCGCATATTCAACATTCGCATTAACAAAGTAATACTAATGATCGCATCAATGAAATCTTACAGAAAATACAGCATAAAATGTGACGCAGCATTCATTATTCAACACAAACAGAGACATAAAAACATATCCAAACATCTTCGTGCATCAACTCATCAAAACCTGCGGTATAACCTTCACAGAAACAGTTCAACACATCCTATCGCAGATCCATACCAAAGTGTCGAAAGCAGATAAAAACATTACAGAGTTCAGATCTCATTCTCCAATCGGATTCTATCTTCTTCAATCGATGCCCTTAGGATTACATTCATATTCTTATTTATAGCCAACTATGGCAGTTACAAAATGGTCCAAATGACCCTTTCTAACAAACTAAACTAATCTTGCGCTTCCTTGTTCTCCGCGAATGGTCCTTCTTCCGCGGATGGTCCTTCTTCGCAATTGTCGACTTCCACACTTCATGCAGACTAATCCCGTGCCAATAGCAAACTCACGTTCTGTCTGGCTTTCCCAATTCTGTATGTATTTCTTCTTTGGATTCCACATCAATATGATATATCACCAAAATATCAGTTCAAGCACGACATGGAACCATTTGTTGGTATTCTTAACTGCATATATATAGCGCAGCAACGAAACCATCTGTTGGTTCTCTTCCCTTCTAGGATGACAGATCAGCATCGCACATCACCGACACAACAAGTCCAAAGTCGAAAACATAACCATTTGTTGGTTCTTTTTGTTTTAGGGTTGAATTGGGATCAACGAGGTTCCTTTAGACCCAACAAATACCCCTTTCACTGGCCCTTTCGGCATCAACCTGCGAACAGGATGAAGTCTCACCCGAAGCGAATATGGGGGGTTACAAAATCAGGTTTCTGTAACCGTGGTGATGCGGATATGTGGTAAATTACCTCACATTGCGTTCCTTTCTTAACATCTACTTAACATAACAATAGCAACATGTGACTGCGCACTTCACAGTTCTCAACAACCTACATACTTCGTTGAATCATTATTGTATTTGATATTATAACTACGCATTCATCATACTTAACGTTACTTCGCACGACATTCATACACATGTGTTCCGCTTACTTAACATATGATTCCCATTCACATACATATTAAAGAAAATACATAACCATACCATAACATGAACATGAAACACATCATAGATTCATACACATAACACAGGTATTTACGTGGTTCACCCCCCAAATGAGAGCTACGTCCACGGGAACTGTTCTTATATTACTTTGAAGGGGTAACAGTTCCATTTTGCGCACTCAGCTGCAGACTCTTCTCTACAATAGATCTATGTGCACTCAACTGCAGAGACTTTTCTCTGTTAGATCTCTCTCTCAGTCTAGATCTAGTTCTCTAATGTCTCTTACTTTCTAAGAACATATAACCCTTCCTTATACAAAATTAACCCTTTATATAGATGTGCCTGAAGATCAAATATTACAATAGCTATGGGCCAACCCCCATAATACCCTTAAACCCAAAACAACATGGTTCTCTTGTCGACCACGCTTTGCCTTAACTTCGTTGTAACTTCATTGTCCTTTTGCGTCGCTTCTTCTAACTCTTACGCTTCTTCTAATAACGCAGTTTTGACCATGCGGATCTGACTCTACAGTGGCGCGTCCTTTACGTCATTCCGCTTCTTTAGTCTCTGCTTTTGTAGGTGTTAGTTTGTCGCTTCATCTTAACTACTTCAACTACCTCTGGTTGTCCTTAGTACTTCGTCTTTACGAAGGGGATAGGTCCTTTCATGTCAACTTCACTTCGCTCCATACCCTCCTCTTGGGAATTGTGGAGTTGCTTCTCCCAAAACTGGTCAATGTTAGGCCTCGCCTAACTGTACTTATCGCCATCAAAACTTCTTGTACTTGGTATGTGCCCAACAATCATTGATGAGTCCCTTGGATCACCCGAGGGGATACCTTAGTGCCCCTTGGAATGGTTGTTTCTCACATGCTTGACATTAGCTACAGTATCTCACTGATGGTATTTGTATAGGTTTATGGTTCTCTTACTATTTGGTCGAAAACCCTGGATGTCCCTTGACTCTAGTACATTGGTGAGTCTATATGGAAGCCCCATGATATTATGTTTCCAGCGATATCCGGGCTATGTTGGTGAAATTGTTTGAAATACCTCTATTTATATGCTTCCTATTGTATCTAACTCAAATGCAGTCTATTGTACTTGTTAGATTCATACTCTTAGTCATTTGAGTCATTACAAATGTTGGACCCCTTCAGATCCAAAACTGCATCAATTATTGTGATTCAACATTTCATGAGAATGCCATTGATCCAGGACATGTTCTTCAGATGAACCATGGTTGGACCATGATTGCATTCCATATTTGAGTCCATCCTTGACACTTATGATGTACACAACATATATTCATGTATTGATCAGGTACCCTTTGGGATTCAATCCATTTTTTAGTTCGAGACATTGATTCGAGCATGGGATTGCTTGCCTCGTCCATATATTTGAGATTATATGCACCCTTTTCATGATGAGTATTGTATATGCAGGTAAGGGCCCCTGTAGTCTCATTGAAGGGAAATCTACCTCCGATGCAGTTTCCATTCTCTATGCCACCATCACACTTATCTCCTGGAAAAGAAGATCATATGATGTATGTCAATCATACGATGAGCTCCTAACCTCACACATCACAGGGCAATCTATTAACACCAAATTTTTGTCCACCTACCTTGTCGTTAGCTCCATCGCACATATAAATCATTACCACATTTCATTTCCACCCCTTGTACCTTCATTAAAACAAAAATCAAAGTCGCACACCAAAAAGGGATATTTTAATTCCTGCTCTATTTGTTTTTACTTTTTACCTTGAAACTCTACTAAGATCAACACAACTCTTAGTAGGTGCACTTTTGCACGTGCTGGTGTAAAAACACTAGCAACAATGTTCTTGCTCTCATAGTCTTTGTTTCAGATAATATAATCTCTTAATCCTTGATATGCAAAATTTGGTGGAGATAGTATTTGTTGCTTTCGTCTTTACTGTTGTAGAATTATACTACAATTTCATAATTTGCTCATTTCCCTACTTTGGTTTATTTTGCAATGACCTTTTGTTTCAGATGTAATGTCTTTTAGTCTGACATACTTGCTCTTCATTTGTAGATACTTGGCTATTTGCATTAGAGCAACATTGTACTTGCATAGTTTGTTCCTTTGCATGACTTCGTTTGTTTTGCGATAAATTTATGTTTTTGTGGCAATGTTGTTTACTCTTATATTGAGTCTCTGTGTCTCTAGAGTCATTCACGTCATTGCAATGCCCAATGTTGTTGCAATTTTGATTAGGCACGATGTTTTTTGCAAAAGGAACCATTTGCATTTCAATGGAATTATATATGTCATTTAGAAATATGCCTAAAGCGGTACGCATTTCTTGTTTACAATATATTCCTATGTGTTTCCAATGCATTACTCATTCATTATAACATGATTGGAAAGGTACCTTTTGAAGCAACTGATTTCTCTAATGTCTTGTCCATTATACAAATTGCAAAAGGTTTGTGCAATTTCCTTTTGCAAGGAACTCACATGTAATAGAACTAGAGTAAATTAAATAATTTAAATATTATTTTTGTTATTATTAATAATTAAATGTTGACATTAGAAGGACACACCATTCAAATGTGTCTCTTCAATTGTATTTAAGCCGCATGTACTGTTTGTAATATCATCAATCAATAATTAAAAATATATCTTTTGGAAAATACATTCCAAGTTGGTACCAGAGCAAGCATTCTCGGTGTCTTCTTTAGCACCTCCATCTCTTTTGCATCGCTTCCCTCTCTCCACCAATTCGTTCCACCAAATCCATCCTTCTCCTCCATTCTCTTGCGCTCCTCTAATATTCCCACTCCCACACCCACCTGCTCTCTCCTCATATCCATTCTTCTTCTCTCCATTCCCCAACTTTCCTTCACATATATCGGCCCTTCCACACTCAATGAACACCCCCTATCTTCCATTTCCCATGCCTCATACCAATCCAATCTAATCTGCACACTCACCACTCCTCATAGTCTCCCCCTCCTCCACTTTGTTGCACCCCACACTACCATAGCCTCCCCCTACTCTGTGATCCCCTAAAAACTCACTCACACCAAATCCCTACTCACTTCCATATGGTGTTTCCCATACGTCGCTCAAGTTCATGCATGTCATTATCTAGCTTCCCTTCTCGTTCAGCTCCCACACACCCTTCCACCACAACTAGCCCCTCCTCTCAGTGCCTCGAACACCATGTGCCTATCCTCCTCTTGATGCATCAACCACCACACTGCCACTCCTCCACGACCATCTCTAAACTATGCCACCTTCCCTTTACTCTCATCCCTTGTTGTGCCTCCCTTCCATTCCTTCCACACGCCACTCCATTCTCCTCACTCATAGAGCCTAGGGTTTTAAACCCTAAATCCATCCATTTCAATCTTTTTTATAATAATAGTATTATTATAATTTTTGAAACCTTAATCCAAAATATAATATTAAAATAATATTAATAATTATTATTATTATTATTTTAACATTGATATTGTTAGGCTCCCCTAAGACTATTAAATTTTTACAATAATAATATTATTTTCATTTTAGTAATAAGTTATTATTGTAATAAAATTTTAATAGTCAAATTTTCTCAAATCCGAGGCTAGACCAATATGAATACACGAACCACTGACAGAAACCCTCCATGGAACAAGGATGCAACAAGGAAGTTGGAAGAAGATCTCGAAAGTAAAGTTAACAAGATTCTGGAAAAACTAGAGCAAAAATAGGGGGACTTCCACAACATGAATATCGAAATTGAGTCACTGAGAGACCAAGTCAAAGGATTCAATAGCTCATATACAGGCCCAACCCACAACATCGTACACAGAATAAAGATCGACTTAACAATATTCGATGGTGAAAATAATCGAGACAGGAATCAATGGATCAACAAAATCGAAAAATATTTTGCAATGTACAATATATATGATGACGACGACAAATTGAATGTTGCAGCAATGTACCTAGATAAATCCACTTGTGACTGGTTCCTATGGTGGGACTCAACAATGAGAGGAGGAAGACTGGTGAGAGACTGGGATGCCTTCAAGAAAAATTTCTTTAAACGATTTCAAGACATGGAAGAAGCTGAAATCTACCACAAGCTCATGTGTTTACAACAAGACGAAATTGTGGATGAATATTTTAGTAAATTCTTTGTCATTAAAACTAGAATCTAAGTAGAGAAGATCAACAAAAATGTAACAAGGCAAATTGATTGGTTTCGTAATCAATATTAAAAAAATGATTTGCACGATCGCAAGCCAAATTCCAATAGGAATTTTTTAAAATTCATAGGGCATGCAAACAGAAGCAGAAAAGGGAATTTGGGTAGGACATAGCTAAAAGCACTAAATTAAAAAAAAAAATTGTCAACCAGGAGAGTGAGAGTCTGTCACGGTTTAAATACAAAATCCACAGCAGTTGACCCCCCTTTTTTGTGGATAAAAAATTTAGCTATAAATTCTACTTAGAATAAGTATGTACACCCTAAGTAGTCCAAGTCCAAAACAATAATACTTGGCCATAGGTTTTCTAGCATATTTTGGTCTCTCGCATAAGTTTTTTGAAGCATGTAGTAAAGAATAAAGCATTATATTGGCAGTTGTATAGTTGTTGCTAGTTTCATTTGCAAGTAATCTATTAGTTTCCAAATATAAAACTTGCAGGAGGATCTATCTAAAGCAACTCAAAGATGCATAAGAGGAATCTATGATTGATCCATAGGAAACACACAATAGGAATGTGTCATAATGGACAAGTCAAACACATAAAAGCAGAAGAGAAACTTAGAGAGAACATGGCTGGAAGCAATTAAACCCCTCCAAGGAAACATTTTGGAACCCTTCTATAGTTTAAATACAAAATATGTATCTAAGCTATCAAACTATGCAAACCTTGTATCATGGACATGTGTGTAGAGTCTTTCAAAAGACTCTAAACAATGTTCAACAATTATGTTTCTGAAACATCACACTGTTCATTCTGTCACGAGAAAAAATCCATTGATATTATAGTAGAGAAATCTATTGGAAGTCTTTGTTTATATAGCTAGTGAATATATTCAAGCAGGATAAATTCTTGCAAAGAAATCACAGTAGCTCATTGTCACTGAAACCTAATGCAATTACAATCTGCACACTCACTCCATGAGGAAAGCACAACTGAATTTTCAAATAGCAAATTCAACTATTATGGATTTGAGAATATTGTTCAAGTGTTTCCTATCGTGGACTATATATAACCACAACCAAATAAAAATTAGAGTTTTTGCAATAAGTACTTATCTTATTGAAAACTAGCAGTGGAAACCAATGAATAGTGAAATATGAAAACATTGATTTCGACAATTACTTCAAAGATGCTAACTACTTCGAAAAATCTTGAAGGAAACTAACCCAAGAAATTTAATGGAACACAGAGTTATAATATGAAGTTCGATGGGGTTCTTTTATTTTCACAAACAACAAAGGCTTTAGTGTTTGTACCGAGGGTAACAATAGACAAGTATCTCCTTCAACTCGTTACGGTTCCAGAGTAATAGTGGTGGATTTCTTTGATTGATTGGACCAAATGTTAGTCAGTTGTTGCACAATTGAGTTGTTTGATTTTGCATCCATGGAGATATTTGCAGGTGATTTTACAGTCATTGTTTTCTCAATGCACTACACTTTTAGCGTGGATGACATCACAGAATGCAAGGAATCGACGCTAGATAGAAATCCCAAGAAATTGGCATCTAAAACTTAAAATATAAGTTGAATCATGCAATGCCCCATGTAGTGATGTCACGGAACGACATGAAATTAGAAAACCCCCTGAAACAACATAAAAGAATTAGCTGAAAGCAAAATGAAGGAAGTTGGGACTTCTACCATCCTTCTTACAAGTCCTTTGTATCCAATAAGAACCAAATGCCCAAGTCAAGAAAATATAGTGGCACTAACTATGGCATGGACAGTAATGACCACTAAATTGCAAATGACCATACATCTAACTAAATTTTTAAGTTGCAGACATGCCTATATAGGAAAGATATTGATGAATCATTAAATCAATGGTTGGGATCTTTTGTCAATTCTTTGAATGAATGTATACCTAGAGCTACATAAAGTATTTTCCCACAATTGAATTGCCTAATCGATGGAATATTCCACAATCGTGAACAACAACAAAAAGAAAATACAAAGACATTTTGGCAGAAAAAATTTGAGCCTTGGGGCGGAAAACTATAATTTGTATAAACATAACATACTTTTCATTTGTATAAACATAGTCTATCATAATTTTTCAACATATATAGCACTACATCGAGAATACAATTCTACAAGCCATCAACAAAGTCCAAGTATAAACTTCACTAAGAAAAATATGATTGGCATCGACATAGCATTGTTGCCCTATTTCCTTACCACTTCATTTCACAGGGATTCCATAAATTAAAAAAAAAATAGCTCATTCACCAAAGCCACAAAACAAAAAGATAGAAACGATAGTCCATAAACCCTTTCCGCTCCCTCTACAAGATTTCCATTGAAAACACAATACCGAGAGGCCATTAATAAAGTCCAGCTATTAATTTCACTGGAAAAACACCACTGACATCGACATAGCATTAGTAGTAGGCCTACCTTCGGCTAGGGGAGAAAAGCCAGTAGTTTAATAGGGTACTAGTAGTGGAGATAGAAATGGTGTTGGATGATGTCAATTTTAAAAATACTTGGTACCATTTGTTTTTCATAAAAGTACTTTGTGTACAAGTAAATGTCAATATTTTTATGTTTTTTAAATTACTCAAGAAAAAAATTTCTTCTACATTTTGAAATAAAATGAATATTTGAAATCAGAAATTTCATTTTAAGTCACATCAATGTTCACCGATTGGTCCCAAGCAAAAATACACTATGGTGACATTAGGACTAGACAACTTGGAACTTTGTGGCTGACATGGCATCCATTTAGATTCGTCACACCTCAAGGCCACCTCAAAGCCAATATTGGTAGATAGAGAAAAGGACAAAGTATATGTCATAAAAAATTGGAGAAAAAACAAGCTCTAAAACATGTAGAATTAAATTACATAAAAAAATAAAAAAAAATGCTCACTTACTAGAGTCCCTCCCCTAGTTCATTTAATTTTACAAAGTATTCAAAAATATAAAAAATAAGCCATTCACAAAAACCACGAAAAACCACGAAAGGGGAAAATGGAACCATAGTTCATAAACCCTTCCACCCCTTGTACAAATAGGCTGACAGACCCAAAATAGCTATAACATGTCACCGAAACGGACATAGGATGCCACGCACAGAACCAGAAGAATTATTGCCATTTCCCAAAGACTGTGGTCCAAACACACTAGAAAGCGACAAAAGCAAAAAAAGCCTTTGCAACAGAGGACCAGCCCAACTATACCCACAATTGAACTGCCTAATCACTGGATTTTTTTTTACCAGAATACAAAGATATTTGACAAAAAAACTCTGACCCCTGATGCAGAAAAAAACCATGACATCGTTGCATTCGAAAGAACACTGAGAAAGCAACATTCTCACCTTAATCATGGCACCTAGCCTGCAATTACCTGCTCATGCAACGCAATCTCTGGTCTTCCTTGTGTCTATAATGCAATCTTTGCCTCCATCGACACCGTAAATTCCGCAGCCCTCACCCACAACGGGATAACACTCCACAATGTGAGAACAACAATAGTCCACCCCAGCCGTCCAGAACCATCACACTATAGAAACCACTGTTTGCATTAACTACTCGACACGAAAAAAATTCATTACTTGCATTAACTGGAGAACAATAATGCCAATGCACCCGAGAATATGCATGAACCCATGGCTCTCCATGAATCAAATTATACTCCAACGCATAGTCCACCCTCCACAACAACACAATAATCCACCCAAAATCGCATAGAGATGTCACGGACATAATAACCCAAATGCATAACTCAAAACATGACATTAAAAACTTAAAACCCTATCCCAACATAGGATGAGATTATCTCTTAATAAATAAAAATAAGATGATACTTTATTCTTTCAAATCATTTTTTTTTAAATATTACTAAATAATGAGTTAAGTAAAGATGAGATTATCTTTTCATTTGATACTTTATTCATTCAAATAATTTATTCTTTCCACAAGCTTTCTTTGTGAGGTGAATTAAATAAACTTTTACAACTTGTCAACATGAATAAAATAAATTGATAAAAGCCTTGAATTTTCTTTATATAATGCTATGTGAAAACACACTAAAAAACATAAATAAATAATAAGCACAAGGAAAAAAAATTGTCAATGTAAGATTAAAGTCTTATTCACACTTCCAATATGTGCTCAACCCACGTAAATAAGACGAATTAATAAACACCTTGACTTTTTTATATATATAATTCCATGTTAAAACTGCATTTTTAAATAAGAAATAAGGAAAATATAATCCTACGATATCAATGCAAGGGAGAAAGCTTATTCAGACTTCAAATATGGGCTCATCCCTATATTAGACTGTATAAATGAAAATAGTTTTATAGAGAGAGATTATAAAAATCCAAACATAAGTATTAAAAGTATCAACCTCTCTTTCTAAGGTAGGTGATGTTGATAGTCATGTTGACATGGATTTATTGATGCAAAAGTGCAAACTCATATGTTATGATTAATAATCTTTAGGGGTGAAGATGTAACACATTTGAGACCACTCTAACTTGTTTTTTTCCCGCGAAAAAAGCATACTATTGATATTCAATAACTGAATCAAATAGTACATGATGAGCTAGCTACATAACTAAGGTCTAAAAAAAAAACCAGAAATACAAAATACTCCGATGTCCTCCCAAATACATACAAACATAGTAACAGTATAAACCAAGAGCCAAAATAATAGAGTGGAACAAGTCTCTAATCTAGAAAATACATAGAGCCCGACTCTATCATCGAGTTCTCATAGTGTTCTTCCCAAAATAAAAAGCCCTCATCATCCTCCAGAGCCAACTTTGACAAGTGATCAGCCTGCGTGTTAAATTCTCTGTAAATATGTGTCAGGGACAAAGAGCTAAAAGTTCTCAATTTTGTCAATATTCTGCTGCACCAGTAATCTAAGTTCAAGACCTGTAAAGTATATTCACCTCCTGCCCACTTAATCGTGACACATGAATCACCAAAGACTTTAATTGTTCCCAATCCAAAAAGGTTTGCAATACGAGTGACACACCAGAGTGCAATCAATTCTACTTTCATATTTGTCCCAATGCCACAATTAAGGTGAAAAGAATAAAAGTGTTCCTGATTCAGATAAATGACACCACCTGCTCCACATTTTCCTAATTGAGCAGCTCCATCGAAAAAAAGCACTGGTGCATCATAAGAAAGCTGAAAGTTCCCAATAACACGTTTGACAGGGGTGCCTCAACCGACAGAAAATTGTGGTATTGGCACAGTACTGAGTTAAAAATACTCTCCAGATTAGGATTACGATTTTCAAATACAACAGCATTTCTTGCTCTCCAAACAGCCGAACATATGAAAACCGGAAGGGTTAGATAAGTCTTACAACAGTTGACCCAGCAATGAAAACGTGATTCAATGTTACTACCTCCCCAATGCGTAGTAATACCATAACACAAATAAAATTTCTCCCATAGACAGAGTGTAAAAGAACAATTGATGAAGATGTGTGATGAAGATTCAACCTCTTTCTTGCAGAAGACACATATGCTGGGTCCAATCCACCCAATTGATGAAAGGTTCTCCCATGTTTTCAGTCGTTCCTGGAGCATAAACCAAGTAAAAAATTTAAGTTTCAAAGGGATGTGCCACGACCATATAACTTTATACCACCAGTGCATTGGAAGGATACAACGTCTCTTGATCATATAGCAATAAGCAGTCTTCGCAATAATACTCCCCGTAGCTTCATTTCCTGCCCATATCACCTTATCTTCCCCACAGCTCAAACATATACCTGCTCCATTCAATGCATGTATATAACTATCCCATTCAACAATAAATTGTTGTGGAATCTTTAGCTCCTCATCAGATATCCAATATCTCTGCGCTTTCTTGATGACAATAGAATCTAAAGTGTAATATCCAGCATTCCTGATAAAAGATAATAAACCCGGGGACAAAGTATAGCCAGCATGCACGCCCATGATATGGTCAACTCCTATAGCAACCTTCAAACCATTCCCTACTTTCCACCTAATTTCAACAGCCAGCCAACAATAAACTTTTAAGAAACCATTCCAGATAGGTGACACTCCTCTAGTCATCTTGTTAGGCCTTCTCAGCCATTCAATAATATTGGTTTTCACATATTTATGCTGAATAACTTTGGACCAGAGTGTGTCCCCAAATAACGCCCTCCATAGACTCTTCAAACGAAGTGCAGCACTAAAAACTGATAAATCTTTTAATCCCCAACCTCCAGCAGTTTCCGGTATGGAGATTTTATCCCAGCTGGTCAAAGACAAATATGATTTCTTCAGTCCTTCGGTCCATAAAAAATTAAATATAAGTGATCTAAGTTTGTTTATCACCGAGCAAGGCACAGGAAGTAGGGATAACCAATACATCGGAGTCCCCATCAAAACAGATTTTATAAGTGTGAGCTTCCCCCCAATGGATAAGAGACGAAAAGTCCAATGAGATATCTGAGTCGCAAAATTTTTAATCAACCAATGCCAGTCCTTGATAAGATAGCCATTCGGCTTAAGCTGAAAACCTAGGTAAGTAAAACCTTCACTAACCTTATTGCACATGTAGGGCATCAGCAATTTTATATCCTGCAATCGATTTACATCAACATAGTTCTCATAAAGATGAGATTTTTTCAGGCTGATCTTCATGCCAGAAGCCTTACAAAATAGCTTTATAATACTTTGATAAGCCCTCCATTCCTCCAATGTATCATTGCCAGCTAATAATACATCATCAACAAACATAGCATGTGAGATAAATAAATCTTTTGATATTTTCAAGCCTTTTATCTTACCTTCTCTCTTTGACAACTTAATCATCCTGCTCAAGCCATCAATGATTAACAAAAATAATAATGGTGACATCGAATAGCCCTGTCTAAGACCTCTTGAGCAACTAAAAAAAGTAGTAGGTGCACCATTAACTAGGACAACAATACTCATGGAATTCACACATGCCATGATCCACTAAATAGCAAGGGCACGGACACCAATCTGGATCAAAATAATCCGAAGAAAATCCCAACTAACACGGTCATAGACCTTCTCTAATTCAATCTTGAGGAGAATAGCTTTGAGCTTCTTACAATTGATAGAATGAAGTAGTTCCTGGGTGATGCCCACAACATCATGTATCTGTCGATCTTCTAAAAAACCGAATTGCTCAGGAGTAATAAACTTTGAAAATACAAGCTTAAGACGAACAGCTATAATTTTTGAGACAATCTTATAAATAAGATTGCACTTGTGCAATGGGTCGAAAATCTCCAAAAGTCTTTGGATCACTAACTTTTGGAATGAGTGTGATGAAAGTTGCATTCAAAGCACCAAAGACATACCCCTGCAACCTAGTATATTCCACCATCTGCAGAATATCACCTCCCATAATATCAAAGAAGTGCAAAAATAACTCCACAGTCCAACCATCAGGGCCTGGACTCTTCTCCTTGGAAAATAGTTTAAGTATTTTTTCAATCTCCTCCAAAGTTATCTCCTGACATAAATCCTCAGCCTCCTTATCATCAAAAATTTTTGGGAAAATTCTTGCCACTTGAAGCTGTGATAATAAGTCACAATTCTTGTCATCATATTATATACACTGAAAATGTTTATTTGCCAAAGTCTGTAACTCCAAACTTCCAGTCACTTCAACCCCATCCTCATCCTTCATTTTCCAAATAGTGTTGTTATTCCGCCTAGCCGAGGCATAAGAATGGAAAATTTTTGTATTGTTATCACCAAAGTTCACCCAAAGAGCACAACTTTTCAGTCGCCACTCTTTTTCCTCTTTCAAGTATAAACAATCTCTCTTCGATTCCATTTTCTTCAATAGGTCAAAGTTTTGACTGTCTAATGGAGCTTCCAGAATGGCTAAGTATAACAATTGAAGTTGGGCTTCCACTCTCAACAAGAGTTGTTTATCCAATTTTTTCCTTTTGTGGATCCACATAGTAACTTTTTCTTTAAGCATCCTCAACTTCAAACATAACCGATCCACAGGATTAAGATCCTCATCAACATCTAACTATGACCAAACAACTTTGACAAATTTGACAAAATCCATATTTGAAAGCCAAGAACAGTCGAATTTAAAAGGATAGTTATGTTGCAGTTTAAAATCATCCAACTGTAGAAAAACTGACCAATGGTCTGATATCTTCACCTTGCTCTTGATTTTTCATTTCTGGTTATTGTTTTCAGTTTTATTTTGTGGGTTCTAGGTTTTTTTACTACATTTTTTGGACTGGTGTAGGATTTCTGGGGGTTATTGTTTCACATCTAGTTGGCTTTAAAATGGAAAGCATGGTTGGACAGTGGAGAACGAAATCGAGAGCAAGGTGAAGATATCGGACCATTGGCCAGTCCTCTTGCAATGATTACGGCCTATGCACACAATGTGCAAGTTGATGAAGCCCTGAAGCTCTATCGACAAATGCCCACGCAGAACACAGTCTCTTGGTTTGCAATCATTGTAGGATATGTGCAAAATGGGTAGGCTATGGAAGACTTGAAGCTTTTCTAACAAATGTAGGTGGTACCTTTCACCACAAGAAAAAAAATAGCCAGAATCTCCTACGTTGCAGAGCCTTTGAGATTCGTTGAGATAGCAGGTTGGATAGTTGCAGAGATAAGAGACCTGGCAAAATAGGGAACAAAGTAAGCATCCAAAAGATAGGTATTTTCCAAGTTGTTTACTAATAGGTTAGCTTCTCTTTTGCAATAGTTTCTCGCAGTCTCAGTTCGTCTTCTGTCAAGCTCTATTTTCCGGGTATCAAGAACATAGAACCGAAGGAATATGAGCTTTATAGAAAAAAATCAATAGCAATCAGTCCCTCAATGTTGGGAAGCCCGACTCGCTAGGGTATTGAACGGGTTTTGAACCCTTGAACAATAGGGTTAGCTATGATAGGACTGGCCATTTTTCACTTCCAGGTGGCCAGGTTCGGATTCCTTTGTTCTACTTCCTGGAGGTGTGATGTAATATTAGCAGTGCTTGCAAAGTAAAGAAGGAATTCCACCCTGGATTCAAGAATTTGCAGTTATCCAACATAAGCCATCTGTACTAAACTCTATAGATAGATACTTAGCCTTGGAATATTACAAAAGAAGCCAACGAATTCACAATGGTAAACCACTTTGTTTTACTATCTGCAATTTTTGGTTGAGGATAAAATTTCCATGCATGAAAAATGTTCTTACTCTGTATCTTGTTTGTAAGGCCACCACATAATCTCCAAGAAATTGATGTAAGGCTCTCCACGATAGAAGCTCCTGCAAATTGATGGATTAAGAGAAGATAAGCTAGGAGGAACCCCGGTCGTTTGTTCATGCCATAAGAAGATATGTCAATTTGTATAAGAAGATACTGCCAAGCTCTGGGCGTAAGGGTTGGCAGTGGTAAGCGGTGGAATTTGGCATATGTAGTAATAACAAGTCCTGATTAAAATGATGTGCATACTTAGAACCTAGCCTCAGTTGGGAAATAAGACATCAATGTATTTGGCCTTAATATTAAGTTTCATTCCCAATATCTACATTGCAGCCACGGCAATAACGCTTGAAATTATAAGTCAATCACTTTTCACAGAATTTTGATTTTTATATTAATAAATTAAAAAAAGTTTGAAACTTTGGTTAAAATGTATGTTGTGGGTTTAGTAAATTGTAACTAATACACAGTCAACGCATATCGAATACAATAGTTACCTGCAGGGACTAAAAAAGGGAATGTTAAACTTGTGAGCATTCATTAACTCTAAGTAAGAGAAGCAAAAACAAGAAACACACTGCTAGAATAATAGAAATACAATAGTTATCAAATACAATAGTTACCCTGCTACCACAGGGACTAAAAAGGGAATGTTAAACTTATGAGCATTCATTAACTCTAAGTAAGAGAAGCAAAAACAAGAAACACATTGTTAGAATAATAGATTGAAAAGTGGAGTTGTAATTAGATATTAACCAAAATTTGAGTCTAGACAGGGACTAAAAAAGGGAATGTTAAACTTATGAGCATTCATTAACTCTAAGTAAGAGAAGCAAAAACAAGAAACACACTCTTAGAATAATAGATTGAAATGTGGAGTTGTAATTAGATATTAACCAAAATTTGAGTCTAGAAAGGTTAATGATTAAAAATCATAGCATAAAATAGATAATTATATATTTATTTCTTTTTTAGAGAATTCTTATTTATCAAAAAATATAAAATAATATAATTTTCCAAATCAAACCAACTTTTAACATATATTTATAGCCATAGGTGTGAATAACATTTAATCGGTGTTATTCTCTCCACTTTTGGGGATGGAGGTCGATCTCCAAAATCCCCAAAAATTAGGAAGATTTATGGTAGCATCATTGGTTAAGGAGCCTAACAAATGTGGATTAATTGTTATGGTCTCAAAAAATTAGGAAGATGTATGGTAGTCATCATTGGTTAAGGAGCCTAACAAATGTGGATTAATTGTTATGGTGGATGGTTTGTGATGGTTACAACCACCCACCATATCCCAATATCCCTAGAGGAGGCTAATTTGAAATTCATACTCCATGCCAAGAGGGAAACAACATTCCATTTCTTGATTTTGGATCATATGGCTTGCTTGATAATGAAAATGCTATTTTAAGTAGGTGTGAATAACACTTAATCGGTATTATTCTCTCCACTTTTGGGGATGGAGGTCGATCTCCAAAATCCCCAAAAATTAGGAAGATTCATGGTAGTCATCATTGGTTAAAGAACCTAACAAATGTGGATTAATTGTTAGGGTGGATGGTTTGTGATGGTTACAACCACCCACCATATCCCAATATCCCTAGAGGAGGCTAATTTGAAATCCTTACTCCATGCCTAGAGGGAAACAACATTCCATTTCTTGATTTCAGATCATATGGCTTGCTTGATACTGAAAATGCTATTTTGGAACATATTTTGAGAAGGCTGGTGCACTTACCAAGTCTCTTATGGCTCCGCTGGAACAAGTGTCACAACTCTTTAGTACCTTCATGGATACTAATAGAGAGTTTGAGGGTTCTACAAGTGTTAGGAGCATACTAAGAACATTGTGGGAAGACTAATCATAGGTAAATATAAATATGTTATGTTAACGTTTTTTAGTTGATCTCAATTAATTTAATACGACACCACATGGTGTCAAAAGGATACATAAGGGTTTTATCAAAATGGGTTAATATCACAGAATTGCCACACGAATTTTGTGATCTACAATCATTGAAGGCCCTAGTGTTAGCAGAGTGCTAAAAAATGAAGTTACTGCCATATTCTTTTGGTAAGTTAATAGCTCTCCAACACATTGATCTCTCATTCTACCACAATTTGGAGAGGTTTCCAGATTCTTTTGGTGATTTATGTAATCTCCAACACATCAATCTCTCACATGTGACAAAGGCACTTTCTTACGGGCATTGGCATCCAAGAATAAATACCCATTTGGGTATTAATTTGCATGTACATGTGATCTATCTCTTGTCTGAAATATGTTGTGATCATGGACAAGAAATGGCAAGCACAATTCTGTGGATTGAAATGGCATCAAATTTTTTATGCCTTTCGATGTTCACCACCAAACTTTTGGATGGGGTGTGCTAATTACCCAAGTGCAAAACTCAAAACACAATATTAAAAAGTAAAAATCATATCCCAACATAGGATGCGATTATTTTTATATAAGTAAAAATGAGGTGATTGTCAATTGAGTGTAGATTGGGTGGTTGGGAGGAATGTTGTTATCCTCCCCACCTGGTTCAAATCTTGCTTTGTGACACATGCTCCTCGGGAGCCGACTTTCTATGTAATGATTGTAAATCTGGCCATACCTTGATTCTTTCAGAATAGCAGGTGAAGTAAAAATGAGGTGATAGTTTATTACTTCACATCATTATTATGATTTGGTC
Organism: Larix kaempferi; assembly: GCA_027924585.1. Lineage (NCBI taxonomy): Eukaryota > Viridiplantae > Streptophyta > Pinopsida > Pinales > Pinaceae > Larix > Larix kaempferi. The sequence goes on along the minus strand of BSBM01000001.1, from coordinate 34,155,686 downwards.
AACTATGGTTGTTCAGTTTATTACTTCACATCATTATTCTTATTTAGTCAACTATGATTGTTCATATACTTTTTTATTCAAAAAAATAACAAAAGTATGTTTTTTTCTCATTGAAAAAATTATTATTAAAAAATGAGTCTTTTGGTCATGAAAAATTAGGTGATACTTTATTCTTTCAAATCACTTACTCTATCCACAGACTTTCTTTGTTAATAAAAAGTAAGTTAAAAAACCGTTCTCAACTTACCCATCTAAATAACATGAATTGACCCAAAAAAAAACCTTAATTTTTTTATAAATAATCCCATGTTAAAACTACATTTAAAAAAACATATTAAAGAAAATATAATTCTACCAGGTAAAAGTCTTATTCACACTTTAAATATGTGCTCATCTCTTTAAATGAGATGAATGATAAATGGATAAAACCTTGAATTTTCATTTTTTTTATATAATCCATGTTAACACTACATTAAAAATATAAATAAATAATAAATAAAAATATATAATCCTACCAAGTCAATGCAAGGTAGAAGTCTCATTCACACTTCAAATATGTGCTAATCCCTCTGTATACTATAATAAAAATAAAATGAGAATAATATTTAAGATTATATATTTATTTCCCCTCTCCTTGTTGACAAATTTTGCCGACATTTCTTACTGGCCAGGATCGCGACTCTCGCGAGGTTGAATAATATTATTTCTATGAGTATGTGCGAGGGGTCCAGCGAAACAACTTTTCCATGCCTGCAGGGAATAAAAAGTGGCATAGACCATCTAACTCCACTAATACAAATACAATTACAAGGACAGAGCATGATTTTGCATAAAGCCATAAGATCTATGAATAACCAAATAAACTTCATATAATTAGATATAGTTACACTTTATATATATATATATTATTTTTTTAAAATATATATATATATATATATATATATATAAATTTTTTTAAATTATTTAAATTTAATGTGGTTTGTTGGGTTGCTTAAAGTTGATTCGTGTGGATTTAAATGTTTTAATAACATTTAAGTTTATTTTACATGCGTATATATACATAAGTAGTTGAGTTATGTGCACGTTCTAATGACTTTGGCATGATTTATTGAGTGCACTCACGACACTTTTTTCAAATGACTCTAATTTAAATATTGTGAATCATCTTTAATAATAATATATTGTTTCAATGAATTGAAGAATGGTATACTTATTTATTAGAATAATTATAAACAAGTAGAGAAGTTATAAAGATTATTATTAGATTGTAATAGAGAAAACTAAAAACTATATCATTGCATCTTCCTCAAGACCTGTAGGTTACATTTTTTTACTATGTCCTTAGCCAATAGGAAAACTGAGATGCAATAATCAAGCATCCATGGCACCTCTACCATTACCCCATGCAACACAAGGAAGATCTTCATTTTCATTGCTCTAAGAGTCCTTCACATATATTCTTCCCTCCAATGCCCTTTAGTGTACGCAAAAAGAACCCAAATTGTTATATGTTTTATATGAATTACTTGCAAGAATAATACTTACCTCTCAAGCATCCAAAGAGCAATAAATGCATAGTGGATGATGGATTCCTAACTTGCCCATCCTCTTTGCTCACCTACAACCATATATCTTTCACCCAAAGTTTGTAATTTTCTCTTCACAGTGTTGAATGGTTAATTTATAGAGTAGGTCATTGTTAGCAATGGAGAACACAACATGAAGACTCTAAATCGTGAACATGACAGTTATTGGAATGCATACTTAGAGTGAATGAGTGAGCAACAATGAGAGAGTTGAAGGTATGATGGCTAACATTACTTTTGATTGGAGGAATGTAGGGCTCTTACACTTCCCCATAATGATTGTATTTAGCCCATGCTTCTATAACTACGTGAGAAGTCTCCCCCATGAAACTTTTTCATGCATTTAGTGATTGATTTTATAAGTGAACGGAGGTGGGTGGATTCATTTTAGGCACATGGTGGAAGAGAGATAAGATATAAGGTTGACACTTGGCAATATATGATCTGGATCTTAAGGGCTGAGACTTAGAAGACTTGAATGTTGAGAGAGGAGGAGAGAAAACATACAAATATGTCATAAAATGAATGACAAGAACATTAATGAAAATACATGAATCAAATACACCACAAAAATATGAGAGAGAGAGAGAGAGAGAGAGTTGGAGAAGAAGGATTCCATAAAATATCGCCTATATTTACATAAAATATGTTTTTTTATCATAATATTCTCCAAAATTTTCAAGTTTCAGTAGTAAATTGTATGTTTCATATTTAATATTTGCCTACCAATTTATATATATGTTTTTTCAATCCAAAATAATCGTCTATAATACTATACTTAAGTATAATTTTATAATCCTTAAAAAATACCCTGGACCTCTCCGTCCCAATTCTAACTCTCTCCCTACTACCCTTTTTATAAGGTGTCTTGTTGATCATGTCAACTTTGAATAACTAACTTCATTAATGACATGTCCATCATGTTCCCTTTTACATTTAATAAAAATTGGCTTTATGGCTTTCACATCCAAACTTAGACTATAAGCCCCCCTAAGATTTGGATCAATCCTCCCTCCTTATAAAATGACGGTCCTCGTCGTTTCACCAAGCAAGAAAACCAAGACCCCATTATATATCGTACCAATATGTTTACATTTTCCAATTGTCAATGAAAATAAGGGTTTTGTGTGGTTTACTTGTAATCGTGGGTTTGTGGATGACCCCTAACAGAGTTGGCAATGGCATTATCAATATTTCTCTTGGTATCGAATTAACATTGGATAATTTTACATGCCCAGTAAATTACCTTTGTGAAAATAAATTACAATGGGATTTAATAAATCCAAAAATTAAAAAAACTCATGAGAAATTTGTGACTTTTGGTGCAGTTGGTGCCTTGCTGCAAATTCGTTAATAACTTTGGCTACGGGAAATGAAATCAAAATCTGTCGAAGACCCATTTGATTTATCGGAGAGATATTTCCATGGGTATATGGAACTTTTTTTGGGTGGTCTGTGGAGTGAGAAAATGTGTGCTGAAGTTGAAGGTGTGTGCAACCATCTTGGGATAGTATATGCAGGGATTCAATTAATAATATCTTTCAAACCAGGAAACGAAACGAAATTCCATAAAATACCCATTTTAGTTGACGAAAACACCTTTGTGATGAGCTATGGTAAACCCTCTAAAACATCTTGTAAAGGTCATCATATCCGTCTAAAGTTTTCATATGCGGTTTGGCCTGCCATCCATCTATTATTCTGCTTCTATGGCGGTCATACAACTATGGTTGAGCTGAGGTCGAGCTGGAGTGAGGTTTCCCAAGCTCCATTATGCATGCAAAAATGATTTTAATGCTCGGTGTGAGAGTGCATAGGGCCACAAAAGATGCCAAGGGTTTGCAGAGCAACATGAGCTGTTGTAGCGATCTTGAAATCTTTGGTTGCAACATAGAAACCCTACAAAATTTCTAAAAATGCTACATAACAATGGATGCAGTGAAATCCATGTATGATGCTCCTGCAATGGTGAACGAAGCTTTGAGGATAGAAAAACCCTGTAGTGCTTGAGGATCACCAACTATGATTCTTGTAGTGTATGGCCCAACAAATAGACTTCGACAGTGCCAAAAGTAGGTTGGAGATTCTTGCAAATCTTTGAACCCAAATTATGCTTCAAACCATCATTCCCATGGAATGGTTACCTGCTCTGGTACCAATGATCTGGATCTTGAGGGTTAAGACACAAGAGGCTTGAATGCCGAGAGAGGAGGAGAGAAAACATACAAATCAACCATGAAATGAATCACATGAACACTGATGAAAATACATGAATCAAATACACTGCAAACTATGAGAGAGAGAGAGAGAGAGAGAGAGAGAGAGAGAGAGAGAGAGAGAGTTGGAAAAGAAGGATTCCATTACAATGAACCATTACATGCAATGAGGCCAATTTCTAATTTCATTAATTACATGTCCATCGTGTTCCCTTTTACATTTAATAAAAATATGGCTTTATGACTTTCACATCTGAACTTAGACTATAAGCCCCCCTAAGATTCATATCAATATATAATTTAATTTCCCACAAGTCCCCTTCCTCTTTCCCTAAGGTGGAATCGTATCCGTGCTTGTGCTCTTTGGAACCATCTTGGATCAATATATATTAGAAGAAGACTAAAGCATTCTACAACTTATACATTTTATGGTTTTCCATTAGTAGAATCAAGGCAAACAATCTTTGTTGAAATTGCAATTTTAGATTGATGAAATTGTTGTTTTTGGGTTAAAAAATGGATTAGCACCCTTGAATACCCCTACCGCAACTAGATTGTGCATTGTTAACATTTGATATCTGAGATTCCATGAATCTAAAATGAGTATTGTTAAATTTGATGTCAGAATTGTCAATTCCCCCTCTTGTTACTATAATCCACTAGAAAATGATCATTTTGTAGTGCGTCTAAATTACTTATACATTGTATTCCAACATTATAAAAAACATAGCATGAGTTCACTATGTCAAGGCTACCCCATGGTTCATAGAAGTATATTGCTCATACATGCCTAGTCATTTGCTAGTTGGGCCTTGGCCTTGAGTTTTGCACCAGGAATCCATAGTATCATACTAGCATCATTTACACATAGGGTCATTTATTTAAGCTCACGTGGCTTGACTCCCGTCATTATAACCACACACTTACTATTTATACATAATCTAATCCAATACATGCCAAGATCACACAATATTACAATAGTTATTATATAAGGATAGTTGGCTAACATGAAGAAAGAAAGACTTCCTATAACAACTTCAAATATTAAGAGTTACTCAACGTTAAAGAGGAGGGTGGACTAAAAGTGCTACTTCATGACTTCATTATTAGGTGTTGGTAGAAGATGATGCCCTTTATAATATCACAATGATTTATAATATAGTCATAACTAACTTTTAAAGAAAAACTATGGTGTTACAATGAGATTGAGAATAAGAAAAAGTTGGTTTATTACAAAGAGGCTATTAACGTTAACTTTAAAGCTCATAATTATTTATGAATTGTTGCTAACTTAAAAAAGAAAACAAATATTGCAAAAATAAGAACAAACTCTCATAAGCTTCATAGTGACATTTAAATGTGAACAAGACCTAAAACACCTAGAGAATAAAGAAGTTGCAGAATTTACAATTTCAACAAAGTAAAAAACTCTAAAAACATTTTCTCTTAAAGTAAACAACCTGCACACAGATTAGATCTTATTGGTTAACAAAAATAAAATATAATTTTTTTCTTTGGAACACAGAACCTACACAAAAGTTAAATCTTATTTTCAAAATATTTATAGTATATTAACCCATAAAAACCAAAATGAATAAAATAATCTTATTTGCAAGTTCTTTAATCCTATAAATAATATAATAAAATAGAATATTTATATTTTTCCATTTAAAAATCAAATAAACCGACAATGGTCACAATAAAGATATAATAAAATAGAATATTTAGATTTTAGATTTTTTTTATATTTTATTTACTAATACTGGAATGAATAAATGTACGCACTTTAAAGCTTGTACACCATTGAATTTAATACTAAAAAAGCTTTCGAGTAACTAATAAAAAGAGAAACGCAAATACACCTTTTATTTTTCTAAATTGACTAGGATATTTTTTGAAATTGATTTAGAAAAAGTGTTTTTATTCAATAATTAGATTTATTTCTTCACCGACAAATAAAATTAGTTGGGAATGTGTCAACTTACACAAAGTCATTTTTCAAAACCAAAGAAATCATGGGCTGTGGATATCTGTCGTGAACGTCATCACATACATGGCCATTGAATTTTGGCTCACGGCATGAAGTCTGAGTTCTTTTTTCAATCGATGATACTTTAGCCTTGGCCTTTTGTGAGGTTTACAACAATTGTAAATAATGTTGTGCTGTTCTACAAGTCAATTTGATTGAATCTAATGGCCTCACGGCTCCTCAAAATTGTAGCCGTGAATGAACCAATCCCAATCCCATAATGGGAATCCCCACATTTTGAAAAAACTAAAAGGAATATTATTAAATAACAATAACCACCACTCCCAGATAGGTATATGCAGAACAAGTGAGAAGATCCAGTTCCCTAGATTCCAACCATTACCTTAATCCGAATTTAGAAGTCCCTAATTCATTCTCGTGAATCGATACTTAGCTCCAAATTAGAGCAAGATCAAGCAATAGAATGGACTACTTAATAAGTATCGAGGCGCATGGATCTTTTCATCGGATCCATCCGAAATTAGCGTGAATATTCATCTGAAGCGTCGCCCAATTGATCGATTCGGCTTCAGAAGCATACCCACTATTCCGAGAGGAACCCAACGAACTAAATTTATACTGAAGTGGCTAATTATAGGCATATTTTCATATGCGTATTCTCTCGGGAATGTTGTATCGCCAGGCACTGACAACAGCAATCCAGAAGTACCATTACAGCTAAAAAGCACGGGTGGATCCTGTATTCAACAGAATTTTGTCGTTCTGGTTGATTCCATGAATCTGAGCGGGGCCCTTGCCTGTTGATTCCTGGCAAAATCTTCACAGTGAAATTTGAATTTTGGGTATGATAGACATGATATTCCACGAGCTGGACGTCGTCCAACAAGGAGGAAATGGTCATAGCCACGAAGGAGCAGTTGAAGAGGAGGGATTGCTAATTCCACCTGTTAATTATTCAATGGTGGACAAGGGCGTTTACAGGTCTGGATTCCCCAACATTATCAACTTCCCGTTTCTGGAGACTCTTCATCTGCGCTCAATCATGTACATATCATTACCTCCTTGCAAAATATTGATGTTTAAAATAGTTCAAAAAAAGAGAGAGGGATTGGGGCTTTTTATTTTATTTTTTGTAATTTATTACTTTTCTAACTCATTCAGTAACAGGACACAATTCTATGTTTGTGGGGATAATTTTATTTGATTTCTCTAGTTTATAAAAAGCTACAGTATGGGTTAAAACTAGATGTATGGATGGCTGAATTCGTTTTTACTCGGCGCCGGTTTTATCCACGTTGCATTAGGGGAGTCTGATTATAGGTTTTTTTGTTTTTTTGGGTGAAATGATTTCAGCTATCTTTGCCAGGAGCCGTATCCAGAAGCCAATTTAGAGTTTATAGAGAATCATGGAATTAGGCTCTTTCATTTTGGTATCGAAAGAAACAAGGTCAGTGCTCTTCTCTGTGTCTGCTCTCTCAAACAGATAAGGTAGGCTTCGGATCTGATGAGATCTGTTTCCATATGACTGAATTTTGAAGGGTCTGTTCCATCAATGGTGCAACATATAGGGAAGTTGGGTTTGCTCTATCTCTGTGAATATCTATGTGCTGACACATGATTTTGAACTGACACATGATTTTGAAATCGACTGATTGTATTCTATAATTACATACTTAATCTGAAGCATGTTGAGCTTGGATTCCTGAATTTCGTAGTTTTCCACTAGGCCAACTCTATCATGCATTTGCAAATGAAATAATGGTAAGGTTGGAGTTGTGGGTTTCGTGATATGTGTTTCGTCTTCACAGAGAACCATATATTTGATGCAGTCAAATAAAACTCCTGCAAGTTCTGATTCTACTACTTTTCTTTTTGAAATGTTTGAAATGCTTCCAATCAACTTGGCATCAGCGAGCCCTTTCTCAACATGGGAAAATTACAATGGAATATAATCAATTGTCAAACCTTGAAAGAACATCTTGGCTCAGAAGCGGTGACTGGGGGAATCTATCTGCCAAATATGCCCAGGGCTTGCACTTGGGCTGGAGGCCTGCTTACACAGCCAAGGCGACCTGCTTGCATAGGTAAGACAGCCCATGATGGATGAAACATGTGTATGGGGGATTTGAACCTTGGCCGGAGGTGTGAAACCTCCTACTTTGCCTTTGAACCAAGACCCTGTTGATAGATTACACTGATTTGAGATAAATGACTGATAATTTTGGATTCTAAAGTAATATAGTCAATTCCCAAAAATGGCAAGGCATGCAAAACAAAGGTGCTGCACACAAATAGCTCTTAGCCACATAAGCCGATAGAAGAGAAAAGCAAAAGCAACCAAACCTTAGGCTGTCTCAAAGTTGCATCTCTTTCCTCTCTACCTGCCGAACATCTCTTTGCTCTCTGCCTCCCAAGCATCTCCTTTGTTTAAGGAGAAACCCTTCTCCTAGACTTTCAGCTAGACATTAAAATCAAACTTGGAGATGAACAGAGCAGCTTTGTGAAATACTTAATTTGACTTGTCTACAGTTTGCTTCTCTCATGATGAAGTTTCATTGCCCTGCACTGTTCTTTTCCTTTACCAACATAATGTTAATTTTCAAACCATGGGAAGCAGATTCTGCACTCAGAAAGAATAACCTAAATACTGGGTAGCTGAAAACTTGAAATCTTCAATTAAAAGCGCAGAACTAAGTGCTAATCTACAAACACATACTGCTGAAAATTCAAACAGCAAAATAGACAGATCTGAACTCTCTATCACATCTATGATCTAGCATACTGAAAGAAGAAATACATTGTAATAGCTCAAAACAAAAACTCACTAACCAACACAATGGTACATCCTGCATCTCCTTTAGAGAATAGGAAAAAGAGGGAAAGTACAAAGAATCTAGACAAATGCAAAAGCCTGCCTGATTTGACTGTATCAAACCCTAACCCTACTTTAATCACGTACTGGGTTCTAGTTGCATGGATAAGTGTCAAAAAGCATGCATGCACCCTCTACCAAACAACACTCTATATCACTGTCTCCTGTGCCCTTATTCAACCTGTGGATCACCACTGTAAGGAAAGGCTGAAGGCACTGTTACCGGGCAAATTAGCAGGGCTAATTCCCAGTAAGCAAAAATAAGATCAGCGACCCAATGTCACCTCGGTCACCATTCTAACTTCTTTGGAAGTTGGAACCTCCAAGGAGAAGTGACCTTATGGAATCCTGTAGAACACTAGGACAACCACATAAAATATATTCTCTATGCAATTTGTAGTTAGACCAGTGCCTAATGGAGTCAAGTGCATTCAACTTCAACCAGTGATATTCAAGACACAAAAAAAGGTAGCACTAGCTTGATCAAAGAAATGTAAGAAACTGTACACATGTACTACGATAATCAATACTGGATCAAAAGACTGTATTGCTAACCAATAACCAAATATGCATTAAGTTGTACTTTTCAATGTCATGTACTTATTTGCAATTATGGCAGTAGAAATGAATAATTGAAATGATGCAAGGAATAACATTCATCAAGTGTCAATTAGGTAAGTGAATATGCATTCAATAGATATTGCTTAACCTTGCCATCAACATCAATATAACTTCTAGATCTATATGGAGATAAAGTATGACAGCAGAAAGTTAGTTAGGGAGATTTCATTCATTAACCAGAGCTTATATGTGCCAAATATCCTTAATGTGTAAATCAGTCCAATGTCATCCAAATCAATTTCAGCATTTGATATCATTCAATAGAGTTCTTGTGCAAAGGTTGATCACCAAATAGGTCTTATCAATCTAGCATTCAACCAGCATTAATATATTTCAGATCTGTATGTATATCAGAAGAGTGTAACCAGCGCATAACCCTTTACTAAATAGAAGAGAGCATAAGTCATACATCAAGTAGGTGATCATTAATTATGTATAAACAAACCCACGTCTAACATAGCATTCAAATTCTGATGTAAACTTTACACTGTAAAATCAGATCTTCAGCAGAAAGCTACCATTTCCCTGAAGTAAGAGTCTTAAACCAAAGTAAAATAACTCAGAATTTATTAAAAGAAATACTAAACTAACTTTGAATTTTCCGTTTTTTCTCCGTGTGAATAATGCAGGTGGGGGGAATAAACACACAGGGTCTGCATAAAATGCAGACCTGTGTCGAGGTGGAGTAGTGACTTGGATAGGAGAGAATGATGGCGGAAAAGAAAGGCAGGGAAAGTGGTAAGTTAGGCCTCAGATAGGGCAGTGATAGGGCAGCGACGAAAGTGGGAGAAGAGATCGGATGGTAAAAGGGAAGAGAGGAGGGCTGGAAATGGAGCAGCAGAAAGGGAGATGAAGGCCGTGGGTAAGAAGGAGAAGAAGAGGAGATGGGGTGGCAACGAAGGGGAATGAAGTGAAGGATAGGTGGAGAGGGTGCTTGGGTAGGAAGGAAAGGGAAGGGGTTTGAGGATGTAGAAGGACGCTGTGAAGAGAGGAGCAACAGGGTTGGAAGAGTCAGGCCCGAGTTCCTAGAAGAGGTGGCCGAGGCTGGAAAGAAGAGAATGGAGGGAGGCTGAAGCTAGGAGAGAGGAGAGCGAAGGAGAGGGAGGCCTCCTAGTGTAGGTCGTAGGAGTCTTAGGTCTGCAAAATCTGTAGTTAGGTCAAAAATCACTTTAGAATTAACCAATAACTCAGAAAAAAAAACAAAAAATAGCCTTATCCAAATAATATTTACAACTAAGAAACTCAAAGATTTAGGTTAAAGAGTAAATTGAACAACTTGGGGTTTCAAGAGTCAACTAGCTACCTAACCCTAGGGCATCAATGAGAGGAGTTACCCTCCTTGAGATGGTACTTGGCAAGCTTGGCAATTAGGGCTAATGTCAACAATCTCTAGGATTCATTTGAGGAGACCTAGCCTTGCAAAACTTGAAGACCTAAAGCTCAAGATTGAATGCAATGGTGACCAAAGACAAAAATGATATGCTAATTAAGACAAAATGAAGCAACAATGGCTTCCATTCAACCCTAACAAGCATCACTTTCATACAATTTTGCAGAGAGACATCAAACAAAAAGTATGGATACCTCTAAGTGCATTTGTTAAGCAAACAACTCTAGCCTCACCTTAACAATGCCATGAACAATAGCAAAACTTCCAAGAAATGCTTCAAACTTGCAAAATAACTTTCATCAAGGAGTGCGCATCCCTTCAAAGAGCCCTAGTTAGGGCAAATAGCTGACATAATGAAATTATCCCCTAAAGTTGATGTCTAAAAATGAAGTGAGGAGATTGTATTTATATGATCTCACACTCACTTTTACAAAAAATAAGGTCAATTTAATATTAAAAATGTCAACTTAAAATTAAAACAAAAATAATATAAAATAATGATAAGAGTGGGTAAATTGGGGTGTTTTCCCCAGATTTGACCCAAACATGAGCAAAATGGTTGAACAAGGGCACATTTGACCAAACTGAAGGCCATACTATGTAGGGGGGGGGGGTCGTCATGCCCCAACTAACCCCAACAGTGATGAAAAACCCTCAATGCCCCCCCTTTATCAAGCATTACAGTCTACCCAGGAAGATGACGTCATCCTCTATAGGAGGGTCCAGAGAGAGGGCGCTGGTGAATTGGATGGCCAGGAGGGTGCTGGAGGTGCTCTGAAGGATGAGTAAATGTCACAGTGTTGAAGAACCTGCCGCTGGAGTGATAAAACAAGGTCAGGGTCATGTGACCCAGTGACCCACCCTTGGAAGCCCCGGACACCAACCTCAGGGTTTCAAACCCTTTTATGAGGCAGTCAACGATGTCACTAAGGCGTAGTACTTCCAAAGGAGAAACCAAAGGGTCTGGTCATGCCCCTACCTTAGAATAAGCTGGATAAACACCCCTCCTGGTCAGAAAAAAGACACTCTCTCCCTGGGGTACCTCTGCAGGTACGTTGGTGCTGGTACCATTGTAACAGGCACCATCCCTATTGTCCTCTCCATTGTGACATCATTGGGAGAATCACTAGTTGAGCAATAGGTAAAAACTCTTCAACATTCACTCCACGGGGAAATTGTTCTCCACGAAACCCATTATCTCTTTGAGCATCTCAAACTTCCTGTTGGCTAGGGGCTTGGTTAAATTGTTTGCCTGCAAACAATTTGATTAAGCCCTTCTGAAATCTGTCCTCGAGTAAATGGTATTGGATGCCAATGTGGTTCGATTTTTGAAACACTGGATTCTTACAGAATTTGATTTAACCCTGATTGTCACAATATATCACAGTAGGCTCCAACCTCTGGTTGCTCAACTCTGTAATCAACTTGCCAAGCCAGATAGCTTGACAATTAACAAATGTAGCTGCCATGTATTCTGCCCACGTATTGAGTGCAACAACTACCTGCTTCCTACTGAACCAGGATATCGCACATGAACCCAAATTGAAACAAAACCCTGAGGTATTCTTTATGCCACCTATATCTATTATCTCCAACCCAGTAAGAATCCACAAACCCATGCAATATCAACTCACCATCTCCAACATCTTCATATCATGATGTATTGTGTTCGTTGCAGCAACCTAATGAATTTGTCGTGGCTCAACCATATGCTGGCTGAAAGTGTTCATTGCAAAACAAATATCAAATATGGTTTTCACCATATGGATAAGGGAACCTATTAACTTTCTATACACGATGGATCTACCAAATTTAATAGCCATGGGCTTATAATCCATCATCTGAAACCTCTTTAGAATCTTAACTGCATACTTACCCCGTCCGAGAAAGATCTCACTTGAACTTTGCCAAACCTCTATAGTACTATACCCATGAAATGGTGCATAAGACTGATGTCCTTCATGTGAAACTTGTGTGCCAACTCTATCTTGCATGATGCTATGAGATTCTTAGAAATCCTTATAAGGATCAATCACCTCATACAACACCAAAACAAACATATATGATCTATTAATAAATAATAAATATTGGGAGTTGTAGCAGTTTTGGTGAAACCCAAACTTAACAGGGACTTATTAATCCTTGAGTACCAAGCACATGGTGCTTGCTTGAACTCGTAAAGGGCCTTCTTCAATCCCCATATATGGGTTTCACTTCCATGCATCTCAAAACCTCTAGGTTGATATATGTAAACCTCCAAGTTGCTAGGAAACATGGGTATGGGGATGGGTATTGGTACAGGTACGGGGATGAGGACGCCACGTTTTGAAAGAGGGTACTTGTGTACGTCGGGGGTACTATATATATATGTCACAGTCACATCATACATGCATATTTCAGATTTCTTCATAAATTATGAATCATGATTCATAATTTTAAATTCAATGATTCATTGAACAATGAGCATTCACCTTGGAAATTTGAAACATAAAATTTGATAAACCATAGACTCATAGTAGATATCAAGTGGAAGACTGGAAGTTATATGACTAATAATATTATATGTCCATGACTCCATGATTCCATTGTCATACTACATTCAAAATTTGCCTAATGGCATTTCCAGACATGAAATATAAAGTTCAAAAAAGTAAACAATGAACAACATAGTTGATTTGGCTTCCTCAAGCTATGTCATCAGCATCCTCAGGATCCGTGTCATCAGCATCACTAAGGTCCTCTGTCAGCAAGCTCTCTAGATAGGCATCACTCTCAAGTTGAGGCTCCTGCTCATCAATAGTAGCTGGAGGTATCTCAACAAAGCCATCTGGTTGTATCTCCTCATCCACACAGATAGCATCATCTGTGCACTGGTCCCCTCTCTTGATAGGACCCCCCTTGTATCTTGGGTCTTTTCAAGATATGAGACGAAGTGTGCTATGAATGTCCACTAGATTCTCTGCTTTCTTCGATCCCAACCTGTTTCTCTTCATTGAATGTATGAAAGCATAAGTGCTCCAATTCCTCTCACAAGATCAAGAACTAGCTACCTATCCAAGTAATTGTATGGAAAATTGTTTGTGGAAGGCTCAAGTATGTAAATTTGTAAAATTAATTAAAATTTAATACAAAAGCAAGATGAGGAACTACCTGCCCAAGTAACCATATCGCAAACTGTTGCAACACAGGAGCATCCACACCATGAAGCCATCGCCAATCATTCAGATCCTTCTTCTTCTGCCTATTTGTCTTTGATTCATGTGAACCAAAGACACCTCACCCACATGCAAACTAGGAAATTGAGATCGTATCTTAGAGGCCTCTTCTGAAGAACCATACATCTTTTTGATAACGGTCATAAACCCCTTCACCACCTCTCTATCTTGGGAAGGAGGCCCTTTTCCTGTTGTGGAATCATACCATTTTGGATTTATTGCATATGCTTCCATATGAAGTGGCGTGTTCAATTTATTCCACTGCCCATGTATAAATGATTGCAACTGTGGCCATAAAGCAGGATCTTTCCTATCTGTGATGGATTGGATCCTCTCACACATAGAGTCTATGTTCTCATAAATCTTGCCTAAACATGGACCATATGTGTCTGCATAGCGAAGCATATCACAAATTGGCTCTACAAATTCCACAATGAATTTGACATCAACCCAAAATTGATCATCCAAAATCAGCCTCTTTACCTCCACAGTTGAATCTGAGGTAGATAGCCTCCATTGCTCCCACATGTCACTAATAACTGTGGCCACTAAAACCCCCTTCATCTTCACAAGTCGTCTAAGTAGAATGTAATAAGAGGCAAATCTGGTATCAACGGGTTTAAGAAGCTCCATTTTTGCATGCTTATGGTAAATTGCTTGTGAATGGTGGTGATTGCATATGAACATTTGAATTTTGCAGCCATTCTCAATTAGCAACCGGATCCATTCAATTTTTGCAATGTCTTTAAGTGCATTATTCAAAGAATGCACTGCGCATGGCGATCAAAAAATATGCCACAGAACAAATGAAAAAGAATTATATTTCTGATTTCTAATTTTAATTTATGAATAAATATGAAAAATTAGAAAAAAATCAGACTTATAATTAAAAAATAGATTTGTAATTTTAATTCATGTAAATTTAAATTAAAAAAATGAGATTTGTCACTAACCTGTACTCTTTCTGGACCATTACCCCCGTTGCTTTGCATACTGGGGCTGCATTGGTAATAACTTGGATGACATTGGATGGCCTCACCTCAACAATGGCATTGCATAATTGGTCTTTCAAGAACATAGTGTTCTTTTCTTGCTCGGAGCAATCAATGGCCTGGAGAAAGTATGGACCGAAGATGGAAGAGACAATTTTGTTTATCAATGGACGATTCCTACAATCAGTCCAACCATCCATAACACTGGAGCATCCATGCACACTCCAAGATGCCTTCAATGGTGACATTGCCTTCTCAAGGTGTGCTTTCTCCTTGTCCACCAAAACTGTTCGGAGCTTCTCATAACCTGGTGGCTTATACCCCATAGGTCCGTTATTAATTGTATGGACCATTTTCCCAAAATATGGTGAGCGGGCTGCATTAAAAGGAATGCCACATGCAAGAAAAATTCTTGCTATTGCAAGATCGACACCCTTCCTGCCTTTCACATCAAACATGTCACAAAGGCCACCGAGTTTTGGTTTCTTGTGTGCTTGAGTTGTAGTGATTTTGGATGCTTTTGATGGCACATTTTCATCACCAAACTGAACTTCATCTTCAGATGGATTTTCATCACCAACCTCAGTGGACCCATCATCCACATCATCACAGGGTTTATGGCAAGGCCTTGGGATTTCCTTGCTTTCCCTACCCTTAGCACTTCGCTGCTCCATTTGTGCATTAGGGAGTTTATTGGTATCCTACAGGTCTCCATTACAAAGCTCAATGCCCATCCTTCAGATTTGCATAAAATGGGCCTTAACTCTTGTATAAGTACCTTTCCATTCAGCCTTACAAAAATTGCATTTTATCATGCCTGTCCCCCCTGTATCCTTTGTTTGTTTTGTCCTCTCCACATATTTCCATAATGGATATTGAGGATTTTCCTTTGATGAAGACATTTTGTTTTGGTGATTTTTGGAAACTGAAAAATAGTAAACTTGAATTTGTAAGTGAAATCTTCAAATCTGGAAAATGACTCAAAGAGTCAAATGGATTTTTTTAAAATTCAAATACCTTAGAGTTTCAAGTTTCAACAATTCAACATCTCCACTGTTGATGTCTTTGTCTGAAATTGTCAAATTTGGGACTGCCAACGATTTGCTTGAAGTTCTCCTAGCCCAGTCCATCGTGGAAACCACCTTTGCTGTTGTCCGTTGCTGAAACACTAGTTGACCGCCAATGAAGAATGTGACTGCTTGTCGATTGGAGTGCCAAGTGTCAATTGTTCATCGATTCTGTGAGCAATGAAACATTGAAATGGTTTGGGGGCAGTCGTTTAAGCGACAAGGATAGCGTTTAGGGTTGTGGTGAGGGCCCACATTTAATTTTTTAATTAAATTATCACATAATTTAACCATAGCGCCATTGGATTTTGAAATGATTGAGCCGACTGTACCTTTGGCATACCCAAACATGGGGTATGCCATACCATTTTGACCATACGTACCTCTTTTTTTAGTTGGCATCTCTGATACATGAATATTGTACACAGTACAGAAGGGTAGGGTAGAGTACGTACCTTACCCGTACCCAAGTACCCGGTATGTGTACCAGGTACGGGCACATGTACCCTACCCCCTGGTACGAGTACCCTTGCTACATAGGTAAACCTCCTCTTCAATTAATCCATTAAAAATGCAGTCTTAACATCCACCTAATATAGAGACCAACCAAGAATTGATGCGAAGAACATTATAGTTTTGAGGGAGGTAAACCTGGCAATCAGAGTAAAGTTCTCCTCATAGTCATCTCCCTCTTTTTGGGAGAATCCTCTCAATACAAACCGAGCCTTGTACTTTTCAACACTGCCATTAGTTGCATGCTTCACCTTCCACATAGAGTCAGTATCCTACACATTATTGACTTCCCTTTTGGTCATGGCACAATATCCTACACATTATTCTTAATTATGGAGTTATATTTCTTCACCATGGCATCCCATCGTACCTTCTTACTTGTTGCCTCTGTTAAATTTTTAACATAGATCTGATTTAATAGCAGTAACAATCTTTTTCAAATTTTTAGCAAACTTCTAGCAATTAATTCTGAGATTATAAAACAACAGTAACCAAAACAATCATCCACAAGAACCATACACAAGAACACAAAGAGTTTATCCTGGGGAAACCTTTTCAGGAATAAAACCCCAACAAAGAATACCTTTCTTAATATGAGATGACTGAAATTTACATGAGCAGATTTAGACTTTTACAAAGAAGCCTCTAGGGCTTATTGCATACCAAAAGAAACAAAATTCTACCCATTGTGATCACTAAAGTTTGCTGTAGATGATGTCAACCCTAAGCTTGATGATTTCAGCCCTGTAGTAGCCCTGTAGAGAAGCATGTAACAACCTGTGATACCTCCTGTTTCTGATATGAGCCCTTCTAGGGCTTGTTATGTCCCACGACATCCTCCAAGAGACACATGGCAGCCTCAAGGAACCCTCGACTGTCCTCTTGTAACCCTTGACTATCTCTTGTAGCACTTGGAAACCCTAAACACTGTCCACGACTCCACGGTAGCCCTAGCAGACCTCTTTAGGGTAGGAACAGACCTCAGCATCCCTGTATAAACCCTTGGCAACCCTTTTTCTCCCACAACAGCCCTAAATAGGGCCAGATCTTACCCCAACTGCCCTCCTTAGGGTCATAGCATACCTTGGATGACCTGAACGGGAACTCGACATCCCTTATTAGGGTAGGAGCAGACTTCGGACAACCCTTTTGGGCCATAACAGACCCTCTGCCCCTTTCTGGAAGAGAAGACAAGACCCTTGGTCCCTTTCTTGAAGAGAAAACAGCTCACGACAACCTCCTGGAAGAGAAGGTAGAACTTAGCAGCCACACAAATAGAAGAACAGTCCTATATGTGATGATGGCAGCCACAAAAAATTAAGAATAGTCCTGTAGATGATGCTGAGATGAAGAAGATGAGCTGCTACTACAAAATACCCCAAACGAATTCCTTGGACATAGAAGAAGAATGGAATGTGTGATGATCAATTTCACTTGAGAAGGTTCCTCTTTTATATCTCATCATTGGGTGACTTCCTTAAGTCAAGGAGTCCAAAATAATAATAGAAAATTCCTTGGATAAGTTTCTTTTAACTTCAATGTGGGATTTTAACACTTTGGTACCTTAGTTGGGGTTTAATGTGGGATTTTGACACTTTAACACCTTAAATGGGGTTCATTGTGGGTTTTTGACCCGCCCTCTTTGGGTAAGTCACCCTTAGACAAATGCTTAGCCCCTTCTCTTGGTATCCATGGTCCACATATGCCAATTCAAGTACATCATCATATATAAGGAATATATTCTTGTTCTCCTCGTTGACACCAAGATCATGTGCTAGGTACTTCAACAAGGGGTGGTCAGTCCCTTGAGAAGGTCCCATAGCCCACTGACCAAGGAGAGGAGTACATCACTTGCCTAGACCCAGTCTAGGGATTCTAGCGATGACTTGGTAACTGACTAGGTGCCTTAGCCGTAGGCTGCATCAAGTTGACCAATGTCAACTACTTGGTAACTGACCAAGTGCCTCAGTCCCAGATTGCATTATGTTGATCCTTAGTCCCATACTGAGTCAAAATGATCAACCTCCTGGTAACTGACGAGGTGCCTCCATTCTCCCAGAGAATGGCTCTTAGCCCCAGGCTAAGCTTCAGTCCCAGACTGAATCAAATTCTTGGTAACTGACCAGGTGCCTCCATTATCCCAGAGAATGGCTCTCGATGCTACTCAAAAATCAATAGCCTCCTCATAAGTAGAGTCTGGATTCTGGAAAGCTTTGCATCAATAATGGAAGACATTGGTGCAACATAATTAGGAAACTTCTTAGGAGGATGACTCACTCGAAAATAAGTTTTAGGAGCTCCAACTTGCTCCTTTGCCTCCTACAATGTTTGGGTAAGCCACCTAGGCTTCCTGGCTAAACTGGAAGGTATTGAAGCATTGATTTCACCTTTGGAACTTGACTGTTCTGATTCTGAAATTTCTGATTTCTGCAGATCATCATTTTGAACAACAAGTGTTTCTCCCTCCTCAACCTTGGAGGCTCTTGAGACCTTGAGGACCATGCATCCTCATCAAACTTCACATCTTGGCTCACTACTATCTTCTGTTGTGATGGAATGCAAACTCTTTAAGCCTCAGAGACTCACTGTAACAAAAAAATGCACCCTTCAAAATGGAGGGCTCAAGCTTAGTTCTTTTCTTCTTAGGGATATGAAGATAAGTAGGACACCTGAAAACACAAAAGTGTGATACCTGGGGTGTCTCACAAATGAAAGCTTCCTATGGTGTCTTGTCTTTGAATACCTTATGATGAGACCTATTCAGGATGTAGACCAACCATTGCACTGCAAGCTTCTGTTGAAAGGAACATAGGCATATCTAAGTCATGCACCATAGGCTTGGCTGTCCAAACAATGGGCTTGTTCTTTCTTTTAGCAGCCCTATTCTGTTGCAGGTTGTAAGGTATTGTAAACTCCCTCTTGAGCCTTGCTTTTCTACAAAAGGAATAGAATTCCTTGTAGGTGTACTCTCCTCCATTGCTAGATTTCAATATCTTGATCTTCTTACTTGTTTGGTCACCCACAAGAGGTTTGAACTCTTGGAACCTGCAAAAGACCTTATCCTTGGTCTTCATAAAATAGATGCAGGTTTTCTAGAATCATCAATGAAAGAAACATAAGAGATATTACTTGTCCACAAAGATGATGACATGGGCCCAAATACATCCAAATGCACCAGATCCAAAATACCTCTAGATTTGTGCTCACTTATTGGGAGAGAAGTCTTGGGATGCGTGACATGTGCACATCCCTTGCACACATCCCTTGGTCTTCATAAAATAGATCTAGATTTCCTAGAATCATCAATGAAAGAAACATAAGAGATATTACTTGTCAACAAAGATGACGACATGGGCCCAAACACATCCAAATGCACCAAATCCAAAATACTTCTAGATTTGTGCTCACTTCTTGAGAGAGTGGTCTGGGCATTTGTGACATGTGCACATCCCTTGCACACACCCATCCTCCCAACCTTGAAGTTTGGCAATCCCTGCACCATATCCTTCAAGAGAGGCAAAGCTCCATATTTCAAGTGACCCGATCTTATGCTCGAAAGCTCACATAGATTGTCACTGCCATGCACCAAAGCTCTATGTTTAACAAGATTTGCTAGCAACCTATAAAGGCCACCCTCATGCACTCCTCTAGCCAAAACTCTACCAGGATCAAGGTTGTATTTTTTGTTGATCACTTGTTGATCATCAAGCTCATCCACACACTCTAGATCTATTCGACGGGACACTGAAAGAAGATTCTTGGTGAAACCCGGAACATACAACGCTTCATGTAACTTAAGAACTTCTCTTGTTGGCGTGTAGAATGAGATGGAACCCATTCCAATCATTGAGTTGGCATCATTACCAAGCTCCACTTGCACGTCAAAATCTTGTTCTTCTATTATGAAGAAGGATAATTTCTTTGTTGTCATGTGCCTAGAAGCTTCACTGTGCACACGCCACCAACAGTAGGAATAGTGTTAATGGAAAGACATGACACCATGGAGAAGGTGGTATCCAATTTAATGCAATCTCATGTACTCCCGTGGAAGCTTCTACACTCCTTGCAAACTACTTTTGTTGTTGCTGCTTACTCTTTCCCTTCTTCTTCTTACAAGAAACTAAGAAGCATAGTGGCCATTCTTATGCATTTGAAGCACTTGATATGGTTCAGATATTTCTTCCTTGGTTTGAAGAACTCGAGTCTTCCTTCTTGTTCTTCTGACCTTTCGTGGGTCCTCCTTTCTGGCCTCCTCTCCTCACCTTTCAGACGAGGACTAGTTCTTGAACATCCTCATGTCCAGCTGCTATTGTCTTCAACCTTGTCTCCTCCTAGACAAAGTCATCCCATAGTGTCTTTCAAAAGCAGGCAACTTGTCACAAGCACATAAACCCCAAACAAACAATTCCTAGCATGATGAGAATCCAGTCAGTGTTATTTGAACTAACTTACCCTTATCAACCTTGTCTCCTATGTCTGTGAGATGATCTCTAAGAGTCTAAACTCAGTGATCTTCATCATATAGCTTGCCACAGTATCATTATTGCTTAGGTGGGTGCCGGTGAGATTGTTCTTCAAAAGCGTTCCATAGCAGGTGTTTACACTCTAATATAGAGTGACCAAGGCATCATACATATCTTTCGCCATCCTTTTCTCTACAATGTGAGGGATCCAAGTGATTCTCTTCGCTTTGGCCATCCTCTTCTTGTGATTGACTTGCTGACCAAACATTGGTGGGCTCTACAATCTTGGTATCCACAAAACTCTATAGATCTACTTTCTCCAAGAGCATCTGTAGTCTACACTTCTATGGTACACAGTTGGGGGCACCATCCAACATGTGACGTTCTCAGAGATTGAGACCGGTTATTGTTGTAGCTCTAGAAACAAAACTCAAACAACAGATCAGCCAACAACGATTCAGATCTACAACCTCTCACAGGTGCAGATCGTCTTTCTTAGGCACAAAAATTTAAATAATACTCCAATCCCTGGAGCAACTAGGGCATCCCACCCAACTACCCTTCATAAATTCAGATCTGCTTCACTCATTGAATCCCGGGCATCCCACCCTTGAAATCCTCTGCCAACTCCCTCTCACAGGTTGCAGTCCTATCCATATATGGATCACTAGGAAGTTTAATCAAACGTGCTTTTGATACCTTGTTAATTTTTAAACCATGGTAAGCAGATTCTGCACTTAGAATAAACTAAATATAGGTACCTGGAAACTTGAAAGCTTCAATCAAAATAACAGATCTAAGTATGCTAATCTGCAAACATATACTGCTGACAATTCAAACAACAAAATACATAGATCTGAACTCTCAATCACATCTATCTTCTAGTGAATACTGAAAGAAGAAATACACTGTAATCGCTCGAAACAAAAAAGTTAAAAACTTGCTAACTGACATAGTAGTGCACCCTACATCTCCTTCATAGATTAGGAACAAGAGGGAAAGTCAAAGATTCTGGGCACATGGAAAAACCTACTTGGCTTGACTGTGTCAAACCCTAGCTTTAATCTGATCGCCTAGTGCACCTTAGTTGCATGGATAACAGTATCAAGTGAGTGTGCCTCAACTAGAAGATGAATTAGAGCATGCAAGCATGTATCCCTTCCTTGAGACATGTGCCCTCTACCTTAACTGGAAACTTACTATGCACGAGCACTCTAACTAAGGATCTGCACCCTCCTCCTAACAATAGATTATGCATGCTAAGACTAACAAAAGCAAAACTTCAACGATAGAAAAATTCTATCTAAAACTGGAATTGCTAAATCTGAAACATCTAAACTGGAATTAACTGAAGGTGGCTTATGTATGCCTTTAGCATGCATGTGCCCTTTACCAAACAACGGTCTATATCATTGTCTCATGCACCTTCATTCACCCTGTTCATTGCTACTGTAAGGAAAGGATGAAGCCACTATCTCTGCTGTCTTTCCTGCTGTGCCATCACTGGGAGAATCACTATCTGAGCAACAGGTAAAAACTCTAGCACATAATAGGGGTGTTTGTATGGCTATATGTTGCATGCGTTTCTGGAACGTGGGAATGCTGCAGACATGGGAATGATGAGGACACAAGAATGGGTGTATGGAATAAGTAGAAGCTCCCCATTATTTAGGAAATTGAAATTTTACAAATTAACTTAATTATGATACATACATGATACAATTACATACTAATACCATTCATGATTCCATAAACAATATGAATAAAAACTGCTTAAAAAATTAGTGTTACTCAAATGATGATTTATTTATTTAATTATAAAATGAGTTCATACATAGTCCGAAATGCCAAAATTCCCAAAACAATACTGAAGATGACAATATATTGTGTTGAGGCAAAATGCCACACTTTTCCATCAATTACAGTTCTGATCTTGTGCTTGGAAGTGAGTTTGCTGCATTTCGTGGCATTGTCACTTGAACAATGGCATGCCATTACTACATGCCTAGTTAAACCCAAAAGATGGGCAGCTACTTTGTGGCAGTTGCCCATAAAGTAGTGTCTGCAAATATTGCATAAGTAACCCAACAAACCACCATTGTTCACTATTATAACAAATTGAAACAATGGTTTGTTAATATTTGTTGCTGCTCTCCTTGGCTCCATTTGATCAAACACTTGCAAAGGAATTAGAAATTGAAAAATTGGTACATGAATTCCAAATATGGAACAATATACGCGTGTCATGTACATGCATGTTAAAATGAACAATGATCGGATATTAAATTTTTAATTATTTATTGAACAATATTGCAATTCCACATGAGACAAATATCGAATTTGAAATGAGTCAGGGAAAAATGTCAGAAACATAAACCAATACATGTTATATTGATCACATAGTAAACAGTAAATGGCAAATGCCCAAGTACACAATGCATAGCCCAAAATGACAAAATGGTACAGAGTCCAAAAATTTCCAAAATATACCCTAGAGTTCATAAATTTCGACCTTCCATTTCAAGGATATCCATAAATACCTAAGCCTTACCAGGTGCATCATCTCATCATCATCATTAAGTTGAATCACAATGTCATCTAAGGGTATGCCAACCAAGCTCATCATCATCATTAGGTTGAATCACAATGTCATCTAAGGGTATGCCAACCAAGCTTGTATGTGGGGTTGAAGTACCCTTGTCCTCATCAATTTGTGAAGCATCCTCGACATTGTTAAAAATTTACCTTGGACAAGTGTTCCCTTATGTGGTTTTGTGTCTAGCCAAAAAGGGGAAATGTCCACATGAGACCCTTAGGCATTAACTTTATGAGATATAAAGTTAATTTCACTTTATGAGGTATAAAGTGACTTTATAAACATTTAATGAGAAAAGTGATTTAAATTAATTTTTAGTTTGAGATAAATAGATTTTATTTCAACCATGGATTTAGATGACCAAAGATCTAATCCTAGCCATTAGATCATTTGGTTAGGTCTTTTCTTATTTAATGAACAAAAAGGCTTTGTAAAGGGTTGAGACATATTCATAATTTTTTCTTCATGAGATTTGGAGAATGAGAGCAAGAGAGAGAGAAAAGACAGGGCTGAAGAAGATTGAACGAATTGCAGCAAGGATGGCACAAACCCCAAGGAGTTTTTGGTGGCACGCAACCCAAGGTAGCTCCAGCAATTACACAGCAGTAGCGTACATATTTTTTGGCAGGCCGTACAACAGTATTCTGAGCAGGCCATACAGCAGAATCTTTGCACAGAAATTGAGGTTGTCTTTGGCATGATTTTCGAGGCAGTCTGCTGCTGAAAAGTTCGTACGGTTCTGTACAGCAGTCAGGCACAGAAATCAAGACTGTCAGGTCATACAGTTCTGTACAGGAAATCAGGGCACAGATTTCAAGAAACTTGACACAGATTTCGAGGTGGTTGTTGAGCACGGTTTACAAGATAGGTACAGTATTGTTTATTGCTGGTACACGTTTGCTGTAAACTCTGTTTTCTGTGGGTTCTTAAAATAATAAAATTACACTCTCTAACTGGTTTTCCCTCAAGGGTTTTTCCAGGGTGTTTGACCAAAAAATACTGTGTCAAATTTGTGGTTTGAAATATTGTTTTCCTTCTCAGTATTTGAAATCAGATTTCATTTGTTTCCTGTTTATGAGATAAAAATCAGAATTTTAAAAGTTCATGCTCATGTGAGTTTGGGCATTAAACAAAATTTCTCAATGAAACTTGAAACCGGGTTGATATCTGAAATTTTACATGGTATCAGAGCTTCCATACTGAAAGGGGAAATCAGCAAACTGTTTCACAGAAGTGTTGAAAGAAGAGAGGGTTAGTTTGTCCACCAGACAGAGAGCTGGACTTGTTTTTCAGTTGTGAAGGTCATGGCTACAGGGTTAAGGGTTGAGGACAGGTTGGATGAGGCTGCCAATTTCAGTCCTTGGAAAGAAAGAATTGCTTTGCTTCTGCAGGAGTGTGAGTTGTGGGATATAGTGAAAAGCACAGAAGCGAAACCCGTGACGGTGCCTACAGATGCAACAACATTGGAAGCCTATACCAAAAAGAACATTAAAGCCAAAAGAATCATCCTTGATGCCATCAAGGATCATGTGATTCCACATGTGACAGGTAAGGACAATGCCTATGAGATGTGGGATGCCTTACCTAGACTTTACTAGAGTTCTAACAAAAACAAAAAAGGATGGTATTGAGAGAAAAACTCAAGAGCATAAGAATGACTAAGGTTGAAAGTGTTACCTCATAGCTTACCAGAATAACCCAAGTTCGAGATGAATTAGGAGCAGTTGGGGAGGTTGTTGCTAATGAGGAGCTTGTACAGACAACCTTGAATGGTGTGACCAAGTCATGGGCTGTTTTCGTTGAAACGGTCGTGGCAAGAGAAAATATTCCCAAGTGGGATCGTCTTTGGGACAATTTCATACACAAGGAAACTCGGAGAGCTTATGTGTAGGGGAGTTCTTTCATTGGTAATGACGAGTAAAATGTGGCTCTTACAGCCAAAGGTAAAAGGAATTCCAAGAAGGGTCTCAAGGGTGGGGCTAAGCAACAGGGTGAGCAAAAGAAATATATGAGCAAATTCAAGTGCTTTGTTTGTCAGAAGTTTGGGCACTGTTGCCAACTATATTGTACAATAGTTGAACCTCCATTGAGCCGCTAGTGTTTGAACACGATCAGTGTTCACTTCCAGAGTATCAGGGGTTTAGTTTGCAATAATTAGCCAATTTTATTTTTTTGCTGAAATGGCCATGGCCCCACGGGGTTTGTAATAAGTGTACTAGTAGGGTTTTGAGTGACTCGGTCCCCCATGACTTGACTATCAACTAAGGTATTCCAGGAGGTTTTTTGCCCTTGTCAATTATGCTTGCCTATAGCCGAGTAATAATCTACGAGGTTTTCTCCCGCTTCCTCCAAAGCTGGAATGCCCGATTTTGAAAGTTGAGCCTTGGGGGGTTATTAGAGTCCAACTGATGTATATGAACCTACTAGACACCATGTATGTCTTAGATGGTCATTTCCTAGGTCCCTTGTCCATTTAAAACAATGTTCGAAATTTTTTTACCGGACGCGTTGGACAAGTTTTTTAATTTTTATTATTTTATTATTATTTTTCCAAATATTTAATTGGAAAAATTCAATTTGTAATATGTCAGTCGTTTGGGGGTGGATTTCAGAGATTGGAGGCTTAATTCCTAAGCCAATAATCCCAGTTAAACCCCAAACCCACTTATCCTAAGTTTCGGATAGTCATTCAACCTGATAATTAATAATTTCTCAAAAAAATCAATAAAAGAGAAATTATTAATTAAAATAATCAAAAAATAATAAATTGGAGAATTATCCAAATCTCTCCAAAATAATCCAATTGGATTAAATAAACAGGCTAAATGTCATCGCATCAGGCATTTAAGAAGATTCCAATCAGCTTCAGTCAGCTTTAGTTGAGTATACAGTCACCACCAATCTATTCACTCAAGAGAAATTCGCCCTCCTTCATGAGATTCACGAATTGGCTATGTGGCAGTTATTTGGTGGATGGTTGAGTTAGCATTGATTAGAAGGTGGGCGCATCCCTTGGATTGAGGCTGCACCAAAGCTTGGCTTCCTTTGAAACTCGTGTTATCCCTACATTAGCTCCAAGCTATCTCATGTTATCTTTCATGCCTTCTCCTTGAAGCTCACGTATATCCACATGGCATTCACGCATTAGCATGAAGGAGTTTCCAAAGTTGGAGTGGGGGGCGCCTTGCCAAGGTGGAGGCCACCTCCCCATTTACCATTACTTCATCTACGAGTTATCTCTTGGATTGTGACTCCAAGTTTGATTTTGATTGGATCTAGATTGGAATTCGATTTTGTCTATTTTGCCATTGACTCTCTCTTATGGCCAATTCGAATTAGGGGTTGGGTGCTCTTAGTTTTGTATAAAGAGAGGCTCTTGGAGCTCTCTTAGGATGGAGATTAGTGCAAGGAAACTCTGGAGAATTTTGTATCAATTGTTTAAGATTTAATAAAGAGGAAGACTTTGGAGGTCCATGTTGGAGTTCTTTGTGTATCAATTTCATCTTGTGTGAGGTGATACCTTTCTTATCTCGGCTCTCTTAATTTTTAATTGTATGATCATTGATAGGAAGGCTAACAATCTGGCACAATAGCATTTGATCTACTATTTTCATTTGAGTGTTGTGGTTTTCAGGTACATTTTCAGGTGGAGAAAAGATTGGATCTCTTCTCATCCATCAAGCAAGAGTTTTTTTTGATTAACACATTCATCTTGCAAGTTCCCCAAATAGACTTCTACTTCAAAAAAATCGAGAAACACAAGGCTTTCCTTCCTCATCCGTCAAACAACAAGTCCTCAAATTTATTCTTTGGTTACTGGGTCTAAGAGCTAACTTCTTCCAGCTCTCTATTTTTCTCCTTGATTGTTTGTTTGCTTGACTTGCTCTTCGTATTGATCTTCTCTTCCTCTCATTCTTACCTTCTCCTTTTTCCTTCTCTGCTGCTCCCTTCCAGTTCGCTGCCATCTTTGCCCACTGTTTGGGCTGCCATTTGCCAACAGTTCAGGCACTTTCCAGCTCACTGTTCACTCTAGTTTGCTGCTCCTTCCTTGCCACTGTTTGCAGCCATCTATTGGCTGTCCAAACCCTTTTCTGCTCGCTGCCCTTTCCTTTTATTTGCTGCTGTCCCATTAATTTGCTGCCCTCTCCTTCTCCTTCTCCTTCTCCATTCGCCCCCCTTCTTCTCTATCCATCTTCTCCTCTTCTTGCCCTCGTTTTCTCCCTTCTCCCTTGCTCTCGTCCTAGCCTTCTTCTTGCTTGTTTGTTTGGTTTGCTTTTTCCATTTAGTGCATTAGTTAGTTTACATTCTAGTTTGCATTTTATTTTGAAGTTTAGTTCACTTTAAAGCTAGTTGTTTTTAGATTTCATCCTAAAAAGATCCAAAACTTGCATTAAAAAAGTAATTTAGCTTATAGATTAGTTCATGATAGTTTGCATCTAGTTCTCCCTTTGCATTTGCATTTTAAGGTTTGGCTTTCAAAGCTAGCTAGTTTCCATTTCTAGATTAGATCTTAGATTTGTTTTGCTTTTGACTAAAGCTAATGGTTGCATGAGTGGATTATCTTTGTTGTAGGTGTTGAAGAGAACAAGCTCAAAAGAGAAGTGGAAAACAAGAAGAAATCATCAAAGCTTGAAGAAGAAGTTTGCAAAACCAAGAAGAGTTTGAAACCAAGATCCAAAACAAAGAACCATACCAAGAAGAAGATCCATCTAAACTCAACAAAGATCAAAGCTTCTCAAACATCAAGGAGATCCCAAAGTCAAAGATCCAAACTTAAATCATTCTCCTTTGTATAAGTCATAATAAGGCTTCTAGTTTCTTGTTTAGTTACATTTTATTTCAAGGGTTGAATCCCCTCATCTTGTAAAGTTTTAATACAATAAGGCTAAGTGGGATAAGGCCTCCCATTGTTTGTTTTTCTTCCCCCAGTTGGGGAAGAGTGTTGTCTTTGTTTAGCTTAGATCTCTTTTATTTTCGTTAAGTAGATTAGATTAGCTTTTTCATTTTTCGCAAGTAGACATACTAATTGCTTGTTCATTTTCCATTTTCCATCTCATTTTAATCATCTTGTTGCATTGCACTTATTTTCTAGATTAGATAAGCCTCTTGAACTTGTCATAAGACAAGTCAAGAGCACTCTCTGTCAGAGAGCATTGTTAATTGCATTTGCATATAGTGTAGATAAGACTCTTGAATCAAGCCTTAAGGCAAGATCAAGAGCACTCTTTGTCGGAGAGGTTTTTTTTGTGTGCTCTTAAGTTAAAACACTCACAACTCATCTTCCCCATAAAAAAAATGGAATTAATCATTTTCCACACCGCGTATGCTCTGCCCAACCCTAAAAAGTTGGAATACTTAGAAATGGTGTTGGGCCATTTAAATCTTCACATTAATCCAATTTGAACCATAGTAAAATCTTTACCCCATAACCAACGAACCGACGTTGTTTGTTGTAAAGTACTCAAAAGTGGGGAACTCCTAGTGGGGGCGTCGGGCAACCCAACCTCGGACACAGTGGCTGGTTAGTTATCGAACGCCTCGCTGTGATTCAGGCCGGTCCGTCATGTTCTTGAACGGGGCCACCTAAAGTACTTCTTCCGGTTAGATTTCCAGTACATCGTGTTTTGGTTGGAAATACCCTTCACCTAAAACAAGATTACTCAAAATTTATAATAAAATAAACCAAGAACATTTGCACAACAGATCTCACAAACACTACCATTTTCTGAACTCTTGTATCAAGCAACCCAAGCACTTCAGTTTTGACTCCATAAGGCATTGGTCCTTTTCACTGATTATTTGTTATCTGTCTTATCTTTCAGTATCATATGGTTGTCTTGCTTTAAATTATCAAGTGGTTATATTTTCAATCTCGTAATCTTGCAATTATCTTGTGGTTATTTTATTTCATCATTATAAATTTGTGATCATTCAAAAAACTCCTAAAAAACACCCATCCACATCACCCAACACTTAAAGACATTTAAAACTCAGAGCCATAGAAAACTCTTTGTTAGGGACAACCCCCCTTGGCTTCGTTAGGAGTTTGCCTAAACGGAGGAGCCGGGATTCAGGTGATAGTACCTGGCTCATTGCTTGCCCCCAAGGCCACACCTTCCCCACTTGTAGTGAGGGAACAACTTTTGAAAGATTTCTGCTGCTGGTGTGCATCTCGGCGGACAACAGGCACTATGCTGGACAGTGTCCAAATAAGAAGAAGAAGAAGCAGGTGGCATCCTTAGCAAAAGTGGAAGAGTATTCCGATAGATTTGAAAAGGAGTTTTCCCTAATTGCTTGTCAGTTACTGAGTGCATCTTCTACCAGTAGCATTTGGTATATTGATAGTGGGGCCTCTAGCCACATGACATGTGTTTGTGAGCATTTTAGATACTTTACTGAGAGTGGTTTAGATCTTGAGGTGGTGCTTGGAGATGACATTGTTGTCAAGGCAGTTGGACGAGGGACAGTGACTCTTCAGAGGGAGTCTACTGAGTCCATGTCCATGACAGTGAGAAATGTGTTATATGTCCTTGGGTTGAAAAAGAATTTGATATCATGCCTTGACACATAGCAACAACAGTAGTAGTGAGCTGTGCGAGTTGTGGCACAGGAAGATGATCCATTTGCACCATCCAACTTTGAGGATGTTGAGAGATATGGTGACAGGTATGCTAGAGTTTAGCACTAAGCATAATGATGTGTGTAAGAGATGTGCTCTTGGAAAGTACTCCAAGATTGCCTTTCCTAGCAGTGACAACAGATCAGTGGGGATACTTGATTTGGTTCATCCTGATCTATGTGGTCCGATGTCTTTTGTCTCATTGAAAGGTTATGAGTATTATGTAACCTTCATTGATGACTTCTCTAGAAAGACCTGGATTTATTTCCTGAAGAGCAAAGAGTCGAAATAAGTGTTTCAGAGGTTCCAAGAGTTTAAAGCTATTGTGGAGAACTAAACATGAAGGAAGATCTGGGTGTTGCGATCATACAATGGGGGTGACTATACCTCCAAGGCGTTTAATGAGTTCTGTGCACAGGAGGGGATCAAAAGATAGTTGACGATTCTGTATACCCCACAACAAAATGGGGTTGCTGAGAGAAAGAATCGGGCTATTGTTGGTGTAGCAAGAGCTATGCTTCATGATTAGAGTATGCCATTCTTTCTTTGAGCTGAGGCTTGCAACACAACGATGTACATTTAGAATAGGAGTCCCCTTGAGGCTTTGCGGTGTAAAACTCCCGAGGAGGCCTTCACAGGGAAGAATCCTGAGGTTGGTCATTTTAGGATATTTGGATGCCTGACTTACTCTCATGCCCCTTCAAAGAAGAGGACAAAGTTGGAGCGCATGACAAAAAAGTGTATTTTTGTTGTGTATAATGAGACTTATAAGGCCTTTTGCATACACATTCCTACCAGGAGACAGACTGTTGTGAGGCGGGATGTGAGATTTGAGGAGGACCAGGCCTTCAGGAAGTCTCATGAGTTAGAGCAAGGGGAGCAGTAGGCTCCTACACCTTAGGCGAGTGCATCACAAAGTTCATCATCATAGAGTATAGGGTCACAGGTGTTAGGGGTGATAGGTCCACAGGTTTCAGATTCCTCAATTACAGGGAAAACGGTCCCCGACCACAGGTACAGGATCTCAAGTTACTGGTTCTTCAGTTTTAGGTTCACGAGGTACAGGTTCACAGGCTATAGAGTCTCAGTCCTCAAGTGCTACTTCTTCAGGTGGACGGTTGTCAGATGAGGGAGAGCAGGAGGAGTTCTCTCCACAGGAGGCTACTTCAGAGAAGAGAAAGTTGAGATGGCTCAAAGAAACCCAAAAGGGAGGTCAGGGAGAGTGTTACCAGATGAACTAGCAGGGCTAGTATCCGATGAACAAATGTACGGAGAGAGTGACCACTGTCACCTTAGTCACTCTTCCAAACTGCTTCGGAGACTCGGAACCTCCAAGGGGAGAGCCCTTCAATGATCTGCATACACTAAGGACAACAGAAGCTATGTCTTCTAGAAGACCAAATTAGAGACCAGTGCCTTCGATCAATGTAATCATATGAATGAAGTAGACCTACTAGTTAAGAAATGTGTTTGTAGATGCTGGTGCAAAGTATCCAAGTCAATGAACCCAATGGAACAATAATAAAGATCACTCGATATCAATTTAACGATCAAGAGAAATCATTCACTATTAAGCGAGCATTAACCATATAGCATAGATCATTCAATGAAAGTGTAATAAGATAAGTATATGAACAACCAATCTTGTTCAAATGATAAGTAGAGGACTGTAGCAATATGGTAATTTGACAGTCAATACAGTATAAAAGTCCTATTATGGCAGTTGAACATCAGTAAGTTAAGTGCAAATGAGTATAATCAATGTGCTTCAATATAAACGAGATAGCTATAACGCTTAACCACACTTTAAGATAACCAATTATGAATAGTTTTCAGACTGTGTGTGAAGGTATTAACAGCAACATAACAGTTAGTTCAGTAGCAACTTGTAACAAGAGTAAGATAACGCAAGAGATGAGGATGATGCAATTAATATCACTCCTACTTATAAACCACTTTTATCATTAACTGTTGTGCAATAAAAACAACTTTTTCAGAGTTTACGTGCGATGTTAACAACAGTATAATAGTGTTGTAGCAATCACGTAAACATCATCTTGCAACAACAATAAGATAGTTTGAGATATGAAAAATGATGTGAACAATTTTCATTCAAATCCCAACCACTTCATTCATGCATTAATCACAAGTTTTCAGACTGTAATTTTAGTGGTAAATTAGTATTATTTCCGACCTCTTTTTATCAATGGTGGCATCCTTTAACACAATGCAAAAATGTAATCAATATCTAACTTTGTGTGGTTTTATGTGTAGGTGACAAGGCTTGAAGGAGAGGACTGTCAAGTGTAGACAGTTTGCTGATTTTGCAGACTGTTGGGCAGCAGAAAAGAGGGTTGTCTCTTGGCTGTTATAGCCTTGGATAAGCCCTAATTTGAGGGACTGAACCCTTTCAATCAAGGCCGAGGTCAAGGGAAAGAAGGGAAGCGAAGGGAGAAAAGAAGAAGAGAAGGAAGAAAGGAAGGAGAGAGGGAGGAAAGAAGGGAAGAGGAAAAGGAGGAAGAGATGGAAGAGGAAAGCGAGGTGAGAAATAGGGAGAGTGAAGGCAAAGGAGGAAGAAAATGGAGGTCGCTAGGTTTTTAGGGGAAAACCTAGGTTTGATTTTAGGTTTAGGGTTTAGTTTTAAGATTTTTTATTGTTTTTATATTTTTAGGGCTTCCTAAATTTTCTCCCTAGGGTTTTAAATGGCAGGCTAAATTTGTAGGAGGGAGGGCCGAAATTTGAGGGAGGCCAAAAATTGAAAAAAAAAAAATATATATATATATATATATATATATTTTTTTTTTTCTGATTTTTAGGGCTTCCTAAAATTTCTCTCTAGGGTTTTTAGGGGTAAAGAAGGCAGGGCGAAATTGTAGGGGAGGGCCGAAATTTTAGGAAGGCCAAAAAATTGAAAAAAAATTAATTTTTTGATTTTCTAGGGGTTTTAACATAAAATTACAGATCTAATTCTAACCCTAATTCTACCATGAAAATGCAGATTTACACATGAAAATGCAAAATTTAACCCTAAATAATAATTACAAATATACAAACTAGGGTTTGATGTAGAGAAAATGGACAAACTTAGGGTTTTAATGGATGTTACCACAAACCCTAGCCTTAGAGGAAGGTGACCAGCCTTCCTCTTGGAGGTAAATCTCCTTGTCAACTAGGTTAGGGCTTCTTGAAACAACCCCTAAGGTTTGTTTAAAGAGCCTAAATTAGGGCAAAGTTGGAGCTCCAAGGCAAAACCACGTAAAAACCTCATTTTGGGAGAGTTTCTATTATGCTAAGGGGATATAAAAGTAGATAAAGGCCCTATTAAAAAAGAATGCAGCTCTAGGGATACCATTCATTCATTCAAAAAGAAAAAATACCTACATTTCACCAAACAAGGCTTAAAATGTAAAAGACTTACTTGAGCATGAGTTATTCCAACTATTCTAACATCCACATCAAGACAAGAAAGCATCCAACTTCATCCAAGAGCAAGAAAAATCATCCCTCCAAGAGGTGTGCATCACTTCATAAGGCCCTTCTAGGGTAAAAGAGTAGCATAATGAATTTTATCCCATAAGTTGTGGGTAAAAATGAAGTGAGGAGATTGTATTTATATGATGTCACACTCACTTTTTACAAAATAACTAAGCCTACATGCTTTAAAATGTCAATTTAAAATTAAAACATGTCAACTTAAAATTATAACATAAAATAATCAAATCTGTGGGTAACTTAGGGCATTTTCTCCATAGTTCACCCAAAAGTGACTAAAATGACTAAAAATGAGCAAAATACTCCAAATTGAAGTTTGAGTAAACAGGGGGGGATGTCATGCCCCATCTAACCCCAACAATAGTGAAAATCCCTCAATGCCCCCCCCATATCATGCAGTAAGGCCTGGTACAAGAGACAACGTCATCATGAGAAGAAGCCCAAGGAGAGAGGGCACTGTGGTGCAAAGGGACCAGGAGGGTATCTATGGTGACCTGGAAGAGAGACAAAAGCCTCGGTGCTAAGAGAAATGTCACTGGAGTAATAAAACAGGTGGGGAGTCATGTGACCCAGTGACCCACCCCTAGGAGCCCCAGACACCAACCTCAGGGCTTCAAGCCCTTTAATGAGGCAGTCAATAATGCCACTAAGCCATAGTACTCCTAGGAGAAGGACCAAAGCGTCTGGCCATAACCCCCACTCAGAAAAAGCTGGATAACACCCCTCCTGGTCAGGAAAAATGGCCCTCTCTCCCTGGGCACATCTACAGGTGCGTTGGTACTGGTACCACGTAACAGAGAGTAAAGCACCGAAGAGATTTTCCAGCTATATGGCTTTGGTGAGTAGTATTCGTGAATCCAAGCCTTCTACTTTTGAGGAGGCAATAGAGAATCAGGTGTGGAGAGATGCCATGGTGGAAGAGTACAGTTTCATCATGAAAAATGATGTGTGGGAAGTGGTTCGGAAACCTGAGGGGAAGTCAGTGGTGACTTCCATGTGGCTCTACAACATCAAACATGCTGCAAATGGCAGCATTGAGAAGTACAAAGCAAGGTTTGTTGCACGAGGGTTCTCACAGATAGAGGGAGTTGATTATGATGAGACCTTCACACCGATTGCTAGATACTCGTTGATTAGAGCAGTGATCTCTATTGTAGTAGAGATGGGTTGGAAGATCCACTAGATGGATGTGAAGACCGCATTTTTTAATGGACTTATCTAGGAGGAGGTATATATCAAGCAACCATAGGGCTTTGAGATACATGGGAGAGATTCTCATGTTTGCAGATTAAAAAAGATACTTTATGGACTGAAGCAAGCTCCCAGAGCTTGGTACTGTAGGATTGATTCTTACTTGCAGTAGTTGGGTTTTCAGAAGAGTGAGGTAGATTGAAACCTCTATTTCATAGTGGTTGGTGGGGATGTTCTTTTTTTTTGCACTATGCAGATGATTTGTTCATTACAGGTGCAGAGAGACTCATTGCAGAGTGCAAGAGAGATCTTGCTTCAGAATTTGAGATGAAAGATATTAGGTTGATGCATTATTTCTTGGGATTGGAGGTACACTGCTGGGAATCGCTCTCCCCCCCATCGAATCGATCCCAATTTGCGCTCCGGACGGAATCAATGAGGAATCGATTCCGGAAGCGCGATTCCTCATCGATTCCGCCCAGAATCAATTCCGTAATTCGCGAATTTGCCCCGAAAAAAGCGATCCCTGGATTTTGAGGGTTCGATGAGGAATCGACCCAGAATCGACGATTCCAGGTCAATTCCTCATCGAACCCTCATCGAACTCGGGCTTAAAAGACGAACCCGAAATCGCTCCCGAAGTCGATTCCGTGGGTTGGGCAGATTCATGACAAAAAATTTTGATTTTTTTTTTTTTTTTTTTTTTTTTGGTGGGCTAGGTCACTTTGGGCCAATAAAGGGTGAATGAGTCCATTTGGATTCATTCCATTACTCATTTGATTGATTGGGAAGAGTTTGAGCTTGGAGTGAGTTTGCTAGTTGTTTGAGAGCTTTGAGCTTTGAGTGGGAAATTGAAGGGGAGAGCTTGCAAGGGAGATTGAAGCTTCCACAGAGACATTCAACCACCATTGAAGAGCTAAAAGGTAAGCTCTAAAAACTCATCTTTGTTTGTTTTTGCAATTTTTTTTCACCATGTTAAAAAATGGAAAACTTGCAATGTTCTACTTCTCTTCTCCTACTCTTTCCAATTTCTTCTTCTCCATCATTCTATTGCAGGGAACAAGTGACTCTCATCTTGAATCAAGAAATATGATGGGTATGTGGTTTTGGTTTTTCATTCCACTTCTCATTATGATGGTGTTGGGAAGTAGATATGGTGGTGGTAGTGATGATGGGGAAGAGGTAGAGAGTGATGCATACCAAGGAGAAGAGGAGGAAGGGGAAGAGGGTGATGATGATGAGAATGAGGGTGATGTGGGGCAAAAACAAAAAGACACAACACCTTTGTGGAAGTATCTGACAAGGCAAGGGGGAGGGACAGGGGGTGGAACCACAAAGTTTACATGCCCCCATTGTAATAAAACATACACAGGTTCATATACCCGGGTGAGAAAGCATTTGTGTGGGGTTATGCCATGCGATGAAGGTAAGTCTCATGGAGTCAAAACTTGTGACAAAGTGGGAGCTAAAGAGAGAAGCAAATACAGGATGGAAGAAGAGGCCGCTCAAAACAACTCCAAGAGATCGAGGGTTGATTCTCAATTCCCACAGAGAATGTTTGGTAGTGGAGCTGGATCATCATCGGCTCGATCGGGAGCCTCATCTCCCCATGGAGTCTCGCCTATGCGAAGAACATTATTCGATTTCCTTGACCAAGGTTGTAGAGATGATGTGGATTCAAAAGTTTATAGGTTTCTCTATGCATGTGGTGTGCCATTCAATGTTCTTCGCTCACCCTATTGGCATGAAATGGTACAAGCCATCAATGGTGGCCCTTAAGGATACAGAAGCCCTGGGTATGGCAAAGCTAGAACCATGGGACTTGACAGGGAAAGAGCCAAAATCAATAGTGCTCTTGGAAAGTTCACAAATGATTGGTCCAACTATGGGGTATCCATTGTATCTGATGGGTGGACAAATGTTAAAGGCAAGCCATTGATAAATATTCTTGGCGTTTCTGCTAGCGGTGCGGTCTTCCTTTTAGCCCATGACTACTCAGATCGCTACAAGACCGCTATTGCACAACCTTTACTTAAAACCATTCAGGAGATTGGGCCATACAATGTCATTCAAGTCATCACTGATAATGCTGCTAATTGTAAGGCAGCAGGAGCAATCATTGAGCATAAGTATCCCAACATATTTTGGTCAGGGTGTTTGGTTCACACATTGAACCTTTTGATGCATGATATTGTTAAGATGAAGGAACCTAATTATCGATGGATTGGTGCCTTGTACAAGAGGTAAGAAAATGATCAAATTTATTACTAATCATAGCATGGCCCACCACATTTTTCGCAATCACTCTAAGTTGGAGCTATTGAAGATTGCAAAGACTAGATTTGTTAGCTACTACCTCACCTTCAGGAGGCTTTTGAAGGTAAGAGAGGCATTGGTTAGTATGGTCTCAAGTGATCCATGGCAGGAATTGAAAGACAGAGCTGCAAGCGCATCAGATAGAAGTGACTTTCAGGAGGTGGAGGACACCGTTCTTGAAGGTAATTTCTGGTCACAGGTTAGGTATGTTCTGCAGTTCACCAAGCCAATTTATAACATGATTCGTTTTGCAGATACAGATCAGCCGGTGATTGGGGAGGTATATGAGCAGATGGATAGCATGCTTGGTCAAATGAAAGACATTGTTGAGCAAAGAGATGCAATCTTGTATAACCATATTCATAAACATGTGGTCAAAAGGTGGGATAATCTAAATGTTCCACTCCATGCCCTTCCATATGTCCTCACCCCAAAATACTATTCTCCAATTTGGTTGGCCCAACCTGCACCTGGGGGTGGAGTTAGGAAAAAACCCCACACAGATCTAGAGGTTGCTGCTGGGTATATGCAAGCATTAGACAAGTTGGTCCTTGATGAGGAAGAGTGTGCTCAAGTACGGAGTGAATTGAGTGAATACATAAGTGAGCATGGACGCTTTGGTTCCCTGTTTGCAACCAAAGATCGAGACAGATTGGATCCTATCCTTTGGTGGAACATGCATGGCTCTGGAGCCACATATTTGCATAAATTGGCGGTGAGGGTGCTATCACAGGTTGTTAATAGCTCTTTTGCAGAGAGGTGTTGGATCACCTACAACTTCATCCACAGTGTAAAGAGAAACAGTTTGAATGTAGATCGCGCAGAAAGCTTGGTTTATGTGCACTACAACTTGAGGTTGTTGTCCCATTATTGTGAGGTGGCCAAGAATGATAGAACATTTTTGACTTGGGACAACAATCCAGAGGAGGCTAATGTGGAGGATGGAGCCATAGCATTAGAGCGCTTGGAGGATGAACTATTGGGTGATCATGATGATTCAATTCAGACTACCCATACAGAGATGCCACCCCCAAGCAGAAGCAGCTTTCCAGATGCAGGAGTTTTTCCTTTAGCTTCACAACGTCCAAGTTCATCCCGTGGGGGCCATTCATCTTCTTCTCATGTTCCACGATCAGTTCCACCAGCACCTATTCCACCTAGACCACGAGAAAAGAATTTGGAAGTTTCTCGTGGCAAGCGGAAAGCTTAGTAGATTCATAGTACTTTGTATTTCATTTTCATGTTTATTTTGGTGGTTGGCCTATTTTGTAAACATTATGGCTTAGTTTGATGGCAAATATTATATGTTGAAATTTGAAGGTTGATGTTGTTGATGATTGATGCTTGATGATTTGATGATGATCATTTAATGACAATGTTATAAGTTATAGCTCCTAGAATCTAGATGATTAATGTTATATCAATGTGTACTAAATGGTTATATGAATATCTAGATTCTATGTTTTCTTGTTTTCTATAGCTTATTTGGCATAATACATGTTTTTTTTAATTTATATGCATCAAAATATATTAAAATATATATTATAGAAAAAATGCTCCCGAAACGCTCTCGAAACAGAAGCTTTTAAAAATTTCGCTTTTCGTTCCCGCTCCCGCTCCCTGCTCCCCGCTTCGCTCCCGCTCCCAACAGCGTAGGATTGGACGTTTGGAAGGAGCCTAGTCATATTTTATTGGGGCAAGGAAAATATGCAGTAGACATCTTGAGGAGATTTCAGATGGAGGGTTGCAAACTAATGTCTACACCTATGATCACCAACTGGAAGAAGCTTAATGCTTCTAAGAGTGAATTGGTGGATCCTACTTTATATCGTCAGCTCATTGGCTCTTGATGTATCTGGTCAACACCAGGCCAGACTTGTGTTTTGCAGTGAACACTCTCAGTCAGTGTATTCTTGAGCCGAGGAAAGTGCATTGGGTAGCTGCAAAACATGTGCTCGGGTATCTTTGTGGTACAATGGATTATGGTTTGGACTATAGGAGATGGGATGGAGTTAGTTTGGTTGGCTACACAGATTCTGATTGGGCAAGTTGTGTGACAGACCGGAAGAGCACTTCTGGGTGTTGTTTTAGTTTGGGCTCGACAGTTGTGTCGTGGTTCTATCAGAAGCAAAAGTCAGTTGCACTGAGTTCTATTGAAGCAGAATATATGGCATCTAGTCAAGCTAGTTGTGAGGCCATTTGGCTTCGCAAGTTATTGGTGGGATTGTTTGATCAACAGCTGAGCCTACGCTGATTTATTGTGATAATCAAAGTTGCATGAAGCTCTTTAAGAATCCGGTATTTCATGACAGGTCAAAGCATATTGAGATCAGATACCATTTCATTCGAAACTATGTCCAGAGAGGAGCAGTTGAGTTACAATACATATCCACTGACGAACAGGTAGCAAATCTCCTTACAAAATCTTTGGGGAGATGCAAGTTTGTTTTCTTCAGAGACAAGTTGGGAGTTATGAAGAACACTTTCCTCGGTAAGAGGGAGTATTAAAAATTGTACCTTGGACAAGTGTTCCCCTAGGTGGTTTTGTGTCTAGCCAACAAGGGGAAATGTCCACATGAGACCCTTAGGCATTAACTTTATGAGATATAAAGTTAATTTCACTATGAGATATAAAGTGACTTTATGGACATTTAATGAGAAAAGTGATTTAAATTAATTTTTAAGTTGAGATAAAGAGATTTTATCTCAATCGTGGATTTAGATGACCAAATATCTAATCCTAGCCATTAGATCATTTGGTTAGGTCTTTTCTCACTTAATGAACAAAAAGGCTTTGCAAAGGGTTGAGACATATTCATAATTTTTTCTTCATGAGATGTGGAGAATGAGAGCAAGAGAGAGAGAAAAGACAGGGCTGAAGAAGATTGAACGAATTTCAGCAAGGAGGGCACAAAACCCAAGGAGTTTTTTAGTGGCACCTATCCCAAGGTAGCTCCAGCAATTACACAGCAGTACCGTACAGATTTTTTAGCAGGCCGTACAGCATTATTCTGAGCAGAATCTTTGCACAGAATTGAGGCTGTTTTTGGCATGATTTTCGAGGCAGTCTGCTGCTGAAAAGTTCGTACTGTTCCATATGGCAGTCAGGCACAGAAATCAAAACTGTCAGGTTGTACAGGAAATCAAGGCGCATATTTCGAGAAACTTGACACAAATTTCGAGGTGGTTGTTGAGCACGGTTTACGAGATAAGTACTGTATTGTTTATTGCTGGTACAAGTTTGCTGTAAACTCTGTTTTCTGTGTGCTCTTGAAATAATAAAATTACACTTTCTCTAACTGGTTTTCCCGCAAGGATTTTTCCAGGGTGTTTGACCAAAAAATACTGTGTCAAATTTGTGGTTTGAAATATTGTTTTCCTTCTCAGTATTTGAAATCAGATTTCACGTGTTTCCTGTTTATGAGATAAAAATCAGAATTTTTAAAGTTCATGCACATGTGGGTTTGGGCATTAAACAAGATTTCTCAGTGAAACTTGAAACCAGGTTGGGGTCTGAAATTTTACAGTCATTGACATCCCACTGTCCACAGGTCCTTGTAAATACTCAGGTTCCTTCCTAGAATGAGGGAAAAGACTGCTATGTACCTAAACAAGTTTCTCTGCTCTCTTAGAGGCAAGGCTGTTCCTCTTAACAGACGGGATGAAGTAGTAAGTGGACTAGTTCCTTGCAGTGGCCGAGGAACTGGCAACTTCAGATATCAATCAGATGGAAAGTTGTTGGATTTCTTGGGCTTTGTCCCTATACATTCTGGGATGCAAAATAAATAAACTGCTCTTGTACCAAAACTACCTCTTCAAAAGAATACACCTTGGTTATCACATAAAGGGTAGGCCGTCCTAGTTTGTTTCAGTTCTAGCTTATATGACAGCTATGCAAAGCTTAGTCATTTCTGTTCGTCTTTCAAGAGTACATATGCAAGTCTTCACTCCATCACCTACTATGTCCAGAAGATGATGCCATACCTTAGTGTAGCTGCCCTTAAAAATATGGCTGCAAAGAATGTATGCCGATTCATCACAACCACTGTTATTTTTCTTGTTCTTCGCGACCTTCACAAACTGCAAGAGGGGTTTTTAATTTTTTTGGGGTCTAAGTTGGCTTGGAGTTGGTTTCCACTTTTTTGGACTTCAGTCTATTGTCATCTCATTTGACTCTCAACTGATTGGCTCCTTCTCTCCATGGTGAAGTTTATAAATGCAGAATCTAGGTAAATGCAGAAGAAGAGATAGAAGACTGAAACAACTTTCTGTTGACAACATTAAACTTTGGAAAACCATAAAAAATTTAAGAATAACCTGGAAAATACGGCTGCCCTCTTCAAATATGAATATCCAATGAAATCACACTTGAATGCTCCTTAACTCTCCTTTCTGCGCAAAAGCCCTCATCAGCTCTCCAAATGCAAGCAGAGATTCAAAATGAAAAAAACAACAGGGCGTAGTTTTATGGACAAAATTAAAGTATTTATTTTAGGGTTTGTCATGCCAAGTTGGTCCCTTTGAGGCTCAAGCTTGGCTCACTGGGTGCTGAAACAGGCCTTTTACAAGCCTGTTTCAAGACCCAATTTGACACCACATGTACAAGGAACTGCTGGGCGCTCCCGGCCTGTGGAGGAGTGTTTGGACACTCCTTGACAGGCCATGAGCAAAGAGCAGCTCTCTTCCAGTGGGAATGCCTTGGGACCAGTTCCAGAAATGGTAAGGGGTTGGGATGGAAGCTTCGGGAACATTCCTGACCATTATGGAAAGTTTTGCTCCTATTTCCTAGCTGCCCCAAATGGGGAACCATGGGAACAGGTACCCTAACGGCCAGGAGTGGTTCCCATGCAACCCAGGTATGGCTCTATCCTATTGGAGTGCAAGATGCCAACCCAATTATATGCATCCTTCCTCAGTTATATCGAAACATATAGGTATTTCTTGAAGGCCTTTGCAAATCTTTTGCTTTGCATGTTCAAATAGAGTAAATATATTTTGTCCATATTAATTAAAAAACCTACCAAGAGTAGTTGGCCATTATGACCCCAGAACAAGATCAAATTTATTGATTTCAATTGCATAAAAGTCTGCCAGAATGCAGTAGATTCCAATCTGCACAGAAACATTATTATATAAACTTCTCCAAGTAATCTGAAAAGAATCTGTAACTACAACCTTTAAGGGAGGTGTTTCCTGTGCTCTCAAGCTAAGCTTCTTCATAACCTTCAAACCTAAGAAATTTTGTGTGCTTTTAACGCAATATATACACTCAAGACACTGGCACAAAAGTGAGAAACTATTGTAGATTATAGTGTATAGTGTGTATGAAAGGCTCTTTTTTTCCTTGTATGAAAGATTATTATAGTCTATTATCCGATCTGTCCTTGCACTTGTAGGAAACGCTCTTTTTTCCCAGGTAAATTATGGCACTTCCCCTCATTTCGAGGATGGTATCCAGTGTAAACCCTAGATTCTTCAGGGCACAAGGCCAAGTCAACAACAGGGCTCGAAACCATTACAACAATACACTCATTATGAGCTCAACATGTCACTCACGTGAATAGAACCTCAGTAGGGAGGACAACACTCCATTACACAACCACTCAAGCTAGACCCAATTGACAACACTTGTAGGAAAGGCTATATGACTAGCAGAAATATTTCGATGGATGCCATCCTCCAATGGTCAGTACCATATGGTCATTGCTACCCCCATCAAATAGGTGAGTGTCTCTTGGAATACTCCTTTGCAATTCTAGTGCACGTGATGATTATGCATAGTTCCTTGGAGCTCATTACTAGGAAAGTATTAGTTATGTAGGGTTGTGGCATGTGCACACAAGACACAACTCCTCCCCAAATCATATTTGGAATTTTTATCTTATGACATTTAGCAATCATCAGTAGTATAATGATTAATCACTTAATATATTAAATTTAATTATTTAAACACAAGCAAATGCCTATCTGATCATAGTGGGAAATCATGTACATGAAAACCAGTGGCTACCATTTTCCACCAGCTAGGTATCCATGTGATAAGCAGACCATGCTATGATTATCCACACTGGCAATTTATTAACTCATATTAGTATGGTTTATGATAATGACATATGCATACAATAACCAAAATTAACCATGTGTTTGATCATGGATCCAAATAAATGCTACATGTACCTCCATCATGCTAGAAACTATAAACAAGGACATGGAAATAAGACATGAAATATACCATAGTAGTTATGAACGAGGTCTTTTTGTAAAGAACTCATACCAGTCCTCAAATTAGTTGGTTAGAAAAACTCGAGAATGATTTGGTCCAGGTGGTGCTCTACTCAAGTGGACTGCTGTCAAAATCTAGGCCATTCTCCAAGTTACAATTCTGATCCTTGCCAAATATGCAGATTGCAATCCTAACCTTGGTAGTCTTGTAAGGAATATTGAATATTCCAATTTTGGTAAGTCATAATGGATTCTTAGCAGGTTACAGTACCAATATCCTCAAAATCAAATGTTTCTTTGATCTTGTGTAATGATGGAAGGCTACTACTAATGCAATAAATACAAGACGTTGATGTCACGTGAAATGTGTTGCTCAAATTTAGCAAGTTACCCTAAATATAGTCCAATTATTAAATTGTGGAGTCATCAAAATTGCTGTGAATGTTGATTTATTTAATGTTTAGTGTTCTTTTTGTGCTTTTCTTTTTCTTTCTTGAGTTATTTTTTGTGGGTTGGTGGAAGGGTGGGGTTGTTCTAGACATGTTGGGACTGAATCCTATATACATATATGCTGTAATCCTTCTGGATAGGCATCCATGAAGAATCCAAGCCTTATCGAAGAAGGATCTTGATTCGAGACGTACCTAGGCATGTCAAATAAAGAAAAGCAATCCATGTGAGCAATCCATTCATTTCTGCAGAGTTTCCGCAATCCATTTTGCTCTAAACGATATTCTATGCAACCTCTACCTTAGTTCTTATAATGGTGTGCTTGTTGTATGTTATTGAACTTATCAATCCAAATTCAGTCTGAGCTTTGGACTTGCTGCTATGTTTCAATATTTTTAGTTGGTCTTCCTCTTTAAGTTTTGGTTGATAGTCTGAACTTCCAAAAGTTCTTTATGATTAGGAAATGTGACAGTTTGGCTTTATGTAGCAGTTTGTAAGACATTCCTTTTATCAATAGGTTTATGAAATGTTGGTAACAAGTTGTAAAGTTTCTTGTCAGGCACGTCTTTAAAGAAAAATGAAAAATATTCCACCTACTTCTTTTTAAGGTCGTTACACCCCGTTGGCATACCCAGTGAATAGGACATATCGGCTTCCTCTTTAGCAAGGGACATCCTCAGATGGTCCTTTGGGTTATGAATGTCTTGGGGGTATCCTTGTGTTATTTCTTGCGAATCAGGGATGGCAGGTGACATCCTTAAGGGGTCCCCTTGTCCCCAGGAAATGCAGTGGACACATCTCTTGTGAAACACGGATTTATTGGTTTTATGCCCTCTGACTAGACTGATGATTAGTTGCTCCACTGTTTAGTATCAAAGAGCAGTGTTGGGTTCCTCACACAGTTGGGACTGAGAACTTGGGTTTACCATTAGTATTCTTTCTTTGATGATAGAATGGTCTGTGTCTTTTCTTTATAGGGCCGCAGTTGTAGTAAACTTCGTTTTCATTTTTTAATGTCCGCTTGTGGTTGACAGGAGCCTTTTGTAAATATACCAGAGGATGT
Organism: Larix kaempferi; assembly: GCA_027924585.1. Classification (NCBI taxonomy): domain Eukaryota; kingdom Viridiplantae; phylum Streptophyta; class Pinopsida; order Pinales; family Pinaceae; genus Larix; species Larix kaempferi. The sequence goes on along the minus strand of BSBM01000001.1, from coordinate 34,110,812 downwards.
TATACGAGAAGCATTGAAGGTTTTGTTGGGTAGGTGATTACTTGAACGGGAAATTGCAGGTAAGCTGCCATGCATTAAATTTCAGCTAGGATTCTTTTTCATATTTTATTCATACTGTGTTACAGATGTTGGGAATCATCCTGTGCTGATTCATTGCAAGCGAGGAAAGGTAATACTTATTATTTTGTATCTATTCCATGACATATATGAATCTTGGTTGACTTGTAAAATCTGTAAAAAATTGTTATTTCCATAAATTTCCAACCCTATTATGGTTCTCATTTGTGCAGCATCGTACTGGCTGTCTGGTAGGATGCCTAAGAAGAGTACAGAGTTGGTGCTTATCATCAATTTTTGATGAATACCAGCGATTTGCTGGGTTGAAATCAAGAGTTGTAGATCAACAGTTTATTGAGCTGTTTGATGTATCTAGCTTTAAGCGGTCAAACTGTGTATCAATGTATTTCCATGGTCCTGTGCTGAAATCATAAGTTGGAGACAAAATTCTTCAGTGCTCAATCATACTGACTGTCTAACAGCTGATGCCTAAGAAGAGTAGAGCTGGTGCTTACCAGTAGTTTTTTATGTACCAGCAATTTACTGGTTTGAAATCAAGGGTTGTCAATCAACAGTTTATTGAGCTGTTTGATGCATCTGCCTTTAAGTGTTCAACCTGTGTATTAATGTATTTCCCTGGTCCTTCTGTGCTGAGATCATAAGTTGGAGCCAAAAAATTTCAGTGACTCAATGTTGAGCCATGTCCGGTAAATCTGAAGCATATAAATTTGTGAATTAGTGTACCATATGAATGTACATCAGATAAAGAGACCATTTGTAATATCAAACTCAGCGCTTTAAGCAATCCATTTTAAGTCTATCAATTGCAGGGGATTCTTATTCATATGACAAACTTGGCTCAGCTCCACTGACAAATCAATCTTTAACATTCAGGAGACCATTTTTAAATTAAGGCTAATATATATAGGAATGAATAAGATCTTTGTAAAGACGTTCAATCAGATAGCAAGTATAGAAAATAGTTTCCAGAAATACTTGAATTGTAACTAATTGTTTATAGGATTATGCATGATAAAAAAAATTATATGGTTATGTTATCATCCAAGATCAAAGTTATAGTTCATCTTTATCTAGAATCCTACCATTTATTTTCTGTCTTAATATATGTACTTATTTAGATCAATATCTCAGAGCATCATAAAGGGATGTTTTTCATTGACTGGTAGTTCTTACCAATTTATTTGAAGTCTTTGTTTTGAAAGGTTACAAACGTGTATTCTGCTGGTTATATAGATGCCTTTAATTAATTTTTTCAGTAAAACTTGAGATATAGTACAGGGCCTGTAATCCAGTTCAAGCAGGTACTTCTGTGTCAAAGATCGAGTAGTCATTCCAAACGTATTGTATTTCGTGCTCAGTTCTATATCTGTAGGTGATGTAGATTGGTGTCATCTTGGATGTTTATGCTTTAACACTGAATTGGTGCTATTTAGTTATTTGAGATTGGGTTTTAGGGGAAAGCTTACACAAATTTCAGCATTATGGGTCTTGGTGTGCATATTTTACTTGGATACAGTTGTTTTCTAGGCATTGGACTTCAAAATATGGGGGTTAGGCTCTTTTCCATTGAAATTTTGGATTCTTTATATTAAATTAAATCTCATGGATTGAACAGTTGAATTTAAGCTGATGTGTGGAATCTGGAATGAGCTTATATTTACATTTTTTGATCATGTTTGTAATATATGGGCATTTATTTTAGTATTGTTATCATACATGTGGTTTGTCAGGAGTCAAGGATTAGGTTTGATTTTGGATGTTATGCTCTTTATGGACATGGTCTTTGATGGAAGCTAAATTCCTTGTCATCCCAAGCATCGTAACTAATCAAATGCTACATGCATATATAAGCTTTGATTTTGATGGCCAATAATTTGAAAATAAAACTATGATACCTTAATTTCTTCTTCACTAGTAGTATAACATGCAATTGTACCAAGCTAGTCGTCAAAGTACATGTTAAACCATTGGAATTGGAACTTGTAAATTTGAATCCCTATGCAGTAACAAAATCCATGTGAACATTTATTTGTGTGTAGCTTTGCGCGTCTCAATATTTTTTTTCCATGACAGGAATTCCTGGGGCAAACCTCGAAGTACTTCCCCTCATTTCAAGGATGGTACCTGGAGTAAGCCCTTGATTCTTAAGGGCACAAGGCCAAGTCAACAAGGGCACAAAACCATTACAATAATTTCTCATTATGAGCTCATCATGTCACGAACGGGAATAGAACCTGGGTGGAGAGGAAAACTTCCATCCCACAACCAAGCGAGCTACACCCATGTGACCTGCGAGTCTCAATATTGGTGGGAGGAGAGTATTAATGTGGAACGAAATCACATCATAGGAATATACCACTATGTATACCTGGTAGTGGAGATAGTAATGCTATGTGGACTAGTAGCAAATACAGTGACAGATTTTGCCTCCATTATTGGTGTAATTGGAAACCAATGAGAGAGGAGATTGTATCAGGTACATTATTTGTGTAAACCATTTAAATTCTGGCATGTCCATCTATAAATGAGTATATGCTGCAATCTTAAAAAATGGCTTGGAACTTCAACCATATTTGAAAATATTATACATAGCATCCTTGAGAGGTGCAAGGAAGTGCTTATATGCATTTTATGTAAATTGTACCTATACTAGTCTAACAAGGTACGGCATTTAGAAAATGTTCAAGCACATCCAAACAAGAGGAAATTGTTTGGGAGCATATGACAAAAAGCAAAGGATTTGCATTGAAATTACAAGCCATGACAAGAGGATGGGGTGAAAATCAGCAACAAATTTTCATTGTCTATACAAGGATAAAGAGAAGCTTGAAAATGCTTTGCGGTAGAAGACCCTAATTAGCCTCAACCTATGCTAGGCATGGAGATGAGGCATCTATTTATAGGTTACAGGATGCTGGATAATCAGCACGCATTATTTATTCATCAGTTATTTATACTCGTGAGTTCTTGAGTAACTTGTTCAGGTATTGAATAATTCAATTTTTCAATGATTTGGGGAGTTATTGAATAACTTGGCAAGTCTTTTGAGGTTGAGGGTGAGTCAACTTGGCCCCATGTTAGATCCGTTGGTTCTTGGTTGGACTAATCCATTTCAGTCATAAGTTGGGTAGAGTCAACATGTCCTAGCCTCCTAGGTTGCCCCACCCATCCTTATTACTATGAGTAGAGCAATAAGTCTAGGCATGTACTATTGATTTTTTGGCATGGATGCTACAACTTTCTAACCCATATACTCTTGATAGTTGACTTTTTGTAATAGTCTTTTGGAGATGCCAATGCAAATATGGACTCATTAACTCAACTCATGGAATTGTTGCCAAAACTCATGCTATGCTTGGTCACTTGTAATTTTATCATGTGGGGCCCACTCTGCCACTACAACATGCAAGTCATTGTTTTTGGTTATAGATCAATGTATTTGCCACTCTTTGCTATGTTATTGCTCCCCACAACTCTTCCAAGAACTTTGATGACTCCCAAGACACTAACCTTGCTCAATTATTTGCATATAAGATTTGAGGGTTATTACCCTCATGGGGGTAGATATGGGTCAAGCATATATGTAATAGGGACAACCAACTTAGTAGTGGGATAACATGGGAAATGGATGGGAATCAATATATGTTAGAAAAATATAAAAAATAGAAGCAAATGATAAGAACAATAAATCACAAGATTTATGTGAAAACTATGTTGTACACTGGTAAAACCATGGGGCAATGACAACTTTGATCTTTTATTATGACTCGGAAAAAAAATTACAATGCTTTCTTCTATCTCTCTTGTATTACAATGTCAAGGGGCCATTCCCCTTTTATACAAAACATACGAGGGTTTCAGAAGGAATCGAAATACACTAGAAGGGTCTAGAATTTTTTTCCTTTGGGAATCCGCCCTCGAAACACGAAAGAGCGGGGGCTAACACCCCCCATTCTAATCTTCCCACGCTCCAAGCGCATACAAATCGCACGTGGACCTAGTTGAGAACTCTACATCAAGAATATTGGAGATCTAGATATTGGCTTTATCTCCTAGCAATCTCCCACTTGAAGTCAATGTACACAAAGTTTCTTGCTAATGTTTTCCACCCACGTGCCATTTTTCAATGTTGCCTTCATCATATTTTCAGCAAGCCCAAAGAAGTTTTGCACCATTCAAATTTCTCTGTCCTAACCAACTTCATAAGGATATCTGCAATATTCTTATCAATATCAGTTTTCTCCAACAAGATCCTGCCTTCTTCCACTACTTTCCCTATGAAATGGTACTTAATATAAATATGCTTCGTGCAATCATGAAATGTTGGATTCTTCACTAAGTGAATAGCACTTTGATTGTCACAGTGAAAAGTGATCTTCCCCTGTATCATCTTGAATTCATCCATCAGTTGCTCTTTATTGGCCTTAGTTGCTGCCACATATTGCATCTTTATTGGCCTTAGTTGGTGCCACATATTATGCTTCAATTGTTGATAAAGGAACCACTAGCTGCAACTTATATGTCGAATTTAACTTAGAGCTCCATTGGTAAGAGTGAAAGTATAACCTATAGTAAACTTTCATCCATTTTTGTCTCCACCAAAATCAGAATTTACAAAACCTTTAATTTGTAAATCTACCTATCTGTAACAAATAATAATGCTTGAAATGCCCCTTAAATATTTGAGTATCCACTTCACAGTGTTCCAATGCTTCTTATCATGATTTGCCATGACCAACTAACAACTCCCACTGCTTGAGCAATATCTGATCTGGTGCTCACCATGGCTAACATGAGGCTCCCTACTACTGATGAATACGGTATACAAGACATGCTTGTTTTCTCTGCTTCTGTGCTAGGACATTGTTCCAAAGACAACTTGAAGTGCATAGTAAGTGGGGTGCTAATTGGTTTTGCATTATGCATATAGAAGTGCTATAGATTCTTTTCTATATATGACTTTTGACTTAACCAAATGTTCCTTCCTATTCTATCTCTGTGTATCTTCACCCGTAGAATTTGACTTGTTGCTCCTAAATCCTTCATTTCAAATGTCCTAGCCAATTGAGACTTGAGATCGATGATTTTCTTCATGCTGGGGCCTGCAACCAACATATCATCAACATACAACAACAAGATAATAAAACTACCATAGTCAAATCTCTTATAGTATGCACAATGATTAGCTTCACTTCTACTGAAACCTTGGCTCTTCATAAAGGGGTCAAATTTTTTGTACCACATCCTTGGCATCCGTTTCAATCCATATAGAGATTTCTCGAGTATGCAAACCAAATGCTCTTTTCCTTTTTCTTTATATCCCTTAGGTTGATTCATATAAATCTCTTCATCAAGATCACCATGCAGGAAAGTAGTTTTTACATCTAGTTGTTCCAACTCTAAATCTTATGCTGCTACAAGTGCAAGTAAAACCCTTACAGTAGTAAGCTTCACAACTAGAGAGAAGATTTTATTAAAATCTATACCTAACTTCTACATAGGATTTTTCTACTAAGCGAGCTTTATAACGTTCTAGCAACCCATCATTGTTCTTATTTACTTTATACGCCTACTTATTTCCAACAACTTTTCTTCTTGGTGAGAGATCCACAAGTTCTCATGTTTCATTCTTGTGTAACGCTTTCATTTCTTCATACATGGATTTCCTTCATTTATCTGCATTCTTAGATTCTCTAGCTAATGAACTAGGTTCACCATCATCAGTTAACAAAGAAGAAGATTGAAAATAAGGAGAATACATTTTTGGAAGTCTCTTGGGACGTGTAAATTTTATGAGTTGTGGTTGCTGAACTTGCTATTCTTCATGCTGATTAGAAGCTTCATTTTCATCTTCACTCATTTTTACTTCAACTGGTAGAATCTCTTATGTATGTTGTATCTTCTTCCTTTGCATGCGTTTTCCATTAAAAATAACATCTCGGTTAACAATTACCTTATGTTCAATAGGATCCCACAATCTATATCCCTTTATGTATAATCATAACTGAGAAAAACACATTTTCTTAACTTTGGGTCAAGATTGGACCTCTTTTCTTAGGGAACTGTTTTCACCAATCTTGTAGTTTCCCCTACAGATGTACCCAAGGTGGATGGTAGAGGGGACAGGCAACTAAAGTGGTGAACCAAGAGAGCCTTAGTTCCCAAAAGGATGGTTGTCACGCCAACCAAGGAACTCTTCACTTTAGCTGTCAAAGCCAAGATAGCGAGGGGGAGACCCAAATCTATTCTCGATAGGAGAGATCAACCCAATCACCAGATCAAATCAATCTAATGAAGTACGTAGGGTGACAGGTATGGAACCCTAGAATTATGGAAATAGGACCATTGTGGAGGCTTGGGAAAGGTGTGATATGATAATGAAAGATGACACATAGTGATTCTAGGATTAAGCATGATTCCAGGATTCGAAGCTAGTTTCAAATGGTCAAATTCAACTGCCTTGGGAAATGTGACCCTTAAAACAGGGAAAGTATCCCAAATCAGAGATCTGACAGTTAAGGATTTCTAGCTATGCTTGATAGATGGATATGACAGTATCTAAGTGTTCAAGCAACCAGACAGAGATCAACCCACAAGGAAATCTCACAACCCAGGAAAGTCGTGAGCCTTAGGAGAAGGATCAGTGCCTTGGAAATTGGGCCAAATGGAGTCGGATGTCCACCAAAATGTAGATTGGGGTTGTCAAGATGTAAAGCAAGGTGGGTTTTGAAGATCAAGGTCATCCAATGTCTAGATCTCAGTAGATCTGAGATTCAAAATGCATCACCAAGTGACCCAAGTGAGGCACAACCCTCAAAATGAGGAATGGGGCCCACAAGGTGAAAATCAACAAGGTGAAGCATTAGGGGTAGGTTATCAAGTGAGAGGAATGTGAATCCAGTGGGATCTCACCTACCCAGGTCTTGGAACTAGCAGAACTCACCCAACCAAGGAGTGCGACCTCACTTGGAGAGGCTAGGGTGCCTTGGGAAAGGGGTCAAATGGAAGCCAATCCACACCAAACTATAGATCTGAATTTCCGTGGATGCTATAGAGGTGGGTTTTCAATATCTCACCCAAAAGCCAACTAGATCCAAGTAGATATGAGAAAATGTAAAATGAGGGTTTTAATGACTTAGACAAATGGATAGATCATGGAATGAGAAATTTACCTTGAGATCATACCTGTGTGATGGATAAGGTTGCCATGTTGTTGAGGAATGTTCCCGCAGAGATCAAATGAGAGATTGTTGATTTTTCTGGCTTTGAAGTGATGCCCCTAGTCCACACGTGCGCCCTCCTCTACTTGTCAAACCAAGGAAGTCGATTCAATCAGAATGATCAAGCATGGAGGAAATACAAGCGAATAGCAAATGATAACATGAAGTAGAAGGTGCTAGGACAGTAATACTCCTTGTTACCGACGAAGAAACCCAAAGAAGAAGCAGGGAGAGTCTTCCCTTGCCAATGCGTCCTGCTTGAACCAATTCGGCCTCCACCTGTAGATGAAAAATACATGGACAAAAAGATAGCAAGATAGATCTCCAATAACCCAGTGCAAAGGAAGAACAAACGAACGAACTCCAAAAGCATTCACCACAACACAACAAGTAGATGCAATAGTATTTTTCTATTCCAATAATCTATAGCCAAAAGTCCCCTTTACAATGAGGAGCTCTCTCCTTTAAATAGGACGGAGAGACACCAAAACCCTAACCACCTTTTGAATGGATGGCTAAGATTAAAAGATCAAAGTGATCTAATCAATGGTTGAGATGAGCTCAACATAAAAGTACATGGATCAATAATAAAATAATACATCAATGGACCAAATCGCCCTAGGAGAGGGGGTCCCACCAAATCTTAATGATAAAATATAAGATCTAGCTCATGGTGGGTGCAAGGGGTAATTTCTAACACCCTTGGTCAATCCCCATGGCACAATATCAATAAAATAATGCTCTAAGCACCAAATCGTGCCTCTTTGGGAAAGTCGTGAGCCTTTGGAGGCTCCAGAAAACCATATAAAATGCCGAAAGTGATGGGTGTGGGTCCCACGGAAAGCTGAAACTGCTGGAGGTGTGGAAGACATCCCATTCATCATCACAAGTCATCCCATGCCAATCCCTTGCCTCACTACCCCAAATCGAATCCCTTAGTAGCCATTTCTACCATTTTTGATTTGCCTTGGGAAGTGTGAAACTGCCCAAACTGCCTCCTGGAGTGCCTGTGCTGTCAAGGTGAGGCCACCAAGCTCTCTGGGATGGGGGTCATATGGTAATATCAAGTGGCTAGACCATCCCCTCCATGCACAACGCCCTAGGTGAACCCATCAAATCTCATCACTGCTCTGATAGGGCCTCTGATAGGCCAAAACTACACTAGGATAGCCAATTGAGGCTAAAAATCACTGTAACTGCCTGGAACTGAAAACAAACTGTCTCATTGGACTCAAAGAGCCTAAATCTATCCAAGATGTGTACTCATACACCATATAGATCTCTGCATGATCAAAAATAAATATCCATCATATCCGACAGATCAAATAATAATAATCTGTAAAAGTGCTGAAAAGCACAAATCATCATCATAAGTCTGAAGCCACTGCATAGAACCAACTTGTGACTTGTACCAGACCATATATCATATCTCTGTATCATCTGAGGTCTACCACCTCATGTCTTGTGGTCGACTTTTGGTCAAACTGGGCTTGACCAAATCAACATGACCCAAAATATAACTCAGGTTATCATCAAACTGCTGCAAGGTGTCAAAGGTTAAAGCATGCTCTACAATTCATTCAAGTAACAATTATAACAAGAAGTAATCATTACTGGCGATCTAAAACCAAATATTTAAGGTCATTAATTATTATTATTACTCAGACCGGACTTTCAAGACCATACTCACTTCACAGTTGTGATCAATTTGCTAGTGAAGGGTGAAGGCTAAAAATAAAAGGCTAGACCAAGGGGTGACTACTGACTTGACATTATGACACTTTGGAAATGGAAAGGGGATACACACTCTAACATATACTGGACAAGCAGATAACACGAGGGATGGCAGTGTCTCACAGATGGGTAAGTTGTTCAAAGAGTGCTTATTCAACTTAGGCACCATGTCTACTTTTATAAAAGATGATCCAGTTTCATTAGGATCCATTAATTTCATTTCATAGCCTTTTTGGCCTACATAACCCTTCAGATCTCAGGTGTGCTAAGAAGCACAACTAATCGCAGTTTGCATCCAGGGCATGTTTGTACATATACATATAAGGTCAGCAATCGTTTAGATATAGAGTTTAAGAATCATTGCTTTTTGGACCTTTCATTATACTCTTAAAGGAGTATGTTTAGCTTTTCATTGCTTTTGCCCTTTACTCACGTGTGTTGATAAACACATTCTAGAGTTTACAGTTTCCTGGGTGAATTTACATAAGTTTCCATAAGTAGTACATGAGCTTTCAGTTTTAGCCAACACATCTTAAGTGACTAGGGGGAGTTCGTACCAGTGCCAAACATCGGGACAACCGACCAGAATGATTTAGGACTACAATCCAACTCACCATAGGTAAGTTCTATCACCAACTCAGAGCCGAGACACAAGAAACAGGGAAGCTTATCCAACAAAGAGGCTAAAGTGGGAGAAGGTCCTCCATGCCACTAGTCAAGTATTAAGTCAGGGTAATGAACAAACTGGTAGGTAATGGATGGATGAAGACAGTGAATAATGAGACCAACACTAGCAAGCCAAAGTATGGTGGGAATGATCACCTCTATTTTCCCTAGGGAAGGTAAAACCAATGAGTATGGGTAGTGAACTTCTAAGTCTGAGTGGGAACAATATAATATATTTAAAAGTACAACTAGGTACACATATCTATATGATCGCCAGATCGTGATACTAAATGCTAAGACATGCTACAAGAATGAATATAAAAGCAATATAACCATAACACCAAAATATATCTGAATGCACAATATCTGAACCATCATCTGTCCTCTGAAACTGCTGCTGTAACTCTGGGCACTATTGTCTGCTTTGTATAAATGGCTAAATGGCTACATCGGTCATCTCTCTGAGTGTCCCGAAACTCAGTCATGCCATGGGGAACAAAAACTGCTGTCCATATAATAACATGATCCATAATAGATGCTCATCTCAGCATCTCAGTGTAAGGGAACTGGCTGAAAAAGTGTACTAGAATCAGAAAAATAATGTTTGGTAGCCCGGCTACTATATATGTGATAACAGGAACACATGCAAATTCATCACAACCAAAAATACACAAATGAGAATAATCAACTAGCTTACCACAACAAACCTTCTCCGAAATCTTTCCATCCAATGTAATGATAGGTGATCTGTAAGGCCATGATGGCCTTAACAACAAAATTAATTACAAAAAGAATTAGAAAAACAATATTTCATTACAATCGACTAACAAATTCATTTTCCATGAGTAAGTAGATTTAACAGATTTACAATATAACATGATAGAAATTTTAATGAAACAAGAGAGAATATACCTGTAATCCAATGAATAGAAATCAACTGCCTTTAAAATGTTGAATAGAAATCATGTCAAATGTAACATAACCAAAATATAACATGATAAAAAGCAGAATAATTCATGAATCAATAAGTGATAAAAACCCTAAATGAAAACTGGTGTTTAAGGTCCATTATGGTGTGTAAATTGCCTCCAAGTAGAGGGTTGTCAATATAATATTCATTAGTAACATAGACTGCTAGAAACTTATGGTCATTGATATTCCAACCAAATTGAGTTAGAGGCGAAAACATATGGAATGCAACATTAATGTAGGCTTAAATCCAATGTCTCTAATGGGCAGTTTATAACCTTTATTTTATGATACAAAAAAAACCATCTTTAGTGACAAATATCTAATGTGATTATCAAGGAAATTTTAAGTTATTTGGCACCAAATAAATTATAGGTTGTACCAAGAAAGAAACATGGATAACAATATTGTTTTTATAAATCTAATTAGTACCTGTTAGATGGGAAATTAGCTTCCTAGAGCTACTATTAGATAGCAAAAAGGCCAAGAGCTCGCTTAATCTAATCAGTGACAGCTCTTGATGAATTCTTAGAAGAAATTGAGATCTTTCTTGCACGAGTGTCTTCATTAGGAAATGTATATGTCAAAGATGGACAATTTGGTAAAGGCTGCTAACAGCGAATCTAATGTTTCTAACAGGGTCAATGAGCAATTATTTAATGAAAAAAAGAAAGCATCATGGCACAAAATGAGAAGGCTCAGTAAAATTCAAATAAACTAATATAGGGCATGTATAAAGGTGACACATATATAAATGACTGCACATGGCTTGACCCTGAATTTCTTCTTGTATATCTCTCCAAGATATCCTCTCTATTGAATGTGCATGTAGAAAGACAGATTGCAAACATTGTTTATAGTCCAATGCAATGTTCACCAGTTACCATAAGTAAACTAGGTCTTTATACAAGAACCACTTCTAACATTGTTTATAGTCCAATGCAATGTTCACCAGTTACCATAAGTAAACTAGGTCTTTATACAAGAACCACTTCTTGTACACAGGTAAGAAGGTAGGAATGACCTACTAGAATACCCCCTTTTTTTGGATTCAACAAGCCAAATGGAATATATTACTAACAAGAGCAACTCAAGTGTGGAAAACAACCTATGGCTGAACATTCAACGCCACCACTTTAACCTAGTCTTCATTAATGGCATGAGAATTCCCATCTACAGGGCCGGAATCGATAGATTGCAACCATCTTTGATGTTGGAGCAAGATTGAATCATAGATTTTATTTTGGTGTAATAAATCATGGTTGGACCTTAATTGCCTGGATGCTTAATATTATGTATGAAGGAAGAAAAGAGTTTTTAAAATATGAGCACACCTATGAAACTAATGATATAAACAATAAGCATCATATTAGGCAATTTTATTATTATTATTAGTGATTTAAGTATAAAAGTTGGGCATCCTTTGAATGTTAATGTAACTAGCAAGCTTGGGTTTCAATGAGAAGGAATATGTGCATTCATTGCTCTACTAGACACTACAACTCTACTTCCATTCTTTGCATACTATTTCAACCAGCTCTTATGTCCAGAAGAATTGCTGCATTCATACCTAATGTCCTACTGTGCAAATCAAGAGACCTATAGTTAGCAAGAAACAACCTAACACACAATTAACATCAAACTTGGCAACCTATTGTGGAGGATGTAGGTTTTTTTTTAATAACTATTTTGAAGGGGATCTGAACAAAACAAGACATGATTTACATAAGAATCCATAGTTGTGTGATTCATGTGGATGAATGGAGGAAGGCACACCCCAATCTACCAGCAAGAAAAAGTCGAATTTTGTTGTTCATTACTATTGGATCCTCCCATAAACTTTGCCTGCATCGTTCTCTGCATTTCCAAATTTGTTCATTCTCATATATGTTAAAATCTATTCAACAATTTTCATAGTAGGATGACCCTTACATGGTTCCTTTGTGACTGATCTGGCCATGGTCGTACTAACATCAACACATATATGATCAAGGTTGAGAGAAAGTGAAGATCTTTTTCCCAAATTGCTCATTGACAAATTAAATGTGTAACGGACTAGAAATAAACAAATAATTTTTACAGAGAGGAGTGTAGATACATGATTCTTTAGAAAGTTGTATTATGGGAATTTGGTTGAAGCTCCATACTACTTCGAGGGAAGATAGTTTTGGGAATGAAAATAAAAATATAAACACCATTAGCAGTGTATCATCTTCCTCTTAGGGTTGGGCTACGTTTAGGTTTCCTCAAAATCTTCAAACTCAATACAACCATGCAGAAGTCTTGAGGAAATTTACTTGAAGGAAAATTCCAGTGTGAAGCATTTCACATTTATTCCTTTGGATTCTTCCTGTACAGAACAATCAGGTTTGAATAATGCATATACTCCTTTTCCCCTCAAAATATCCCAATCAAAGGGAGAGGCAATCTACTTTTCAAATGGGTTAAGATTATAAGCATTTTTTTTCCCAGAAAGCTCACCCTTATGTTTGATAGAATAAATGAGCAGAAAAATAATCCATTTGAAGGGAAGAAGGTTTTGGATTCCACTGGCATGGTCTATACTAGAAACATGAGAAACACAGACAAATCTAGTGCACCAAAATAAAGGTTTTGGGTACCATTGGCTATGGATCTACTAGACACAACAAATAAGTTAAATGTCTCAATTTTGTTTCTTGTGTTGAGATGCAATATTATCCACACTTATCAAATTAATATATATTATAAAGTAAGAAAGATATATGGTAAGATTATTATTTTATTGCACAAAAAAACCCAATTCCTCTAGAAACTAAACCAAAGCTTATATGATATCAATGTTGGCAATCCTTGAAAATTATGTGAGATATGATATCAATGTTGGCAATCCCTGAAAATTATGTGAGCTTGTTAATTTGGAGATCATTAATGTCGTAATTATATAAGGAGACTTTCAATTCTTTTTGTAGTTCTAGGAAAGATTGTAAGATTGTCCCTAAAGCTTTGGCTCTTTCCTGAAAAAAGATACTTTCGAATTTCCCTTGTTAGAGTCGTTAGTATGTCTCAAAGACAACAGTTTGAGGAGTCATATAATGTGGTAAATGAAGCAGTAGAGATTGGTGATGTTTTCGGGAGTTAATTCTTCTTCAACAATTTCAACATCACCAAAGCACAGGGGGTTTCACCCCAATAATCATGAGGTTTCCCTACATTTGTAGCTTCAAGTACATTTGGATGAGCATAAACAACAATCTCAGCTTCAGTGCTGCTAACAGTCTCACTCCTTGACATGATAATGTATTTTGATCTATCCTTGTCCTCAAGGTAGCCATCCTGAATTATTCCTAAATCACCCATCTGAAGCAATCCACTTTCAAATGCTCTGGTTGTAGCTTTTGGCAGCTACTACACCAATTCCTTAAAAGTTGAAACAATGGATGAAAAATGTTTGTAAGACCATGAGTTTTAACAATAATAGGAGCGGTTATAAAATGGATATTCATGGCTAGTTAGAATTTGTAAATGGAAAAATGAAAGGATGAAATTCAATTGTATAATGACTACATTGCATGAAACAGAAATAGACTGACACTTGCGTCTTCGCCTGGAATTTCATATGGATCAACCGAAGATATAGATATTCAAGTTATCCAGTCATGCGTTAAGAATGACTCTTCCACCAATTCCATGCTGGTTGTTGAATGCTACTGTTCACATTTTCCAAAATGGATCTGAAAGTGCTTCTTGGTAAACACATAGCATAAATGTTGTTTAATTCGACAAGATTGACATAATGAAGAGACATATTCATTATTAAAGCTTGATGAATCAAACTCTCACCTTTCTTTGCTCTAATCCCCATCGGACTTTACTTATAGACTTGTTGCTTATTCATATAATTTAGTGTGAAGTGACAACTTGGAATAGAGTGCATGGATAGGCATATTACAAAATGGAGCGGGGAAGTCGTGGGTTCCAAACCCATACCTGCTCAAAACAATTTTGTATGACCGATAGTCTCATCAGAACTTGGACTACCTCTTTTAGATTGTGAGCGAAAAAAATAATTGTAGTTGGATCAAGCAGATCTAATTTGAGAACATATCTATGCTATTTTGCAAATTGCATAATAGATTCTTCTTTATCTAGATGAAGGGATTTACTTTTCTTTGATGCATAACTTCAATAGATAAATTCGAATTGTAGATCTCAATTCTCTTCATATGAGAAAGAGTGCAATGGGAGTGGTTGAGTGCTCGGGTGTCACAAAATTAAATAGATCTGATCGAAGAAAGAGTAACTGAATACCAGACCATCATTAAGCCAATTATCTCATGAGATTTACATTGTTGATATCCTTCATCGCAGCTGTTGTTGTTTTGTTTCTTTGTAACTGGATTACTACCGACTGAAATCTTTGAGAGGTTGGTTGAACAAACAGATTGGTTTCAATCAATTTGGAAGAAGTGAGGGTTTTACTTGGATCATTGAGATCGTTGTAGAAAGTTTTGACTAGATTGCATGTTGGATTGGTGGCCATCCTTGGCGCCTTCAGATCTTGATCTGGGTCATTGTGAATCAATCCTTTGTCTAGAAGAAAAAAGGACTCAAATTTGTGTAAGAAGGCATTGCAATTGAGTTGAGGCAGATGTGGATGAAAGGGAAGCAATCTCAACTGCTTGTTGTCTCTGTTGTTGAGTGTTCATGACTTCGAACAGGTGGCAATCATGTATAGTTATTCAAATTGATGTTGGACAATCTACTGTAAGTGAATCCAAACTTTTTTCCCTACTTAGGCACGCATTGGCGCATTGGTCCATGTGCTCCTTTTCAGCCAACACATGGGTTCATTCCCAACTGAACTCAGTTAGCTTGCAATGGGAGTTGTCTACACTATTCTCAAGTTGTGCCTTCATATTGGGATCATCATACTTCACCATGTTCTTTGGTAACACTCGTCAAACCCTGAATGATGGTTGAAATATTACTTTTTGAAGCATGAATCTCTATGTTCCTCAGCTAAAACACTTTAC
Source organism: Larix kaempferi (assembly GCA_027924585.1). NCBI lineage: Eukaryota > Viridiplantae > Streptophyta > Pinopsida > Pinales > Pinaceae > Larix > Larix kaempferi. Next base: position 34,095,130 of record BSBM01000001.1, on the reverse strand, counting down.
CTACCTTTGATGAGATAACCTTCTTAAACGCATTTGTGGTTAAGCTGCTAAATGATGAGCAACGTAGATCACTGATGCAACAAATGGAGGACAATCCCATAATTTTCACTACCATCTTTTCAAGTTTTCACCAATGTAGATAGATTGCTATATCAATGCACATAGGATTATCGAGCCAAAACGTGACATACAACCATGGATCTGAGATCCAAAAATTAGATGGAAGAGGATTTAAACCTCAGCAAAAATGAATCAGATCAGTGGAATCCTTTAAGGACCCTCACGCAGATGTCCAAAAAAAATATGCAAATGTAGAGGCACATCATAAAGATTGATTGCCCAACAATATGGAGGTAAATCCATAGATTTTGGAGGGTTGAGTAGTAGGGAAAATTTTATGTATCCGTATAAATCTTGGAGAATCTTACTAATTTTTAAACTTCCAACATAAATTATTTGACAATTTTTTTTTAAATATTCAAATTTCTAACAATTTTATTTATTTTTCAGAATATTTTGGTGATTTTTAGAGTAAAATAATTGTATTCCATGTAATTTGGGCGAGTCCCTTTAGAACATAATGGAAATTGGCGAATATTTTTTCAAAAAAAATCCCTAAAATTAGTCCATGGGCTAAATTTCGCCCCTAAAATTTTCCTTGTGGAGCAGACTATGAATAGCAAAACCCCAAAGGGATGTGTAGAAGTTGTGATCAGGATTCCCCTCACCAAATAGGAATTCAAAGCTCTCGAAACTAGTATAATACCAATTATAAGGTTGCTTTGAAATGGCCATCATAGCGAAAGCCAATATTTGAGGGAGAAATACGACTTGAGTGAGACTAGATATGTATAGATCCATACAAAGAGAAGGGTTAAGCCAATGCAATATGAGTGTAAAATCACCCATTTGTTCCATGCAACTATGTTGTTAACACAATGGACATCATTGGATGCGGTTTATTCATCTGTTCTTGGATGTCATCGCCACAAGTAGATCATTCTGCTAATAGATAAAGGAGCACGAGCTAACAAAAAATATCATGCACCACTACAGCAAGTCTTAAAATTGAACTCGCCCCAAAAATCAATGCAAGGTCACAAAATTGTGAATCCACGCACATATTATCCATGCATATCCTTGCATTGACATTGAATGAGTAGAGGGATTGCTATTCAATAAATCATTGAGATAGTCTTTGGGCAGATCATAGATATGAAGGCTTTGTCATATTGTAGAGGATTCAACAAATCTCTTCACTTATCACTAGATCCATTTGATTATCCAATATTTTCAAGTTTGGCCTTTGATAATGAGATCCACTGTCTCTGATTAAATGGTACTAGTGCAAATTTGGGAAGTAATAAGAGTTAATGCAGAATGGAATGCATGAAATAAGATCTGGACTAAATTTGACAATTTTATTACTCAAACAAATTGCAAGATTTAATATTTGGCAATTTAGCAATAAATTCAAGACCCTTGAAATTGTAGATTTAAAATAAGGTTTTTTAGATCAAAAGACAAAGAGTTACAGATTTTGATTTTGATAACAATAGATCTCATAAAAAAATCCTTGACAAAACTTGGGACAAAATAGATCTATGATAAGAAAATTCACTTATTGGGGTCAATCGTTCACTTTGCTTTGGTATTTAAAGTACAAGTAATAAGTATTAAATTACCCAGTAAATTAGGATCTTGAATCCACTATTCGATATCTAGATAGTGAACATTCAACTACATCTATTATAAATTTACTAGATCTAGCATAAATCTATGATAACTATATATACAAATCCACCCAAGATCAACTGTGGAGAAAGTAAATATATTGAAACCCTTGCCAAGGGACCCAAATCTATGTGAGACAAGGTTCAAAATGCTTACCCAAACCATCAAAGGAGAATGTGCAAGACAAGATCTCAAGACACCCTTCTTCCAAGAGTTATCACAACTATCCAATTGGATGAATCTTTGAGAGGTTTGTAAATGCTTAATCATTCCACCATCAATATTATAAGCACCAATTTATTAGAGTCAATTTGAGGTATAAAATGGGCCTCATAAGAAAACAAACCATTGATGAGTAGGAATTCAGGAATAATAGAATTTCAAGAAATAGGGTCAAATATTACCGTTGAGTTGGACATATAGAAGTCAATGATGCTTATGTGTCATATTTTTATTTGGCAATGGATAAGTCCATATAAACCTCACCTTTGTTAAGATATCAATAAGATATGATAAATATTCTTGAAATACTAAATATATAATATTTTATATTATCACTACCTACAACTATTATACTTTAATATTAATTAAAATCATAATAAAATTACATTGAAATACGAAAAACATTTATATCATTAATTATTTAAATAAAAAATAATAATAACAAATTATTCCTATATATAAAACAACCAACAACTTTTATTTCTTTTATTTCTTTGATTCTCAAGAATATAAATAAATAGTTTTTTTGGTTGAAAAAAAACTAACAACTTATACTATATAATATTATAACTAATACATAACAAAATACTAATATATATATATATAGTACTAGGGGAATCGACAACTGGGGACTGGGCTTGTACTCGCATGACACGAGGTCCAGGAATCCAATCCCGCTACCACTATACCCCTAGGTGCACCCACAACCCGCAAGCATGGGGCACGGGTAAGTCAGGCTGATTTGAACTCGTGACCTCCATTTAAAACATGTCCTTCATATCAAGCATATTGCCAGTTGAACTACACCTTTACAAGAAAAATACTAATATATTATTATACACTACCTAACTAACATAATACCATAACTAATATATTATATTATATACTATAATTATAACTAATACTATATATTCTATACTACCTAACTAACCTAATAATGCATAACTATCCTATAATACATTATATAATATATTACTCTACACATGCTCTTTAAGTTTTTAATACTTGATACGTGACCACTACCCTATACACACTCTTCAATAGTTTTTAATACCTAACCATATAATACGTGACTATTATTACAATACTTTTATATTATATTAATCTATTATTAAATATTATATTATAGCAATAGTATACATATTATATTATATTATATTAAATTAATCTATTATTAAATATTATATTATTACATATAGTATTTTAATATTATTACAATTTTATTGTTTAATTATAGTTTTAGTTATTTGTGAACTTTAAATTTATTATTAAATATATAAAAATATTAATATATTCAGTAAATTATAAATTATTGTATAAATTAAATCTTTATTAGTACATTATTTATTGTGTGTGCACATGAATCTAAATTTTTCGTTATTATTTTCAACTCTTATCTCTTAATTTTACACTAATCCGAACATACTTTGTCAACTATCATTAATGAGAGGATATAGATTAAACTTAGTGTGACATGGCATATCTTAATATTTTCTCACTGTGACATGGTTTTTTTTAATGTTTTCCTTAGGAGGCCCATTTTAGACCTCAAATTGACTCTAATTGGCATAGAACCCAAAAGAAGAGACTTCAAATATCAACAACACTAGATCCACACAGAAACAACCCTTAAACCATAATGAATAAGAAAGATATATCGATTAATATCCAAAAGAGAGAGAACTCTCAAATTCCAACCATGAAAAGAAATGAGCAAGTGCCTCTCTATTTATAGGAGAGGCTAAACTTCCTTATACAATAAAATATTAATTGTTTCCTTAAATCTAGCCTAGGATGGGGTAAAATAAAAAAATCCCCACTACAAGCAATCAATTTTTAATAATACAATAAAATGAGGTGGCCAATGCCGCTTGTATACTGATGAGATACATGGGGCCACTTATTGAGGAGGAAATATCCATCAAGCAAGGAAAACGTGATTGTTGATGATTCCACATGGCCTCCAAAGACCCCTCCAAAAATATTCTTCAATAAGCTAAGTCCACCTAGAAGTTTCCAAGGTATAAGGAATACCCACAAGACAATCATACCATATCCATAGGATAACCAAAAAAGGGTACTTTGTCCACATGATGACCCTCTCAAGGGATTCCTTCGCTCATACGAGAAACAATAATGCTTTAAAATATCTCTATTAAGAATACAAATTATACCTCAAAAGTGCCCAAGCTCAATATCTTTCACTTGAGTAAAAGTGTGAAACAAGGTTATGAAAAAGGGAATTTTGCTGACCATGCAAAAGGGCCCATTACTAACTCAGGGATAATGTAGACCGAGTATGAAACCCATCTAAATTTATTTGATGATCTCTTAATAACGGATCGAGACATAATCTTATGCTTATTAACCATTGCGAGTGCCCATACAACACAAGAGGAGAGTCACTTGAGGATGTTATGAACTTCCATAACCACGACCTACCTTCCTTGGATTCCTTTATTCAATAGAAAAATACCAAATGAATCCTTTCCCTCCAAATTTAGAAACTATTGAAACACATGAGGAAGAAAGGTATCATCCTTGGTACAACCCACTGAGGATGAGATTGGAATTGTAGCTACCATTCCATTATGATAGACCTTCTGTGATTGGGATGAAAGATATAACTGTTGTTCGTTCAAAAGTGTGACGAGTTATAGTATGCACAAAAGAGGTTCCCTAGGATGAACACCAATACTGAGATACAATATGAGGCAAAAAAGATGAGACAGGGCAAATTGTATCTCAGGTCAAAAGTGAAACTACGATTGATATTAGGGCCACAATAAAGATGTGCTAGGGTCGTTTTTTACTGGTATAGATCCCCTTTCCAAGTTGTGGTCCCTTTGCAAATTGAATTAAGGAACAAAATCATACCAGAAAGGCACCCAACCAAGTCATATAAATACTTGTTATCCTCCAAAAAAGGGTTCATCTATGTGTAATTCAACTTAGAACCTAGGTTGTCCCTAACATACTGAAGCACATGTCGTCTCCCTTCATGCATTTATTCTCAGTTCTGAAAATACACCCCTATTTCTCTGTTGTGATGAGAAATCACTACTAGAATCCATTGAAACAGGTATGGGAATGGATTTTATAACCCAAAATGTGCCCAAAACTTGCTTGAACAAACCTTCAAAGGAACGTTCATATGCCTCAAACCTGTAGGATACACCAGAAATGCACAAATCCTCGACCATAGGCATATTCCAGATTTAATACTAATGTGGATTTCCATGCAAATCTCAAAATCAAATCCAAAATGGATATGCCTCTTTCATGGCATCCTCCATCTCCCATGTAGCCCCATCGAGACCAAAGTGCTTCCATTGCACCTTTACCTGTCTGATGGATCGGTTCTTGAGCAATGTTACCTTCTTGTGAGGATGCATAGTGGCTCTATTTGGAACTCTCACTTGGGTTCCGCCTAGATCACATCCCAATCAATCACATGGTTAAGATAATTTCTTAAGCAAATAAACATGAAAAACATTATGAACTCTAGTGTTAATAGGACATGCAATTCTATATACAACTGAACCTATCCTATCAAGCACTTCAAATGGCCCAAAATATCTTGGTGATAACTTGGCATAACTCCCAAGAGATTCAAGGAACTCTTCCTTGGTCTCACTCGAGGGTAAACATGATCCCCAACATCGAATTCCTTATGCACTCAATTCTTATCTACATAGTTTTTTTGTCTTTCTTGGGATGCCTTTAAATTCTGTCTAATATTTGCAACCTCTTGTTCCATTTCCTTAAGAATTTATTTCCCAAGCACAATCTTGTTCACTAGATTATCCCAAGTCATTGGTGTCCTAGACCTTCTTCCATAAATTTTTTTAAATGGACTCATTCCCAACGAAGCTTGTTTCCCATTGTTATATGAAAACTCTACCAAGTGTAGATAATCTTTCCACTTAAATGGTTTTTCTATCACACACATGTAAATCATGTCTTCAAGAACTTGATTTACTCTTTCTATTTGTCCATCTGTTTATGGATGGCAAGCAATAATAAAGTTCAACGGTGTACACAAATCCACAAAAATACTTTTCTAAAAGTTAAATTTTGTATCATGGTTGAACACAATTGCTTTGGGTAACCCATGCAATTTGAATATTTATTTCATGAATATTCTTGCTATCTCATCAACCTTGTAAGGATATTTATGTGCTACCTTAGACAATTTGTCCACCACAACCATGATGGAATCGTTCTTTTTTGAAGTAATTGCCAATCTGGTAATAAAATCCATAGTTACAACTTCCCATTTCCATTATAGAATTAGAAAACACTGCAATAAAACTGTTGGGTGTTGATGTTCAACCTTCAATTGCTAGCATTTCATACATTTAGAAATATACTCAGCAATGTCTTTATTCATTCCTGGCCAAAAATATTGCTTCCTTTTGCAGTAATCATTTTTTGGTATCCCGGGTGACCGAAATATGGAATTTTATAGATTTCATCCATAATGATTCTCCTCAAATCTACCACACAAGGAATATGCTTTTTATTTTTATAAATACGAATTCCATCATCCTCCAAATGATAACCTTCATACGCATTTTTCAAATTTTGTTGTTGTAATTTATTTTTTAATTGCACATATTGCTCATCTTCAACACGAGGGTCAACAATCTTTTGCCTCAAATTTGATTGGCAAATGCTAATGGATGACACAAGCATTGCATGCATTTTTCTGCTGAGTGCATCAACCACTTTATTTTATTTTCTCTTTATGTGTTTGATCTCAAAATAAATTCACATAAAAATTCCATCCCTCAAGTTTTCATTGCATTTAGTGTTGGTTGTTCAAACAAATATTTCAGACCACAGTGGTCTATTCTAAGCTCAAATTTATTACCTATCAAATAGTGCCTCCACATTTTCAAAGCGTGTACTATGACAACAAGCTCTAAATCATGGGTAGCATAATTTTTTTTATTGTTCTTTAGTTTTCTTGACTTATAACATAGCACGTGATTATCTTGCATAAGAAATCCTCCAGTTCCCTATTTACATGCATCGATACACACCAAAAAATACTTTTCAGGATTTTCAATTTTTAAAATTAAAGCACTTCTAAGAAGCTTCTTCAGCTGGAATCCTTCTTCACATTTTTGTATCCACTCAAAATTTATTTGCTTCTTTTGCAAAGAAGTGATGGGGTGTGAAACCTTGGAAAATCCGTCAATGAACCCTCTATAATAACCAACAAGACCCATGAAATATCTCACACCTCTCACATTCTTTGGAGTTGGCCAATTCAAAATGGCCTTAATATTTTCCGGAACCATTGATATTCCTTCCTCTGAAATAATGTGACCTAAATAAAAAAATTGCTTTTGATAGAAATCACATTTTCTTAGCTTTGCATACAACTTATGCTCTCTTAGCAATTGAAAATCCATTCTCAAATGTTATTCATGCTCCTCTTCGTTCTTGGAGTAATTAAGAATGTCATATAGAAAAAAAAAGAACAAACTTGTCCAAATACTTGTTGAAAACTCTATTCATGAGACACATGAATGTAGCTAGTGCATTAGTGAGATCAAATGGCACTACTACAAAATCATAGTGTCCAAAACTTGTTCTAAAGGCTCTCTTATGGATGTCTTCTTCTGTTATTCTGACTTGATGGTAATCAAACCTCTAATCAATCTTTAAAAATACCTTTTCCCCTCTCATTTGATCAAAGAGATCATCAATTCAAGGTAAAGGGTACTTATTATTTGCTCTAACTTTATTCAGCTACCTATAATCATTAGATAACCTGAGTGTTCCATCTTAGCATGGGTACTCCCCATAGAGACACACTTGGACAAATGTAGTTGTTTTCCAACAACTCTCACAATTTAATTTTCAGCTGCAATAATTCGGGTGCACTTATTTTGTAAGGTGTATTAGGCATTGGTACACGCACTCCTGGCAAAAGATCAATTGTGAAATCAATATCCCTCTTCAGAGGAAGTATCACATTTCATCATGAAACACATCCCTGAATTCTTGTAATACTGGATAGTCCTCCAACTTGGGAACTTCATTTTTTGTTATACCCAATACATGGGTTTCATGCAATTGGCAACCCTTTCTAAAGAAATTCTTCAAATGTAAGACTGAAATTTGTCTGATAGAAACCACCTCTGGATTTCCCTTTACTATCCTTGGGTTCCCTTACTCATAAATTGTCTTGTTGTAGTAATCACATTTAACTTTATGCACTTCCAACTAGTCCATTCCAATGAGAACATCATATAAACCAAGTGGAAAAATATTCATATTTTCCCATGTGAAGAGTCCATGCATTTCTCCACCATTTCATTAACTTTCCTCTTGGTTGCAATGGCTAGTTGGACCAACTAATAACCATGATTTATTATGCTTTGTTTTCTTCAAAGCACAAATATAAACAATTTTAGGAGTGATATAACTGTTGGTAGATCCAAGGTAAATCAAAATAGAAGTAGATTTCTTAACAATATTATCTTCAAACTAAACTACAACTGATTGATGGTATGCTTGGAGGTCCTCTTGTGCATCATAGATTCTAGGGATGGTCTTTGCTACCTCACCCATAGTTTCAGCCTCTTGGATGTTGTGAACATGCTTGTAACTCCCATTTCGATGTGGATAGTTTCTAAGCAAATGGTCATCTCCACATCCATAACATTCAAGTGGTTCTCTTCACTTGTCTCCCATCATCCTAGTTGGATTAGTCACACCTTGTGGTCACTGCCTTTGTTGATTTCTGAAATGAGGAGGCTTGAATCCCCACTTCCTTTGGTCAAACTTCTCCTTTTCTTGTCCTTCCATGCCTTATGTAATTCTGGATTTGTTTTGTTTTGGTCATGACAATACTTGGACTTCCTTATGATTTAATATAGAGTTTGAGGTTCATCAAACTCAATTATGTCGTTGTATGACTGAGGTAGTCCACTTAGAAAATGCTGAATTTTGACCTTATCATCTCTTATATACTTAATATACATCAACATCTCTAATAATTTATTGGCATACTCCTCCATGGTCATTTGTCCCTAAACTCATGGAACTCTTTGATTTTGTCATCATAGTACCTATCAGAGAGGTACTTTTGATTGAAGTAATTCTTGAATTACTTCCACAAAATCTTCCTTTGATTGATCTTATTGACTTGTCTAAGGTGATCCCACCATATAGATTCTCTTCCATTCAAATTAAATATATCCACCCTTGCCTTCATGTCCCTAGAGTAATATTATACTTGGAAATTGTATGAAGACAATATGTTAATGCGGACAAAAATAGATCTCTCTAGCCTAAATGGTTTAGATCTAGTACAAAAGAGTACACAATATAATATCTTTCCTAGTTAGATTAAATTGCAAGGTAGTTCAAAGAATGATTTATCTTATGATCGCAATTCCCTTCTCCTCACTTGATCTACTTACAGTCCCTCAATCTCTGGATGCAAGACAAGATAGAGAAAATGGAAACAAGCAAACAACATGAAAGCATATGATTATGAATCTAACTAGATAAGCAGTCAAAGAAGCCAATCATAAACAATATTACAAGACATAACAAGTTTATAGAAAGATGTTTATATTAAATGTAATTTGCAGCAAATACAAAGTAGAGAGAGTTACAAACGATGCTTTGACGTTATGAATCCAACTTGGATGATCTTTCCTCAAAGATCCAAAGCCTCCTAATCTCCTATGGATGAAGAAGATATTATGACCAAATTCCACTGGCATATGGGTGCATAATACTTCCTCCCTTAACAATGGAGAGGGGGGTTGTAAACATAGGGATAAAGGGACAGAATAGGTTGAGGATTTAGGGGAGAGGTCTAAGGGATCATCCCACTAGGTTACGGGATCGAGAGACACCTTTCCAAGTATCTAGGGATAAGCCTCCACATCACCAAGATTCGAGAAGTCGCTCGAAGATTCCTTTTATCCACTTTAACCAACTTCGACGCACCTTGCATGAAGGAAACATGTGTCAAAGGTAGATCACCGCATGTTGTACAAAAGCATAATATGTCAGTGACGTGCTCTGCTAAGTGTTGGAATATTCTCACCATCATTTTTATATTTTGAATGCTTGCATGCAAATCTGCATGCTGCATGTATTTGCATGCAACTGCATGCATCCAGTCATCATCATGGTGGTCTCCCCAGCTCTTAGAGCTTGTTTCTAGCTCTTCCTTTCCTGCATGCAAAACTGCATGCTACATGCATTTGCATGCCTCTGCATGCATCCAGTCATCATCATGGTGGACCTCCCAGCTCCTGGAGCTTGGTTCTAGCTCTCCACAGCCTGTCTACAGCCCCTAGGGGGCCTCCCACCTACCAAAGGCGCCCTTCTCCAGTCTTTTGCATGACTAGTGCGCCTTTCTCACCTACCACAGCCAGTTAGGCGCCTTTCTCACCTACCAGTCAGTTATCACTCAGTTCTTCCTTGATTTAAGGCTAGATTGACTCCCCCACTGACTGTTTCACTGTGATAGACCTCCAGTGAGACTAGTCTGTCCATTCTGACTCCAGTTAGCTCCTCATGCGTCCTCCACTGAGCCTCCTTCATTTAGTTAGTGCCTACCTCACTCAGTTAGACTTAGTTAAACCACACTTGACTGACTGCTACCATTGATGACTGATACATTGACTGGATGATGACTCCACTATCATTCAAGCCATACTCTGAGTTAGGAATTCAAATGCCCTACTTGGCCTATTCGAATCCTATATTATGCCATCTTCATGGCTATTGTATTCATTCACTTACATTCTTATTCATTGTATTATACTGAGATATTGTTCTATTCTACTGTGTTCATGAGTGATCGTTGAGTGTCTCCTTCTCTTCTTCTTTGCAACATATTTTTGAGTTTGATTGTGAGTTTCTACAACTTCCAGATCCCTTGCATATTCCTACATGGTATCATAGCAGGAAGCAACTATTTGAATTGCAGCAGTTGCAGCATTTCTTTGAGCAGCTATCTTTCACTTGTGCACCAGAAGCCTCTGAGTTTCCACAACAAATCTTGGTGCTATTACCTGAATTCATTGGAGAAATCCAGTGAGGTCTAGCTAGGTGTGAAGGACTTAGTCCATGTGCCAAGTGTCCTTAAGGTAGTGTTTAGTCGAAGTGTAGCATTCTCCATCAGCACATCTTTTATTGTTTTGCAGGTTTATTCACCCGTTCAGAATCTTCTTCAACCATTCGACTTTCTCTGTTTAGATGGATCTAAACCTTACATCTTCCAACTATGTTGAGTGGAAAGCCAAAATGTATCTCTTCATGAGATCAAAGAGCTTCACCTGAATACTCAACGGAACGATGGTAGAACCAACCAGTGCAGTTGAAAAGTCCAAGTACTTGGATCGGCTTGATGAAGCAATTGGTCTCCTCCTTCTCTCAATTTCTGATGAACTACACTTTCATGTCATCGATCTTACATATCCTAAAGAGGTGTGGGACAAGCTCGAATCTCTTTTTGGGCCAAAGGATGATATGGAAGCACACAAATTGGAGAATGAGCTCATATGTTTGAGTCCTAACAGCTTCGAATCTATCAATGGATTTCTCACCAAGTTCAAAAGCTTGATATCACAGTTGAAAAGATATGAGATAGTGAAAGAAGAAAAGCAACTTACACTTGCCATTCTCTCAAAGTTGGGGGCAAACTTCTTAGTTTTTGTCTCTACTTTCCAGTCAGCTAGGTTGTCCATTCCAAAATGGAAGTTTCCCTCATTTGATGATTTCACACAATCTCTTACTCAAGAGGAAGAGAAGTTGATCTCTATGGGAATAATCAAACCCAAATTGGATTCATCCCTTACAGTCGCAGAGAGAGCGAATGGTAAAAGCAAGCAAAATATTTCTGTCAAGAGATTGAATGATACAAGGCCTACAGATAGTCCATACCAGTCAGATAGGGCTTCAAACTCTAGAAAGACTAAGCATTCTCAGAAGAGAAGATACAAGTGCACATATTGTCTTAGAGGTTATCATCCTTAGAGTACTTGCATGAAGAAGACCATAGATTTGATGGCTCGGTTACTTGAGAAGAACAATCTTCCTGTACCTGCATGTACAAGGAAGAAAGATCTTGATACTGAACCTTCTGGATCCGAAGACAAAGAAATATGTCATGCCTTCATGGCAAGTGCATCAACAGATTCTTCTTTCATCATAGATTCAGGAGCATCAAGACACATGTCTTCCTCCAAAGATCTCTTCTCCAGTTTCGAAAGCTCAGTTAGACATTCCATCAGATTGGGAAATGATTAAGAAGTCTCCTCCCAGGGGAGTGGAAGAATCAATCTTGACCATGGATACTTTTTTGATGTGCTTTATGTTCCTTCTCTTGCAACAAATTTGTGTTGATATATTGTAACTTCAAAGAATATTATATTTGTACTTTATTATTCTGGAGATGTTTCATTCCTCCTTGAAGATCTTATTGTATATCCGGAGATGTTTATTCCTATGTCAGATTGTGGTAACTTGGGTTATTAGACTTCCCTAGTGGGGGTCGCCCCTGTATGTGTTATGTGGGTCAAAGGGTTATTAGACCACCCTAGAGGGGTCGGCCCAGTCAGTTGTAGTGGGGTATTTAACCCAATGGTTAAATACGAGCCTACATGATTTGTGTAAAAGACAAGTCGGAGTAGTGTATAAATAGAGGAGGTGTATTCCTCATTTTACACACACTCACTCACTTGAGAGTAGCGCACTTATGGAGGAGAGGTCTGCTATGGTGGAGGAGGAGATCATGTCTTTGGTTTGCATCTTTGTATATTGCTGGTCATCTATATTGAGGAAGCTTTGCTGGGTTTTCTACCCCATGAGGGTTTCCCAGGATAAATCTGTGTCTCTTGTGTTTATGCTGTGCTTGTTGTTTCTTCAGTGATCCTGTATATGCTATTATTGTGAAATGGAATGTAATGCTGCTATTTTATGTCTTAGTATATTAAATCTTAACATGGTATCAGAGCTAACCTGAAGGAAGGCAATGTATGGCACTTACGACACTTGCTTCACTTGCGACAATTTGAAGGTTTGGGTTTTACATAGAAAAAACCAGTCATCGTGGAACTTTCGCTATAAATCCATTTCTGCGAAGGTTCAGGATCTGAAAAGTTTACAGGTCGTAGATAACATCCCCAGGTACCTTGTGTCCAAAGGACACCCTCATATTCGTTGTACTTTGTGAGTTATGATCAATACAAGTTAGGGTTTATGCCTCTTCCAGATCTCAGTCAAAATCAGGTGACCTTGGAAAAAAGGTCATAACTTGGGCTAGGAAGCTCCAAATTAAATTTCATAAAAATTGATAGGTAGTACACAGATTGTAATATATCAGGAAACTTTTTCAGAGGCCGAAGTTGAACCAGTGACACATGGAGCGCCGTACAAGTTCGCTCTCCTGTTTTATCCCATAAACAGGTCACGTTGCGACACTTGGCATAACTCTCTCTCAGAAAATCCAATTGAGGTCAGACCTGTTGGGATGGAAAGATGATATGTCAGGATACCACAAAAAAAGTTTTCAGACCCTGTGGAGTGAAAAGTTCAGAGTTACAGCAGAAACAATCAGGTACATATTTCTGTCAAAACAGAATTATTTTTGGAGCACCTTCATTCATGGCTTCCGGAATTTAGGGTTTCGGAGAAAGTTAGAATTTTTGGAATCGGAATCCACGGCTGAATGCTACTCAGGAAAATCAAAATTTAGAGACCAAGATCAAATTTTTTGGTTGGGTAGAAGACCGGGCTTGATCAAACCCCAGTTTGGGATTTTGATCGGAAAGATGGAAAATTAGGGCTTCAACAAAAGTTGGAATTTTTGAAGTCTGTAACCACGGCTGGAAGCTCCTCAGAAAAATAAGAGTTTAGAGCCTTGGATCGAACCTTTTGATTGGGCAGAAGGGTGGGCTTCATCAAACCCTAGTTCAGGATCCTGTCTAGAAGATCTAGAAGTTTCGAACGCAAATTTTGAGGGGTCAAATTTTGGAGATTTCAAAATTGAAGTATGCTAGTTTGATCAGCTCAGCAAGACACATCCTTCCATCCATTCAGAAGTGTGAAAGTCAAAGATTGAATTTTTAGGGTTTCTCTAGCAAACCCTAATCAAGCTCCAGATCAAGTTTCAAGGGGAGTTGAGGCTAAGGCCTTACATAAGAAGACTACAAGAAGTATCGACAGGTATGACTTAAGGAGGTTCAGGTATGTCTTGAAATCTGATTCTTGATTAAGTTCATAATGTGTTTGTCTTCATATTATTTATTAGTACAATCTTGATTAATGTTAGAATTGTCTTATCACCCTAGTAACAGTATGAATACATGTGAATGATCGAAGACATTCATTGATTAAGGCTATATGATTGTACTAATGCATTATGGTGTTGTATGAGGTTGATGTTGTCTGCTAACAAGATACAGGTACATCACGAAAGACAATCAAGTTCCATGACCATGACAACATGAAGACAAAGACTCATCCATAATATTTGTTCTACTTACAAGGTATGTATTACTTTGTTATATTATGCTTAACCTATGAGATATGCAGGTTCTAGCACAGGATCTCTAAATCATTGAAGATAGCAAAGAAGATATTGTTTAGGTATGTTAGACATAACTAAGCAGGTATACTAATCCAGGTATGTTTTCCTATGTCAAGTTAGAATCTTACCTTGTGTTAGGATCCCTTATATAAGTATACTTGGTATGATTGGTTATGCTTATTCATAAAGTTAGTAATCAAGGGTTTATGCATATTATGTCTCTTATCTTGATGATTTAACTAACCAGAAGAGTATTATGATCAAACAAGAATATGCATGAGTAAAAGAAGACTTCCTTGAAACCCTGAATACTAATGATCATGACTATACATATTCAAAGATTATTTAGAATTATAATGTTTTGATAATATTTATAATATACCAATGAATGTATGTTTGTGTATGAGATCATGAGGATGACACTAGTGCACACTTGAGCATGCACAGTGGTACATAATGAATAGAAGTTCAAAAGACATATAGAAGATCAAGCAGGAGGCAACCACACAAACATAAAAGATAAGTATTTGAGTTGTTATTTGAAATAGTAAATGATATTGCTTGTATGCATATTTGTATTCCTAGAATATATCACGCGGAGTGTAAACATTCATAGAGTATTGAACAATATACTACTAATATGCATATGATTGGTAAGTTGGACAAACATTCCATTATTGCTTGTCTAGAATGAAACCTCTTTATTGACATGCTGAGAGCTGTGCACACTCTCGATAGTATGTTCTGGTAGAGATGGAAGGCATCTAGATAGCCACTGTATGCATACAAGATATGGAAAAGTGTTGTGCCAAAGTATTGGTCAAGATAGTTGCATAACTATGTAAATGATATCTGTATGCATAATAGGTTATCATGTCAACATGATTTCATGATTATGAAGTATTACTAATCATGTACTTAATTTTGATTTGTAGGAAATATCATGAAGAATGATGGACACCGAACAAGTGATGGATGTTCAACAAGAAGATTTACAAATCAAACAAAATATAGAAGGCTCATGGCTAGAAGATTCTCTTAGAAAGAGGAAGAGAATCATGACAAGATGTTTGCTCCAAGTGGATAGATAAGACCATTCTCTTAATGGTGTAATTAAAGAAGAAGTGTGATTAAGGTTCTGTATGGGTACCCAGGATTGGTAGTCAATTGATGAGCTTAATGATCATCTTGGGTGATGTGGATCTCAACCTTTGCTACAAGGTTGAATATGGATTCTATACACAGATGACATGGATGCAAGAAGGAACTCACCATAGAGTTCAAATGATATTGAGGCTCATATTAGTAGACCCATCTGACGAGAGATGGCACAGATAGATATGCATAAGATCACTCAATGCAGAGTGTGAATGATGGAGAATTGACAACTTCTTGACAAAGCTTGGGCTTTAATAGAAGTAAAGTTGATCCTAACCTTTACCTTAAGGTCATGGATGATGAACCTATCATATCATTATTGTATGAGGATGATCTCTTTTTGACAAGGAATGAGAAACAAATCATGAAAAGAAAGAAGAAGATGGCTGAAGAAATGAAAATGAAAGATCTCAGATTGATGCATTACTTCCTAGGTCTGGAAGTATGGGAAGGCTCAGAAGGAATCTTTCTCAACCAGGGAAAGTATGCCGAGAAATAGTAAAAGGACTTGATATGTTGGAATGGCCACTCGCATGGATTCCAACTTGAAGCTGTTAGCGAATGACTCATCAGAGTTAGTGTATATAACTCTGTACAGACAAATTATTGGGTCACTGATGTATCTAAAAAATACTAGGTCAGATATATGCTTTGCTGTGAACACCTTGAATCAGTATCTAGTGGAAACTAGATGTGTTCACTTGATAGTTGCAAAGCATGTGATGAGGTACCTAAAGGATACGATAGACTTTGATCTATGCGATCTTGGAGATCATGACTTCAGATGGCTACACAGATGTTGATTGGGTAGAAAGTGTATCAGACAGGAAGAACACATCGAGAGGATGTTATTGTCTGGGACCAGCCATGATATCGTGGTTTAGCTGGAAGCAGTCTAGTGTGGCTCTCAGCACAAGCGGAATATATGGCTGGTTGCTCTGCTAGTTGTATGGCTTCTGGATTGTTTGACTTAGAGATAGACCCAACTGTGATCCTATGTGACAAACAGAGTTGTATCAAGATGGCAGAGAATCCAGTGTTCCATGATATGGCGCAGAAAGGAACTATAAAGTTTGAATTTGTAACAAGTTGCCGATGTACTAACCAAACCTCTACCTCAAGTGAACAAGTTACTGATGTACTAACCAAACCTCTACCTCAAGAAAAGTTTGAGTATTTTTCGAGACAAGGTTGGTAGGACCCTCCTCGAGAGGGGGAGTGATGTGTTCACTTATGACGAGATTGCCTGCATCGACAGTGAGGTTGATGATGTGGATACCTATATTGGTGATGCCGACAGAGAGGTTGGTGGATGGTCCTTAGACAGGGTCTAAGTTGACGAGGGGATTGCATCATCCTTGAACACATGTTCTAAAAGGATCCGTAGACATATGTCTTCGAGAAAGAAGAGGGATTGCTTCATCCTTGAACACATGTTCTAAAAGGATCCGTAGACATATGTCTCCGAGAAAGAAGAGGGATTGCATCATCCTTGAACACATGTTCTAAAAGGATCCGTAGATAGATGTCTCCGAGAATGTGGTCCCTAGTGGACGAGAGGATTGTATCATCCCTGGACTTCAGTTCTAAAGTGATCCGTAGACAGATGTCTCCGAGAATGTGGTCCCTAGTGGACGAGAGGATTGTATCATCCCTGGACTTCAGTTCTAAAGTGATCCGTAGATAGATGTCTCCGAGAATGTGGTCCCTAGTGGACGAGAGGATTGTATCATCTCTGGACTTCAGTTCTAAAGTGATCCGTAGACAGATGTCTCCGAGAATGTGGTCCCTAGTGGACGAGAGGATTGTATCATCCCTGGACTTCAGTTCTAAAGTGATCCGTAGACAGATGTCTCCGAGAATGTGGTCCCTAGTGGAAGAGAGGATTGTATCATCCCTGGACTTCAGTTCTAAAGTGATCCGTAGACAGATGTCTCCGAGAATGTGGTCCCTAGTGTACGAAAGGATTGTATCATCCCTGGACTTTAGTTCTAAAAGAGATCCGTAGACATATGTCTCCGAGAAAGTGGTCCCTAGTGGATGTGATAGGACTGCATCGTCCCTGAGCGTTTGGTTCAAAATGTACGTGATAGGATTGCATCATCCTTGGACTTATGTCCTAAAGTGATAGGGATTGATCATCCCGTAAGTGGATCAGGATTGCATCATCCTTGGACTTATGTCCTAAAGTGATAGGGATTGATCATCCCGTAAGTGAATCAGGATTGCATCGTCCTTGGACTTATGTCCTAAAGTGATAAGGATTAATCATCCTGTAAGTAGATTGGGATTGCATCGTCCCTAGACATGGTGAGGTGTCTTAAAGTGATAAGGAATAATCATCATGTAAGTTGATTCGGGATTGCATCATCCCTAGACATGGTGAGGTGTCTTAAAGTGATAAGGACTAATCATCCTGTAAGTTGATTCGGGATTGCATTGTCCCTAGACATGGTGAGGTGTCTTAAAGTGATAAGGACTAATCATCCTGTAAGTTGATTCGGGATTGCATTGTCCCTAGACATGGTGAGGTGTCTTAAAGTGATAAGGACTAATCATCCTGTAAGTTGATTTGGGATTGCATCGTCCCTAGACATGGTGAGGTGTCTTAAAGTGATAAGGACTAATCATCCTGTAAGTTGATTCGGGATTGCATCGTCCCTAGACATGGTGAGGTGTCTTAAAGTGATAAGGATTGATCATCCTGTAAGTTGATCTGGATTGCATCATCCATAGACATGAGAGATGTCTTAAACTGAGAGGGACTGGTCATCCCGTAAGCAGATCAGGATTGTATCATCCTTGGACCTATGTCCTAAAGTGAGAGGGATTGATCATCCCGTAATAGGATCTTGTGTGTTGCAGGGTATGTTGCTATTGTGTATACTTGTATTGATGAGGATACTTGTATTGATGATGTGTATACTTGTATTGATGAGGATACTTGTATTGATGATGTGTATACTTGTATTGATGAGGATACTTGTATTGATGATGTGTATACTTGTATTGATGAGGATACTTGTATTGATGATATGTATACTTGTATTGATGAGGATAATTGTATTGATGATGTGTATACTTGTATTGATGATGATACTTGTATTGATGATATGTATACTTTTATTGATGAGGATACTTGTATTAATGATATTTATACTTGTATTGATGATGTTGTTGATCGTGATGGTCTAGATGACGATGCTGCTGATCGTGATGATCTAGATGACGATGTTGATGATCATGTGATGACGATGCTGATGATGATGCTGATGATCGTGTGATGACGATGCTGATGATCGTGAGATGATGATGCTGATGATCGTGAGGATCCAGGTGTTGATGTTGTTCGAGTGCTGCAGAAGATAAAGACTCAGTACTGAAGATGTTGATGTTCCAGTATTGAAGATGTTCCAGTAACTGCTTGAGTGACTAATGATGTTGAGAAAGCTTCCAATGATTTATAGATGTATCATGTATGATGTTGATGACTCCTTGCTCGTGCAGATGCTGTTATAATATCCTTCTCGTTAAGGGGGAGTGTTGAGATATTGTAACTTCAAAGAATATTATATTTGTACTTTATTATTCTGGAGATGTTTCATTCCTCCTTGAAGATCTTATTGTATATCCGGAGATGTTTATTCCTCCGTCAGATTGTGGTAACTTAGGTTATTAGACTTCCCTAGTGGGGGTCGCCCCTGTATGTGTTATGTGGGTCAAAGGGTTATTAGACCACCCTACAGGGGTCGGCCCAGTTAGTTGTAGTGGGTTATTTAACCCAATGGTTAAATACGAGCCTACATGATTTGTGTAAAAGACAAGTCGGAGTAGTGTATAAATAGAGGAGGTGTATTCCTCATTTTACACACACTCACTCACTTGAGAGTAGCGCACTTGTGGAGGAGAGGTCTGCTATGGTGGAGGAGGAGATCATGTCTTTGTTTTGCATCTTTGTATATTGTTGGTCATCTATATTGAGGAAGCTTTGCTGGGTTTTCTACCCCATGAGGGTTTCCCAGGATAAATCTGTGTCTCTTGTGTTTATGCTGTGCTTGTTGTTTCTTCAGTGATCCTGTATATGCTATTATTGTGAAATGGAATGTAATGCTGCTATTTTCTGTCTTAGCATATTAAATCTTAACAATTTGCTTTCAATGTATCAAATGACTCATATTGGAGAACCCAAAAGAGTGATCTTTTCTCCAAATGAAGTCGAGATACAATACATGGTTTCAGGGGAAAAATTGCAAAAGGAGTTGCAAATTATGAGACAAAACTCTATTAGTTTTCACACTTCTTATCTCTCTCAAAGGAGTCTTCTCTTCACTCTCATACTCATGAAGAGAGTAGACTATCTCATCTCAACTGCAAGCTGTGGTTGATGGTCTTCCAAATAGCAATATTGCTCATGGCACCTGCAAAAGTTGCTTGAAGGGCAAGAATCGATCTCAGAAGATTGAGAAAAAGAGGACTCTTGAAGAAGTGCGAATGCTAGATCCAGATCCACAAGAACCTGAAGATCTAGCACCTATTGGTTCAATTCCTATGGTCAAATGGGCCATCACTACTACATCCAATAGTGATATTGTTGAAGATCCATCATCATCATATTTAGAGTTTGGAAGTGATGATAAGCCAGTTTCACTTGCTTCTTCACATGAGTTTTCATATTCAGAGTTTGCATGTGATGGTGAGCTAGTTTTACTTGCTTCTCCTCATGAGATTTCAGATTCAGAGTTTGTATGTGATGATGAGCTAGTTTTGCTTGCTTCTTCACATGATATTTCAGTTAGAGATGATGATGAGGGAATGCTAGACCTAGATCCACAAGAACCTGAAGGTCTAGCAACTAATGATGAAGATGAGTGAATGGGAGATCCAGATCCAGAAGAACCTGAAGATCTCTCACATGATATTCCTCCTCTTTATCGATGGGCAGCCACTGCACTCCGATCTGCCAGTGATTTGGTTGGTGATCCACATGATCATAGAAGAACCAAATCAGATTTTCAGCATGGAAGGTTTCATCCTTGTCACATTACTGATCCATTGCAGATCGATCGATCCTTGTTCAGAAAAGAAGGACACTTGCCTCCTTCAGGGGTAAGTCATGATATGCTACTTTAGCACCTTCAGTCTATTTTGAGGGAGGGCTTTCTTCCCATTGGGTTTTCCCTCTTTCCTCAGTTTATTTTATATTGATTGTACAGGGTGACCTTTGGTCTTAGTCACCAAGGCCCTATTTTTTAGATTTTAGTTATTACCTCATAGTATAGCTTGCGGGGGGGTGTTGGAATATTCTCACCATCATTTTTATATTTTGCATGCTTGCATGCAAATATACATGCTGCATGTATTTGCATGCAATTGCATGCATCCAGTCATCATCATGATGCCCCCCCCCAGCACCTAGAGCTTGTTTCTAGCTCTTCCTTGCCTGCATACAAAACTGCATGCTGCATGCATTTGCATGCATCCAGTCATCATCATGGTGGACCTCCCATCTCCTGGAGCTTGGTTCTAGCTCTCCATAGCCTGTCTACAGCCCCCAGGGGGCCTCCCACCTACCAAAGGCGCCCTTCTCCAGTCTTTTGCATGACTAGTGCGCCTTTCTCACCTACCACAACCAGTTAGGCGCCTTTCTCACCTACCAGTCAGTTATCACTCAGTTCTTCCTTGATTTAAGGCTAGATTGACTCCCCCACCGACTGTTTCAATCCGATAGACCTCCAATGAGACTAGTCTTCCCAGTTTGACTCCAGTTAGCTCCTCATGCGCCCTCTACTGAGCCTCCTTCATTCAGTTAGTGCCTACCTCACTCAGTTAGACTTAGTTAAACCACACTCGACTGACTGCTACCATTGATGACTGATACATTGACTGGATGATGACTCCACTATCATTCAAGCCACACTCTGAGTTAGGAATTCGAATTCCCTACTTGGCCTATTCGAATCCTATATTATGCCATCTTCATGGATATTGTATTCATTCACTTACATTCTTATTCATTGTATAATACTGATATATTGTTCTATTCTACTGTGTTTATTAGTGATCGCTGAGTGTCTCCTTCTCTTCTTCTTTGCAACATATTTGTGAGTTTGATTGTGAGTTGCTACAGTTGCCAGATCCCTTGCATATTCCTACACTAAGGTGCAGAGTGCGTCACCTTGAGTTCAACGCTCCTTGTTGGATGCCAGGGTGCGTTGGGGTGACTACCAAAGGTAAAGGGAAAGGACAACAACCTTCCTTCTGATGTTCTAGCCCAAGAAACTTCAGGGATTAAGGCATGGAGATGAAACATGACTCATGATGACGAGATTTTGGTGTAACATAAATACTTTCTCATCCCAAGAAGCCAAGTCTCAACTTCTTGACTAGATTTTACTTTAGTGACCATCAAAAGTGGGAGGTTTGGCCTTTCGAAACTCCCCATGTGATTTGTTCTTGAAATGAATCTTCCTCTTATTCCTATGAGATGAATCTTCCTCTTATTCCTATGAGATGAATATTCCTCTTATTCCTTGATATACTTCCATTCTTTATCTCATTTATTGAGTGCTTACCATGGTGAACATTCTTATAAATGTATGTTAAGATTTGGCGCATTGCTGCATTCACTTGGTTCTATTCTTCTTGAGATCTTATCAACCTCTCATATCTGCTCTAAAACTTTCTAATTCCACTCTTAGACTTCTCTTGGTTTCTACAATGTCAGGGGGAGTTACTTGATTTCTTCAGCCATTAGACTCTATCTCTAAATTCTCAACATGTATATTTTCTGCCATTGGATCTGTTTCAACTACATAAGGATCTTGTGCATCATCCATGCTGATAGTCTTCTTGGCCCAACCAAGACCAAAGGATTTCACAAATAGCACTATACTAAATGATGACCCTTAACTATCCATGATATGTTGTTGTATATGAAAAAGTGTTTATATAAGAAAACTTTTTAGCTTCATTAAATTATTATATAATCATAAACTTAATTTTCATGCATTTTGGAAACTACCCATATTGAATTTTTTTTGTCAAATCAAGGCTACATGTACTTTTTGATCAAATTTTAGAAACATATGAATCACATCTTCAGAATATGATGGTGCAAATTTTCTCCCCTATGGATAATATTTCCAATGACTATAAGTATGCCCATTTCTTATTTATGGGGAAAAAGTTAATCCTTTTAAAATTGTCAAATTTTCCCAATTTTGCACTTTTCCATTTAGCTTTAGAGACCAACTTCAAACACATATAGAAAAAATATATGGATAAACATAATATTTTTTCTATTGGGAATGATAATAATCATGACAATGATTACTCATCACTTTTCATATCTTTGATATGATGCTCTAGTCAATTTCTATAATTTTATGGAATCTACTATTTTTTAACTTTTGCAACTTTTTGAGTTTATTTTCCAAAAGTTGTTATCTCCCAAACTGAGTATTTCTGGAAATTTTTTAATCTAATCAAAGTTGTTCATTTTGACCAGTAGGTAAATTGTTGTTTTCAAAAGAATTTTTTTTCTCGACATATAGGGTCACTTTTGTCTCCTCCAATTTTCCAAAATCCACAAAAGTGCCCCAGAATAGTGGATTTTGGCCTACTTTTGCACCTCAGCTTCACACCTTTTGAAATTTGGCCATGAGAGACTGGATTTATCTGTGTGACTAGAACATGACTGTAGCATAACAATTTCGGCTTCAGCAGGGCCCTCATCTAATCTTTGAGAACTGATATTCAAAAGTTACATTTTTCCATTTTGGGGGAAAATGGAGCAAAACAGGCCCATGCACCTCACTAGAATTCCTATAGGATTCATAACGGAATCAAAATGATGCAAGTATAATCGAATTCAAATTTGATATGCCTTTGTTATAGACAAAACAAGTTTTTGTCTCTATACTTTTTTTTGTAATATTTTTCTATTTTTTGTTTTTTGTTGACATGGCAGAATGCTAACATGATATGACATGTCACTTCCCATGTGTCATCAGGTCCCAAGTTTTATCACTGGGTGATTCCATGTCATCGTTAAACATTCCCACGTCATACCCCATCATCTCATTCTTTCCATGTCATCACAACCTATTTAAACTTCATGATCAATATCCACCGCCAATCTTGTTTTCGATTAAATTTGGGCTACTCGTGATGACACCCCTCGAGATATGGTACAATATTCTTTTCATGTGCGAATGATCACAATCACATGATGGAACATGCATGATCAAATCAAAACTATTTGCACAAGTGCCCCTTGGGATAAGATAGGCTCATATTTTCTCGCACAAATGATCCCAATGGCACCATCGAAACATGCTCGATGAATATGAGCCATTCATGCGGATGTATCTCCAGTTAAGGTGTGATTACTCATTGTTGCGTGAAAGGTCTATATCAATTGATCAAAGATGCATGATGCAATCTGATCCATATGCACACATGTACCTCTGGATAAGGTACAATCTTCTTCTCTTGTGTGAATGGCCACGATCTAACTATGGAAATTGCTCGGGTCAATATGGGTCGTTCATGGTAGACTCTGATCTACATGTATTCAACTGGGTTTCAACAAGATACCTCAACCATGCCACTTTTGCATATTTTATGATGTGGTTGGTCCACATCACACTCCCTATCCACGTGGCATATGTGGGGCCCACTTCAAATTTTCCTTATATTTTGAATCTTCATAAATATGTGAAATTTTAATTTGGAAACAAGGGGATTATTTCAAAACTAATTATGGGATACCACAAGATTTGACTGATGGTTGTTAGAATACCATCTAACAATTAAAACCATGATCTTTCATAAAATAATTTCATCAAAAAATTCATGTGCAAACTCTAATTCCTACCTGTAACTGTGGATTCTGTCCCATACAGCCTAGATGCTGCAACCAAGAGTTCTGATACCACATCCCCATCCATATTTCCGGCTACAGGAGGAGTTATTTACAAATTTCGCCCCATGCGACATAATACAAATTCATAAATAATAAATGCATGTGCAAGTGCATAAATATAAAATAGAATGGAAATACAACTCTATCTACACATACATCATGCATAAACAAGTGTATTCACCACAAGAAGAAAACAAATTCATTCCACATTCATATACAAGAAAATACTTATCTTTTAACAAAGAATATCCATACAACTAGCTATGTAAGAGGTATTTTCCACCCAACTGAAGGTATCAGTTGCAGATACCACTCCCATCTAGGTTATGAGTCCACTAGGGTGAAGGAAACACCTACATGCTTCTCTCTCTCTCTCATCCCACAATCCATTTACTCTCATGCTTATCCAAAATTCCCACCTCTGAGCATTTACAGGAATCTCACTCATCCATCCTAGCCATGGCACACTCTTCTACTTCCTCAAACAACACAAAGGAGGCATTTCCCTTCACTCCTCCATAGTTCCCTAAGGAAATCCAACCCTTACAATGCTTACCATTGTGTGCAGAAAGAGTCCAATCAGCTGTATGATATTGGAGAACCTCTTGTGACTCCTTCGAATTCCGCAATCCGCAACCCACGTTGCCGAAGTCGGAAATCGGAAACCTTGATTTGTAACCCGGGAAAAAAACCACATTACGACTTCCGCAATCCGCAATCCTCTTTGCGGATGCAGAAAGTCGGAAATCCAACGTGGCAACCCCATGGAAATATCCCTTCCGACTTCCGCAATCCGCAATCCGCTTTGCGGATGCGGAAGGTCAGAAATCCAATGCGCCAACCCTGTGGAAATCGCCCTTCCGACTTCCACAATCTGCTTTACGGATGCGGAAGGTCAAAAATACAACACGCCAACGCCTTGGAAATCACCCTTCCTACTTCCACAATCTGCAATATGCTTTGCGGATTCAGAAAGTTGGAAATCTAACCACATAGCTCCAAAGGTCGGTCCTCGACCTCCGCAATCCACAATCCACATTGCGGATTTGGAAATTCGGGACCACATACCCCTGCACCTACAAAATTCTCAGGCTGATAACTTCTTCATACTTAGACCAAATTGGACAAGTACGGTACCATTGGAAATATCTTGGAGAGCTCTATACACTGGTGTGATCCCCTACCACATCTGAGTACTCTAACTTGGCTATAATTCCAACTAAAGTTATGCCTAAACTCCCTCAATGCCCCTTTACCCTTCTGCAAGGTGTTCTACCTGCCTTCTGCCATGAATTCCCCTTTCACCTGACCCACAGAGGGGTCATGAAACACAACATATCTATATGATTCCTTCCCCAATTCCAGGTGATTCCATGCAGTCTATCTAACAATGTATGCAATGCATAACAACACACCTAATGAAACTAAAACTAATCAATGCATCTACAAATTGCAAGGTTAGCAACATATTAAGCTCAAGCAAATGGTGAAGTGTTCAAACATGAAATCAACCTCATACTCAGGCCTATACATGGTCAATTTCATGCAATGATTCATTCAAATAACTTGAATGTAACAAGTAGACATAACATAGGAAAACCAACATCATTTAACACCACATAAAGCACTTATCTTTAAATGGAACTCTCCAAGCAACTGGCTAAGTGAAAGCAACGTTCCACCCAACCATAGGTCTTTGTCCATCCTATACTCTTTCATATGAGAGACCACCCCCGAGCTCGGCTGTGTATCCACTAAGGAGGGCTAATTAGGTTCTCTCACAGTAAAGGATCTGCTCTAATGCTAAGCCAACATACAATTGGGTTTATCAAGCATGTAGGGGAACATGGAGGATGATGCTAAGCCAATGATCTCAACCACAGAGCTACAGGAATATCAAACTACTCAGAAAACATGGCACCCACAATACCTACCTCACCCAACAGAAGGAAGGCCCCCTTCTCTGCTGCACAGTTCCTCATGACCCCTTCCCTCCAGTGCTCTTTAGGGTGGGCATAGAAAGGTCCAAAATTCTTCTTTCATGAGACTTTATCCTTCACTGGGTTGATCAAGCAAATCCAACCTCTATCTTTCCTTCTTCTCAGTTATCCTGGATGGGATCTCCTTAGGGTTGCGTCTGAAGCTCTATCCCTCAACCCAGTATTTTTCTCTCAGATCCAGTTGTTCTCAAGGGTTTTCTAAGCTGATCACGCTCTGTTATATATCCCCAGGGTCTGATCCATGTATATGCTAATCGATTTACTTCCTATGCAGGGTTTCTATGTGCTTTCGGCTCTACAAATTCGTGCTTCCACAGAATCACGATTTTTCTCCTTTTTCCTTGCCCGGCTCTTTGTTCTCTGCGTTTAAATCTCGGTTCCTTATGGCTAATGGAATGGGGATCATGGAATACAAATTCCCAGGGTAGAGTGGCGTAAGGGACAAGAAAAACAGATCCATACCCTGCCATACGGATTGCAGGGTCGCTCCATACTCCATCGATCTCGTGAACAGGTGTTTTCAACCACCTCCTTACATCAGAATTAAATGTCAGCATGGGGAGTCAAATGGTTTAAAAAAAATGACATGTGGCAATATGGGTTCCAATCCCACAACCCCCTCACCTCTCCCTAGTGGATACACATGCCCCCCTCTTATTGGTTGCCTCCATAGCCAATTTTCTTGGTATTTTATTGCAATATTTAATATTTACATCATTTGCAATACCTCATGGCTTAATAGAACATGGATAATCAAAATGTCAAATAATTTCCTTTTAAATAAAACCTGAGCATCCTCTAGTGGGGCCCTGGCCTTGAGCTCCACACTAGGGAAAACACACATTGTATGTATACAATATTTACATTGAAGACAATAAACCCTAAGGGTCAAAATGGGGATGTTACAAATAGCCTCTACACATTTAGTCAAATAATATATGATGTAAGAATCCATTTGTGGTGTCCATTAGATGAAGGATGAATTCCCCCCATAAAATATCAACCCCATTGTTGAAAAGGTGTTTAAGCTCTAACTAGCTTGAGTGTAAGGGTAACAAATTTTGTTTTCTAGCAAACAATTGACATTCAACACATGCTCTTACTCTTGAATTTACTTCAACAAATAATATGGGCCAATAATAACCATCCCTTAGGATTTTATAGGTAGTAGCTCTCCAAGCATGATGACCACCACATATTCCCTTGTGAAACTCATATATTATTCGTTGTGTTTCTTCTTCAATCATGCAAGTTAGTAAGATACCCCTAGGCTATTTCCAAAATAGTTTCTCATCTAGAATGCAATACTTGACTATTTTCAATTTTAAATATCTTGCTTTGGTTTTATCCAAATTTGGTGGACATTGTAAATTTTGCAGATATAAAGCAATATCTTTATATCATAAAGAGGTGGAGAACTTTTCCTTTATCTTCAAACCTAATTCTTATGAATTATTTTCTTCTAGTTCTAGTAGGGGATCTATTGGTATTTGAGGAATCATGTTTATCCCTAGAGATTTACAATTTGATTCAACTAACAATTTATCCAACCCTTGGCCTTTGACCAACTTGGTAGGCTTGATTTCTAGCTCATATTCCTGTATTTTGGTAATCCATTCCCCCCTTCTCCCTTCACTATCATGTTAGCTAAGCACACCTTTTATAAAAATGCTAGGAACATATGTAATGAATTTTGAATGTAATACATAATCTATGAAATATTTTAGAGAATTTACCAATGCATATGTCTACTTTTCCATAATGTTGTATCTAAACTCAACATCCCTTAATGAATTTCTAACTAATTCTATGGGTTTCTCATATCTTTCAACATTCTTCTGCAATAATATAAATACGACAATACTATTAGAAGCAAAGGACAAATAAGAAAGGATTTGGTGTAATCTAGACTTACCAATACTGGTGATTCTCCCAAACATTTCTTTATTTGCTGGAATGAAATTCTAGCTTTAGTGGGACATTGGATTTCACTACCCTTCTTCAACATATCAATAATGTCTTTGCAAATTTATGCAAAGTTTGGATTGAATCTCCTTAATAATTTTTTCTTACCTAAGTATTGTATTACTTCCTTTTTGTTTTTGGGTAGACCAATAACCTTGATTGCTTCTACTAGTTCTGGATCAATATTTACCCCATATTTGGAAACTATGTGACCCAATAGTTTTCCTTCCCTCATTGTAAAATTAGATTTATTTGGATTTAAGGATAATACAAAATTTCTACATTTTTTAAAATTCTGCCTAAGAATGCTAAGATGATCTTCATCTAATGTTGAGAAAAATCTCATATCATCTAGATACATGACTATGAGTTTATCCCTTTCTCCTACAAAGGCTATATCCATGGCTCTCTAAAAAGTATCGCCTACATTAATCAATACAAAAGGAAATTTGTCAGACATGAATGCATCTTTTTCTCATGGTTTAATAAATGAAGCTTTTTCTCTATCATTTTCATGCATTCCCACTTGATTGTATCCAGAGAATCCATCTAGCATAGAAATCATGCTATCTCCTACTACTTTCTATTAGGTGTGATCCATTTTTGGTAGAGGGTAATTATCCTTCAGAGATCATTTATTCAGGTTCCTAAAATCCATACAAATCCTTATTTCCCCATTCTTCTTCCTTACTGGAATTAAATTAGTTACCTATTCTGATATCTCAACGATATTGCGATTTTTGCATCCAATATATTTTTTACTTCTTTCTTAATTATGGGTAAAAGGATGGGGTTTACCTATCTTAAATTTTTCCTAAAAGGATTTTTTTCTAGCATTCAAAGGTATATTGTGTTTATTTATCCCAATATCATAAGTTTTCAAGTCTTCATACTTCCATGCAAACACATCTATATATTCTTTGAAAAGTTCTAAATACTTTTTTTTATCAGCAAACAATGAATTTGAAAGTTTAATGTATTTTGGTTTTTATCTAGTCCCAATATTGCATTCCTCAACATCTTCCTTTTTAGGATGGACAGAAGGCTCGACTGTTATATCATTTCTGTCAAACAACTGCTCATAGGAACTAACCCTTTTGGAATAAGGTTATTTTTCAATTTAAGGATCTTGTGATTTTCTATTTTATCTATCTGTTCGGGCTTCGTCTATGACTTTATCTCTATTATTACCTCATATTCCTCATCTTGATCTTGATCAATATTAATAAAATAGAATTCATCAATCATTTCCACAAATTCCTTAATATGTTGATCATGTTCAAATGCTTTCCAATGTTTGGTGCTATCTAGGATAGATGGCTTGTTCTCATCTCAACCTCATATTTTAATTATGATATATTTGGAGGATTAAAAGTACTAGCATCTAAAGATAATGAATCTACTTGTTGATTTTAATCTCTTGGAATTGCATTAAAACATTGAAGGATATACATGAATTTTCCATCAAATTCCAACCTGATTTCTATAGGATCTCATTCTTGGATGCTTTGTTTGATATACACCTTTGATTTGTTGAATAATTAATTCTGAATCTCCAAATATTGAAAGCTTTGTGATTTTCATTTTTCTAGAAGCTGCCAGTCCTAGGATTAAAGCCTAATATTCGACAACATTATTAATGGATTCAAACTCCAATTTGTATGAAAAAGGAATTATTTCTCATACATAAGGAATTAAAAGCACTTCAGCCCCTTCTCCTTCCTTAGAAGAGGCACCATAAAAATATAGTTGCCATATCCCTTCCTTTTCATTATTGCTTCCAAGAGATAAGCTTTGAGATCTACATAGTCTTCAGCTTCTTCATTAATAGATAAAATACAACACCCCATATCTTCTTCAACTGCATAGATGGGATAGTTCTTGGGACCATTTTTATCACTAACCACATAAGGAAACTTTTCTTCTCTGTATAACCTTATGTTTTCATCCCCAAAAAATTGGAACATTAGCATATGCCATATCCATCTTCATATCACCTCCCAATTTTCTTCCCAAGATATTGACAACAACATCCCATAGTTGGTAGGTACATCAACCACAACTACATCCATCATAATGATTTTTATAGGAAGTTGAGCTAATGTAGAAACTAAATCCTTGATAAGACCCATACAATTGAATTTTCTTGAATCAAAAGAGTATAAGTCATGATATGGTCTAGTAATTTCCAAACCCAACTTCTCCATTATCACTTTAGGCATCATATTATAAGAAGCTCCCGAGTCAAGTATGTGATTGTGTAATAATCTATCATGAAAAAATATGCTAACATAAAAGGAGAAATTGTGTCAACCTTTTTTTTTCTATATGAGGCCCAAACATAACAACAAGATGGTCATCATGAATATTTAAGGTATTAGGCTAAATTGTTGTGGTTCCATTGATTGTTTTTGCAATTTGTTTCTAATATACTAGATTTTTGGCCAATTCCACTAAAGGAATGTGAATTTTTATTTTTCCTAGTTCACATTCCAAATTGAAGTACACAACAACTTTTTCAGACTTCTTCTGTTCAATGTCTATTACTTTTCCTCTTTGATTTTCTATCTTATTCTCAATGGTAGATGATTTTTTGTTTTCTCTTTTGATAGTCCCACTGGTAATTTTTTTCTTGTATTTGGCCACCCTGTTTTCCTGAATTTGTTTTAGGTCTTAAATGGTATATTTTGTGCCACTCTTCTTTGAAAGCATCTACAAACAACCTATATTGGGAAGAATATATCTTATATTCATTCCTAGGTTCCTCATAAAATAAATATTGATTGGAATTTAATAATCTCTCAAAGTCTTTTTGATTCAAATGAGGTTCTTCTGTCTCTTCCTGAACCCAATGTATTTCATCCTAGATTTTTGTATAATCTTCCTCTATAAGGTCTTCCAACAAATTGTTATTTCGTAATGGAGGTTAAATGGGTTGGTCTTCATTCCTTCTTTCCCTTTGAAGAATATGTGTATTAAAAGGTCTTCGATACTGATTTTAATTTCTAAGTCCTCCTTCCCGAGCAACACTAGGGTGATGATTTCCTTCAACTTCCACCCTAGATGGTCTATTTGAAAAGTTCCTTATCAAATTGTAAATTTCCTCAATTTTAGCATCTTGAGATTCTTTCTTTGTATTTGAATCCCAACTTCTTCTCTTTGTTTCCTTTTATCCTTATCTCCTAAATAGGTCCTCTGTTTCAACTTTCCTAAAGTAGTCATGTTTCCTTCAATGTCCATTGCATCATCGTGCATGATGAGTAAAGTTATGGATCTCTTTTCTTTCAGCATTAATGAAAAATATGATTCAAAATATCTAGGATAGGTCACTTTAGCAACCGATTCTCAAGGTTTTATATCAACATGGATATTATTGTATAATTTGTTGAATATTTTATTAAAGTCTAGGAAAACTTCACCAATATTGTTCTTCAAAGTTCCAAAATCAGTGAGATAATATAGGTGATCTCTTTTCTCCTCCCATTTCATCATAAATGATGTTTCTAATGCTTCACAAGAGTTGATTGAATTTGCATCTAAATTCCTAAACCATTTCCTAACATCACCCTCCAAAGTTTGAACAAACAAAATCATAAATGAATCATGATGTTCTATAAAAAGGTTGTCTGTAAAATCTTGGAAATTTGTCATGTGACCTTATGCAGTGTGATATTTTTCTCCATCATATTTTGGCAGAAGTTTTAGATAATTGTCAAGAATACTATTTAGGTTTTGAGGTAGTCTCAAAGGACCATATCTTGCATATACGCTGGTATTTACTTTTGGGGAGGAGGGGGAGGTACATTACCAACCATGATGTGATTTAAAATTACATTTTTTGCTTGAGGAGAATCTAACACATGTGGGTTTTTCAAAACAAACTTGAATGTAAGTTTTCGGATCTAGAGGAAAGATTAGAGGGGACCTCACAAGTCAATTAGGGATTCCTGATAACTTTCAAAAAGAGGAATTTCTCTTTTAATAGGGGTTGTATAAATATCAAATTGCTCTTTTGAAGATTCAATATTATGGAAATGCAAAGCTTCAGTATTAGGGTTACTTGATGATGAGGAGGCTCCCCTTTCACGAATATTTCTTAAGGTGACTAGTATTTTGGAATTGAATTGTATTGGGGTCTCTTCAAAATATTGGTTATCCCCGGTGTGTATTCTTCTTGATGCCATTTTTTGAATAGTGGAGTCAACATGTGAATTTGATAGCCAACTTCTTCTTGTTCACCAGCAAGAGGCATATCTTCTTCTTCTTTTTTTTTTTTTTTTTTTTTTTTTTTTTTTTTTTTTCTTTCTCGGGGAAAATGTCTGCTTCTTCGTCCCTAGCAACGACACCAAAAATATGTTAGTCCTTGAGATGTTCTTGGCTAGGGAACTATGGCAAGGAACCTAAGGAAAAATTTAATGATTTTAGGACTTCTGTTTAATGAACAAGATCCTATAGTGTCTCTCTCGGTTGTTTCAAACATTCAAGATCAATGAAACCAATCATACTTATAGTATGATAAAATCAATAGGAATTTATTCAGTATATCATGAAACTTAGAGTTTGATGGAAGAATGGAAGAAATAACAAATTTAGGAATAAAACGAGGTATTTAGGATGAATAAGTCTTGTTTCTTGCTCATACAAGAATACCGTACCAAGAATTTCGAATTCAATAGTTGACTCAATAAATAACTGAGTATAGATAAAATAAAAACTCAAGGCAATGATATCTCAAATAATGAACTTTGATTTCTATGAATATTTCACATCATTATTCATGTACATAAAAGATCCATTCTGGAGACAAGTAATTTAGATATGAAATATGTTTTCTTTATATAACATCACAACACACTTACCATGATTTGTGAGAGAAATAGTTGCCTCAGGGATTTTATTAATAAAAAAGGAACTCAACTACATAAATTTGAAAGAGTTTTTTGAAAAACATGAAGGTGATAACATAAACTTTTATAAGTTTTACGTACTGATATAATAGGATGATATGAATCTCAATGATTCTACAATATAAAATATCTTGTTCCTTGAGTGACAAAACACTCCCATTAACATTTGATCTCCAGAGAAAGTTAAACTTTTCTCCCAAAATTGTCGAACTTTTCTTTTGAGCTTGTTGTCCTTCATATACATGTTTTCTTCTTGGAAACAATGAATATACCACTAATTCTTCCACTAAACCTTATATAACAAAAAATAGTGTGATCTAACTAAATTTTATGCATATCCACGCATGGCCTCTCCACTCTGTCAATTATTCTGAATATTCTTCAATGAACTGCTTGTTTATATCTGGTGAACCTGTTGAGAAGAGGACAATCCTGGTGTTGTTCAAGATAATATCAAATACTTAACAATAGTTTTCCATGCCTTTCCCATAGGGTAATAGTGCATTTTCATCTTTCTCAATGTAATATCCAATTCAATATAATGTGCATAAGTAGGATGAAGAATATTCTTTAATATGAACTTAACATGAGCCAATAATTCAAAATCAACATCTAATTTATCCATCGCTACATGTCCCTTTAGTTCTCCTTCCATCTATGTAAACTTTGTGTCATTATTCCTACATTGGGATATCATGCTATCATAATCTTCCTTGGGATATGAATCTCCATTTCCATCCATAAGGAGGGAAACCCTTAGTCAATTACATCTGCAAAAATAGATTTAAAGGATGACACAACCCTCAAAAGTTGATGGGCCTTCAACTCGGCTTTTTGAAGTAGATTTATTTTGGTAATTACCCTGTTTCCTTCCATTATTGTGTTTTTTCTATCTTCCACACCTAGTACTTCCAATTCCTCTTTGGTTTTTGTATTCATAATATTTGTAACACTATTTTCAATTTTTGGCTTGTTTTCTAACTCATTCTAGGTACTTTTTATGTCATGTGTAGAAGTGTTCACTAACAAATACTCACATTGACCAATCAAAAAGTAACTCCAATACTTTGTTATATATAATGCTATCTGATCCCACAATAAATATTTAGATCCTTTTAATGTTTCTCTCCCCACTAGCCTTTTAGTTGACTGATCAACCTGTTTCTACAGTTTTGACTTGAATTCCTGTAATTATGCAATAATATCATCCCTATTCTTGATTGTGTCATGAAAAACAAGAATTTCTTCATCTTTCTTTTATATAGTCTCCATTAGAGTTCCCACCTTTACTTCCTTAAGATTTAAATATGGAAAGACTCTAGCTAAATCATCTGCAAGGTCTACTTGTATAGATGGAGATGTGATGGTCCTGGATGCTAAAAATTTAATGTTTTTCATCTTTATCCTTCTTTTTTCTTGTGGGACCCGCTCCAAATTGTCCTTAAATTCCTGCATTTTCCTGAAAATTTGCTCCTTTTTTCTTGTACTGCTATCTACTCATGAGTTTGTACATGTCCAATATCAGGGACCTTGAGATTTTTCTTCAAGGCTTTGATTTCTACATCATTTAATTTAATTAGCGATTGGATAGGTCTTGCATTATTTAGATCCACACCTAATTCCACCACCTTTTGTTCCAAATCAATTATCTTCAACTTTTTGGCTCTATTTG
This sequence comes from Larix kaempferi, assembly GCA_027924585.1. NCBI lineage: Eukaryota > Viridiplantae > Streptophyta > Pinopsida > Pinales > Pinaceae > Larix > Larix kaempferi. Next base: position 34,059,972 of record BSBM01000001.1, on the reverse strand, counting down.
TCACTTTTGCATGCTTTAATTGTTTTTGAATCTTTTTAACTAAATCCTAGAGTTTATGTCAATGGGCAGTGGATTTTAGCACCTCTCTAAATACCATCTCTCCACTCTCTCTATGGAAATCAATATTTTCAATTGCATTTAGTGAATCTAAATCCATTATGACTTGAGTGGCTTGGTAATATACTGATGTTTTTCATTTCTATTTTTTAGGTTCCAAGACAACCATTTGAAGGTTCCTTCTTTCATATCGAGAGTAGATAACCAAGTAGATTGTTCTCCACCCATAGTCCAACTCTGAGGGTACAAATCCCTTTTTACTTGCATATTCTGATTTTTAATTTGCTTGTAATGAGAGAATAAGTTGGACTTGGATTGTGAAGTCCCCTATTCCGAAGAGGATGCTTGTGTTTCAACTTCAGGTAGAGTTGTTGAAGAGAACTTCTCAGTAATAAGAATATGTTGGACCGATGTTGAATCCATATTTTGATGCTTCACTATGGACCCTTGTAAATCCATTTTGTTATTTTTACGGTTAGGTAGATCCACACTTTATTCATCCACATCCATGACTGAGTGAACCTATGTCCCTACTCTCATGACCCTATTTATTGTTTTTGAGGAGTCTAAATAACTTGTTGTTGTGGCACTTGTGGATTTTTGTCATGTCCCCTTCCATCAATCCGACTCAAGGAAGGGAACATGACTAAAAATTTGGTCCATTTCTACTTTTTAAGCCCCATCATCATCAAATTCATAAACAAGTAAAATGCAACCAAATTTACATGTGTGCAGATTAATCATACAAATAACATAGCAGAAATAAAATATGCTACCCACATCTAACATGCATTTATCAACACAATCATAACAGTCAATAATTAAATACATTGCAAAATTAACGCAAAGAGAGTAATTATCTTGATGTGAAGTTGTCCCGAGCAACTGGATACGCAATTGCAATGTTCCACCTAGCCATAGGCCAAATGTTCTCATCAATCTCTCAACACAACTTCCACCCCCGAGCTGGGCATGATTTCCACAAGGAAAGGGAACCTACCAACTCATGCATAGCCAAACATATACCAAAAATTAGCCTAGCCAGTGAGCTCATCTACAGAGCTATTGACACCTCTACAAGATTCAACTAGCTTGGCACCCACAATAGCTACACACCCAACACTAGGAAGTATTCCTTTCATTGCTCCACAATCCCTTAGGCCATACCTTCCCTTCTAGTGCTCTTCAGGGTGTGCATAGAAAAGTAGCCAAAGCCCTTTGATCTTTGGTGAAGTTACACCCTTCACTAGGTTTATCAAGCCAATTCCCACTCCTTGGCTACTCCTGGCTACTTTCATACAAGTTCAATCCAAAACAAGGGATGTACATAACCCAAACCATAGCAATATCTACCCACACCCACAGGAAGCACAAATGTTGGGCATGGAAAAATGTTTTAATTATGGGAGGACCAAAACAAGATTTCCATGGATTTCCCAAATCACGACACCCAAAAACGAGTCGTGAGAGGGGAAAATCGACAACATGGAAGAAAATGACTTGTCCCACATGTATATGAGCATTCAAGGCCAAAAACGACTTCTATGGACCCCCAAATCGAATTCCCTTGCTCCCAGTCATACTACAACACCAAAAATGAAGGAATACTTAGCAAAAATGTGGAGGAAAATGCCCAACAAGAAATATGGACGTGAGAGAGCAAAACCCCATGCATGAATAAAGGCTTGGGAAGCAAATTCGTGGGTGTTTTCTTTCCAAGGAATCCAAACATGATAGGAAGCCAAACACGATTTTCCAAAATGGTGGCTTTCCCATACACGAAATTTGGATAGCCATACCTCTCCATTTCCAAAAATAATAACTACCTCAACCAACTCTTGTAAGAAATAAATGATTGGGTGCAAAAGTCAAGATGGGTAGTTGATGGTTCATGGGTTCTCTAATTGACACTTGGATTGATACTATTGGTTCGAGGGTTTGAATATCTTCCCTCCCTATTCATTGTAAAAATCATGCCCCCATACTCTTGTTGCATTGCATAGCTAGTTGTGGGTATTTTGTTTTTATTAAAATACATATTTACATCATATTTGCGATTTCTATCGTGCCTAGATAACACACAATCGACATGCATCGATTTTTAATTACCGATGCATAAATGCTAAATCGATGGCGGGGCCTTGGCCTTGAGATCCTCAACACAATTTTATAATGATATTACATATTTTACATGTTTAATGCAATGGAGTCAAAATCGGGGTGTTACATTGTTGCATGGTATCTCCTTATAAAATCTGCTTGACATGTTCCCTGGGTCTCTAAATTGGAAACCTTTGACAATTGTTCATTTGGCTGGTGCATATATTCATCTAATTTGGTTTTTTGGTTGGTTGTGAGATGATCTTGTGGGGGTCATATATCCAAATTTTCCTTGTCGGAATATTAATCTATTTTAACATGTTCTCAACTATGGACTATTTGGCCTAGTTTTGACAAGGAAAGGCCCTACTTCCTTAGGAAATTTGAATATGATTGTGATTTTGTAGATGGAAAATGAATGTAGTGATGATAAAATATTTGCCTAATATACTCTAATGCAAATTATTATCTAGGATTCAAGAAGGCAGGTAGAAGATAAGGCTCCAATTCTGAGCAATATATTATGGTCTATGTGTGTTCTTCAAGCATATATTAGTCTCCAATTCTGGTATCCTGGCTCAGTTGCATCAACATTTTGCACTCGAAAAAGATCCTTAGAGGAGGAGTACAATGCAGAAGAGTGTAGATGACATAAATGAATTTATTCAAAAAATAAATAAACCCCTCATTATTTGGTTGTTTTCTGACCTTGGGATTCCATTTTATTATTGATTTCCATGCACCTAAATTTGACATATGAAGTTCCAAATCTTGGAAGGAGGCAAGTTGATGATATAATATCAAGTATAAAAGATAAGACTAATATTTGAAGTACTTAAGAGAAGCAAAATTTAACAATTGATCGTGAATTACTTCAGCTATGAATTGAGCATAATCAAACTTAGTAATGAGAATGTCTGATGGAGGGTAGATAATAGCCATTAACCTTAAAAGGGCATCATCTACTACCCTATCATGGTCATAACCAAGTAATTAGCACACCATGGCAATTGCTTGCATGGACATTTGAGGGAAAACATTGATTCTATAGGGAGGAGAAAATTTTGGGATTTCTTGATCTTTTTCCAAGAGGCTACTAAGGAGTTTATCTTTGTATTCTTGGCTTAGGGACTGGTATTTACTCTCAAAAGAATCCTCATCCTATTTTTGTAGGTCTAGTGTGTTGGGCATATCCATCATTTGATTAATGGATTCTTTAGTGATAGGGAATATGATTGTGGATCGATCAAATGGCATGATGACTCAATTTTAAGAGGCATAATTCTTCACACACCAAGTAACCAACTCACGAAAAATGGTAAGTTTGGGGTTCTAAAGCTGGGGCCAAATTTGTCCCCAAAAGGTGCAAGAAATAATGATACTTTAAACCTTGTTTGAGAAGCAATGATGAGCTCGTAGAGGTATGGAATTGATAACACAAGATCGAACAAGTCTCCCTATGTGTCCATGAGGTGATCATCTTATGGGTTTTCTTTTTTGTTGGTTTCAAGTAATTGAGGATTTTCAATAGTATCCATTTAATATTTGAAATGAAAACTGGGAAGAATTTAGAAAAAGTAGCTAGAGAACACAACAATTCTGAGTTACCTGTTGGAATTAAGTTGGCTTGGGCATAACTTGTCACCTTATCAATTCCAACGTGTCACTTTCTACTTCAATTTTGAAAAATGACTTGTTTGGAACTCGATGGATATCTAAAAGAAATTTGAAATTCACGCATTTATTTTCAAGCTACATGTCATCTTGCAATATGCTTTCCATGATGACGTGGGCATCCTACTAACATACTAGACCGTGTTCCCATGGCCACGTGTTTAATTTCCTTTGCACACGTGTTGCTTAGTTTTCCCTATGACCCACCTCATGTGTGGCTCTCTCGATTAGTGGTTTCGACACTTGTGATTTTTGGTTTCCCAAAACTACCTGCCCGAGCTGGAACGCATGAGCACTTGACACATCACAATGGTGGTGTTTTATTTTCAGCACATGCATTTTTATCTAAACCTCGTGCTACTTTGGGATCAAGAATGCACGAGCTTCATAGATATTCTTTGCTTATGATTTGATCATTTTCTTTGTCGATTTAAACCCCTGCTCTTTCCCTTGGTCACGGGTGCTTATCCCGTAGCACCTTTGCTTTGATTTTTTAAGTGACTGTGCATTTATTAACACAAGAGTAAGGATATAAGTGATTATCTTTGACCTTCATTAACATGTTTCACTGAAATGTAGTGGGTGTCAAGAAAACAAATCATTCTCTAATAGCACCAATGGGTTGGCCTTCAACATGGCATTGGAAAGATAAGTTAATAAACTATTTGATATTTAATTGCAGTTTTTTAACTAGTTTTTAATGATTATAATGTAAATGTTGATTACTAGGTAAAACACCAAATAAGTATTAATTTAGTTCCTTTGTTTTCTAGTTGTGTTGCATTTCCAAAGTAATAAGCCACCCAACTTGCCTATGTAGAGTTAGATTGTTTACAAATGGGACTTCTCTAAGTATAATGTTTAAAATCACATGAAAATACGAACCCAAAATCCGATGGCATATATGTTCGATTTTCGACATCACGCTATTGACAATCCGACAAACCTCTCTTTTCTTAAACGTCGGTTCAACTTCGGCGGATATCCGACAACAAGAAGATCTTGTCGGATATTCGACCATACAATGTCAATTAACCAACACCAGAAGACATTGAACTTTTTGTTGCATATTCGACATACCTTACATAGGGAAGGGTCGGATATCCGACCAAGTAGATGTCGGAGTTTCTGTCTCCTATCTGGCATACCTTAAAGAAGGAAGGGTTGAATATCCGACCACGCAGACGTCGGGTTGTCCGTCGCATATCCGACCGAACTTACATAGGGAAGGGTCGGATATCCCAATAAGTAGACATCATAATTTCCATCACATATCCAACCTATCTTATTTAGGGAAGGGTCAGATATTCGACCAAGTAAACGTCGTACTTTCCGTCACATATCCGACCGAAATTACATAGGAAAGGATCAGATATCTGAAGAAGAGGCGCCTAAACTCCGACAGAAGTAACCACAGACAAAATACAAAGTCCGACAACATTTTCTGTCGGAGGCATGGCCCCGTCGTTGGAGGTATGGCACCGTCGTTGGAGGTAAGGCACCATCGTCGGAGGTATGGCACTGTCCTCAGATATGCGGCGAATTTGGGGAATTAAAAAATAAAAATATTAGTTCCAAACGGACTTCACCTACAATTGCCAATGGTGTACCTGTTCTCAAAAATTGTTTCCAAAGTTCCTTCTGCTATCATTCTCACTCATTTAGATGAAGTGGATAGATTGTTGAATGAATGGTTTTACCATGGATTTTATCAGACAACCATGAGGAAACATCCTTAGATAAGAGAAATTAATGAATAGTTTCATACTTTCTGACATGTAAAACTATCAGTGAGGAATCACAAGACATTTCATGCTTAATTAAAGACCCCAATGGATCCCTGACTTAAGTACTGGTGTGGAAGATCCATACTTGACAGATCATCTTTCTATCTATACTCCTGTATAATCAGATTTCTGTGACAGATTTCCTCTATTTGTACTTTTATATTATCTAATATAAAAGGTGAGATTTTTTTTTTCAAGTTCTTCAATGCACCTTAGTTGCTATTTCTAATTGTTGTTCAAGTTCTTCAATTGTCATCCTTCTTTCTTCTATATGCTGAGTCAATATTTCTTCACCACCTCATGCCAATTTTTTAAAATCTTTAGCAATGGTTCCACTAGCAAGAAATAAACAGAGGAAGGAGTGGGATTACAAACCTTTGGAGTCTTAAATAGTGATGTTGTAGGTCATGAGGCATAATTTTTATCTAGCAGAGATAGGTATTTTTTGCCCATGGTTGCTAACTTGTTGGACATGAAATGGAGTGTTTAGGGCCGACATTGGCATGTTGAATAAGGCATTTTCAATGTTGTGAGGGGGGACTGATTTTTATAAATAGGGTTGATTTCAGAGAAAGGCAAATGCTGTTACAATGCTAGAGATATCCAGGGGATAATTGGAGAAAGATGCATTAGCACAAAAGACAATTACAGAAGAAAACAAATCACACTCAAAATTTAATTCAAACCAACAAAATTGTTGGATGGTCCATAGTTATGGTGGGCATAGAACCAAACACTATGATAATAGGGGATTGTAGTAGGCAGTGTGCTTGAGAGTTGAAATAAGCCTGAAGAATTTGGACGTGACAGGGTGCAACTATGTAAATGGAAAGAAAGAATGCTTAGCAGAGCATACATCATAAACAAAATTTATTACAACTTATACAACAAACTACAAAATGCACATAGAAACCAACAATATGGAGAATGAGTTACTCTATTTTGGATATTTGTGCAAGGGAAATTCAGCCAATAAGAAAATGATGCTTGAGTTTCCTAAGGGTGAGTACAATAATATGCCTACACTACATCCTTCACTTGAATAAACATCATCAAATTGCATTTGAAAAATCTAAAATTGCCATCAATTAAAATTTACCAATCTAAAGGAAAGCCATGCAAGACTTGGAGGCATGCTCCTTCTTATGACAAAAAACACATGTAGGTTTCTTCTTTATTTAATCAACCTAAATAGTATAAGTAGTCATGTAATTGGGAAAACATCCACTTCAAGTCAATTATGTTAAAGGATGGCACAAATAAGTATGCAAAAATAAACTTGAAACACTAGTTCTATAGCCCTAGTTCTATCTAGACCACAACCAAATGGACTTTTATGTAGTTGTTGTAAAATGAAAAAAAAGTATGCAAGGTATACAAAGTTCTAGGTTGATATAATGTTAGGGAACGATTTTGATGGTGACATCTATTAAACAAAAAACTTGAATCAACGATAATAAAAATTAGCAATAAATAAACACTAGAAAAACCTTGAAAAAATGGATGGTCCAAAAAGACTAGTGTAGTAGCCCGTGGGTGATGTAACTAGTCAAGAAACAATCAAATATATCCAAGGAAAATCCATGATATAATACAGTAGGAAATATCTAATGTTGGACACTTATGTGGTCTCGTTGATCTCCTCTTTGTTTCAAGAATAATTTAATATTCTCTACTAAACAGGGCCAACCACGTGAAGGTGGAAGCTCTTATGGCCCCTCCCCCCCACTCACATCACTCTCAATTCCCCACACCCATGTGCAAACATGCGGATTTCATCATGAAAGAAACATTTACCATTCATTCAAAAAAAGGTAACATTCATTCATTCAGTAGGAAATTTTTTATTTATGACATTATATTATAAACAATTAGTACACATGGTGTTTCTTCATTCATTTTTTTAAGGTATTTTTCTCTTGACAAAATTAGCAAGAAACTCATCTTCTGGAACTTGTTGTTAAGTTCTTGGGGCTTCATCAACTTGCCGTGTTTTCTTCCTAGTAGAGTACTCACGACGTGGATGTTGTGGCAAGAGGTCCATATTTGCTGCAATAATGTGAAATGTTACATTGATATCTTCTAATATTATAATGACAAGTATTTCATTTAAAAAAACATCACAAAGATGTTTTTTCACCTGTTGTGGCCACATTATGTACTTCGTATTCCTGTCTAGGCTCATCCTATACAGTGTGAACATCTACATGCTCTGTAGTGGAAACATGGAAACGTACAATTAATATTCACCATATGCAATGCAATATTTAAAATTGTAGCATATGAATAAATTAATTACCAGCATTTGAATCATTGTCTTTGATTGGTTGTTCTCCATCCTCTACATTAAGTGGATTATTGCTTTCCTTCTCAAAACATAGTCAATAGTTTATGGAAAATATTTATAACGAATAGATTGCACAAGTAATAAATCTTCATCAACTATATTGATTTTATATACATGTGCGCAAGGTGGATCTCCAAAAGACTGTGTTTTCCGAGGAAATATTTTTCGGCGTTCAACAACAGCTCCAAAGCCGTGTTGGAATACAAGCTTCAAGTCTTCCTCAGTGGGCACTTCCTTGAATCGGTCGGCCTGCATATTTGCATAACATCGTGAATTTACCTTTTGTAGTGCAATAAAACGGAAATAATTTGCAATTTATTATTTGGATGCAATATGGTTTTTTCAATACTTACAATTCGTGCCGCCAAATTCGAATAACCACCAGGCCCAAGCTTGTGCTGACCAATTTTTTCTTGCCTTTCCTTTGTGGCCTTTGATGTGTATGAAAACCTATGAAAGTGTTGAAATACGTTAGATGTTTCAAATTTAATCTAAAAATTAATAATAATAAGGTTTAGAATTACATTGTGGAAAGTATAGCATACCTCCATGTGCCTGATGGTAGCTTTCCTTCTTTTCTCAGAGCCCTCTCCTTTCCATCTTCCACTAGGGATTTCCACTCTCTTGCTGGAATCATCAGAGGGTGCTCATACCTAGGGTTCCTTTCTAGATGAATCCTATATTGGTCCTAGACAATCTTCATATGTTGTCCAGCCTTCTTTTGGACCTCAACTCGATTAAAGGTCTTGTTGCCGAACAGGAAAAGCAAGAGATTATTGAGCTCATCTTTTAAATTTTTACTTTGTTTATCCCACCGTTTGTGTATGGTGGGCCCAAATATCTTCAATGACAAATCATTAAGATGTTTATAAAAAAACATCATTTCCCACAAAACAATCATGCCATGATTAGTTGAAAAACAGTGTTTTATCGATATATTACAATAAAATTATAAACACTAACTTGAACAATGTATAAATAACTCGAATCTTCTATATATTTATTGGAACAAGTTCTTCATCCACCAAAAATGTGGTCTGTAGTGTACCCGTGCTAGTGACACGGGAAGATCCAGGAAATGTTGCTTCAACAATAACAATACTAGAAGTCTTTGCATCTACCCCTTCTTCTGCACGATCTTGTGTGTGCTGGTCACTAGCAGGTTCACTCATAGCTGGCCTCTGGGGTGTCGCAAAACGTGTTTCTGATTATTCAGTTGAAAACAATGGCACATGACATGCACGTGGAATCATTTGCTCATGTGACGACTCTCCACGATTGTCACTTGTACCAACCCCTCCTTGACCACTAGTGTGTGGGCGCAAATAATCCTGGAAATTCAAACCATATTTTAGTTCACCATCATATACAAGTAAAAATTATAAAATACTAAATGAATTTATATTATGATTCAAGATTCCACAACTTACTTTCAAGGCCTAAGATTTCTTTACCAAGACATCAACCTTTGCTCTAATCTCATCTGTCTGCGGCTGAATGAATAGAAGACGGAGGATATCCTCATTAATTTTTTTCAAGGTATTCTCTATCATCTTAATCGGGTCTAGATAAGAACCAATGTTAGCATCGCGCATCAACTCATCCACATCAAAATCTATTGATTTATCTGATGCTGTATCATATGCCGAATCAGTGGTCTGCAACAAAAATATATAAAACATTACTAACGTGAAAGAAATAGATTGAGGAAAAAAGTATATTAAAAAAACATATCGATCATGATAGATTCATAAAATTACAATTAGGTTTACTTGATGCCTCTAGGTTGGTGTCATCTGATCCACAGCTGGGGACTTGCGCCGATCACCCCCCTGGAAAAAAATGTAGAAAACATTATCATAATGAAACCAATATACACACGAAAAATACATAACAAAAAAACATTATGCTCCATATTATATTTGTACAATTCCAATGAATTATACATGTTTCCTCAAGGATCGTCTACTCATCTGATCAATGGTAGGGGACCTGCCCTGATCTACTAATAGGGAGGAGCCCCTTACAACACCCTGCAACAAAAACATAGAAAAAACTAGATAAATGAAACCAAAATACTCACGGAAACAACATAATAAGAAAACATTTTGATGTATTTAAATTGTACAATTACAATCAGGTATACCTATTTCCCCAAGGATGTTGTTGTCTGATTAACAGCTGGGTGGTTTCTCCGATCAACACTCTACAACAAATATACAAATAACATTATATAAACCAAACGAATATACTCATGAAAAAACACAGCAAAAAAAAATCTTTTTCATATTATGTTTGTACTGTTACAAAGATGTATACCTGCTACCTTGAGGATGTTGTACTCATCTGACCAGCTGCTGGGGAGATGCCCCGATCACTACCCTACGAAGTAAATATAGAAAATTTAAACTAAATTATAACAATAGACTAATGAAAAATCGTCAAGATGTTAAATTCATTAATAAAAGGTTGGGTGAATTGTTAGATGTACCACTCCCAAAGTAATTGTGTGTGTATCTATTTGATTCAAATTGCAATTAATAAGCAACTCTTCCCCTGCAACTATTGATTTAACGGTACATACAAAAAGACGGTTTCCTTCATGCCCCTCAAATATGCAGTTGGGTTGCTTAATTGTAGACCCTGGTTGTGTACTATTTATAAACCCCGCAATATTCCCTGTAGCTTTTGGCCTTCCGTCAATGTACAACGTTGCTCCTTTATTTTGATCTTTGTCTTTCAGCTGTAAATAATTTGCTGACAATCCGTATCTGTGCATACTTCGTGTATATTGGACCAGGTGCATCCAATCTTTGTAGTTATAACAAGGTCCAACATACTCCATCAATTATGTACATCTTCTGTAACTGAACTTTATGTCATCCATGCAAAACAACCCCAAACCATGTAATGACAATGGTGCAATTCAATGTATCCTCTCGTTCACACAAAAATTTGTGTTTAGTTGAGGAATATCCTTGGGTACCCATGGTTTCACTATATGTTTGTACCTCAAGGGCACCTCGATGTTTCCTATTGTCATCATCATAGGAACATGATACCCCTTCAGCGAGAAAAAATGTAGTGCTTCACTCTTCCAGCAAAGCACTACATCATATGTTTCTAACCTCTTTTTTGTACTAAATCAACTCATTCTAAGTTGTTTTTAATAAATTTCAAGTTAATAGAATATTTTTCTATTTCAAGGAGTTTCTATGTTCATGTCTCTGTATTGTTTACCTCCTTTGCAGCATAATATTTTCTATGAATTTAACATTAACTAGTTTGCACAAGAATTTAATTTTGTAACATAGAAAAAAATGCTAACAGTTTAGTAATTCTACCATTCATCCATTTACAGTAGGTCTATTTCTTCAATGTCCTAAGCATATTTAGTTCTGAACTATTATTAAACATTTAATTATTAAACAAGGTATGAGAGAAGAAGAATACTTGGACTTATGTAGGTTGCAAATAGTCCCCTTGCTCGTGTAGCCTTTCTCGTACCAGCCTTTGCTCCCGCGGAATTTCCGGTCCAAGCCTTTTATTTACCAAAATAGATAAACCACCCTGCCAACCAGCTCTTATCGTGCTGGCCCTAGGAAACCGACGGGCTTCCTAACCCCCAAGCCCACAAACCAATAATCCCGACAGCAGCTTTCCTTAGTACCTTTCCATAGCTCAATAGTAATTTTTCCTTGAGTTAACCCCGCCTCAGTCTTTGAGTTTCCCACCTCCTCAAAGATTTGAGTTCTCCCCCTCCTCGGCATTCCTCCTTTTCATCAAAATATCAAGTGTACTTCTCCAAAAGAAAACCAACAAACAACACCCCCCCCCTTTTCCTCCGTAAGACCTTTCCTATATATCCCAATTTTCCTCCTCCTTGCTTCATCCTTACTCCACCACCCTCACTCAATGTCTCGGGATCCAAAAATCATTAATGCTATTCCACTATTCAAGAACAAATAATATTTAAATATATTTACCGATTCTTTTAATTCTCGAGCAGTTAAACAATAAAATGCTAATTATGTTGGGCCTGTCAAATTGAAACATTTATTTATTTATTCTTGGAATGACCAATATTGGTTTTTACGAGGCTTATTTACGAATTGACAATTCAATCCACCGCTCTTGTTTTAACTTTTTTAGGATAGAATAATAAATACCATGCTTGACGTTTCATAATGGAGATGCTTAATATTCAATACAAATCAAATTTCACTATCATGTTTTAATTTACAAAATAAGTTTAATAATCATATCATTTGAATAAAATAATATTAAAGTCATTCAATCATATCATACTGGGTTATTCTACTTATACCATTATTGGTTCTTTTTCAATCAAGCATGTAAACTTTCCCGATAATAGAATAATTTATTTGAACAATCAACACTAATAATATTAATAATTCCTTTAAAGAAAGGAACCATGATATATCAATTTATTTTAGACAAAACATGTTTAATAGTTTAATTATAATGGTACATATGCTAAACAAAATAATGCTATTGCTGTAAACCAAGCAATAACTATGTTACTAACTGCATTTATCTTAAGGAAACAATGATTAATTACTAATTCATCACTTATAAGTAGCTTACTTAAAAATCAATTGACCTATTTATACATATCCACATGACTTAAACATTCATTATCCGAACCTGATTAATGCACGACTGAATCTTATACAAAACAACATTATGATCATTTATCATGTTAATACTAGTGTACATGTGCAAGGTGTGCATGCGTGGCCAGCGTATGCACAAATCATATATGTACTATATGAAAAAATTATTTCTCCTATGTGTATTTACTAATTGACATAATCAAAATCATTCGTGTAGACATAACAAACATACATTCAACATAAGCATTTTAGTATCTTTTAGTCATTTAACAATTAACAACCAAATTATAACATCATTATATTTTCAGATTCTTAATAATTTTAATCAATCAATTATTTTCAAGGAAGAGGTACCTACTACTACTAAGTCAGGATCAAGGGATACCCAACCCTCAATAGTACTAACATATCCTCCCATCCTAACCTACGTCCGCATCCTCCCTATCCTTCCTCTGCTAGTACAAAAGTGGATGTCAGCTATACTGACCTGGCCACATAAAACCTGAGAGTGGTAGCGTCGGCTAACTAGCGGACCTAGCCTCACCTAGCAGGCATCTAACCGTTGTCATCACAACAACTTGGGGAGCGTGTCTCAGCACGACCCTCCCACGACCTTGGATATTATAGAAACATAGGGTATAACATACATCCATCCCTCTCAACATCTTGGGTCTATACCCTATCAAAACCATACTATGTTGCTATCGAGATTATTGGTCTGTGTCATCGTATCATCAACTTTGGTAAACAAGGCTCTCTGCAAAATAGGTACTACACCATACTTCATATCAAGTATCCGACTATTACATAACCCCTGTGTCCTGCAGATTAGTACTTTACAACCATACATTTATAACAATATTTCCATTCGATGATCATCCGATCCATATTATCAACACCATTTACTTCATCACATAAAATCCTTAAATCGATCACAACATACGTACCACATCATATATATCACATTTCATCAAGGATGATTATTAAACATACATTGTCATTATGAAATAAAAGAATCTCATGATAACTACAACATAGTAACCACATAAACCTAATAAAATCATGAGGATGGTAACATCATAACATCATAATTGTAGTATCAACATGAGCATAGTAACATCCTAAACATAGTAGCAACATATCATCAGGTCTAACATGCCGAAAATATAGTTCACTCTATCTAGCTGAGTCCAACAGATAATAAGCAAATAAAGTGAAAGGTGTCTAACTGATAAACATGCCTAGTCAAAAGATGGGGCGTTACATACACCCACCCTTCAGGAAACTTCGTCCCGAAGTTATGGTCATAATAATTTGGGGAATATCTTGACGCAAAATCTCTTCATTCTTGCAAGTAACATGTGTTGGCTATACTTGCCCTACTTAGCTTTGAATTGACCGAATATGTCGATATTATCTTATGGTTTTACTTCTTTTATCCCCTGATATGTATTCTAATAATTAAAGAAACATTTAGATTGATCCTTCTATTGAATCTCAATATTATATCTAGAATTCCTAAGGTTATAATCAAGTGCTATCCACCTTAGTATCCTACTTCTTACCGTTTAACAATATCCTTCAAGTTATAACGTCCAGAGAGGTTTACTCGTCACAAAAGCTTATATTGATCCAACTTAGCATGAAATAATCAACAATTTAAAAATGGAGGTCTTTAGAACTCATAATTTGTAGTCACTCAACATGCAACTACCAAGGACCCTTAAGGTTGGTATACCTCTCTTAGGGGAGAAGGTTCACGTCCTTAAAATCCTAAGGTCCTACATTATTATTACCTTAGTGTTAGCAAGCAATCTGCATCCTTGATAACCATAAGTATTGTAACAAATATTAAATTAGGAGAACTATTATTCATTAGAATGTTTTTGGTAACTATATCTTATCAAAATGTTTAAGTTCATTTATTATATTTGTTAGGATATTTTAATACTCCATTCTGTAATTGGGCTTTAAACATCGTAACTTTATTCATTGCGATGCACATCAGTTCCTGTTCTGCCTCCATTATTATCCCATTTACTTGCATTATTATTTCACTTAACCTTGTTGAGATTTCACTCATGTTCATTCGGGGTAACTTCATTAGTTCCTCAATAATTTACATGCATTTATATTTTATTGCTTGCTCATTTTGTAATTATTAATTCCTAGTTGTTTCTCAATAATATTTTCCCCAAATCATGAAAATTTAATATAAGCAAGACTAGCGACATATAACCCCTACCCTTTTCTTGCACATACTTAGTTCCTTCAATCTCTTTCCACTTACTATATTGAAACACGACTAATTGCACACAATGTGGCAGAATACATCATACTGATTAATTAGTACTATCAGGCATCAATCCCCAACACTTGTGCACATATATTTATTTACCAATTTGATGCCTAGATTCAACTATGTTAGCTCAAACTATGGTGTTTTGCCAATACAACTAGACTATTTAATGTCTCCGCATACATGAAGGTATTTTAAGGCGTAATGTAACTCATTCATTATACATAAGTTATGGGTTTATAGCATATCCATTCCTTACCGCATTGTATCGTTGCAACACTCGAACATAAACAAACATGAAATTTAGCTATGCATTTGTTTATACTTATGTGTAAGGAATAGTTTGTCAGGATTGTCGTGTTAACTCTATGGTTGTTTTTATTAAACTGCTTCGTCATGTAAAATTTTTAGTGTCCTAGTGTTCATCTCGTCGTGTTGGTCTCATCGGTGTCTCGTTTATGAGATTCTGCGTTCGTCTCGCCCCTTCGACTATAGGTCGAAGTCTCGAGAGAAGGCATTTTGGGGTCTTAATACTTAAAGTTATGGTTAAGCATGAATACTTACATTTTAGTTAACTTTTAATGGCAACCCTTAATCTAATTAATCTAATCTATATTGACCTTATGAACATTAAGTGTCAACCCTTAATGTTAATTTTTATGTTCGAGCAACACCCATTCTTTAGTGTCAATTCATAAAACTTTTATAGTTAACTGTATTAAAATTTTAATTTTAATTTTAATAAAGCAACAAAATAGAATTGATATCATTTTTATTTTATTTTATTTTTACAAGTTTTATATGATTTATAAAATGAGATATATAATCAACCTATGTAGTTTATATGGATTATCAAAATATATATATAATTTAAAATCTAATTTAAATAAAATCAAAGTTAAATAAAATGAAAGTAATTAAAAAAAATAATGAAAATATGAAAATCTATGTTACAATCCACGCATTTATCACAATTTGTAAATTATTATTATATTTTATTTTATTTTATGGCCTCTCCACCTATCTTTCCCCTTCTCCCCACGCATCGCTAGCTACCACCGCCAGCCATCCCCCACTGCCCCTCCACGTGACAACCCAGCTACTCACCTCGCCTTCCCTCCATTCGCCTAAGGGAGCCCACAAAGAGGCAACCTGCATGTCTGCCATGCGTCGACTCACATGCCACCAGGTGTTTGTCCTCTGGAGCCTGGGTGGAGGGCGGTCTACCTCTTTTAATCAACCCTCCTCATCCCCATGCGCGAAGGAGAGTTTTTTTTGTTTCCGTGAGGTCCGTAGTTCTGTGCCTCTTGACAACAGTCATGGTGAGCTTGGCTCCGTGTCTTTGTTGAGTTCAAGTAGCTAAATTTAATTCGAAAAGATGACTGCAAGCCTCACTATTTATTAATCTCAAAGGCCAGACTCCACTGGCTCTTCTGATTCATGACTCTCCACCAAATTCTCATTTTCGGAGATCCCCACTTGCAAAATCTTCTCCTCTTGGTGCTCTGGTGCATAGATCTATTTTATTTTATTAAATTTTTTTTTCTACATATATTTCATAAGCACAACAATGACATAACATTTCCCATCCACCTCTTGATGCACTCGACCTGAGGGCTGAGTTGCGTTTCTGTTTGTTTTTGTTTTGTTTTGTGTCCAATTTACTGTTTTGTGTCCAATTTACTAATGTAATTTGTCTGGCATTACGCTAGTTACGAGTAATTTGCTGGTTATTTAAAAAAAAAACATTTTGATGTTTCTTACAAAGACAGTTACAGTTATTGTACAAACTACTTTGCATAGAGGCTTCTATCCTTGCTATTAGCCGTAGATTTCCATGGCTATCATAGGATTTAAGGCTTAGCCAACTGATTGCTCTTTTAAATGGGATTTGTTTTCCTGTTTACAGCTTAGTGATATTTATTTTTTGGCTTTTGCATTAAACTTTACAACAATGGTTTGTGATATCGAACATCATCATACTATGGCCCTTTTTTTTTTTTTTCAGCCCAGTTGGTAAGTCAAGCTGTTGCTATATATTAATAGAAGGTCGATGGTTTGATTACAACGGCGATCAATATGGCCTTTTTGAAAATATTTATAATCCTTTATTTTCTATTCATGTGTGAAATTAAAACCCTAGCGAAATCCATTCCCAAAAGGGGGTTACCAAGACCAACTCTTCCAGGCCCCATTCTTCTACACAAATCCATTGTAGAGAGGACCAACCGTCTCCCACAATACTTGCACTATCATCCAACCAATGTTGTATTCTATCCTGCTATTCCATTAGCAGACATCAATGAATATGTCTAGCAGGTAGGTAGGTACCACTGTGGGATTTCAATGAATGTAGCTAGGTCTTGTTGTTCTGAAAATCGAGTATATCTCAGCGCTATCAGTTCTCTTAAATCGATCAACTCTCTTCTTTCGTAAAGACTATACACAGGTCACATAGAGATAATACGATACACATTTTATTCCCAATAGCCCTTCACATCAAAGCATTAGCTAATTATATTATCTACGTTATTTTTACTTAGTGCTCCGTAGAACATACAATGGCTCTTTCTTTTGTTTTAGATGATGATCATGAGTGGATTTTTGTAGCTTGCGATGTAGATTTTCAAGAGTGCATTGCCATCTTAAATTTCTTCGGTGCTTTAAACTTGTAGTTGACGATATATCTTCAAACGTAGGAACCTCATGTGAAAGTTCAAGACGACTGTGAGTTAAAAAGATTCTGCAACCCTCCGGGCGAATGTTTCAAAAAAAATTGGAGCTAATGTTTGTAGTTTTCCTTTCAAATTATATAGTTTTATAGGTGAGCTTTTGTTAATTGATTTTGCCTCAGATAGCTCTTGCTGTAATTTAGGTTTTTTTTTTTTTTTTTTAACATAATGAACTATATACATGCCATCTCTAGGCAGGGAAAACTATATATTTAGTTTTTTTATAATCATGCGTCCCATTGATTTGATTTGAAAGTGATTTCAGATTAGGTTTAGTTAGAGGCTTTGATATATGTTTTCTTCCTCCGTGGTTATCTTACCAGGAATAAGAAACCGACAACATTATCACAATTTTAATAATTGGAAAATTATCACACATAAATATTTTAGGAGAAATAGTGTGAAACTCTAAATGCTTGTTTATATTTACACTTAACCTACTCAATTTTCTGTTTAGATCTTTGTCCATGTTTTGCATATTTTTGTATACTGTAAATATTTCAATTTAAATTTAGCCGAGTTCACTCTATCATACATATGTAATGTGTTTACAGATAATATATAGGAAACATATTACCCTTCGTTTGTTTTCAAGAATATCTACTTCCTTACAATATGGAATATAAGTTTTCTAATTGTTTCTTTATTTTATGCAGGCAGTATAGATGCTACAGAGACTAGTGAAAAAAGTTTCACAATGTTCCTTTTACCTGTTCTAATATATATATATATATATATATATATATATATATTTCCTTTAGCCTACTAATGTGATTTATGTTTATGTATTTGGCACGTAATCCATAACTGAGTTTTAGATTCTTCGTGTTCGAATTTTCCACACAAGGTTTTGTCCTAAGTTACTTGTCGTTATATAGGATTTAGACTTAGTGAAATTTCATGATAGTAAGGTGTGTACAGGCCTCTTAAGGTCTGAGTTTTTGAGCCAGTGGCTCTGCTACCATCTGTAGTGCTTCACTCTTCCAGCAAAGCACTACATCGTATGTTTCTAACCTCTTTTTTGTACTAACTCGACTCATTCTGAGTTGTTTTTAATAAATTTCAAGTTAATAAAATATTTTGCTATTTCAAGGAGTTTCTATGTTCATGTCTCTGTATTGTTTACCTCCTTTGCAGCATAATATTTTCTATGAATTTAACACTAACTAGTTTTCACAAGAATTTAATTTTGTAACATAGAAAAAAATGCTAACAGTTTAGTAATTCTACCATTCATCCATTTACAGTAGGTCTATTTCTTCAATATCCTAAGCATATTTAGTTCTAAACTATTATTAAACATTTAATTATTAAATAAGGTATGAGAGAAGAAGAATACTTGGACTTATGTAGGTTGCAAATAGTCTTCTTGCTCGTGTAGCCTTTCTCGTCCTAGCCTTTGCTCTCGCAGACTTTCCAGTCCAAGCCTTTTATTTACCAAAATAGATAAACCACCTTGCCGACTAGCTCTTATCGTGCTAGCCCTAGGAAACCGACGGGCTTCCTATCCCTTGAGCCCTAGGAAACCGATGGGCTTCCTAGCCCCTAAGCCCTAGGAAACCAACGGGCTTCCTAGCCCCTGAGCCCTAGGAAACCGACGGGCTTCCTAGCCCCCGAGCCCACAAACCAATAATCCCGACAGCAGCTTTCCTTAGTACCTTTCCATAGATCAATAGTAATTTTTCCTTGAGTTAACCCCACCTCAGTCTTTGAGTTTCCCACCTCCTCAAAGCTTCAAGTTCTCCCCCTCCTCAACATTCCTCCTTTTCATCAAAATACTAAGTGTGCTTCTCCAAAAGAAAACCAACAAACAATACCCCCCCTTTTCCTCCGTAAGACCTTTCCTATATATCCCAATTTTCCTCCTCCTTGCTTCATCCTTACTCCACCACCCTCACTCAATGTCTCGGGATCCAAAAATCATTAATGCTATTCCACTATTCAAGAACAAATAATATTTAAATATATTTACCGATTCTTTTCATTCTCGAGTAGTTAAACAATAAAATGCTAATTATGTTGGGCCTATCAAACTGAAACATTTATTTATTTATTCTTGGAATGACCAATATTGGTTTTTACGAGGCTTATTTACAAATTGACAGTTCAATCCACCGCTCTTGTTTTAACTTTTCTAGGATAGAATAATAAATACCACGCTTGACTTTTCATAATGGAGATGCTTAATATTCAATACAAATCAGATTTCACTATCATGTTTTAATTTACAAAATAAGTTTAATAATCATATCATTTGAATAAAATAATATTAAAATCATTCAATCATATCATCTTGGGTTATTCTACTTATACCATTATTGGTTCTTTTTCAATCAAGCATGTAAACTTTCCCGATAATAGAATAATTTATTTGAACAATCAACATTAATAATATTAATAATTCCTTTAAAGAAAGGAACCATGATATATCAATTTATTTTAGACAAAACATGTTTAATAGTTTAAATATAATGGTACATATGTTAAACAGAATAATTCTATTGCTGTAAACCAAGCAATAACTATGTTACTAACTGCATTTATCTTAAGGCAACAATGATTAATTACTAATGCATCACTTATAAGTAGCTTACTTAAATAAATCAATTGACCTATTTATACATATCCACATGACTTAAACATTCATTATCCGAACCTGATTAATGCACGACTGAATCTTATACAAAACAACATTATGATCATTTATCATATTAATACTAGTCTACATGTGCAAGGTGTGCATGCGTGGCCATCGTATGCACAAATCATATATGTACTATATGAAAAAATTATTTCTCCTATGTGTATTTACTAACTAACATAATCAAAATCATTCGTGCAGACATAAAAAACATACATTCAACATAAGCATTTTAGTATCTTTTAGTCATTTAACAATTAACAACCAAATTATAACATCATTATATTTTCAGATTCTTAATAATTTTAATCAATCAATTATTTTCAAGGAATAGGTACCTACTACTACTAAGTCAGGATCAAGGGATACCCAACCCTCAATAGTACTAACATATCCTCCCATCCTAACCTACGTCCGCATCCTCCCTATCCTTCCTCTGCTAGTGCAAAAGTGGATGTCAACTATACTGACCTGGCCACATAAAACCTGAGAGTGGTAGTGTCGGCTAACTAGTGGACCTATCCTCTCCTAGCAAGAATCCGACCATCGTCATCACAACAACTTGGGGAGTGTGTCTCAACATGGCCCTCCCACGACCTCAGGTATTATAGAAACATAGGGTGGAACATACATCCATCCCTCTCAACATCCTGGGTCTATACCCTATCAAAACCATACTGTGCTGCTATCGAGATTATTGGTCTGTGTCATCGTATCATCAACTTTGGTAAACAAGGCTCTCTGAAAAATAGGTACTACACCATACTTCATATCAAGTATCCGGCTATTACATAGCCCCTGTGTCCTGTGGATTAGTACTTTACAACCATACATTTATAACAATATTTCCATTCGATGATCATTTGATCCATATTATCAACACCATTTACTTCATCACATAAAATCCTTAAATCGATCACAGCATACGTACCACATCATATATATCACATTTCATCAAGGACGATTATTAAACATACATTGTCATTATGAAATAAAAGAATCTCATGATAACTACAACATAGTAACCACATAAACCTAATAACATCATGAGGATGGTAACATCATAACATCATAATTGTAGTATCAACATGAGCATAGTAACATCCTAAACATAGTAGCAACATATCATCAGGTCTAACATGCCGAAAATATAGTTCACTCTACCTAGCCAAGTCCAACAGATAATAAGCAAATAAAGTGAAAGGTGTCTAACTGATAAACACGCCTAGTCAAAAGATGGGGCGTTACAAAAAATTCCATGCGTTTATGGAATTTTCTTCTGATTTTTTGACATCTAGTTGATATAACTCTTGTAGACCTACTGGATGTCTCACTTTCATCTAGTCTTACTAAAATCCCCTCACTCGAGGAAGAAAGATCTGACAAATACCTGTTTGGTTCTACTTGCACCATGGGAAAAAATTTCAAATAGGACATTCAAAGGTGATCCCAATTCTAAAAGAGGATGATGATATGGTGCTCTAAGGTGAATTAATTGCCTTGCATGAGAAAATTATGTCATGGGTCATGTCATATTATTATAAAATCCATAGAGGTAGACACCCTTGGGTGTTAAGATATGAATGGTTGTATGTGTTAGCACTCAGAATTTCTCCCCTAGTTGTGGGAGGATAGTTCCAAGGTAACTTTTTCAAACCAATCTTCAGGAGGAAACTGGATTTTTTCCTACCAGAGAGGGCTCTCTCGAAAATAAATACAATGGCCAGACATATATCAAAATGATTGTGCTTTAAAATTGTAAAAGGCTTAAACACATGGATACCATTGGGAATGGAGTCAAATCAAAATTGATTCAAGGGTAATCAGAGCTTAAACAATATTGGTTTTTACAAAGGAACGATAGCTATTTTCTTCATAGTCAAGTTCTTGTTTGCAAGTGATAATAGAAGAAAGAGAGACACTCCATCAACATTGGGCATCAATTGTGGATGAATCCACCATCAACTTTAGAGGAATAATTATGAATACTTAGATCCAATAAATTAGAGCATGATAACATGAATTCTGACTTAATCAAACTCTCATCTAAGCATGAAAGAAAACATAATGGAAAATAGAGATTACAGGAATAACAAATCACATGAGAACGAGAAAATTACAGACTGTAAATAAATAACACATGAATCTTTTCTTTTGAAAATGTGTTCAACTCTACAGGCAATTTCTATTAAATCTTGGAGAAGCTTGTTACAAAATGAGTGTTCCTTTCACGAGTTCCAACCCTGATTACATTGTCAAAATTTGCTTTTATACATTGAAGGCCTCTTGGGGCAAAACCTAATTGCCTTATTTCTAAAAATAGTAAACTTTGAACTACTTATTACATTCTATTTCTGTCAAAATTTACATAATTTATAATTTTCCAAAATATAACATTTGGTGTTTTTTTATCAGCTGCATCTACTGGCGAAAATATCTTGCTCGGACAGGAATCTTCAAGTGTGCAGATTGTACTTCATGTTTGCATACTTCTCCACTGTTTTCCACTGCTCTGTAGAAGGTATTTCATAACTGGTCATTTCTTTGACTAGAACCTTCATCTCCACATGATCTTCAATAGATATTGGAGGTATCTTTGCACCTATCATTACCAACTAGTTTAGAATTTCAAAGTCATCTGCAATATTTTCCAATACAATTTTCCCTGTGAAGACATGGGTCATATCTTCAAAATTTTCATGGTTCATCCCAATTTCAAACAAAAAAGTCTTATAATCATTCTGGGAGATCAACTTATTATCTTCATCCCAAAAGGAAGGAATCCCTTTCTGAATTAGATTTGCAAATTATCTTTTGAAATATTCCATCCGTTTCTTCATCTGATCTGCTTTAGCTTGGACATTCTCAACATGAGAATGTTTTCCAAGGAATCTCTTGGCCCAGTTTATTACTGCTATTCTATCTTTAATGGCTAATGACTTCAAATCATCCTTTGTCAAGGTGTTCAGGAAATTAATGGTATTCTGGGTTGTTTCCTTTGGATTTTTATCCAAAGTCTCTCCCATTACTGTACAACTCTGTATGTTGTGATTTGCTACTGTCTCTTTTGTTTTCATAAAATTTAAATAAGGCCTGAATTTTGTAGCTTTGTTTATTATTGAATCCCCAATAAGATTCTTTGCACCTTGCAAAGGAAGATGTCCTATTACCTGAGATATCAATCCCTGATTTTTATCAACCAACTCCTTATTCTTATCTTCTAGCTCTTTTCTTTCTCCATCTTTCATCTGATTTTTTTCTTCTAACCTCTGCTTTTCTTCCTTTAACTCTTTGATTTCTACTTCTTTCAAGCTCATGTGAGACATGGCTTGAATTAGACTTTCTGTGTTTGTTTCTTCACTGTTTTGACCTACTCCTTACCTTTCCTGCACAACACTTGCTAATTTTTTCTTCAAATCCTCAACCTGAGTCTTGAGACTCAACCTATATTTTTCCCACCTTACTTCTTTTTCTTCATATTTAATTAACTTTTCTTTATAGCCATCTAATTCTTGTGACAAGGACTCTCTTTCTTACTCCAAAACAGTCAATTCAGATGCTTGAATTAATTGAGATGCTGGAATTTCAAGTTTCTTTTAAAGCAACTAAATAATGTTCTCCTTTTCAATTAAAAGTTTCTTGCTTGCTTCACCTTTGTTTGGCTCATCATTGGTTTCCATCAAATCAACTTGCAACTTCTTAATTTGTTGTTGATGAGATTTATTTTCTGTCCTTTCTTATCTTAATTGGATTTCCAACCTGTTCACTGTATTTTGCAATTTTACAATTTTCAGAGTGGCTTTCATCAAATCTATGTAAATGAATTCTCCGGTTTGCCTATGCAAATGGATCTTGTATGGAACTGGTATCTTCATGAAAATTTCGTTTCATTTCTATGACTCTTTCATCCGATGATACAACCAGATTTAGAGTATTCTTTGTGGGATCCCTAGTGATCATTAAAGTAATTTCTGAATCTAATACATTTCTGACTTTGGGATACAATTGTTTTTTTTTTATGCAACCTGCTGGTCTTGAACATACTTAACATACAATTCATCTCTTGACTGAAACTTATCACTATCACCTGTAGCCTTAGCCTCTTCAAACTTATAATCATACACTTGAATTTCTAGACCTTGGTATTTTTCTTTTCCTTTTTCTTTTCCACTATCTAACATAATCAATTCATCTTGTTGACCTGATTTTAACCTTTTAATTCCTCCCTGTTCTTCCACTTCCATGCCAACAGTTTCATGAAAACTTCTCTTGCCGGCAATTTCAACTTTACTTGGCGTAGGAACCAACTCAGTTGAAAATTTTCCTAATGTAGAAGGATTGGATTGTGAACATTCCGAAACCTCTGCATCAGACTCATATTGCAACAGATTAACCTTTCTAGATAATCCTTCAACTTCTTGATGATCGAATGCCCTACTTTTGTTTTGTTGCCTCCTCTAGGAAATGATATGGCATGGGTCATAATTGATAGCAATGGCCTTCTTAAAGTTCATCATCTCCAATTGTTTTTCTACAAATGAAAGAGCATTTATGTTTTTAATGATGAAAAGGCCTATTTTTAAAGGGAATTTCATGTCTTAAGAATTTTTGAATGCCAAAAAATAATAATTTTCACAATTAAATTCTTCGTGATGAACTCCAAGGAAAATACCCTCAGTGTCAAGAAAGATGGTAAAATATATGGCTCTTTAACAAAACCATACAGTCTGATCACTGTGTGTTTTTTTAGCAAAAACTAGTCACCAATTGCCTTTTCGGGACTCAACTGCATCAGGGTCTTCATTTCTGGTAACACTCTTGGTAAAGTTTCCTTAAAAATTACCCTATGCACCTCTTATAATATGAGATTCATAAATTTGAACATGTTTTCTATTGTAGCTGAAAAAAATGCCTTTGGGAAATGCAAGTTCCCCTCACTTGAAAACAAGAACATTTTCATTAAGTAGGATTGAAATATGAAATGTTTGGTACTATGGAAATTCACTAACTAAGAATGAATATTCTTAGCTAGGAATTCATCAAACTTAAGATAGGAGACTTGATTGGACTCTATATCTGATACATCTGAACTCAACCTAAAAAGTAAACTTAATTGAACTTCAATGACCACTAGGTCATTATCAAGCCCTAAAAACTGAGAAATTAATGAAAAAACAAGCTGCAGATTTTCATTGAAAGAGGTGATATCTAGTGGGTAAGGTGTGTTGTCAATTGCAATGTCTGGTTTGAGGTAGTTTGACAGAAAAGCTAGCTTGGTTTTGGGGAGAGACTGTCTATACAAACTAACCAGATTGTGTTCGAAAAAATCTTCTTAGCTCTAGGAAAAAGACAAAGGGACTTCTAATGACTTCTTAACAACTGACGAGTTAACAGGGCACAATATTTTTTCCCTTGACGGATTCATGACCACCTTTTCAATTTGGGAATAGTTTTTAGCACACTAGGAAATGAAATCGAGAAATCTTAGGGTTTGCTCAGGGAATAAATAAACACAATTTGATTCATGAATATTATGTATTTCTAAATTCTGTTTCCGCAAACCCTCCAATCTGTTTTTGATATATGAAATAGAAACCTGGGTCATAACAGTGTCGTAAACATCCCCATCCCTATCCTCCAGAAATTCTTCTAATTTTACGAATTCAACACTTTGAAATGCTACTCACCATATCTTTCCATTATGTAGAACCTTCTAAACCATTTGCATGGGTCTTGAAAAACCTACCTGGAAACTAGCGGACTGAAAAGGTATGTTCCGTAGTCTTCCTGCTTCATGCAAGCGTCCCAATCACTCGATGCTCTGATGACAAATGTCAACCTTCATGTGCGTTTTCCTTTTTATACTCTTCGATGGTGGTTTCACAACGTCGGGAAGTGGTTTCTCTTACCACCCTCCCAAGTTGCAAAATGTCGTGGTGTCGACGCGTGTAGGGCGGTTTGGTATTTCGCAACCGCCAAGCATTTCACTCCCACGTGCATGTTGGCAGCACGAAATCCATACGAGTCGTTGATTTGCTCGCCACCCTATCATTTCATTGTTGATCATGCTTTCCATTTAAAGGCTCCCCAATAGATATTTCAATAGATTTTTCTTGCGTTATGTCCCTCGTTTCTCTCTCCGACGAAACTCTGCCTCTGCCGTTGATCTTTTCCTGTGTCAATCTAGACCATTATTTCCCTCATATGATATCTCAAATTGCTTCATTAACCCTTTTAGCTCCCTTTGAACTTGGTCGACGGTCATGTGGGACATTTTCTTCGGGACTGGGCACTTTCCTCACAAAGATTTAGGTGATATCCCAACTTAGTACAAAAACTAAAAAATAAAATTAAAAATAAAAACTAAAACTAAAACTAAAATATAAAAAAATAAAAATTAAAAGTAAAATAATAAAATAACAAATAAAATAAAAAGGAGTCATAAATAATAACATAAATCATAGGTGGGGTACTAGGGTCATTTAGGGGACAAACAACCATAGTACCCAAAGGACCAAAAACAATAAATGGTGGTACAAACAACTCAAGATGGGCGAAATGACCCTACTAACCACACGCCAAGGACAAGGTACCACAATACCAATAAACAACAAAGGTGTAAGGACCAAAAGTAAATCAACCAAGGTGGGGAAGGTACAACCAATCATCTCTCTCTCAAATGTACAAATGTTCCATACCAGGCTAGATCCAAATCCTAGGCTCTATCAAGCATCGAGAGGGATCAAATCTCCCGAGGTGCAAACCTAGGCTCAGGTATTGCACTCAAGGAGCTATTCAAGGAGAGCTATTAAAAATAAATTACTATAACTAACATAAGAAATAGAAATTACACGATCTCCCTCATATTTACTTTTTACTTTGTATTATTCTTTTTTGTTTATGGCCGACATAATATTTATTAATTTTTACTTTGTATTATTCTTTTTTGTTTATGGCCGACATAATATTTATTACTTTTTACTTTGTATTATTTTGTTACTCGACAAACACTCGACTAACAAGATATCCCTCATACTGGGCTGTAGAGCGCCTCTCGATGCAATAACCTGAAAGTTCATCATCACTGTATGAAGAAGGGTCCAGATGGATCATGTGGTCATGATGAGGTATATCGGCCTTGGGAATGAGTTTGACGCTAAACAAATAAATCTCATACATTAATGCCCATAATTGGTAAAGGAATGGCCATAATTGTTGGCACACAATTTGGAAAAGAATTAAGGTTTGAGTATGTCAAGCACACCCGATATCTAGAGTATGAGCAATATAACATCTAAACTAGCATATTGGATGCCAATTTTATATAAAATCATGACAATGTGGGGATAAGATATATATAACCATGAGAACTAGCTATGGTTATTGAAGACTTGTTGAGTTCTAATGGAATCAACAAGCTTAGCAAGGAAAAACAACTGAATATAGCCTACATCGAGGCTTGAAAATGTTTTATTTTCCTTAACATTTAGATGAAATATGGGTAGTCAACAACTATGGATCATATGGGCCAATCCATACATAGCTATGAGTACATGAATAACCTAGGCATCCTTGTGACTTCACAATCCCTTATTTTAATTTTATATTGTATTTTAAGCTTATGTGGATCCCCTAATCCTCACGAGGGTTTAAACTAGATTTTAATTCCCAAATTGAGTTAACCATGCAATGGTTGGAAACTGACCCATCACTTGTAACCATGCATCCATGCATCCATGTAATAGCTCCTTGTAACTACCTCTTATTTGAACTGCCAAAGATATGGAAGGTCAAATAAGGTCAAATATATGCAATAAATCCTTGCAACTACCTCTTATTTGACCTTGCCAACCCCGTTTGAAACAATGTCACCCCTCAATCCACATTCAAATCTACATACATGAAGCTTATAAAGTTGTTTCCACATTCAATCCCCTTTGCTAGTAAATGCACAAAAATGGAAAATAATTTAGACAGTTTGGTATTACAAGCTACAAGACATGACAAGGTCGGATAGCTAGCAGCATGACAAGCTACAAGACATTCTTGAAGGCATCATTGCTGATTTGAAATAAAATTGCAGCAATCCTGATCTAGGCTGCTAGCTATAAAACATATGTTTTTTTCACATCATAAACAAAAAATATGGCTACTTTAATAAACCTTCTAATATCCATGCAAATATATATACTGGATTACATAAGCGGTTTTTTATGGCAAATATATAAATATATACAACAATTTACTTCCAATGCATGCTACAAAAAATAAAACTCCACCACATAATATATTAAATATAACATGCATACCAAGAAAATAATGGATTGGGGTTGCAATATCACCCATCCAAATATGGAAAACAAGTATACTAATGGCCATTTCCATTGCCATCCAAAACAACGGTTAAAGAAAATGGTTCAAATTTGCCAACAATCTAAAGGACATGGGTATCGACATGGACCAAAGGATAAGCAAACAATTCAAATGGTAAGGATCTACATCCTTATCACCACTCTTAATTCTAGACCCTCACATAGTCCTTAATGTTTATGATCTTATATTACATGGGTAAGGATTTTAAGAAAGTGGGTATTGTTATTTAAAGGTCAAATTGAAGCATGAAAAAAGGGGTATTCACCTAGGCATGGAAGCTTGATGAAAGTAAGTGCACACATTTTTCCTTTGAGAGCTGTGATGACATTCCAAGGGAACCTTCCAATGCATAAATGTGCACATAAATATGTAGATAAGTGCAACTAAATGTGAATGTATGTCCTTCCAAGTACATTACAAATGTCTATAGGAACTACATCAAACATGATTAATATTTTGTTGGGGAGAATGTCAAAAGTAAGCCACATTATTGGGTCTCTTTCTGTTGTCTAATCCAGTACAATAACTATGGATTTAAACATGATCTTATGCCTCTTGTTGTAACACTAAGGTCACCACAATAGGGTGAAAATCTAAGTTGATGTTGGATTAATTCATTCTCTAAACGGAATTTACATTGCAGCTGAACAAAAGAAAAAGAGTCAATTCCCACAATGTGTATCGATCAAAGAGTAATATTTAGTAGAATTATAACATATTACAGAGTGGATGGGATCTTGATATTTTAGAGGAAAGGACCTAAGATTCTGATGATGAAGGGGTAGCTAAGGCTGGCAGTCCTATGCTCTCTAAGCATAGTATTTTTTTTCAATGAGTCATGTTGGTAGTACACATAAGTCTCTTGGGATATTTAGTACCACACCATCACATGTGCATGACAATATGAAATTGTAGACACAAAAATATTTTCCCAAGGAAACCCCAGAAGCATGTGTGCATAGTAGAGGAACACATACATAGTTCAATAGCATGTTATTTAGGTTATTTGCTTACAAAGAAAGGTGAAACAAATAAAGATTTATATGTAAAGGAAAAGGTTATGCATCTTGAAAAAGCAGGTAATGAAGGGAATTCATTCTTATACCATGGGAAAAGAAAGAAATGTAATTGGAGGCATGGCTTCAGTGGACCAGGAGATTCTCACTTCCGTTGTTTATTCATCTTCTATTGTGGGACCTGCAAGAAAAACTCCTAGCAAGTTTGGAACAAGTAATACTATTGAAACATGCAAGATTGAAACACCTCTAGGTTTTGCACAGGGAATCAATCACATGTATGAAAAGGGTGAAATTGACAGCTCTCCACTGTTATTATCAAATAATGTGTCTAATGGACAACTTCAATTTCATAGCGAAAATGGCCATTGTTACCCCCATTTGTGAATGGGGGTGCACTAAGTCAAAATTGGGTGTGTCTTAGACACTTCTATGAACTTTATGAAATTATGGACATATTAGAGAGGATTTATGGTCCATCTTACCCCAATTCTAGGCACTCTAATAGATGTGAACAACAGTAACTAGCCTCATTTCAAATTCTGGGCATAAAGTAGCAAACATGTGTATGATCAAGCAAGTTCTGGGCATGATTTCTGGGAAAAGATCTATGGAGGATGATTTATGGGTCATTTATGTTGGCTTTATCAACACTTTTGAGCTTGTTTGTGTGGTTTTAGCAACCTTGATTGACAATTCTAGGCACATTAAGTGACTGTTCTTTACATTCCTTGGTGTAGCCTTAGTCATAAAGTAGCAGTAAGGAATGAAAAATAAAGAGGGATTGAAAGATATGGGATCTAAATTTAGGTTGGCCCTCTTTAAAATTAATTCAAAAGGTTGTCCCTACTTATTTATGCATCTTTCTAATATAAATAAAGGTATCTAACCTGAAGCAGAGCATCCCTTTGAAGTCCCAACACACCATTGTTTCATGCTGGTAGCAAGAACACGGAAATGTTGCAGCATATAAAAATGATATTACTGGGTTTTGGTGGCTGATTTGAATCCAATATGCAGTAAGAGTTATTTGCATCAGCGTTTGGTCTAGATTTGGGGCCAACATGTAGCTTAGAAGGGTTATTTTATATCTCCTTCAAAGGATAACTGCCCCCAAAAAAGGCGTTTTATATCTCCTTCAAATCCTAATCGATATCCCGAACTATGTAGACTAATTGCAGTGGTATGCAATGACTAGGGTAACAGAGAACTCCCCATTGGATTAAGATTGATTGTATTAACCCTAATAAATTTGAAAAATGAAAATTGAATTTATTAACCCTAAGATGGCATTAATATTGAAACACTGGACCAAGGTAGAGGCTAGGAAATTGAGCAACTTATTGATTTACCAGTCATTGTGAGGTTAGCACGATTAGTTGCTTGCGGGTTGGTTGTGTGATTGGTTGCTCGTGGACTAGTTACTCGTGGACCAAGTGAAGCAAATGAACACGAAAGGGTCATTATATCCTCAGTTCCTCGCTTGTGACCAAGTGAAGCAAATGCTCCCCATTGAAATATATGTTATGTCCTAGTGCCTCGATTTTTATCCCTACACCATGGAATGGGAATTGAGATCTAAAAAACCAATAGATTAGTATATAACGAGACACAAACATAAAGAGAATATTCATGCTCAAATTTGTGCCCAAATTAATGGGGGTAGAACTATTATATAGTAGTTTTAAGCCAAATTTTAAAGATTAATAAGATGATATATGATATACTTCATTATCTTGATAAAATAATTTTGCTTGAGGCCAGTGCATGAATTTTGTGGCCTCAAGAGTGGCAATTGGAGTTTCAAAAATCCCACTCACATCTAGAAATCATAGAACGTGTGTGTGTTTTCTTAATATTTCTTCGAAAGGCTTGAGCCTGGTAGCTTAAATGAAAAGTAGGTTAGATAACAAACACATGCACACACACATTTCTATTATTTAAAAATGTGCACATGTTTTCTTCCATGTAAAATAATCATATTAAAAAAAACTCATGCATGCTTTTAGTAGTCCATACAGGCACAAATTGAAAAAATTTCAACGTTGGCCCCGTGTAGTACATTAATTAATCTATACGTTTGGTTTTTTATTGTCAAATTTTTTGTGTCAGTCATGTTTGAGTTTGGAAACCTCGCACACCATCAATGCATGCGTCTAGTCTAACCATGCCAAATTTTAGTCCATACAAGCACAAACTGGAAAAAAATTCAACATTGGCCCCGTGCAGTAGTACATGATCAAGTATGCCATTTGGGTTAGCATGATAATTGTGCATTGCCTTACTGAGCTTCTCTTTGTTTCTAGAATAATTTAATATTCTCTACTAAAAAGGGCCAACCACGTGAAGGTGGAATCTCATCTGACCCCCCCCCCTCACGTCACTCTCAATACCTCATAACCCGACAAATCTATGTACAAAAAAATAATTTATTGTGTTTTTTGTCATAGTTAAGAAGCAATGTCTCTAATTATAACATATGCCAACACACATGAAAATGGGAAAAAACCAAGAAACAATTAATTTATACGTACCAATAAAATTCAATAATTCTATTGCAATATTAAATCAAAATATATAGAGTATATATATTAAGGCATACCTCATACACTTCAATGGACTTCATCATATTCTTCATCGAAGTCATCATCTGTATCATCCAATCCAAATTCAACATTTTAAGCATTGGACATATCATCACCGTCATCGATGTCAGTTTCGATTATCATGTCATCATCGATATCATCTTCATGGACATTGTATGCTACATCATCTGATTCAACTAATTCTTCGACATATTCCCCTGGAACATGATAATCTAAATCATGTTGATCATCTTCAACATCATCTTCTTCTTCAAGACCCTCATCATTACCTTCCTCTACATTATACTTTACCGGCCTTCCCTTTGGATCGTGTCTCACAACGAATGACCAACTCCCTCTACTTGGAACCTCAGAGTAAAATACCTGTTCACATTGGCTTGGAAGAACATAGGGCTCCGTTCTTGGCTCAAACAACCTTGTATTAACCATGGTAAATCCATTATCATGTTCAATAATAGTTTTATCGGGATCACGTTGATTCAATCGTAACCTATACCATTTGACAACGAACAGAACTACTTTGAAGGAGTTAAAGTCACACTGAAAAATATCTTCCAAATACCCATAATATCTATTTTCCGAGAGTTTTGGATGCTTGTCACTTCTAGAGGAAACATCGGTCACCTCAAAGACTGCAGATATCCCACAATCTGATGTTTTCTTCGTTTCATCCAAATTTTTGATGCAATATTTACAACCATTGCACCACATAGCCTTATGGTGTTTTACCTACAATGAGCCATACACATAAATATTACATCATGATCCATTGATGATTAAGTGCATGTTAATGCCCTGCAGGGAAAAAAATCAACGTATACATCAATATGTTTGCAATATAAATAAATAATGTGGCTGATTAATATGCTTTCCTGCTTATCTTTTAAACCATATGCTAAATCGATTTCCCTTTGTGTAATATTGGTATCTCCATTGTGATGAGCTACTTTAACTAATGAAGACACACCTTCCCATGATATTCCATGACCAGATTGTTCATATCGTTCAATCCATACCTTCATCCAGTCAATATTTTTTGCGATGTATAAATGAAGTGCATCGCACTCTCAACCAACTGTTTGATGAAAATAAAATTAAAATTCAATACAAATGTATTATATTAATTAAAAGTCAAATGTATACATAAAAATCAACAGTCAAATGTATTATATTAATTAATCTCCACTAGCTAATAATTACCTTTCACCTTCCTCAATCTACCTTTCCCCTTCAGGTACACCCCTTCAAAATTGTTATTGGAGTCTGGATCACAAATGCGACCTAAATTGAGCTTTGACGCTAATTTAGGAAGATATTCACTAATATACATCATGTTTTGGTATACCATATATCCCTCCATCATAGAACCCTAAGGACGTGCTTGTTGTCTAACCAAACCCTTCAAAAATTTCAAGTGCCTCTCAACCATCCACATGGACCTTGAGTGTGCAGGTCCACACAATTCAATCTCCTCAGCTTGGTGTATGAGGTAGTGTTCTTGTACATTGAAAAATGCTAAAGGTAGATGCTTCTGCATTTCACACATGAGACAAGGAATTTCTCTCCTCCAATACTTTATATCTTCTTTATGGATTTCTTTAGATGAGAACCATATACAAGTGATGCAAACCAATCATGAGATTTAACAAAAAAAAATTATATTAAATAACATGAATTAGTGCACAAAAATCAAATATAAGTTCTACAATAAATTAAACAAACACTAAGTGCATGCAAAAAATCGCTATTTACCTCATGTATTTCCCAAGATTATATATAACTTGTTTGACATTGTTGTCGAAGTTGTCCGGGAGAGAGAGAGAGGTAGAACATACTATAACAATATACAGATCGTTTCATTTTTTTTACAAAAATTAGACAAAAAAATACCAACAATATGCACTAGAATAAAAAAATATTGCAATTATATGCATACCATAATAATTACCTTCATGAAGATATGCCAATCATGCATTTTCACCCTCGCAAAATCATCTTTCTTTGTTATGATATTCTTCATGTTCGAACAAAATGCGGTGGGAAATTTAATTTTTTGCATGAATTCTTTTACAAAATTACTTTGTTGCTCCATTAACATCCATGGAAGTGAGTTTATATTAATTTGGTCTTTGTTTCTATGAAATTGAATGATGTATTTTATTGCATGGTTGGCTTCTTGAATGTCATTGCAAATTTTGACAATTTTTTCTTTCTCACTCCTTCCATCCAATATTCACCATAATGTTTCAATCACATTCTTTCTGATATGCATTGTATCAAACATATGAGCAATTTGTAGGTGCTCATAGTAGGGAAACCTACTGACTTGTTTAGGATAACTTTTCATTCCTCATGGATTCCCATTAATGCCTAAATGATCACGACGACCATCATGAATCATAGTTTATAAAGAAATTACATAAATCAATGTCAATTACAGTAGACAACACACAATAAAAAAAAATCATAACATTTCATATATGATGATTCATACGTACCTTGACGATTAATTATATTATATTTCAACTTCCATAGGTGAGGTTTCATTCACTACGGTTTTAATGCAGTCTCTTGCTTCCCATTGAACATATGTTTTTCAGTAGTTCGATACCTATGATTATTACAGAGGAAGTTCCTATACTCATCAAACACCTCCTTTCCTAAACTTTTTGAACGACGAGATTTGATCTTTGGACCACAAATTGGACATGCAAATTTTCCTTTTGTATGAAGACCTACATAAAGAGATGGATTATCTATGTCAATTATAATTATATATAAAATGAATGGATTATTTAAAAAAACATGCGTGCATAATATATTAACTAGTTCATAAAAATAAATTCAATTAAAGTGGAACTTATAATTACAACCCGCAAAAATGGGTTAACCCTGGGGCATCATGTATTGTCCATACAAGCATTGCATGAAATTGAAATTTCCTTTGTTGTATTGGTCTAGATACGTCATACATAGTGATGTCATTCCATAACTTTAGTAGCTCGTCAATAATAGGTTCGATATATACATTCATATCTTTAACTTGGTACTTATCTGATTGCTTTGAACATATAAAATATATAATTATTACAACCATTTAGATATATAAACCATGCACAGGAGAAAAATTATATATATATATATATATGACATTATGCAACAAAATAAGACAAATGAGATGCCACTACATTAAAAAAAAAGTTGTAGACACATACCTAGAATAATTATCAACAACATTATGTGCTCCCTCTTTATTGACAACCATGGAGGAATGTTATTGTTAATAACAAAAATAGGCCACACCAACTAAACGAATCTCATCTCTGCAAATGGATTGACACCATCTACTGCCAAAGAAATCCTAAGATTACGAGGTTCTTCTTTAAAGTGAGGCCATTTTCCCTCCATATCTCTAAATGCAGACCCATTTGCAGGCATTCGAATAATGTCATCTTGACTTCTGTTCCGTGCATGGTAATCCATAAATTGCGCTACGTTTTTGCACCGAAACAGTCGTTGCAAACATGGAATAATGGCAATATAACAAAGAAATTTGCGAGGCACCTTTTTTGTTACTTGATCTGTTCGATATCTACTAATATGACATTCCAGAAATTCTATTTCAAATTCATGCTGATTATAATATATAACATGGTCATTGGGGCATGCATGAATTGCTTCATATTGCATTCCAATTTATTTCATGATGGCAGATAAATCTCGATATGTGCGAGGTAAAATATTTGACGGTGGTAACAAAAATTCAGCTATCAAGCTATAACAAATTAAAATAAAAAAACTAGTTAATATAATATATAAATAGTATTAATGAAACACATTTCATCCGTATTAATTTTAATTATGGATTAACAATAAAATTATTAGACGAACAATGATAACCTTTAGCGCGATCATATATATATGATGGAATATATTACATACCAGTGTGACTGATGTGTTTGAAAGACCATTCATAACCTTCAAGTTCATTATCAACAATATAATAGAGACAAAATTTGTGTTGGAGCCCTCATAAAGGGGTTTGTATGCCTTCTCAAGAAGAGGTAAATCATGAACATCATCAAAGTCATCATTTTCATGATCATCATCCATTCTAACCTTAAATGTATCATGGATCAATGTATTTGTACCATCATCTTCAACTATGTTATCAGTATGATTATCTTCTTCAATATGATCATTAACTTGTTCTCCATTATTCATAGCTCCATGTTCCTCTGGTACTTGTTCTAAAAGCACATCCTCCGAGTGATATGCTGTAGGAGGTATTTCTTTTATAATTACATGAAACCATCAATAGATATTAGTTAATATAAGAAATATTAAAATAATACATACATTTACAAAAGCAATCAATATAAAGACATATATAATGCAAAACTTACAAATGGACGATATTCATGTCCCCCCTCAGCATTTCCATGTTCCCTACAATGTTTTCTGACTGTTGTGATCTTTATTCTTCTCCTTTTAAATCCCCTCCATTGACTATATGGACAATAACATTTCCCATCACCCTTTCTTTTCAGTCTATCCCACAATCTTGCAAGCAATTGTCGATTTTGTTTGTCTTGATCAGGAATATTGTTATTTGACATTTCTCATAAAGAGCTTGAATGAAGATTATCGATCTTAAAAAATCAAGCTCCACACTTCACTATTTTTAATCACAAAAACAATCGAAATAATTGTGTATTCTTTTATGGAAAACAGTCCGTGCGAAGAATATAACCGTCGCTTGTATAGCAAACATGTCAGAATGTTTCCATAATTGATGGTTTTTAAAATTTAAAGTTCATCGGATATTCGTGATATTACCATAGTTACCGTTATAATATATATGTTGGATATCCGACGATATTACCATAGTTACCATTATAATATATATGTCGTATATCCGACGAATCCCGTTGGTTATTCTACGTCTATTGTCGGATAATTTCTGGGCATCGGATATTCGACAATGTCAGGTATAAATTAAAAAAAAATTGATCAAAGTTAGTAATTTTAAAGGTGAAATACGACGACACAATCAATTTCATCTAATTTCATCAGATTTTGGGTTCAAATTTTGTTGTTAATGAGAGCACGGTAATCTGTGAACATGTTTATAATTTCTAAAAAGGATTGTTGTGGGTCATTTTTTAAGCATTCAAAGCCTTTTTTGAGAGTTGGCTTGTTTACATATGTGACTTCTTCCAGTAGAATGTTTCAAATGAGAACATGATAATCTTTGAACATGCTAATAATTTCTAAAAGGTTTGGCATGGATAATTCTTTAAGCATCCAAACCATTTTTTTAGGATTCATTTTACTATTTACAAAAAATGCAAAACTAATTTCAAATCCCTTGATTGATGATGGGTAAAATTTCAACTCAAAATGTTGGAAACATATCAAAACTCTAACACAATTTTCAACATTTCAAAACTCTAACACAATTTATATTCCAAAAGACTAATTATTACTGTGATGAAATGTGAAAATCTTCATTCTCAAATTACTTGTAAAAGTGGATATATCTATTATTATAATACCAATTTTATTATTATAATACCAATTTTATAATACGTAACACTAATTTTAAAATTTTAGAAGAAGAAAAATTCAAAAGAGTAGAATTTCTTAACTCCTTTTGTAATTAAATGATAACAATTTTCACTAAATAAAATATAAAAAGTACAAAAGTTGGAAAGCACTTAGAAAACCTTATAAAAGGCTAGACATGGTATGCATGATATTTACATTCCTATGGTCTATTATTTTTTTTTAAACCAATGAAGATAAAGAGATTTGAATACAATATTGAGAGTTGAATACGATGTAACATACCCAAAATCCTCGTTTACTATTTTGAGGAAATGGGGTATAAATTTTTTCTTATTCTTTGTCCAATACGTACTTATGTAACACAAAAAGAACCACTTGGTTAAATTAGCATCGGAATCCTTTGATGGAAATTAAACCTATCATATTTTATTCATACATATACTCATGCAATACATATTTAATCTGCAAGCATACTGTATGATGACAAATATTCATAGTATTCTATTAGTGACAATATTGTGGTCATATCCTCCATCTTGCTTGACATTTACTATGCCACCTTAACCTTACTTTAGAAAAATGATAATAAATTCAACATCATGAACAATATATTCATACAAAATATTATCCCTTTCCTTATAAAGTCATCGATTGCTCAATATAATTCCACTCATAGAGTTTGTGAAATTCTATGCCAAAACAGATCTAAAGAGCCGAGGATACCTCACAAAGAAGAATGAGCAGAAAATTTGAAGAAGAGTGAAAACTGCAGTAAAAAAGAGCAGAAGAATAATAATGCAGCAGAACTCAGATAGGAGTAGAATAAATTTCATATGTTCCAATTATCAGTATAATAAACAATGAAGCTACAATGGAGAGAATTCGAATCATGCAGGAGAAGTCGAACCTCAGTTGGTCTAGCATAGGGATTATCACCACTGGAGTGCTCCAGAAAACTCAAAGTCAACTGAACTGAACCTAAACTTAGTTAACTGAATTCACAATCAGTTAACTGACTAAGGAGGGCTCAATAGTGAGTCTATCATGCGTTCCAGTCAGAAAAATGCGCATGAGGCCACAATCAGTGGCATCCAGAGCTCTAACCCCCCCACAAGAGTCAGATAACTCAGGTGGAATGCAATGTAACACTCAGTAGGTTTCTATAAAATAGGGAAATGACTGAAGTGGTCCTAAAATGATGCATGCAGGGCTCAGAAGGTGGTAGATGGATCCTGGATGACATCTGCACACCACTAGGGGAAATGACATCATCAAAAACTAGGAAAAAATATTAATGCTAGGTAGGACAAGGATGGAGTATTGAAATATCCTAATAGCCCCCATTAATCCATACTTTGCATCTTGGGCCCTGGTTACTAAGACCAAATTTCACCCATACAATCAAATAAATGATAAAAAATAAAGAATTGTCCATGAACCAAGGAAATGGGGAAAAACCTCATGGGAAAAATACCCCCCCTCAAAAAGAATAGCAGTAGGGAACTCAAAGAAACTTCATGCTAAGCAAAGAAGGAAAAAAATTTCCTCAATGAAAGCCTTTGCAAAAATATTGGCAAGTTGCTCCTCTGTAGGATAGCAATGCAGGTGCTAGATCTGGATCTTCTCCTTTGATGTGCCTCCCACTATGTAGAAGTTGTATTTTCCAAAACAAGTCTTTCAAGAACCCTTCTTGCTATTGGGCAAATGGCTCATTGTGGTCCAAATCATGAACCTTTGAGTAAATTTTGTTAGACAACCGATATTTTTTCCTGGTTGTAGATCCCCCATGGAAAGTCTCTCCAAGAGATTGTGGATCAAACCCCACCATCATGCAGCACCTCTCTGAGAGAAGTGGATCTACATGACATAGTGCAAGTTTTTCATGATACTGAGATTTGGTGTTTTTATGGTCAAATGGATCCCCAACTGTGTTCCCAACAACTACAAGGACTTTGTAAGCCCATATTGGCCTTGGACATGGATTGGGAGCATGTGTTGGATCTGGATCTGAATCTAAAACTCCTTGAACTTTATTCTCAACATCAAGATCTTGATCCTCGTCTTCATTAGAAGAGGTATCAATCTGATCTTCATTAGATTCTAATGGGGTAGGAAAAGAGTAAGGAAAAAAATGTGAGAATTCATATGCCTTGGAGGAATGGTTTGCAAACCCTTTCGATATAATATTCCTAGTGGATATCTCTACAATCTCAACTGTGTCAGGACCAAATACCACTTTCTTTAGTGAACCTGTGTGATTCATCTGATATACAGAAAACAAAATTACCGACAAAGAAGGAACAAATAGAACATTCTTGAACTTTCCATGCTCCATATGTACTGTGCCCTTCCCTTTAGCAGATATCTGAGAGTTGTCTCCCATGTGAATACTCAGACCATCTTTGAGATCTAGAGAAGAAAATGATTCTTTGGAGGAAACCATGTGGTTGGAGGCTCCTGAATCTATGAGGAGGGATTGTGATTTTGAAAATCCATCCTCCAATGCATGGAAACTCTCATGACCATCAGACTCACTTCCATAATCAATCTCTCTTTCACCTTTTTGGAGGTCAATGTTGTGTTGTTCAAGAATCTTGGTCATCTGATCTATCTTCTTCTGCATGCAAGATCTCTCTTGGTGGTTTCCTTCCTTGCAATAGGAACACTTGGATTTCTCAAATCCCTTATGTTTTTCCTTCTTAGAGCTAGAGGCTCCTTTTGATGGACTTGAATTGACATTATGCTTGGATTCAGATTGCCTCTTATCCTTTCCTTTGTGCTTCCCCTTCCCATTCACACTTTTTTCTTCTCCAACCATAAGATCTTGATCTTTGGAGGCCTGCAAGGCACCCATCTGTATCATCTTATCTTATTCTTGGATGAGATATTAAGTGAAAACATCTAAGGAGGGCATATTCCAACCAGGGATTGACATTCACCCAGAATGGAAGGTAGAGACAAAGATAGAGAACTCAGGACCTAGCTTGCTCATAATGGATAGCACCAGTTGCTCATCCTTCTTCTCAATGCCACACTACTTGCATTGCATAACCAAAGATTTGAATTTTGAAAATAACTACTAAATGGTCTCAAACCTGCTTGGTTGTAGAGCAATCAACTCCTTTTCCAGAATATGGCCTCTTAACTCATCTTGTTTGCCGAAGAGGATCTCTAAATTCATCCATAACTCTCTTGGAGTCTTCAATCCTTCGATGTGGAAGAGTAGATATCTGGAAATATGAATACACATGAAACCAAATGCTTCATACAATCTATTCATATACTTGGTTTTCTCCACAGCTGATGTTGGTTTGGGACCCTTCCCCATTGTCACTCTGTACAATGGTTTGTTTCGCAATACCACTTGCATATCATCCCTCCAATAAAGATAATTAAAGGGTGTCAAGATCCTGGGAGAGAGAGGAGAGTTCAAATTTTCCATTACAATTGTTGGAGCAAATACAAGGTGAAACTGTTGCTACTGCAAAAAACTGTTGTAATTGTTGCAACTACAGAAAACTGTTGTAATTGCTACAACTGTAGAAAATTGTTGTAACTGCTGCTGCACTAGAAAAAATTGAATAACCTGCAAAAAAACTCTCAATAAGGAGGTAGACTACTCCTAAGCACTACTTTAGGACAATAGACACTTTTATTCGGATCCTTCACACCTGGAAACCTAATTGTATTTTTTCAATGAATTCAATGCAATGGCACCAGGATTTGCTGTGGAAATCCATAGGTTTCTCGTGCACTATTGAAAGCATGTTCTCAACCTATTCACTCAAATGGATTTGATACCATGTGAATTCTATTTCATAGTATATCTAAAGAGCCGAGGATACCTCACAAAGAAGAATGAGCAAGAAATTTGAAGAAGAGTGAAAACTGCAGTAAAAAAGAGCAGAAGAATAATAATGTAGCAGAACTCAGATAGGAGCAGAATAAATGTCACATGTTACAATTATCAGTATAATAAACAATGATGTTAAAATGTATAGAATTCGAATCATGTAAGATAATTCGAACCTCAGTTGCTCTAGCATAGGGATTATCACCACAAGAGTGCTCCAAAAGACTCAAATTCCACTGAACTGAACCTAAACTCAGATAACTGAAGTCACAATCAGTGAACTAACTAAGGAGGGCACAATAGTGAGTCTTTCATGCATGCCAGTCAGAAAAGGGTGCATGAGGCCACAATCAGTGGCATCCAGAGCTCTAACCCCCCACAAGAGTTAGATAACTCAGGTGGACTGCACTGGAACACTCAGTAGGTTCCTATAAAATAGGGAACTAACTGAAGTGGTACTAAAATGATGCATGCATGGATCAAAAGGTGGTAGATGGATCCTGGATGACATCTGCACACCACTAGGGGGAAAATGACATCATCAACAACTAGGAAAAAATAAATAATGCTAGTTAGGACAAGGATGGAGTATTGAAATATCCTAATAGAGTTCTCACACATAATAATGAATATGATACTTTTAATAAGAATATATCCATACAATATTCACCTCTAAAATATTTACTAAACAACATACTCATTAGCAGTTATCAACAACTTATGTAAAGGGGTTAATCACCATGAATATGTACATGTTCCTTTTATGTCATTAAGTTCACTTTCCACTACTATATTATAATTATTCATGTGTTCATTAAATATATTGAGTCATAACCATAACACATTTCTCGTGTAACATTATTATTTCATATGAAGGGAAAATCAACCACAATGAATGTATATAAGATATTTAC
This sequence comes from Larix kaempferi, assembly GCA_027924585.1. Taxonomy (NCBI): domain Eukaryota; kingdom Viridiplantae; phylum Streptophyta; class Pinopsida; order Pinales; family Pinaceae; genus Larix; species Larix kaempferi. The sequence continues at coordinate 34,017,365 of BSBM01000001.1, read as the reverse complement.
AAAAAAAATTCTGAAAGACATAATGAATAATATTAGAACCTGAATGTAGAGTACTTATCTGAATCAAAATAAACTACAACTACTGCAGCCTTTACTATAAATTTCCACCCAAACATTTGGATATTTGTCCGATGTATATTATTGCCACTGAGAGGCCACCCCCGAGCTGGAAATGAATCCACTAGGGTAAGGGAATTTGAAATTCCTTCAAGCTATCTCAACGAGAATTAAAAATATAATCTGAATCCCACCCTGTTTAAACATAAGACATGAACCCCAAATAGACCTTTTTCCTAAAAAATTTACATAATAGTCACTTCAAAATGGATTTCATGAGTATGGTATGGGTTGATTCTTTCAAGGGGATATCACTCAATGTTTTTCCACCTTAAATTAATATACAATAAAAAAATCAAATCATACATCGATCCTCCCACAAGGGAGATTGCTCATCCTTTTTATCTTTCAATTAAATGAACAGTGAACCAAGCAAAGCATGGATCAATCCTCCCAAAAGGTAGATCACCTAGCCTTCTTCTATTTAAAATAAATACATAGTCAACGAAGCAAAGCATAGTTCAATCGACCCACAAGGGAGATCGCTCAACCTTTTTCTCTTTAAAATAAATACAAAGTCAACCAAGCAAGGAATAGTTCTATCCTCCCACAAGGGAGATCGCTCAACCTTTTTCTCTGTAAAATAAATACACAGTAAACCAAGCAAGGCATAGTTCAATCCACCCACAAGGAATATCGCTCATCATTTTTCTCTTTAAAACAAATACATAGCCAACCAAACAATACATAGTTCGATCCACTCACAAGGGAGATCGCTCAATATTTTTCTCTTTAAAATAAATACACAGTCAAGCAATCAAGGCATAGTTCGATCCACCCACAAGGAAGATCGCTCAGCCTTTTTCTCTTTAAAATGAATACATGGTCAACCAAGCAAGGCATAGTTCGATCCACCCACAAGGAAGATCGCTCAGCCTTTTTTCTCTTTAAAATAAATACACAGTCAACCAAGAAAGGCATAGTTCAATCCACCCACAAGGGAGATCGCTCATCCTTTTTCTCTTTAAAATAAATACACAGTCAACCAAGAAAGGAATAGTTCGATCCACCCACGAGGGATATCGCTCAACCTTTTTCTCTTTAAAATAAATACACAGTCAACCAAGCAAGGCATAGTTCAATCCACCCACAAGGGAGATCGCTCAACCTTTTTCTCTTTAAAATAAATATATAGTCAACTAAGCAAGGCATAGTTCGATCCTCCCACAAGGGAGATCGCTCAACATTTTCCTCTTTAAAATAAATAAACATCCAACCAAGCAAGGCATAGTTTGATCCTCCCACAAAGGAGATCGCTCAGCCTTTTTCTCTTTAAAATAACTACACATCAATGAAGCAATAAAATGTATCTTGTATCCTCAAGTTTCACCTCTCTAAGGGAGGCAGGCCTCCATCGAATAACAAACAACAAGAATAAAACAACAGATACAGTGGCTCGTCCATAAGAGAGATACCACTGAACTAGTTCATAACTTCATCATCGACTTGGATATCTTCACCTCGGCCTCCTTCCTCCCCCGCATATATATGCATAAGTTAAAACAAGAAAAAGGGCGGATTCCCCCCCTCCCACTTGCAGTCACATAAAAGTGTCTAAAATTTCTCCCAACAAGCAACAGATGGCAGCTCAAGGAGTTGGCGCGCCTTTCCAACCTAGGGACAACACCCAAAGAAATATCCAATGAGATTTTCATGTCTCCAATTAAATGATTTTCAGATAAACAATTAAGTTGGCCTACCCAATTCCTAAGGGTTATGTGGAAGAATTAAAATATTGACATTTAACCCTAAGGTCTATAGTTTTTCATGCAAATTCAATATTCTAAATTGATGGTGGATAAATAGGCGAATAAATTATGGAATAAATGTTAAATGCTCCAAAATGAAGTGGAATTAGGTCCTAGCTGGACTTGGGGGCACATAAGTGAACATGTGGGGTACACATGAGAGAATATTCCTCCTTTAAACATAGAGCCATCCCCAAATTCGAGTTGTAAGGGAATAGGTAACATTCATGAAGGAAGAGGAATATTTATAGGGATAAAAGTAGGCAATGACAGATTTTATGACAACTATGACAAGTATTATGACACTTATGACAGATTCTAAGACACCTATGGCACTTATGACAGATTCTATGACATATATGATAATGTAAGAGCTAAAAATATACCAATAGGGCGCATGAGAGGAGTTACACATGTCCAAAGCATCCAAAATATTCCCTAATTCAAATTCATGGAGGATTTGGAGACAAAAGATGAGCCAAGTGTCATGTGGGGCCAATGAAGGGTCATAACCCCCACTAATTCGAATTTCATGAGTAATTAGGAGATAATTTGAGTTCTAAGGAGGTAAATGAGCCAACTAAAGTTATTAAAAGGAGGGAAATTCGAAATGGAGTAGCTTTTGATCATTTCTCATTTGGCACATTTGGAGAGCTTAGCTTGTCCTTGCATGGTGGATGTTCATCCTCCCTGCCTTAGAACCAATTTAGAAGGTACAAGATTCCCATCCAATTTGGTTGATGGAGAGGCCATTCATACCTCTCAATAGATCTTCATGTATATGTTTTGATGCAGGTTTAGATCCCAACTGAGTTGAAGTTCATCTTCTATCATTCTCCTATATTCTTATTCTACTATCTTTCTCTTAATGTCATGTAAATGTGCAAGGGCGCACTTCTTGTTGCATATAGCTAGCGTAGGATTGGTATTTAGAATTAGTGGAAATGTTATTTTCTGAATACTTTGTAATAGACATATCATGAGAGACACATCTCTAAATACCATGTACTTCAAGTGATATTTTCAACCAAAACGGAGATTCGAGCTAGTTTCCTCATAGTTATTGCATAGTTATTTTGGGATGATGATGTATCTATTTTATATCATAGTTTTCTGAGATATTTGTTCATTTTATGAGATTCATATGAATTTAATTTGATGTCCCAAATTATGTTTTCATACCCCTAAAGTGCCACTATATTTTATGACCAAATTCGAGACTCCTTGTCCACCATTTTCACCCCAAATTATAGACTTTAGAAGTTGTTGTTCATTGGGATACCTATTCGTCCCTAAAAATAGATATAATTATGCACATATATTGTCATTGATGTCTTATAGAAGATACAAGTCTCATATCAATAATTAGTGAAGTCCGTACAATGTTTGGAAGGGAAATTAGGGGCAGACCTAGGGGGGATTTCCACTACTCAAATTGACTAGTCTTGTCCCAAAACTTCTCTCCTTGAAAATTGCAAACCATGGATGGGGATATCAGGTGTTTGGGTGTCTGATAGATGTGTTACTATTTCCCATTCCCCATAAATACCTTCCTCCACAAATTTGAAATCATTTGGATGTGTTTGGAACCAGTTGTAAACTACATCCCTAGAGTCGAAATAAGGAGAACCTAAGCACTTTTCTTTGGAGACATATTACAGTGGTATCAAAGCATGGTCCTTGAACCTGTACATTAATATAATCCATTGAAGAAGAATTTGCATCCATGTCTTACTATTATGATGAATCCTATGAGTATAGTGCTTATGAGCAGTATGAAGATGATTGTGAGCAATATGAAGAAGAATGTAAATGGTATGAGGAAGAGGTGCCATCATGCAACACTTCTTACAATTTCATAAGGAATGAAGGTTATTCATATGAACCTATGTCTTTTGAATATGAATGTTTCATACCACCAAAGGATAATCCTATAATGAATTAGAAATATTGAGAGCAACATGTAAAACCTTGCCTCAACAATATTAAGCATATATTGCTTTGAAGGGAGATATACAAAAGAATATTCATTTTGAAGACTATGTCGGTGTTTGTATATAGGCCCAAGAATGAATATGTGGATTTAGTGCAGAAAGGTCTATTCCCTTCTTGCAAAATACCTTGGAGAGCAAATGATATATGTTTGAGTGAAAAAGAGGAGACCCATGAGCCACCTAGTTCTGAAATAGGTAAAGCAGAAGAAGCATTACATGAAGAGGGTCAAAAGTCACTCCCGAGTGACTATGAAAAAGATGAATAAACATCACATGAGCATGAAGAAGATTCCATTGAAAATACTAAAGATAATTTTGATAAACACTCTACTTTGGACATTCAATCAAAGAGCATCTACTGATGGATGCTTGAACTATGAAGGAGTACCTACTGATGGGTGCTCACACCTCTATGTTGGTGACATAAAGATCACTTTTGAAAGTGTTTCTGCAAGCCAAATTTCCATTGACAATGGATATGAATACCTTGTAGCATTTGAAGAAGAACCAAGATCAAATTCCCCATCACCACTTGAGCTTCATGAAATTGGTGCAAGCAAGAAGGAAGAAGATGAGGTTCATTTTCAAGAGCCTCATTTTCTTGCAGGGTCCTTGAAGATGGATGAAAAGAAGATTCAAGAGGCCTTGAAAAATATCCATGACACACATGCACTGGTTTTGAAATTTTGTTGGTGTGTGGAGGAGAAATATTCACTTGAAGACATGGAGAAAATCCAGAAGGCAATGTTGGACACCAAAGGTAATTTTTTGAATTTGATTTCTGATGGAGATTATTTAATTGACCTTGTTTGTTTGTATCATGGAATAAAATTGAAGGATGCAGAGGAGAATGACAAGCTCGCAAATGAGTTGGAGTCCACCCAAAATACACTCCAAAAACCTATGGTGCAGATTGAGCAACTTCAAGAGAAGTTGCAAAGGTCATTTACACCCTCCTACATATCAGATAGTCATTCAATGGCTGAAAGGATTTATGTTACAAAGGAGGAACCTCTTGTTATGGTGGAACATGAGGTACATGTTGATATGCAGGTGCTTGAAGAGGCTACATTCAAACAAGAAGGAAGACAAACACTTGTTCTTGTTCAGAGGGATTATGAGTTGCCCCATGGCGAGAGTTGCAGAGCCTTGGAGGAGGCACACGATATCACAATAGTTGGGCCAGCCAATTATGGAGAAGATGCATTAAAAAGTTTGATGGGTAAGAGTTGCAAAGAGTTAAGGCTGGTTCACAATTCTTCACCCCTTACTTCGTTTTCAACCACATCAATTGGGGATGAAAATTGGGTGAAAGGTTTCTTTCTAATGGTTCCACATGAGGAGTATGAAAATCCTATATCTCATTTTGATGATGACATTAATAAAGAACCTTATTATTTACATTTGCAACATCATCATTTGTTACCTTATGACTACATGGATGCACCTATGATGTTCACTTGAGTCACTTGAAGACTCATGATTTTCCTTGCTCCTTTCTTAGTTCAATTGTTGTTGGAGTAACTTCATCCAATACTTGGGTGAAGAGATATATGATTGGAGCACATTTTTATTGGCAACAACATCCTTTGTTATTTCTTGATGATACACATATCCATGGATGCACAAATGGCACTTCTGTGAGCCCCTTGAAGGTTCATTGTTTTCTTTGCTCCCTAATTGGTTCAGATTTTAGCGGAGGTTCTTCATTTACTTATTGGATAAAAGAACACATGGATGATTATTTTAATGCATCTTACACCCTTTTGGAGCAACATTATAGGACATGGGTGTTGGGTGCCAAAAATTACCCTTTTTGCTCACTTCTATTGGGATCCTTTTTCCCTGTTTCTCCTTATTATTATAACCAAGTTGTTATCTTTCCTAAGGAAAACCAAGATCTTGATAAGGTATAATTTATTATTACTTTGTTATATTAATGCCTAAATTTTTCCCGTGTTCATGGATTTTGTCTACTAAATAAGATGACTTATGATGGATTGATGGAAGCAATTGAGACCACAGGGAATTCAGGTGTATTATCTGGTTGATACACATGGATGAAGAAGTACCTGGAAAGCAGTTACACCTTTTCAGGGCTTCGGTTCAAATCATTGCGAGGTAGTCTAAGTTATCCTTCCACACGACCAGCTGAAACTCACTTGGCGTTGGATCAGTTCAAGCTGTGAGATCATGGATGTTTATGAAACAGATTTTATCTCAATGTAATAATGATTGTAACTATTTCTATTCTGGGGTATTCACTTGACATCCTAAAGATATTCCATATTCATGGTTGTCCGAATTATAAGAATATGATTTTCCTTGTTGTAGTATTTAAGGGAGGATGGGATGGTTAAAATAGGTTAGGCTTATTTTGAAGAGAACTTGTAACAGGAGTGGAAGAATTCTGTATCCGAACTTCATTCTATTAATGAAATTGACAGTATTTTCATGATAATGGGACTGTTCAAGAGGGAATTTAAAGGGAAGTTGCGCACCATATGGTTGGGACCATACAAAGTGGATGCAGTGTTTGATAATGGGACTGTTCGATTGGCCAAAATCGACGAACAACAGACACCACTATTTTCCAACGGTTGTAATACCCCATTTTGACCCTTAGGACATATCAGCTTTTAATGCAAATATTGTATACATGTGATGTATCTTTTCCTAGCGTGGATCTCAAGGCCAAGGCCCCGTTAGTGGATGCTCGAATTTTATTTAAAAGCAAAGTATTGGATATTATGTTACCCATGTGATATTTAGCCATGGAACATTGTAAAAATGATGTAAATAAACATCATGCAATAAAATACCAAAATTGGCTATGGAAGCCACTAATGAGAAGGGGCCATGTGTATCCACTAGGGAGTGGTGAGGGGGTTGTGGGATGAACCATATGATGCCAAATGTCATTGTGAGAACCCATTGACTTTCCTTGCTGACATTTAATTCTGTTGTAAGGAAGTTGTTGAAGAATTCAGTCCATGGCTTCAATGGAGCATGGGCAGCCCAAAAATTCATATGGAAGGGTATGGGCTCTGTTTTCTTGTACCACAAGTAACTCTAACTCATGGGAATGGGTCCTTCCTCATTCCCATTCCATTGTGGAATATCCCAGCAGGAGTTTTCAGCCATTACGAATTCCTGGCAGTGAGAAAAACCAGAAATCGCAACTTTGCAAGAACCCACGTTTTGAAGAGCCATAAACACCAAGAATTGGTATTTGACAGTGAAATCCAATGGAGGATCCATAGATATGAACCTTGGGGCAAAATTGAGAGTATTAGATACCCCGAAATCCATTGGAAAACCTAGTTTTTACAGCCTAGAAATGAAGTGACGAGATTGAGTTATTGGATAATAGAACTGCGAGAAATCCAAGTGTGAATGACTGAGCAGAGGTTGGGTTTGCTTGATAAACCCAGTGAAGGCTAGAATCTCAAGGAACTAGTAGCTGGACCTTTCTATGCCCACCCTGAAGAGCACTCGAGGGAAGGAACGCCTGAGGGACTGTGCAGCGGAGAAGGGGACCTTCCTTGTGTTGGGTGTGGTAGGTATTGTGGGTTCCATAACTGTTGAGTTTAATTGAGATGCCTGTAGCTCTGTGGATGAGCTCACTGGCTTAACATTTCCCTCCTTTGTCTTTTGTATGCTTGATAAACCCAACTGTTTGTTGGCTTAGCATAGTTGTTGAGAGAAACCATGGCTATGAGTGAGCCTGTTTAGTTCCTCCTTAGTGGATACACAACCTAGCTCGGGGGTGATCTCTCAGTTGAAGTAATATATGCTGGACAGAGATCTATGGTTGGGTGGAATGTTGCTCTCACATAGCCAGTTGTTGGACAATTTCATCTTAAAGATAAGTATTCTTTGTGGTTTAAATTGTGATAATTTTGTGTTATGTTCCGCATGTTTAATTATTCATGTTAATTGAATGATATGATTATCTTAAGCTAGTTGGCATGAAGCCTGTGCATTGCATGAGAAGGGGATTGATTATTGTATGATTGTTTCATTATTCTACCTGGAAGAAATAGGCTGAAGTATTCCCTTCTGCGTGTGTGTGGTTATGGTAATTCCGTTGTGTTTATATTGAGTATGATTCTGGACTACATTTCAAGATAAGTATTCATGTGGTTTGAGTTATGTTAATTCTGTGCTCTGTTATGTTTTAATTAATGATTGTTGGTTATATGATGAATGCATGATGAAATGGTGTGTGGATAGTGTGTAATTCCGCTGTGTTTATTAAGAATGATATGCACGCATAAGTTTTTATTTATCCATAAATTTATTACTAATGACTGGGGCTAATATTCGCAAATAAGCCCGGTATGTTTGGTCATGTTTCCTCCCTTGCAACGGATTGACGGGAGGGTACATGGCAACGGTCATCGGCTACGACTCTATCATAAGCCACTCTCAAAGGATACATTTGTTTCTCGTATTGATTCTAATTCAAATTGTCAATTGGTACAGGAGCGATAGTCTCCTCCTGTTTCTTAAACTCTTTAATCTTTTGCGCATTTTCCACAAGGAAGTTGTACATAAATAAACTTGTTTGATTTTATTTTTTCTTTGATTTCACTAGTTTGATAGCCTGTTTGATGATATTTCGATGGTTCAGATTGATTGGTTTGTTTATAGGAATTGTGTGCAAGAGTAGATGCGACGGACCCAGAAGAAAAGGAGCAGTCGTAATGGGCCAATCGATTACGGAAATTATGGGTCATCCTCTGCAGTTGCAGAATAAACCTTTACAAGGATCGACGAAGGGAAATATGGATTTCTGTCAAGTCCATTGAACTTCATTTGGGCGCTGCTGAATTCTCTTGTCAGCTGGAACTCCGCCAATCTTCCCACTTTTTGCTGAAACTCCACCAACATTTCCGCTAAAACTCCACTAAACTTTTGGCTAGAAGTTCTACCAATATTTCCATTTCATACCAAAACTCCTCCAACCTTTCCGCTGAAACTCCGCTAAAATTTCGGATGGAACTTGGCCAATCTTTCCACTTTCTGCCAAAACTTCTCCAAATTCTCAGCATAAACACTCTCCTCTATCCACTGAACCACCGCCATCTTTCCAATTTTCATCTTGCACCAGTTATGAAATTTGTCGGTTTTCCTTGTAACTGGTTAAAATATGTTTGGAAATATTATCCGAGGAAGATTTCGACGGAATTCGTAGTAATTTTACCTTTCTAGTTTTATAACAAGTATTATTCCTGCTACATTTTTCCAAAAATAAAGGCGAAAATATGCCAAAGTTTCTGTTAGGAACCTATGTAAACCCTTCTCTTTATTATGTTAGTATATTGTTGTTGGACGCATATGCTTTGTAAGTCGTCCCGTAGTATTTGTTGATCCGTAGTTTATATTAGCCCATAGTATTGGACGCATATGCTTTGTAAGTCGTCCCGTAGTATTATATGTCCCATGGTTTTGACTCATGGTATTGGGCATAGACTTAGTATATAAGTGTGTGTTGAGGTCATTGAAGGCACCGTGAAGTTAATTGTATTGAGCTTGCTCAAAGGAGGTTGCCCCCTCGAAGTGGCCCGTGATCAATATAAAAGTGATTCTGTTCTATTATTTTTGCTATTTCGCATATTCTTATTAATTAATTGTTGCAGGTGCATCACATCTGGTATCAGATCACTTTCTTGGGCTCGCTGGGTGAAATTTCTGCCAAAATTTTTTTCGCATCTGTTGCAAATTCGGATTTGGGAATAATCCCTATCCGCTTAACTGTGGGAAGTACTTGGGAATAAGCCCTAAAACTCATTGTGAGGAGTACCACAGGAACCCCGAAGTAGCTGGCCCATTGAGAGGACCTGCCAGCGAAAAGGGCAACGACCCCTACCTGATTGACTAGTTCCCACCCGTGACGTAAACCAAGAGTTGTCGTTTGTGGAAAAATGGTTATCAGTTTTACCTGAGCCATGGAGTGAGGGGTACTGCCCCAATACGCAAGCCGTCAGACAGCATTGGTGGCCGAGTGAAACCCCTGAACTGTTAGGAAGCCGCACATACCTGGGGTCCATATCTATTTTCAGTTGAACTATTGTCGATCACTTCCTCTCCAGATCCAGCCATTTCAGATCTATTCTGAATGTCGTTCCAGATCCAGTCGTCGTTCCAGATGCAGTCGCTGTTTCAGATCCAGCCGTTTTCAATCCCTTCCGCGCCGTTTCAGATCCATCTGTTGCGGATCCCTTCCGCGCCGCTGTTGCCGATCCGTTTCTGAAAAAAATCCCTTCCGCTCCGCTGTTGCCGATCCATTTCTGGAAAAAAAAAATCAGTTTTTTCTCCATATCTCCCTTGTTTTCAGTCTGTTTCCCTTGAAATTTTCAGGGAACCCCTATCATTCCATTCTGCATCTTTCATTCCTGAGGACCCTATCCCCAATTCCCCTTCCCAAAGCCCGAAATCTCACATTTGTCTATTTTTAGGGTTTGCCATAACTTCCTCAGATTTCACCCAATCACCTTCAAATTTTACCACAGAATTCCTTTTTGAATTATGCTTCTTTGTCCCTCTCTGCCAAATTTTCTTATTCTATCACCCCGCTTTTGAAATCCCCCTTTTTGCTTTCTTGTCCTTTCGACAGTGTCCAAAATCTAGTCAAACCCCAATTACCCATCAGATTGTTTCCCCAATCCAAATTTCCCTTTACTAAATCAACTTCTGTTTGTGTTTTTCTACCCATTCCACCAAAAAAAAAAAAAAAACCTGGTTATGGTTGTCACCCGTGCAGGAGAAAACACCATGGAGGAAGCACTTGCAGCCATCCAAACCAAACTCCAAGATCTGGATGAAAAATTTCTCAGCCTCCATCTTCAGCATTCAGCCATGAACAATAACCGACAGCCAGAATCTTTTGCAGCCACCGGGTTCTCTTCTTCCAACAATTTTTGTGGGCCGAAGCTTGATTTTCCTCACTTCAATGGTACTGATCCGACTGGATGGATATACCGAGCAGAACAATATTTCAGTCTGCATAATACTTTTGATGTCCAGAAAGTTCCACTTGCATCCTTTCATTTGGAACAGGAAGCCCTTCAATGGTACCGTTGGTACATCAAAGCTCATCCCGAGCCAAACTGGACAGATTTTTGCCAACTCATTTTGCCACGATTTGGTCCTAGTGCTTTTGATGATTTCACAGGAGCACTCACTAAACTTCACCAAATTGGCACAGTGAGAGAGTATCAGACAGAATTTGAGAAATTGGCCAATCACACAGAAGGATTGTCTGATGAATTCTACCGGAGTTGTTTTATCAGTGGTCTCAAGGATGAAATCCGCTCAGAGGTCAAAATGTTTTGTCCCAACACAATGATGGAATCCCTAGGGTTGGCTAAGCTGGTCGAGGACAAGATTGCAGCTCAACAACGCTCCAAACCCACCCTTGTTCCCTTCAGAAATATGGGTTCCCAACGACCTCCCATCACGCCTTCTCCTCAACCAACTCTTATCAAGCATTTGTCTGAAATAGAAATGCAGGCACGCCAAGAAAAAGGGCTTTTCTATAATTGTGATTAGAAATTCACTCGGGGACATAGATGTGTTCAACAAAAGCTCTATCTCTTGGATGTGGATTCTCCACCTGCCTTAGAACTTGGTGAAGAAGCTACAGATGCAGTGGATGATCAAATCTACATTCAACACCCACATGTTGACACCCCATTTCAAGACGACCCACCTGAGATCTCTCTCCATGCTGTAACCGGTGTCACCACCCCACAAACAATGCGGATCAGGGGATACTTCAAGAAACTCCCTCTTACCATACTCATTGATTCTGGTAGCACTCATAACTTCATTGACCCTCGGATTGCCAAACAGGCTGATTGTTTTGTCCATCCTTGCTCCAACTTTGAAGTCATGGTTGCCAATGGGGGCACCTTACCTTGCAAGGGGAAGTGTCACAATGTGCGTATCTCTATGGAATATTATAACCTACGCTCTGACATGTTTTCCTTGTCCTTAGGCGGATGTGATGTGGTTTTGGGCGTTCAATGGTTACGCACACTTGGCCCCATCTTATGGGATTTTGCTGAACTTTGGATGCAGTTTAAAGTCAACGGGGCACAACACAAATTTATGGGCTTACAACCAGGGACTCTCTACATCATCAGTTCACATCGCCTGGAAAAAATCCTTAAGAAGAATTCACATGGTGTCATCGCTCATCTCAATTCCATTCAGATGCACCCATCAACAGTCTCCACTACTTCCTTGGATAGATATGCAGGTATCTTTGCTAAATCAATGCGCTTGCTACCTTCACGAGACCTTTCCAGTAAGAATTTAGCCACATCTACCTCTCAGCAGGAAATGATGGCTATTTTGCATGCAGTACCGAAGTGGCGGCCATACCTATTAGGGAATTATTTCTGCATCAAGACTGATCTCTCGAGTCTGGAAAATTTTCTGGAACAATGGGTCTCCTCCCCAACACACTTGAAATGGGTTATCCCTATGTGATCACTTACAAGAAGGGTAAGGACAATATGGTGGAAGATGCTCCTTCTTGCACAATTGATGACCCAGTTTCTCTTACAACTCTTTCTCTGCTTGTTCCAAATTGGGTGCAATATGTTCAACAGGGCTCTCTCTTCTATGAACTCCATGCTTCTTCATCAACAGGGCACTCTGGGTTCTGCAACATGTATGACTGAGAACAATGTAACTTCTTTTGGCAGGGACTAAAAATGACAATTCAACAGATGGTGGCTGACGATGATACTTTCCAAGTCAACAAGGGTGAAACGACACTCCTTTCGGGATTGCTCAAACCCTTGCCCATCCCTACATAGCTTTGGCCAACTATTTCTATGGATTTCCTAGCAGCGCTCTGGTGGTACAATACCACATATGACAGGACACCATATGAAGCGGTCTATGGAAAAACACCACCATTTCTGCTTCCATACACCCTTAGCAGCTCCCCAGTTCAGGCAATTGACTCGGTTCTTCGAAACCGCGATCAGATTCTTCTCATTTTGCAGGACAATCTTCACATGGCCAGAATTCGCCTGAATCAACAAGTCGATCAGCACCGTTCTGAGCGCATTTTCCACGCAGCTAACAGGGTTCTTCTTCATCTACAGCCTTCCAAGCAATCCTCCTTGACACTCCAAAGGCGTCAGTGGCCTAAAATGCAACCCGAGGATGCTACCGAGGAACCACTCCTTCAGCTTCTGCAGCAATTTCTCCAACCAAGGCTTTGAGGACAAAGCTTTTTCTAAGGGAGAGGGGATGTTAGGAACCTATGTAAACCCTTCTCTTTACTATGTTAGTATATTGTTGTTGGACGCATATGCTTTGTAAGTCATCCCGTAGTATTTGTTGATCCGTAGTTTATATTAGCCCATAGTATTAAACCATAGTATTGGACGCATATGCTTTGTAAGTCGTCCCGTAGTATTATATGTCCCATGGTTTTGACTCATGGTATTGGGCATAGACTTAGTATATAAGTGTGTGTTGAGGTCATTGAAGGCACTGTGAAGTTAATTGTATTTGAGCTTTCTCAAAGGAGGTTGCCCCCTCGAAGTGGCCCGTGATCAATATAAAAGTGATTCTGTTCTATTATTTCTGCTATTTCACATGTTCTTATTAATTAATTGTTGCAGGTGCATCACAGTTTCCACTTACTAATACAATTAATTCTGACATGGACACATTCATTTCTCTTATCGGATGGAGGCCTACCGACTTTATGAATCCATGTGATGAGGGATGCCTTCATCAAGTGATTTGACAACAAAAGTGGGCCACCTCGGATTGATGACGATCTACCACGGTAAGTTCAAAGGTACGGATTCTAACCACAGGTATGACTATGCATGAATTGACAAAGTAGTTATGATTATACTATCTCTGCATATCCTTGTTAGCAACTTCTAGCCAATATTTCCAGTTGGAGGTACATATAACCACCCTCTCCCGGACTTATTGATCGTTGCCATCTCATCCAATCCATGCAATAAATTTTCCCACGATCCTATTCCATAATTACACCACCTTTCCAAAAATAGCCAATGGAATCTCCCACTGTTCATCACTGTTTATGCATGTTGCAACTCTAGTATCCGAATTAGGAAATTTTTTCCTGCATCATTTGAGATTGCTAAAGAAGGACATTATGGGAGGTTTTGCAGTTCGACATGAATTTGAAACAATGGATTCTTTGCGTTGAAATGGAGAGGTTTTCAGGATTTTTGTGTTAGGATATTCCTATACTCCATCCTAGTCCTACTAGCATTTTCATCCTTTGCATCTTCAGTATTGCATGCAGCATGCATTCTGCATGCATCCGCATGCTGCTCAGTCATCAGGTTGACACCTCCAGCACCTAGTCCCTAGTCTTCCAGCACTCGGGAGCTTATTTCCACTCAGATCGAGCCCTCCTAGCCAGTGATGCGCCCACATCTCACCATCCACTTGACAAAGGTGCCCTTCTTCACCTACCACTCTAGTTGTCTTCAGTTAACTCAGTGCTCTCCTTGATTTTAGGTTTGACTCACTCTTAACTGACCTTACCACTCCGATGGACCTCCAGTGTGGCTAGACTGCTCATTCTGAATCCAGTTAGCTCCTCAGATGCCCTCCACTGAGCCTCCTTCATTCAATTAGTTCCAGTTACACTCAGTTACACCTACCACACTCAGTTAGACTCAGTTTGACTGATGGTTGACAGTTACTTGAGCATTGATGACTCCACAGATGATGAGATAGGCTTCTAGTTGTGCTCCAATGACACTCCAGTGATCTTTTGATCACTCCATGAAGGCTAATTCGAATTGCCACCTTAGCATTCGAAACCTCATGCATTGTACTACTTATTTGTCCATATTGTGATTAATTAATTAGTGTGTGTGAAGTTATTTTGCTTCTATCCAAGTTCTACTGTATTATTATTTTGTTGCTCATTTTACTGCATTGACCACTCTTAATCTTATTGCTAAATTCTTTCATTGTGAGGTATACATCAGCTCTTAGATCTGTTGTGAGGATTTTCACATGGTATCAGAGCATGTTGAGAGTATTGTTTATCTCCATTCCTGAGAGTTTTTGCAGGTTATTATCAAGATTTCGAGTGCAGTAGTTGCAGCAGTTTCTGCATTTTTGCAACAGTAGCAGTTGCAGATATTTTCTATTGTTTTTGTTGGTCTTCAAACAACTTCTATGTATTCATCAGGAATTACTCCTCTTTCTCCATTCAACTATTATGAATGGAAACCACAAATGATAGCACATTTGAAGAGACATGGTCTCTTTGATTATTGTTTTGAAAGAGAGTTCGAATCCTCTGAAGAAGAGTATGACTGGTTAAATGAAGGTGAAATATCTTGTGCAGCCACGATGTATGTTATGTCTCCATGCATGTTATATGACCTCCCTGATGTTTCATCTCTAAAAGATCTATGGGCCCACCTGGATTATGTACTACTATATGATCATTATTTCATGCTTTCAGAAGGTTATTGAAGATAAAGGCCATTGCCATTCACTTGGGATAATTTCTCATGCACTTATTGGTTTTGATCTCACCTCTAATGGTTCAAAGGAGATCTCAAGAAACCATGATTCAAGTCTTGGATCTAATTTGGATTCCAATCAAACACTGATATTTGATGGCCATTGCCATTCGCTTGGGATAATTTCTCATGCATTCAATGGTTTAGATCTCACCTCAAATGGGTCAAAGGAGATCTTAAGAAACCATTCTTTAAGTCTTGGATCTCATTTGGATTCAAAACATTTACTATCATTTGATGGTTCTTTTTGGCATAATATCACCCATGATGGCTCGAAGGAGAAGACAAAAGACTATCTGCACATTCATAGATTTGATCCTACCTCAGCTGATTCGAATCACAGGTTCAAGGATCATCCTCATACTTTTGGATTTGTTCTCATCACATTCGATCTGAAGAGAAAGTACAAGCACATGCCTTTTGAGCATGATCCACTTCTTCCCAAGAAGATGATACCTCCAGACATATGACCAAGAATCACACCTGCTTGAGTTTGGAGCATTTATTTTTGTGTGTGCCTTATAGTCTATTTTGAGGTGGGGTATTTTTCCCATGAGTTTTTCCCCATTTCCTCAATTTATTGACTGTTATTATTCATTGTATTGGGTGACATTTGGTCTCAGTTACCAAGGCCCAGGATGGATTAAGGGGGGGTGTTAGGATATTCCTATACTCCATCCTATCCTACCATCATTTTCATCCTTTGCATCTTCAGTCTTGCATGCATGCATCCGCATGCTGCCCAGTCATCAGGTTGATACCTCCAGCACCTAGTCCCTAGTCTTCAAGCACCCGGGAGCTTATTTCCACTCAGATTGAGCCCTCCTAGCCAGTGATGCGCCCACATATCACCATCCACTTGACAAAGGCGCCCTTCTTCACCTACCAGTCCAGTTGTCTTTAGTTAATTGAGGTCTCTCCTTGATTTTAGGATTGACTCACTCTTAACTGACCTTACCACTCTGATGGACCTCCAGTGTGACCATACTGCTCATTCTGACTCATGTTAGCTCCTCATGTGCCCTCCATTGAGCCTCCTTCATTCAGTTAGTTCCAGTTACACTCAGTTACACCTACCACACTCAGTTAGACTCAATTTGATTGATGGTTAACAGTTACTTGAGCATTGATGACTCCACTAATGATTGGATAGACTTCTAGTTGTGATCTGATGACACTCCAGTGATCTTTTGATCACTCCATGAAGGCTAATTCGAATTTCCACCTTGGCATTCAAATCCTCATGCATTGTACTACTTATTTTTCCATATTGTGATTAATTGATTAGTGTGTGTGAAGTTATTTTGCTTCTATCCGAATTCTACTGTATTATTATTATGTTGCTCATTTTACTACATTGACCACTCTTAATCTTATTCCTAAATTCTTTCATTGTGAGGTATACATCAGCTCGTAGATATGCTGTGAGGATTTTCACATTTTGAAGAAGCAAGATGGATGTCGTATTTTGAGAGATTGAATGGGTTCATTGAAGGAATGGCATTACAATTTTCCCATAATTTGATAAGAGACCATTCATAAGTTGGGGGATTGAGGGTCGAGGTCTCTAAACATATTTTAGAAGAGGTGATAGGATTTCCTAGGAATGGGATGAGATGGTTTGGTCAAAAGGTTCCCAATCCAAATGAAAAAGAAGACTTCCTCGCAGCAAGAGAAAATGTTCAATCAAGAGGATGAGGAACAACATTAGAATCTCTGCCTCGCCCATGGGACCAAGTTGCAATATTCTTGAAGAAATATATCACCTGCGAAGGTAGGTACCGAGTTGTCTATTCCTACGATTTTGTTTGCTCTCTCACCCGCATCATGGAAAATTAATTAATATTCCCTATTATCTTCTAAGGACCCTGCAAAACATGGCACACTATGCACGAAGGTCTCAATATCCCCAAAATTCCGTCACTAACCATGGCCTCATTAAGTTATTAATATTAAGATCCATTGAGAAAAGACACCAATATTGGGGGAAATTCGTTGTTGGGGCTGTGGTAGACCATGTGGCCATGGAAGAAACCGATACTGAAATTGAAGAGAAATACGAGCAGAGCCTTTCAGATAGAGTTGGGAGAAGAGATAGGGAATCTAGAGGAGTAGAGAAGGATCAAGAAAGGGATTTGGAGGAATCTATGACTATGGAGGACTCTCAAAACATAAACCCATAGGATCCTATCGGAATCCCATTCCAACAGACATAATTCAATGAAGAATAAATGAGGGAGGGGACTGAAATGAAGATGAAAATAATTCGAGAAATTGAATCTTCTGTTGAACCAGGAGGAGCTAGTGAGTCGAGGGAAGAATCATCATGAAAGGATGATTCTCCTTTTTCTATATCAGAGGATGTTGAAATACTTTCGAAGGGTTCCACTGCCCCTGTGCCACGAAGAAATAAGAGGATATTTTGTACCCAAAACTAGTCACCCAATCCATTGAAAATAATAAGGACCTGAGCTTCTATTACAGGAGAGGCAGCACAAATGACCGGGGCAGGATATTGAGATTCCAATTCTAAAATATCGATCACTCCCTGAAATACAAGAACCAGGGGGTATCCCAACTTCAATTCTGAGGCCTTCCGACCCACAAGAACCTGCTGCAAGAGAGGGTCAAATTCAAGTGTAAACTCTGCTCTTAGAAAATTACCTGTTGAAACAGGAGGTGTAGGTGCTCAGGGAGGAAATGCAAATGCTGAAAGAAGTGCTAAAGAATCAAGCAGTTCCTAGATTGAGCACACTAGCTGAAGTTGCTGATCAAATGGGAAGTATACCCTCTGTTTCAAAAAATTTGGAGCACGATGATTTTATGTGCCCAGAATGTGGGGACATCTTTAAGAATGAAGGATACAATGTCACTCTCATGGAACTTTTAGCCAGTATACTCAGACAACTGAGACAAGAAAAGAATGGGATAGCACAAGCAGAATCAATGGTGGATGATGAGAAGAATCAGAACATGGAAGCAGCCCCTTCAACCATGGACAATCAAGAATTACTGGGTAAGGAATCAAAGGATATTATTGCACAGGAAATGTTGACCCCTGACAAGGGAATGCAAGAATCAAAGGAAAAATTGCCTCAACAATTGAAGGTTGTTGAAACACAAGAACCAACAATCCAAAAAGAATACACTATAACACAAGAACCAGTGGCATAAGAAGAAATTGTTGAGGTATCAGAACCAACGACCCAAAAAGAGGGTGCTAAAACACAAGAACCAACAATCCAAAAAGAATCCACTGTAACACAAGAACCAATGGCACAAGAAAAAATTGCTGAAGTCTCAGAACTGGTGGGTCAAGAAGAAGTTGCTGACAAAAAAGAACCAATAGCACAAGAAGAAATCGCTGAGGTCTCAGAACTGGTGGGTCAAAAAGAAGTTGTTGAAACACAAGGACTAGTGAACCAAAAAGAAGCCAATGTAACACAAGAAAGAGTGGCACAAGAGGAAATCGATGAGGTCTCAGAACTGGTGGGTCAAGAATAAGCTGATGAAACACAAGAACTGGCGACCCAAAAATAATCCATTGTAACACAAGAACTAATGGCACAAGAATAAATCATTGAGGTCTCAGAACTGGTCAGTCAAAAATAGGTTGTTGAAACACAAGAATTAGCTGCTAAAACTCAGGATCTAGCAACTCAGGACCAACCTCTACCTAGGGAAAATGATGGTAAAGAAAAGGTTCAGGAACCTCTGGCGATTATTGAGTTGGACACAGAAGATGAAAAGGATCAGGATATGGCAAAGGAAATTTCTCTGTTGAAGATTGAAATAAGTAAATGGAAATATCATGCCACCCTGTGTGATGAAGGGATGATTCCCCTGCCTATACATAGCAATACCATTAAGGATCTCAGAGAGATATGGGATGAAGAATTGACCTTCCAAGGGTTTCGCTAGGAAACATTGCAAGAGGAGATGAAGGAATTAAGAAATTTTAAGGCCATGAAGCAGGAGAAGGAGAAAATGTATGATTTAATTCAGGAACTATTAAGTTGTAGGGCCCCATCACCATCTTATTCAGTCTTCCTTTATGAACAATTGACTCTTTTTAAGTTAAAATATCTTAAGGAAGGGATGCCACATCAGTTTGTTACAACTCCTAAGTTTTTGAATACCTTTACCTAGAGTGATTTCCTTGGAAAAAATCTATTGTATGAATTATATTTACATGATTTATCATGCTTCATGGACCTTCAATCAAATACTGTTCCTTATATAGGGGATATACATCTAAGGGAATTTAATTCCTTCGTCACCAATCAGATGAATTGGTGGAGTGCCTCTGAGACTATTCGAAAGAATGAGGATAATTCTACTCTATAGATCTGAGGTGAACCACAATCCCCTGCTATTATTATTGAAAAACATAGAAGATACCTCTCCTCTCCCCAAAAGGTTAAACATATAAAAAAACTTCAACATGAGGTTATATCTACATGTGTCAAGACCATATCACAACAAGATTGTTGGCAGGCGGTTTGGTAGAATGTTATCGTAGCATCTCCGATGTTGCGACAAGGCAGGAGATGGTGCGAATGGTGAGAAGATTACGCGAATGGCGATCAGCGGAAGATTGGTTATGCATTTTGGTTCAATTGTACCGCAATAGGTGGGTTTTTGGTCATTTGGACCACATATTATGTAATGTTGAGTCAGTTATACCGCAGAATGCAAGTTTTTGGTCATTTTTGGATAAGTCGGTTAGATATTGGGTCATTTGTCCATATTGTCAGTTAGGAAGTCGGTAGTAAGTGGACAAGAGTTGTAAGGCGGAAGCCTATATATAGATAAGAATTGTAAGTGTTAAATAGATAGTATAATTCACGAAGAAGATGGTGAAGCTTTGATGTTGTATGATTTTCGGGTATGTTTTGATGTCAAGAGCCATTGCGGAGATCTAGTTTTTGCAGAGGTGTTGTATCTGGATTGACAATGATAATATGATGAAGTTATTTTGGTGCAATCCCTATGTTCAATTTGTTAAGTTATGATAATGTGATATTGCACTATACGAATAATGTCATGCTTCTTTGATGCGATACTTGCTTTACAATTACTGTTGTTGTAATGATGAATGTTTGGGTTGAATATTGTTTTACTACTACGTTTAATGCTTAAATATCTCTATCGTTGTGTTACAATAAGTTTAAGTATCATATTCGCAACCATCTTCCTTCATTCGGCGGAAACATGGTTCCATCTGCTCTTCCTAGATGCCTTAGGTGAGACCTCATCTACTATGCAGGTGTTGATGGGCGGGATAAACCCTGTCCAGGCTGGTGCTCAGGAAGACTGCGGTATGTGTCGACAGTGAGTGGGACCCCTGTCAACTAGCGTTGCGCTAACAAATGGTTCCGTTGCTGGGACCGTGTACGAAGTGAAAGGAGGACATGTTGTGGCACCTGACGAAATCGGAGATCCAAGAATGGTTTGATCAGAAGTTGCAGGAATTCGCTGAAGAGGAAAGCAGGAACACTCGATTGACAGTAGATCAGTGGGTGGGTAGATACATTCACGACGGTCCGCACGAATGGTTCTTCTGTGAATTTTCGGTCCTATTGTTCGAATGGTTGGCAAAGTTGACCTTCCAAAAGAGGAACTTCCAAGGTGGTGAACCGACGACCTGGACCCCCGAATTGATTCAGGAACTGCAGGAAGTTGATAATAAAGCATCATGGGCTATCGAAGTGTGGTTCGATAGCATCCTAGAAGGCTACATCACAGAGTTCACGGTTGATACTTAGAAGTCCTATAGTGAAGACGAAAGATATTTTTTCCGCGAACCTTGGGGCAGGTTTTTACTGTCGCTTCAACTGTCGATCAAGATGCTCATTTGCGAAAAGGGTATATTGAAGATGCATCTTGATCAGTAGATAGCCTGGTGGGTGGAGGCCATGGGTACTGCGACTGTTGGGGGGTGGTACATGGAATGGTAAGGGGTAGATGGGTGGAGGTCATCATGAGACTGTGAGTGAAGCCGAGGAAGAAAGTGGCCTTACAAGGGGAGAAGCGAGGTTCCGATAGGAAAAGAGGCAGAGGACGAGAGATGGACCTGCTGCGGTCGAACCACAAGACCGTGAAGGAAGGCCACACGGGATGAAGCGAACTCACAATCCTGATAAGGACAACTAGTCTACGCCCAGGATAGAGGCAGGACCAAACCTCGGCACCAACATACCCACACCTCCACTCACTATCTCTTAGATAGCAAGAAATACCACTTCGACATGCCAAGTTCGTCAATTCCACAGAATTTAATTGGTAGTAGTACAGTGAAAGGAGGAAGGAAGCCCAGAATGGTGGGCGATGATGCTAGGTTCCCATTGTTCCACGGGAGTGCGACAGACAACCCAGAACAGTATTGGTTTTTGTGTGAAACGGTCTGGACCATAAAACATATCACTGATGATGCTGCTAAGAAAGGAAAGTTAGCAACGAATCTATGAGTTCGTGCATTAGATTGGTTTATGAATTTCGTTCTAGTCCCTACAGGAGCCCCAGAGAAGTCGTTGGATGAGATTTGGGATGGGCTGATTACCGAATTTAGAAGGCCCAAGTCTGAGGCTCAATATATTACAGAATTGAAGGAAATTAAGCAGTATCCCAATGAGACGGTATGGGATTTCGACCAGCGATTCAAGATGATGATGGAAAAGGTTAGTTTCGATATGAGCGCCATCCAACATAAAGATTGGTTCATCGCGGCACTGCTACCACACATTCGGCTTCTATTGATGCAACAAAACATCTCGACGCCTAGTGAATCTCTAGATATTGCAATGCCTTTGGAGGCATCACCGATTGGAGATAATGCAGTCGGGATGTCGCAGATACAGACACAGCTCGCTAACTTGACTATACAGCTGCAAGATTTGAAGAAAAGCAAGGAACAGCGTGATGAAGTATGGTGTACACGATCTCGAGGAGAAGGGCATATAAAGGACAATTTCCTGGATTTCCGCAATTATTTGGTGTCAAGTGCGCCAAACCCATTGAACGGCAGCAGCATGCCGTGGTGTCGCATCTGCTAGGTGTATGGGCATAGTCATGACAATTGCCCTTATATCTAGAAAATGGTCACAACCCCGAGAAATATTTATTGCACATTTTGAAAGTCGGTGGGTCACGATGACAAAGATTGTCGTGCATATGGGTTTCTACAAGAAAGAATGTGTGATGCCCAGCTGCTACCTCAACCGCAGGTAGCCCAGCCGCTGCCTAAACCACAGATGTAGTTTGTACCACAGCAACAACAACTGCCGCAGTTCATGCCGCAATATGCTCCGATGCAGATGGCTCCACAACAGCCACAATATGTACAGAAATCGCAGTATGCACCACAAGGGCAAGGGATGCAACCGGCACCAATGCAGCAACAATTTAACCAACCACAGTACGAGCAGCAGGGAGGATTCCGGGGAGGATGTGGCAGAGGATTTGGTCGCAGAGGAGGACAAGGTGGTCGCGGACCTGTTCAATGTTATCACTGTGCGGTATGGGGACACTATCAGCAAGACTACCCACTACTGCAGGACCGATGTACATTCTATTTTGTTAACGATCATACAGTTGAGAATTGTCCACAGTTGATTGCACGAGGGCAAGCAGGGAACACTCCATAGTTGCAGACACAGCCCCAAGCATAGAAGCCCGCTCAGAACCAAGTACAAAAACCAATGCAGAACCAAAATCCACAGCCGAATCGGAACACAAATTAAAATATAAATCAACCGGGGAACGTACCACTGAATCAACAGCAAGGTGCAAACATTGCGACAATTTTTGCAGAACCAAGACCACAAGATGCTTCCGTTGCTGTGGTCACTCGAGGAGGAAAGAAAACTGGAGAAGACAGCTCAACAATCCGGTTAGCTGGAGAGACGTTTCTTCAGGCACAACGGGCCTTAGGGAACGACCGAGGTAAAGCCGTCATGTATGACATGCCCTCTACTTTTGATGCTACTTCAAAGGTTATCCCGTCGTGGTGGTCCAACACAGTTCGAGCATTTTTGGAACATTGTTTGTCCCTGGCAAAAGATCCCGACGCTCTTTCTGCGATTGAAGCCTTGTTGCTACAATTGACCCAGGATCGACAAGAGCTCGCGGTTAATTCCTTGCAACGACGGAAGACGGGTAAGGAGATGTGGATGAATATTCAAATTGGCGACTATGATGTTGATTCAGTTATTCTGGATCTTGGTTCGGATGTCAACATCTTGACCAAGCAGGCTTGGCAGAAGATGGGGAGCCCCCCATTGAGGTTGTCTCCTGTACAACTCTGATTGGCTAACCATGCGGAAGTAAAACCCATTGGGCAAGTTTCGCAGCTAGTGTTAGATATCGAGGGTATGAAAATCTATGCCGATTTTGATGTCATAGAAGTTGTCGAAGGCGGTAGCTCTTATCCCGCGCTGTTGGGGATTGGATGGGCTAATGATAGTGGAGATGTAATCAACTTCAAGTGACGGATGATGACTTTTGAAAATCGTGATCTCAGATTTATCGCCCCGTTGGATCCGGCTGAAGGATACCGCTACATAGAGCCAGTGAAGGACGACGATCCCAGTGGATGGGATCATGCATTCAATATTTCTAAAGATTATATACATCCAACTGCCAACGGTGAGCTCAGATGGTGCAGTGACAACTCTACGTCTTTCGAATTAATGATGCGCTGGAATATTGGCAGAACCGCTTGCACGAAGTGTCACTCTGTAAGTGCGGGTTGGTCACACAATCATTATGCCGTGTCATGACTGAAACGGTTACACTATCAATATATGAAGGACTATCTGACTTATCCGACTTTCTGATGGAGTTTGAAGAAAGAGTTTCCGAACCATAGTGCTTGCTGGCATTAAATGAAGCATTGAAGGCTGCTCCAGCACGCTGGTGGGCGACACACAAGGCATCGATTGATGGATGGTCTAAATGCCGAAGATTGATGATGGTACATTTTGGTGATACTAAGGTTTACCACACTGGGAAGTATGATGGGCGGACCGACCCTGGTGGTCACTTGATAGGATGTCAACAGCTATGGGTATCGTGACCAAAAGATGAGTGGGTCCATGCTTTTATCCATACTTTGGATGAGATGCTAGCTCATGGTATACTGCAGCTGAGTTGCGAGGGGAAATTTTTACTTGGCTAGAGCTCACTGTGTGTTTTACCCATACATTCATTTTTTTGGATGCCGATCCAGAGGTTAATAATGCATTACAGCTCATCCGTGATGTAATTCTACAAGTTGCCTCGCTAGTATATCCTACGGATCCGCACACGCACTGCCAGATGCAGTCTCTCATGGATTGTTTCAATATCAGTGGTGGACCAAAAGATGGTGATGATCCGCAGAATGTGAATATCTTGGAGTCAGAAGGAAGTCATGTTGTGGTACCACCTGATGCACCAAGCGACCCTATCAGTCAGCCACTGAAAATCCACAAGATTAACATTGGGACAGAGGACACTCGGAAGTTCTCAAATGTCGGGGATTACTGGGATGATGAGATGATAAGCAAGGTTATTGATATGCTCCACGAGTTTCAAGATGTATTCCTGACAAAATTTTCTGACATGAAGGGGATTTTGGTCGATTTAGGGGAGATGAAGATCCCATTAAAACCAGATGCTAAGCCGGTCCGGCAGCGACCCTATCGGCTAAATCCACGACACAAGGAAATGGTCAAGGCAGAACTTGATCACATGCTGGACGCTGGTATTATTGAACCGGTCGAGGAGTCGGAATGGATCAGTCCTATGGTGGTGCAGAACAAGAAGACTGGAGAGGTGCGCATCTATGTGGATTTATGAAAGTTGAACGATGCTTGCTTGCATGACCCCTTTTCGACCCCATTTACTGACGAAGTGCTCGAAGGAGTGGGCGGCCAGGAGATGTACTCATTCACAAATGGGTTCTTTGGCTACCATCAGATCCGTATTGCCAAAGAAGATCGCCATAAGACAACTTTTGTTACCGAAGGGGGATGCTTTCAGTACACCATGATGCCGTTTGGCTTGAAGAACGCACCTACGATATTTTCAGGGGTTGTCATTGCTGCATTTAAAGACTTCATTTAGAAATTTTTACTAGTATACATGGACGATTGGACGGTCTATGGTTGGTCCGTGATCATTTGTTGAATCTGCGGTTGATGCTTGAGCGATGCCGACAACACCAGATATCACTGAATCTGAAGAAATGCATCTTTTGTGTACCGTTTGGGATATTGCTTGGCCATATTGTGTGTAAGCAAGGTTTGTTGGTTGATCCGGCTAAGATTGCGCTCATTTTGAGTTTGAAACCACCGACCACTATTAAGCAGTTGCGGGTGACTCTAGGACACACGGGGTATTATCGCAAGTTCATCAGGGGTTATGCTGCGATTACTGCCCCTATGGAAAAGTTGTTGAAAAAGGATGCGGCATTCCAGTGGAGCACGGAATGTCAAGCTAGATTTGAAACACTGAAGGCGAAGATGGCATCAGCACCGATATTGGTATTTCCGGACTGGACTAAGGAATTCCATGTCCATGTGGATGCCTCATCGATTGCGTTGGGTGTCGTATTGGCTCAACCAGGAGAAGGTGACCTTAATCATCCTATTGCTTTTGCAAGTCGGAAGTTGTCCTCTGCAGAAATAAATTACACTACCACTGAGTAGGAAGGTCTGGCAATGGTCTATGTGCTGCAGAAGTTCAGGCACTATTTGTTGGGTGGGCACTTTAAAATGTTCACCGACCATTCCGCATTGAAATACCTAGTCAATAAGCCCGTGTTGGGGGGGGAGATATGCCGCTGGATACTTCTTTTTCAGAAGTTCAATTTTGAAGTCATTGTGAAGCCAGGCCAGTTGAATGTCAGTCCTGATCATCTCTCGTGGATCAATACAGGAGAAGAGCCGACCAACATTGAATATGGTTTACCAGATGCTCAACTATTTTGGGTTGAGGTTGTAGATGGCTACTTTGCAGAAATCATTCAGTTTCTGACAACGGGTGCTGCACTAGATGAGTTCACCACCAGTCAGAAGAAGCAGTTGCCAGTCAAAGCTGTAGACTTCCAGCTAATTGCAGGAGAGTTATACAAAATGGGTGCCGATGAGGTATTGTGTAGATGTGTCTTGTCACATGACCAATCGTAGACATTAGCAGAAGGGCATGGAGGAGTAACCGGAGGACACTATGGCGGTAGGGCGACTGCTAGGAAAGTGCTGCATGTTGGGCTATGGTGGCCCACACTACATAATTATGCAACAGACTATGAGCGGTCTTGTGATGTCTGTCAACGAACTGGAAAACCATCCCAACGCGATGAGATGCCATTGATTCCCCAGTTGACATTACAGCCATTCAACAAATGGGCGGTGGATTTTGTAGGACCGATCAATACACTAGGGAAGCGCACAGGTGCATGCTATATTATCACCGTGACAGAGTATTTGAATCGATGGGCATAATCTACCCCAGTCATTGATTGTTCCGTGAACACAGCCGCGTGGTTTCTCTTTGACCACATTGTCACTCGCTTCGGCTACCCCAAGATATTATTGAGCGATCAAGGTAGCCACTTTCTTAATTGCACCATCACCGCATTGACAGAGGAGTTGCAGAAATAGCATAAGAAGAGTACACCCTATCATCCGCAAGCGAATGGCACGGTGGAGGCTTTCAATAAGGTATTGGAGCATGCATTGACAAAGGTGTGTAATGTGAACCGCGATGACTGGGATCTCAAAATCCCAGCAGTATTGTGGGCCTATCGCACCACATGTAAATGGCTGACAGGGAAGACACCATTTAAGCTGGTGTATGGACAAGAAGCAATTATGGCCATGGATTATATTGTCCCGAGTCTGCGCATCGCAGCCGCAACAGGCCTAGATGATGTAGCGGCACTAGGTGAACATCTAGAGTAGTTGGCGCAGTTGGAGGAAGATCGTTTCATCGTCGGGTTCCACCAGGGGGTCGAGAAGGATCACCAGAAAGCATGGCATGATCGACACATAAAAAACAAACAGTTTCAGCAAGGCGACTTGGTGTTCTTTTACGACAGCAAGTTTATGAAACATCCAAGAAAGTTGTAGATGCATTGGCTTGGTCTGTATCGCATCAATCGTATTACTTCAGGGGGTGCGGTTCAGCTATAGCAGCTGGACGGGGCGATGCTCCCAAAACTGGTGAATGGTCATAGGTTAAAGCCCTATCAGTCGGGATTGGAATACCACGATGCCTGAGTCGCATCGGGAAAAAAGAAAAAAAGAAAAAAAAATAGAATTAGATTGATTGGTGGCCGGATGGTGCACCAACAGGGAATGAATGCGGAAGCAGGGAGGCTTCTGCCACAAGTTTGGAGCGGTCAGAGACACATGGCAGCGTCGCGACCAAGTCAAATCAACAATAAATGCCAAAAGTTAAGACAGTTAATTAACAACACTCGTTCGAATGATGCGCATTAATGGTGGATCCGGCTGACGGGATCGACGACGGACTTGGGTCATTAATACAGGATTTAGTCTGAGTTAATGTCGGATGCTTGGTGGAAAGATGGCACACCAGCAGGGATAGAATGCGCAAGTAGGAGGGCTTGCGTCACAAGTTAACGGCAGGATTGCGATAGTCCCTACGCTGCGACTAGGTCAAATCAGGAATCATTAGCAAACGGAACTTTTTCTTTTTGACAGGTATGATTGTTAGCTGGCTCGGATTACCGCAAGACGCATGCACATTTGGCACAAAGAGCACACCGTGGCAGCATGGCCGGTGGCACCCGGGGTGATGGTTTGCACACTTTAGCATGAATGGCAGCCGGCGATAGTATGGTTGCCACTCTGCACGTCAGAAGTATGGTTCATACACACAAGGAACAACGAAATGATATGATTAGAACCTTATGTGAACAGGTTTTTCAAATGATTGCCAAGGCAGACAAACGGTCGAACGCATTGTATAAATATAGGGCCCAAGGGGATCAGGAGCATTGAGGTTATTTTCAGTTCAGAGAGGTTATGTTACGAGACGTTCGGGCATCTAGCTAAGTTAGGAATTCCAAGGAGGTTGTGGAAATGCTCCATTTTATTTCCTGTAGTAGCACACCAGGTGCGCTGAGGGCCTGAACCACGAATGTACATGAGCGTTTGGAGCAAGCTGGGCCTCGGACACTCTGGGGTTACAAGCATGAAGCGTCATCCGAGATGTCTAGGCAGTTGGTGATGGTTCGAAGTCTCGTGGTCCCTGTGAACACACAAAAGGGGGGGTTATCGCCCCCGAGTCCCTGTAACTTGTGCTTGCTGGTGTGAAACAGATGTGCCAGAGCCATTGGCCTAGTTCGCACCTCGGCGTTGTTCATAAACTTCTCCTTAGTCTGCACCAGATTCCTCGATACTGGAGGATGCGTTTGAGAGGTACATGACAGCAAGTCGGGGGATGCCCACTTTCGGGTGAGAATTACATGACAGCGAGTCAACGATCAGTATAGCAGAAGGAGCAGGACAACACCGCGCGATCCAGACAGCAAGAACAGTTGCAGAAACATAGTTCAACCATAGAAGAGTCCGAGTACACTGCATCCTGTTGACGTGGCTCGAGGGCGAGCCACAAGATTGTATTGGGGGCCTGTTGGCAGGCAGTTTGGTAGAATGCTATCACAACATCTCCGATGTTGCGACAAGGCAGAAGATGGTGCGAATGGCGAGAAGATGACGCGAATGGCGATCAACGAAAGATTGGTTATGCATTTTGGGTCAATTGTACTGCAATAGGCAGGTTTTGGGTCATTTCGACCACATATTATGTAATGTTGAGTCAATTATACTGTAGAATGCAGGTTTTTGGTCGTTTTTGGATAAGTCAGTTAGATATTGGGTCATTTGTCCATAGTGTCAGTTAGGAAGTCAGTAGTAAGTGGACAAGAGTTGTAAGGCGGAAGCCTTAATATAGATAAGAATTGTAAGTGTCAAACAGACAATATAATTCATGGAGAAGATGGTGAAGATTTGATGTTGTATGATTTTCGGGTATGTTTTGATGTCAAGAGCCATTGCGGAGATCTAGTTTTTGCAGAGGTGTTGTATCTGGGTTGACAATGATAATATGATGAAGCTATTTTGGTGCAATCCCTATGTTCAATTTGTTCAGTTATGATAATGTGATATTGCACTATACGAATAATGTCATGCTTCTTTGATGTGATACTTGCTTTACAATTACTGTTGTTGCAATGATGAATGTTTGGGTTGAATATTTCTTTACTACTATGTTTAATGCTTAAAGATATATGTCGCTATGTTACAATATGTTTAAGTATCATAGCCGCAACCATCCTCCTTCATTCGGCGGAAACATGGTTTCGTCTTCTCTTCCTGGACGCCTCAGGTGAGACCTCATCTGCTCTGTAGGTGTTGCTGGGCGGGATAAACCCTATTCGGGTTGGTGCTCAGGAAGACGTCGACAGTGAGTGGGACCCCTGCCGACTGGCGTCGCGCTAACAAAGATCCCTATGCCTTAGAAGGCAGTCAGCACAAGTGGGAAGCTTCTTATGATCTTATGAGAACAAGAGATCCTTACTATTTTGAAAATTTTAAATATGCTTTATCTCGAGTTCCTGAGTATGTCAAGTGTATTTAGAAATGTGGATCAAGTTGGCTAGGATTAAGATTTAGATTCCCACTCATATGGTTTCCTGAGAAGGAGCCCAAGAGTATATATAAGTTGACCAAAAAGGAAGAGAATAAGTGTTGGAAAAATTTGGTTGCTTGAAAAGGGTATATAAACCATGGAGATAAGCCTGAATCTTCCTTCAATATCACTAACTTCCACAGGAAAAATTTTGATTCAGATTCAGATTCAGATTAACTCGAGGTTGTT
Source organism: Larix kaempferi (assembly GCA_027924585.1). Classification (NCBI taxonomy): domain Eukaryota; kingdom Viridiplantae; phylum Streptophyta; class Pinopsida; order Pinales; family Pinaceae; genus Larix; species Larix kaempferi. The sequence continues at coordinate 33,987,053 of BSBM01000001.1, read as the reverse complement.
GTATGAGTACATGCAATTGGACAGTTGGGGCGAGATGTTGGGTGCCATAAATCACCCTTTTTTCTCACTTCTATTATGATCCTTTTTCCCTGTTTCTCCTTATTATTATAACCAAATTGTTATCTTTCCTAAGGAAAAGCATGATCTTGAGAAGGTATAATTTATTATTACTTTGTTATATTAATGCCTAAATTTTTCCCGTGTTTATGGATTTTGTCTCCTAATTAAGATTACTTGTGATGGATTGATGGAAGCAATTGAGACCACAGGGAATTCGGGTGTATCATTCTGTTGATACACGTGGACGAAGAAGAACTTGGAAAGTAGTTACACCCTTTCATGGATTTGGATCAGATCGTTGCGAGGTAGTCTAAGTTATCCTTCCACGCGGCCAACTGAAACTCACTTGGCGTTGGATCAATTCAAGCTGTGAGAGCATGGATGTTTATGAATTTTTTTTATCTCAATGTAATAATGATTGTAATTGTTTCTATTTTGGGGTATTCAATCAACATCCTAAGGATCTCTAATCTTCACGGTTGTCCAAATTATAAGGATCTTATTTTCCTTGTTGTAGTATTTAAAGGAGGATGGGATGGTTAAAAGAGGTTAGGATTATTTTGAAGAGAACTTGTAACAGGAGTGGAAGAATTTTGTATCCAAACTTCATTATATTAATGAAATTGGTAGTATTTTCCTGATCTGTTGTGTACTAATTTCTGGTAGTGTTTAGAGGCATCTCTGTTAGAAGGCAAGGGCCCACCTTCTTTCAGAGTTTCCTTGTTAGTTAGTTGCTTATTTCCTTTATTTCATTTGGTGTGGAATTGCAATTAGATTTCCTTTTTAGTTGTTGAAACAGTGTGAACATTAAGCATAGGATTCTTCAATTATAGCTTTTCTTGGTTTGTTGAAACAGTGTGAACATTAAGCATAGGATTCTCCAGTTATAACTTTTCTTGGTTTGCTGAAAAAATCGACTGAATAATGTGTATTTTCTCTTTGAAAATGTGTTATTGATTATTGATGTTACACGTGTGCTCTATCGCTGCATTTTAACATTATTTATTTCTTTTCATGAACTGTTGAAACCGGTAGATGGCATATGGATTTATAGAGCAGGAGGATTGATTTGTTTTATGGTTGAGTATTGCGATTATGGATTGGATCTCTTTTTATGATGATGATTTACGATTTAACTTCTTGCAAAAGCAATTCAACTATTTCATTCTTGAAGTATTCATTTCCAAAATTGATACAGTAGAAGGATTGTGAACTCTCTTAATATTTGGCAGTCAATTTAGTACTTGAAGTTGGATTGAGCAGTGAGCAGAGCATAGACTTAGTAATTAGGTATATTGGGTGACTTATAGTTGATTGATCACTTACTGAATGTTTATGCATCATTATTTTTCTTGATTACCTATCAAATAACCAGACTTCCATGGGTTGACAATTTACATTGAGCACTTTGTTTATGAATTAATAGGAAATTATAGTGACCAACAATGGGATATTCACCCATGTCATTGGAGCATATTTGATTGGTCACTTGATGCTTGTATGCACTTGGAAAATGTTGGTCTACTTACTTAGAGGCACAAGCACTTTCATGATTCTTTGATGAGACACCTCCCTAATGTACATTTGTATTATGTTGTTATGTGCTTTGATGATCTATATTTTGTACTTATGATGTTTGGAAGAATGAATACAAGGAAATGGGATCCAGGAATTATCTTTCCTGATGGTATGGGTTGGAGAGCACTCCTAATTGTTGGAGTGCAATACAGGCAATGGGACCCTGGGATAATTTTTAGTCTCATTGGTTTCAATTTTTTTGGGAAACAAGTAGTATGGGAGATTGAGTCACCACTTGAGAAGGTGATTGTAATCAGAGTAGTGCAGAAATAAGCATGGTGGTTCCTCTCTAAAATTTTCATGGAATCTAAAAGACTCAAAGTTGGGAAACTCAGTGGCAACATCAAAGAATTATACATTGGTATTAGAAAGGGTTTCCAAAATATGAAAGAGGTAAAGCGTAATTGTGAAAACTTTGTTTTAATGGATTTAATTAATATTTTGGTGTTTAGTGGTGATGTCACAGGGGATATCAATATGAAAAAGTAAACCCACAACTCCTTGATTTTGGAAACACACAATTGCAGTACATGAGTACCACTACTCAGGGTTTTGGAAGCAAAGTTTTGGAAACATGCATGTTTGAAATTGCTTGAGGAAAAGCAATCTTGGGTGGGGAGGACTGTCATGTCCCCAATTAAATGATTTTCAGATAAATAATTAAGTTGGCCTACCCAATTGGGTTATGTGGAAGAATTAAAATATTGACATTTAACCCCAAGGTCTATAGTTTCTCATGAAAATTCAATATTCTAAATTGATGGTGGATAAATAGGCCAATAAATTATGGAATAAATGTTAAATGCTCCAAAATGAAGTGTCATTAGGTCCTAGTTGGACTTGGGGGCACATAAGTGGACATGTGGGTCCACATGAGAGAATATTCCTCCTTTAAACATAGATCCATCCCCAAATTCGAGTAAGAAGGGAATATGTAACATTAATGAAGGAAGAGGAAGAGTCATAGGGCTGAAAATAGGCAGTGATATATTCTATGACAACTATGACAAGTATTATGACACTTATGACAGATTCTATGACACCTGTGACACTTATGATAGATTATATGACATCTATGACAATGTAAGAGATAAAAATAGACCAAGAGGGCGCATGAGAGGAGTTACACATCTCCAAAGCATAAAAAATATTCCCCAATTCGAATTCATGGAGGAGTTGGAGACAAAAGATGAGCCAAGTGTCATGTGGGGCCAATGAAGGGTCATAACCCCCACTAATTCGAATTTCATGAGTAATTAGGAGATAATTTGAGTTCTAAGGAGGTAAATGAGCCAAATAAAGTTATTAAAAGGAGGACAAGTCTAAATGGAGTAGATTTTTATCTTTTCTCATTTGGCACATTTGGAGAGCTTAGCTTGTCCTTGCACGGTGGAGGTTCATCCTCCCTGCCTTAGAACCAATTTTGAGGGTGCAATATTCCCATACAAGTTGGTTGATGGAGAGGCCATTTAGACCTCTCAGTAAAGCTTCATGGATATGTTTTGATGCAGTTTCATACCCCAACTGATTTTGAGTTCATCTTCTCTCATTCTCCTATATTATTATTCTACTATCTTTCTCTTAATGTCATGTAAATGTGCAAGGGTGCACTTATTGTTGCATATAGCTAGCGGAGGATTGGTATTTAGAATTAGTGGAAATGTTATTTTCTGAATACTCTGTAATAGACATATCATGAGAGCCACATCTCTAAATGCCATTTACTTCAAGTGATATTTTCAACCAAAACTGAGATTCGAGCCATTTTTCTCATAGCTATTGCATAGTGATTTTGGGATGATGATGTTTCTGTTTTATATCAAAGTTTTCTGAGATATTTGTTCATGTTTTGAGATTTATATTAAGTTAATTTGATGTCTCAAATGATGTTTGCATACCCCTAAAGTGCCACTATATTTTGTGAACAAATTCGAGACTCCTTGTCCACCATTTTTGTTTGGGGATTACATTTTTTATTTGTTGGTCATCTATATTGAGGAAGCTTTGTTGGGTTTTCTACCCCATGAGGGTTTCCCAGGATAAATTGTGTCTCTTGTGTTTATGATGTGCTTGTAGTTCTTTCAGTGATCCTGTATATGGTATTGTTGTGAAATTGAATGGAATACTGATGTTATCTATCTTAGCATATTGAATCTTAACATGGTATCAGAGCTAGCCTGAAGGAAGGCATTGTATGGCATTTACGACACTTGTTGCACTTGCGACAAATTGGAAGCTAGGGCTTGGTATAGTAAAAACTAGTCATCGTGGAACTTTCGCTATAAATCTGTTTTGGTGAAGGTTCAAGATCTAAAACTTTTACAGGCCGAAGAATAAATGTTCATGTACCTTGTCTCCGGATATCAACCTCAAATTCATTGTACTTTGTGAGATATGATTCATACAAGTTAGGGTTTCTTCCTCTTCCAAAATGCAGTCTTAAACAGGTGACCTCGGAACAAAGGTCATATCTCGGGCTAGGAAACTCCAAATGGAATTCTGTAAAAAGTAGCAGTTAGGGAACGAATTTTCGTTTTACAGGTCCTCTTTTTAGAGGCCGAAGTTGAAACAGTGACACGTGGAACACCGTACAAGTTTTCTATGTTGTTTCATCCCATAAACAGGTCATGTTGCGACACTTAGCATATCTCTCTCATGGAGAATCCATTGAAGCTCAGATCTATGGGGTTGGAAATATAACAGGTCAGGCTACCACAGGTCAAAGTTTCAGACCCTTTAGATCTGAAATTTCAGATATGCACCAGAAACAATATGGCACATATGAAATGACTCAACGGAGGAAATCAAGGAAGAGGAGGAAGAAGCTCTCACTTAGGGTTTTAAGTTTTTAGGTATGGAAGGACCTGATACAATGTTGGAGAGACTTGATGCAACATTGGAAACTTTTAGATTTGGAATCCATTCATCATAGATATTAATCCTCCATCAAAATGTTGTGGGAAGAAGTAGATTGAAGATTAGGGTTTCCAAGTAAGAAGAAACCCTAGCAAAGTTGGGAGACTCATAAGGCAGCAATGAAGGTTTTTTAAATGGCAGTGATATTCTATCATCATAGCACCATGAACATACATAATATGTTTACAAGTGATCTACCTTGGATGGCTAGGGTTTTACCCTTATAGAGAAGACTACTCAACGGGTATGACTTGAGAAGATACAGGTATGTTTTGAAATCTGTTTCATGATTAAGTTTATAATATGTTTGTCTTCATATTATTGAGGTTAGTACAATCATGATAAATTCTAGATTGTTTGATCACCTTAGTAAAAGTATGAATGCGTGTGAATGATAGAATACATTCATTGATTAGGGTTATGACACTTATGATTGTACTAATGCACTTGTGGTGTTGTATGAGGATGATGTTGTCTTCTAACATGAAAGGTACATCAAGAAAGACAAATCAAGTTCTATAACCATGATGACATGAAGACAAAGACTCATCCATAGTCTTTGATCACATAGAAGCTCTACTTATGAGGTATGTATCACTTTGTTCTACTATGCTTAACTTATGAGATATGCAGGTTCTAGCACAAGGTCTCTAAATCATTGAAGAGAACAAAGAAGATATTGTTTTTGTATGTTAGACATAACCAAGCATGATAATCTAGGTATGTTTTCTTATATCAAGTTAGAATCCTACTTTGTGTTAGGATCTTAGGTAAGTATACCTATGTATGAAATGATCATGACCATACATACTTAAGATTATTTAGAATCATAATGTTTTGATAGTATTGATATTATACTAATGAATATATGATTATGTATGAGATCATGAGGATGACACTAGTGCACACTTAAGCATCCATAGTGGTCCAGGATGGATAGAAGTTCAAAGACATATAATCATGATGCTATCATAAAGGGAAAATAGAGATCAAGCGGGAGGCAACCACACAAACATAAAAGATAAGTACTTGAGTTTTTATTTGAATCTCTGAATAGTTAATGATATTGCTCATAATAGTTGTATGCATATTTGTATTCCTAGAATATATCATGCAAGCATTCATATAGTATTGACCAATATACTACTAATATGCATATGATGGGTAAGTTGGACAAACATTCCATTGTTGCTTGTCTAGAATGAAACCTCTTTGCTGACATGCTGAGAGCTGTGCACGCTCTTGATAGTATGTTCTGGTAGATATGGAAGGCATCTAGATAGACACTGTATGCATACATGATATGGAAAAGTGTTGTGCCAAAGTAATGGTCAAGATAGTTGCATAACTATGTGAATCATATCAGTATGCATAATAGGTTATCATGTCAACGTGATTTGATGATTATGAAGTATTACTAATCATGTAATTAACTTTGATTTGTAGGAAAGATCATCTGCTATGATCTACAAAAGAAGGATGATGAACACCTGTTCCAAAGAACAAGTGATGGATGTTCAACAAAAAGACTTACAAATCAAACATATTATAGAAGGCTCGTGGATAGAGAATTCTCTTAGAAAGAGGGAGAGAATGATGACGAGATGTTTGCTCCAAGTGGCTAGACAAGACCATTCTCTTAAATGGTGTAATTGAAGAAGAAGTGCGAATCGAGCAAACTCCCATAATTCGATAGAGAATCACACAATTGAAGAAAGCTCTGTATGGGTACCCAGGATCAATAGTCATTTGATGAGCTTAATGATCACCATGGGTGATGCGGATTTCAACCTTTGCTACAAGGTTGAAGATGGTTTCTATATACAAATGACATTCTTCTCTTAGATGGATGCAAGAAGGAACTCACCACAGAGTTCGAATGATCTTGAGGCTCATATCAGTACACCCATCTGACGGGAGATGGCACAGATAGATATGCAGAAGATCACTCAATGCAGAGTGTGAATGATGTTCATTCACAGAGGGAGAATTGATATCTTCTTGACAAGCTTGGGCTTTACCAAAAGTAAAGTTGATCCTAACCTTTACCTTAAGGTTATGGATGATGAACCTGTCATACTATTACTATATGTGAATGATCTCTTTCTGACAGGGAATGAGAAACAGATCATGGAAAGCAAGAAGAAGCTAGCTATAGAATTTGAGATGAAAGATCTCAGATTGATGCATTACTTCCTAGGTCTAGAAGTATGGCAAGGCCCAAAAGGAATCTTTTCTCAACCAGGGAAAGTATGATGTGGAAATATTGAGAAGATTTGATATGTTGGAATGTAAAGCCATGACCACTCCCATGGATTCCAACTTGAAGCTGTTAGATGATGACTCATCAGAGTTAGTGGATGTGACTCTATATAGACAGATTATTGGGTCATTGATGTATCCGACAAATACTAGGCTAGATATATGCTTTGTTGTGAACACCTTGAGTCAATGTCTATTCGAGCCTAGACGTGTTCACCTGATAGATGCAAAGCATGTGATGAGGTACCTAAAGGGTACGATAGAATTTGGTCTATATTATCTTGGATATCATGACTTCAGATTGTATGGCTACACAGATGTTGATTGGGCAAGAATTGTATCAGACAGGAAGAGCACATCGGGCAGATGTTATTGTCTGGGATATGCCATGATCTCGTGGTTTAGCAGGAATCAGTCTAGTGTGGCTCTCAGCATAGCTGAAGCAGAATATATAGCTTCTTGCTCTGCTAGTTGTGAAGTGATATGGCTTCGGAAGTTGTTATCGGGATTGTTTGACTTAGAGATGGACCCCACTATGATCCTGTGTGACAACCAGAGTTGTATCAAGATGACATAGAATCCAATATTCCATGATAAGTCAAAGTACATAAAGATCCGATGTTTTTATATATGGGATATGGTGCATAAAGGAGCTATCAAGCTCGATTACGTGAGCATTGACGTACAAGTTGCTGATATATTGACCAAACCCCTGTCTCGAGTAAAGTTTGAGTATTTCCAAGACAAGCTTGGTGTAGTTCAGAAGGACCCTCCTCAAAAGGGGGAGTGATATGGTCAATGAGGATATGTGGATACTGGTATCGATATGGATACCAGTATCGATGATGAGATTGCCTACATCGACGGTAAGGTCGATGATGAGGATACTTGTATCAATGATGAGGATACTTGTATCGATGATGAGGATACTTGTATCGATGATGAGGATACCTGTATTGATGATAAGGATACATATATTGATGATGTGGATACCTATATCGATGATGAGGATACTTGTATCTATAATGAGTATACTTGTATCGATGATGAGGATACCTGTATTGATGATGTGGATACTTGTATCGATGATGCGGATACTTGTATCGATGATGAGGTTACCTACTCCGATGATGAGTTCGATGATACCGACGATGTCGTCGAGAAGTGGTCCCTAGTGGACGAGAGGGATTGTATCATCCCTGAACTTCGGTCCCTGAATTTATCCGTAAATAGATGTCTTCGAGAAGTGGTCCCTAGTGGACGAGAGGGATTGTATCATCCCTGGACTTCGGTCCCGAAATTGATCCGTAGACAGATGTCTTCGAGAAGTAGTTCCTAGTGGACAAGAGGGATTGTATCATCCTTGGACTTCGGTCCATGAATTGATCCATAGATATATGTCTTCGAGAAGTGTTCCCTAGTGGATGAGAGGGATTGTATCATCCCTAGACTTCAGTCCCTGAATTGATCCGTAGACAGATGTCTTCGAGAAGTGGTCCCTAGTGGACGAGAGGGATTGTATCATCCCAAGACTTCGGTCCCAGAATGATCCGTAGACATATGTCTTTGAGAAGTGGTCCCTAGTGGATGAGAGGGATTGTATCATCCCTAGGATTCGGTCCCTGAATTTATCTGTAGATAGATGTCTTAGAGAAGTGGTCCCTAGTGGACGAGAGGGATTGTATCATCCCTGGGATTCAGTCCCTGAATTGATCCGTAGACATATGTCTTTGAGAAGTGGTCCCTAGTGGATGAGAGGGATTGTATCATCCCTGGACTTCGGTCCCTGAATTGATCTGTAGACATATGTCTCTGAGAAGTGGTCCCTAGTGGATGAGAGGGATTGTATCATACCTAGACTTGGGTCCCTGAATTGATCCGTAGACATATGTCTCCGAAAAGTGGTCCTTAGACTTTGTCTAAGTTAACAAGTGGACTACATCGTCCCTAAACATTATATGGTGTATTAAATGGATAGGGATTGATCATCCCGCAAAATAGATCATGTGTGTTGCAGGGTATGCTGCTATGATGTTGTTGATCGGAAGATCCAGATGATGATGTTGTTGATCGAGAGATATAGATTATGTTGTTGATCGGGAGATCCAGAAGATGAGGTTGTTGATCGAAAGATCCAGATGATGTTGTTGATCGGGAGATCTAGAAGATGAGGCTATTGATTGAGAGATACAGATGATGATGTTTTTGATCAAGAGATCCAGATGATGTTGTTGATCGGGAGATCCAGACGATGAGGTTGTTGATCGAGAGATCCAGATGATATTGTTGATCGGGAGATCCAAACGATGATACCATTGATCGAGAGATCCAGATGATTCTGTTGATTGGGAGATCCAGACGATGAGGCTGTTGATCGAAAGATCCAGATGATGATGTTGTAGCTGATAAAGTGTTGCAGAAGATGAAGACTCAGTACTGAAGATGTTGATGTTCTAGTATTGAATATCTTGAAGATGTTCCAGTAGCTGTTTGAGTTACTGATGATGATTGAAGAAAGCTTCCAATGATTTATAGATGTATCATGTATCATGTAGTTGATGAATCCTTGCTCTTGCATATGTTGTTAGAATATCCTTCTTGTTAAGGGGAAGTGTTGAAATATTGTAACTTCTAAGAATATTCTATTTGTACTTTATCCGAAGATGTTTCATTCCTCCTCCAAGACTTTATTGTATATCCGGAGATGTTTATTCCTCCATCGGAATGTGGTAACTTGGGTTATTATAATTGCCTAGTGGGTTCATCCCAGAGTCATTTGTAATGGGGTGTTTAAGTCCCCTATTGGGGTCGGCCCAGTCAGCATTGTGTTGAGTGGTTAAGTTGGGGCCGACCTAGATAGGGTTAAAATTCAAGTGAGGTAAAGTATAAATAGAGGATGTGTGATCCTCATTTAACACACACTCAGTTGTGAAACTCGCATAGGAGAAGGAGAGATCTGGAAAGGAGGAGAAGGAGCTCATGTTTGGGGATTACATCTTTGTATTTGTTGGTCATCTATATTGAGGAAGCTTTGCTGGGTTTTCTACCCCGTGAGGGTTTCCCAGGATAAATTGTGTCTCTTGTGTTTATGTTATGCTTGTAGTTCTTTCAGTGATCCTGTATATGCTATTGTTGTGAAATTGAATGGAATAATGATGTTATCTATCTTAACATATTGCATCTTAACAATTTTCACCCCAAATTCTAGACTCTATAAGTTGTTATTCATTGGGATACCTATTCGACCCTAAAACCAGATATAATGCTACACATATATTGTCATTGATTTCTTATAACAGAGCCAAGTATCATATCAATAATTAGTGAATTTCGTACAATGTTTTGAAGGGAAATTAGGGGCAGAACCAGGGGGGATTTCCACTACTCAAATTGACTATTCTTGTCCCGAAACTTCTCTCCTTGCAAATTGAAGACCATGGATGGGTATATAAGGTGTTTGGGTGTCTGATATATGTGTTAATGTTTCCTATTTCCCATCAAGACCTTCCTCCCCAAATTCGAAAGCATTTGGAGGTGTTTGGAACCAATTGTAAACTACATCCCTAGAGTCGAAATAAGGAGAACCTAAGCACTTTTCTTTGGAGGGATATTATAGCGATCCTTCAAAAAATCTAATTTTCCTTGTGTTTTCATTTTCTTTTTACATGAATTTCAAATCAACTAATAAATTTCCCTTGGTAAGGTCACTCTTCTTCTTTCATATATTTACGCATGGTCTCAAATAATGGAATTTACATAAAGTGTAGTTTTTGTTTTCCTAAATATGGAGTACAATTGTATAATCTATTTCATAATATCTATAAATGTATATATGTCTATATTTTGTATGTGAGATCTACCCATATTCATTAGGGTCAAGGAATTTCCTAACTAACAAGGCCCGAAGGGTCATGTCCCCTTGTCTTCTTTTTACCTCAAGGTTATTTATTAATAAGTCTTTGTGTGTGTGTGTGTGTGTGTGTGTGTGTGTGTGTGTGTGTGTGTGTGTGTGTGTGAGAGAGAGAGAGAGAGAGAGACTATTTATCTATATATAACAGTATACCCTTAGTATATCAATACTAAATCACCTACCATATGTTAATGGGATATCATACTAATTAGAAGAGATACATTATAGTAGTAAACACTTGATCCAATTGCCTTCTCGACAAGTAGGGAAATATACTGTAGTCACCTAGTATAGAGTAACGACCTTGTATTCATACTTATAATTTTTATGTTTATGAGTGGGAAATAATAGATCGCTAGCCTTTAGCATTCCTAGGTACTATGATGGTGCATTTCCTTGATCAAATTACCTAGGATTCAGTCGCCTTCACCCTCTCCCCCTAGTGGATTCCATTTCCCTCATCATTTAGTTTCCTCTCAGCCTTCAGTCTCCTAAGTCTACAAATCCAAAAATACAACTTAGGAAGTAAATAAAAATACTTACAAGGAGGTTTACTAGTGGGGCCTTGACCTTGAGCTCCACCATATAAACAATACATAATTACAAAATAATTGGGGGAAAAGATGGATTTTACATCCTCCCCCCCTTAAGAATAGCACAATCCTTGGTGTTTGTAATCTTTTACTTCTTTATCTTCGACTTTTAATCTTCTTCGAGCTTCTACATTTCTTGCATGTCATTATTTCTCCTCTTCTTTTCATAGCCTATACTTTACACAACCCACACAAGGTCCTCATATTTTTTTCAGCATAACATAAACATACCATTATTTTTCAATTTAAATCAAAACATAATCAATAAGTTCTTTTGCAACACACTATTGTTGCTATTCATGGAAAATCTACTAGTCTTTTTCATTGAAATTTGTGCTTTTATCACCATAAGAAAACATAATACATGATCATTTTTCAATATAAATGAAAAGAATGCATAGGTAAGGCAATCATTTACTTATATTTTGGAGGACATCCTTCACTTCCAAATTTCAGACTCTTAGCTAGTCCTTAATTTTGCGATAGACATCCCCTTCATTCACAAGTTAGTAGCATTTATATAATGTATTTTCAGGTGATAACTCTCAACTTGAAATTCATCCTTGTATTCAGATGAATTCTGCATTACCTATAGTATTATTTCCATATATTATACTTAAACATTAGGGAAGCTAATAGCCCATTCACTTGGCAGCTTTTAACCTATGTTCCATTGTTATATCATGGAGATGATAGACTTCAACAACACTTTGTTGAACAAAAAACTCTTCCTTGAGTTTTGGGACTTCAACAACACTTTGCTGAACACATAACTCTCCCTTGAGATATGTCACCAATTTAAATGTGGTCTTATAGGCTTTAATATTTTGAGATTACTCTTCTTTTGATTTCCAATAAAAAAGTTTCCTTCTCAAAAAACATCAAACAACGTCATGTTTTCCAGATGTTATTTTTAATTTGGCGCACCTAGGTCTCACCATTGATGATCATTTGCTCTTTATCTTTTGCACTCAAGCTCTCTTGCTTGAGTCCAGGAAATTTCTTTCTTTTCCACTCAAGCTCTCTTGATTGAGTCTAGGAAATTATTTTCTTTTCTACTCAAACTCTCTTTCTTCAGTCCAGGAAATTATTTTAGCATGCTAGAGCTGGATCATAAATTTCGCCACTTGGTGTTTTTCCTTTTTTATATTGTCTTTCTCCTTTTTATGACTCATTAATAGTGATCATATTATGTTTGGTCCATATTCACTTTTAATCACAACATTTGACTACTTGTAATCCATAAAATTGGTTTTCATTGTGGCTTCCTTTCCATGACCAAGTCCCTGAAATCTGTTACAACTTCATAGATAGTTAGTCGCAACATCATATCATCAATCCATCAACAATAGGTTCACCTATTTACTGATCAACTATTACTCATTAACATTTCATATGCGTTGATGATTTAACTATCACCATACATTAGTCTTTGATATTTATTCAAACCTTTGCAATATGATCACCATATCTTATGAACAATATGCATAATGCTCTTGTTTTCAACAAGTCCCACAGATACAGTCAATCTACCAAAAACGACTTGTTAGTGCAACTTTTCACAGTCAAAATTTTAAAAATATTTTTCAAAACATTGGTTTTAGTTTCCATACAATCCTAAAACAAATATAATAAGACGTTAAAACTCATCACTCACTCTTGAGTGTTTTAAATCTAATAAACAAGATGGATTATAATCAACATTCTATTTTGATTATTATTTTCATCAGTCATAAATCATATACATAATCCTGCAATGTTTAGTACATAACATTTATTATTTATTTTCATAAACTATGTTTTCTCATCGAGTATAGTAACTTATCCACCTGATAAGTTTACAGTCTTTCCAATAATACAAATTTATAATGGCTATTCTATTCACCAACTCAAATGTTTAACTTGCATCTTCATAAAAGAAAATCGCAAGACTATTAACTAAACATTTCCGTCTATATATCTATATATAGAAACAATTCTAGAAAAAACATCTACATTTCTCCCTAAAAAGATTATAGCCCAACTTCCATTTTTCAGTACATAGACATAATACCTAAAGACAAAATGAAAGTCTTGTTTGTAAACTTACGGATTTCAATCCGACAAATTTTGTTGGGCAATGTAATAAAATACCTCGTCATAAAATTAAATCTCTCTATCTCTTTGGTCACCTCTTGGAGAAATTGGAGGTTAACTCGTCTAATCCATCCATGCATCCATTCCTCCTATGCATACAAAACAAAAATCGATTTGTTAGTTCAATAAATTCTTACTTCATGTTGAGCCCAAATAGGCCCGAGTGCTGCAACTTTAGCTTTGATACCACATTGTAACATACCAAAAATCCTCGTTTACTATTTTGAGGAAATAGGGTATAAATTTTTTCTTATTCTTCGTCCAATAAGCACTTATGTAACATAAAAAGAACCACTTGTTTAAATTAGCATTGGAATCCTTTGATGGAAATTAAACCTACCATATTTAATTCATACATATACTCATATTTAAGCCGCAAGCATACTATATGACGACAAAGATTCAAAGTATTATATTAGTGACAATAATGTGGTCATATCCTCCATCTTGCTTGGCATTTAATATGCCACCTTAACTTTACTTTAGAAACATGATAATAAATTCACCATCATGAAGAATATCTTCATACAAAATATTAACCCTTTCCTTATAGAGTCATTGATTACTCAATATAATTCCACTCATAGAGTTCTCACACATAATAATGAATATGATACTTTTAATAAGAATATATCCATACAATATTCACATCTAAAATACTTACTAAACAACATAAACATTAGCAGTTATCAACAACTTATGTAAAGGGGTTAATCACCATGAATATGTACATGTGCCTTTTAAGTCATTAAGTTCACTTCCCACTACTATATTATAATTCTTCAAGTGTTCATTAAATATATTGATTCATAACCATAACACATTTCTCATGTAACATTATAATTTCATATGAAGGGAAAATCAACCATAATGAATGTATATAATATATTTACAAATAAAACTTCTGAAAGACATAATGAATAATATTATAACCAGAATGTAGAGTACTTATCTGAATCAAAATAGACTACAGCTATTGAAGGCTTGACTGTAACTTTCCACCCAACCAGTTGGCTCTCTGTCCGGTGTATATTACTGCCACTGAGAGGCCACCCTCGAGCTGGTAATGAATCCACTAGGTAAAGAGAATTTGAAATTCCTTCAAGCTATCTCAACGAGACTTAAAAAGCTAAGCCAAATCCCACACTGTTTAAACATAAGACATGAACCACATATAAACCTTTTTCCTAGGTATTCCAATCTCTGCATACAAATTGTAAACAAGTCAAGACGCCTCATTCTCACTCATGAACTTCCTCCCTTTACAACAATGAAAATAACGATGTATGACATCTAAATAATAGATTCACTGAGTTGAACCTATCCCCAAGGCCACCCATGTATATAGTAGCAAAAACATACATTATGTCCATCAAGATATTGTATCTCACGGAACAAATATAGTAACAACAAGGCTAAGGAGCTCTCTACTTTGATAGATAACACACACAATGGTTGGCACACAAGTTCCCAGCTCTAAGAGTATATCATGGTTCGATACCTCGATGGAGGTCGCCCAAATCCCATAGCAATAACAATTGCACAAAAATCAATTAAAAATGGAGTGCATGAGTATGGCATGGGTCGATACCTCAATGGATGTCGCCTAGATCCCATTGCAATAACAAATTACATAACAGTCAATCCAAAATGGAGTTCATGAGTATGGCATGGGTTGATTCTTTCAAGGGGAGATCGCTCAGTGTTTTTCCATCTTAAATAAATATTCAATAATTAAAGCAAATCATAGATTGATCCTTCCACAAGGGATATCGATCATCCTTTTTATCTTTCAATTAAATACACATTCAACCAAGCAAAGCATGGATCAATCCTCCCACAAGGGAGATTGCCCAACCTTCTTCTATTTCAAATAAATACATAGTCAACATAGAAAAGCATAGTTCGATCCACTCACAAGGGAGATCTCTCATCCTTTTTCTCTTTAAAATAAATACATAGTCAACCAAGCAAGGCATAATTCGATCCTCCCACAAGGTAGATCACTCAACCTTTTTCTCTTTAAAATAAATACATAGTCAACCAAGCAATGCATAGTTCGATCCACCCACAAGGAAGATCGCTCAATTTTTTTCTCCTTAAAATAAATACACAATCAACCAAGCAATGCATAGTTCGATCCACCCACAAGGAAGATCACTGAGCCTTTTTATCTTTAAAATAAATACACAATCAACCAAGCAAGGCATAGTTCGATCCACACACAAGGAAGATCACTCATCCTTTTTCTCTTTAAAATAAATACACAGTCAATCAAGCAAGGCATAGTTCGATCCACCCACAAGGAAGATCGCTCAGCCTTTTTCTCTTTAAAATAAATACACAATCAACCAAGCAAGGCATAGTTCAATCCACCCACAAGGGATATCCCTCAGCCTTTTTCTCTTTAAAATAAATACATCGTCAACCAAGCAAGGCATAGTTTGATCCACTCACAAGGAAGATCGCTCATCCTTTTTCTCTTTAAAATAAATACACAATCAACCAAGCAAGGCATAGTTCGATCCACCCACAAGGAATATCACTCAACCTTTTTCTCTTTAAAATAAATACACATTCAACCAAGCAAGGCATAGTTCTATCCACCCACAAGGAAGACCGTTAATCCTTTTTCTCTTTAAAATAAATACACAGTCAACCAAGCAAGGCATAGTTTGATCCACCCACAAGGGAGATCGCTCATCCTTTTTCTCTTTAAAATAAATACACAGTCAACCAAGCAAGGCATAGTTTGATCCACCCACAAGGGATATTGCTCATACTTTTTCTCTTTAAAATTAATACATAGTCAACCAAGCAAGGCATAGTTCGAACCACCCACAAGGGAGATCGCTTAGCATTTTTCTCTTTAAAATAAATACACAGTCAACCAAGCAGCGCATAGTTCAATCCTCCCACAAGGGACATCGCTCAACCTTTTTCTCTTTAAAATAAATACACAGCCAACCAAGCAAGGCATAGTTCGATCCTCCCAAAACGGATATCACTCAACCTTTTTCTCTTTAAAATAGATACACATCAATGAAGCAATAAAATGCATCTTGTATCCTTTGGTTTCACCTCTCCAAGGGAGGCTTCCCTCGACTAACAAACAAAAAGAAGCAAACAATAGATACATTGGCTTGGCCATGAGAGAGAGACCACCAAGCTGGTTCATACCTCCATCATCAGCTTGGATCTCTTCGCTCTGACTTCCTTCCTCCCCCATATATATATGCATAAGTTAAAACAAAGAAAAAGGGTAGATTCCCCCCTCCCACTCACAGTCACATAAAATAGTGTCTAAAATTTGTTTCAACAAGCGACATATGGCAGCTCACGAAGTCGGTGCTCCTTTCCAACCTGGAGACAACAACCAAAGAAATATCCAATGAGATCCTTCACAAAATCTCTAATTTTGCCCGTGTTTTCAATTTTGTTTAGATGAACTTCAACTCAACTAACAAATTCCCCTCGGTAAGGTCACTCTTCTTCTTTCATATATTTAAGCATGGTCTCAAATAATGGAATTTACATCAAGTGTAGTTTTTATTTTCCTAAAAATGGAGTACAATTGTATAAGCTATTCCATAATAGCTATAAATTGATATATATATATCTATATTTTGTAGGTGAGATCTACCCATCTTCATTAGGGTCAAGGAATCTCTTAACTAACAAGGCCCGAAGAGTCATGTCCCCTTGTTTTCTTTCTACCTCAAGGTTATTTATTAATAAGTCTTTATTTGTGTCTATGTGTATGTGATAGTATTTCTCTATATAACCGTATACCCTTAGTATATCAATACTAAATCACCTACCATATGTTAATGGGTTATCATACTAAGAAGAGATACACTATACTAGTAAGCACTTAATCCAATTTCCTTCTCGGTAAGTAGGGAAATGTATTGTAGTCACCTAGTATAGAGTAACGATCTTGTATTCATACTTATAAGTTTTATGTTTATGCGTGGGAAATAATAGATCGCTAGCCTTTAACATTCCTAGGTACTATGATGGTGCAATATCATCATTTATCAGATTCCCTAGGCTCCACTCGCCTTAACCCTCTGCCACTAATGGATTCCATTGCCCTCATCATTTAGTTGTCTCTCAGCCTTCAGTATCCTAAGTCTACAAATCCAAAAATACAACTTATGAAGTAAATAAAAATACTTACAAGGAGGTTTACTAGAGAGACCTTGGACTTGAGCTCCTCACCAAAAACAATACATAATTACAAAAGAATTGAGGAAAAAGAGAGATGTTACATACAATCTCCCTAAGAGATAGGGTTGATTTCTTCCTTAATCCAAGTGAAATATTTCAAATTAAATTAAAAACAATCCATATAAAGATTTTTTTTGCTTTTATTCTTTTATATTTCTTGAAAGGGCCCTTAGGAAATCACCCTTTAAAACTTTCAAACCTAAAATCAATTGCTCCTATGCATAGGGGCGACTAAGTTTATTCACATTTAAATACAATGTAGAAAAAAATTCTTCAAACAAATTTGACCTTAAAGCCTCCTTTAAAATGTCTTTTGCTAAAGGGGATCTTACTCTATTGTTCCCTAAGTGCTTGATTCCTATGTATATCATTTCCTCTCCTCTAATAACCTTTGGGTTTATATATATTTGTTTTCATTAGATAGTTAAAACTAAAATTCCATCCTTCTAACCAATCGCCACCCTTACTTCTGACTCCATTGCATCTCGCGAGAATCTAAAGCTTTAAAAAATGATATAATAGCTTCTTGTTCCTTCTCCACTCGTTGTTTAAAACCTATTTACTTTTAGTTCCAAGTTGATGTTTATTTATATCTTTTAAATATGTTCATTCATTTATATCTTTTAAAATGGCACTAGCCATAGATGCTTTCTTAATCAAAATATTGCAATCAATAACTATTATTGTGTTTTCAAATTATCACTTTTAACAATTTGGACAAATCAATATAACCTCCTTTTATATAAAATTTTGTTTTGCTTGACAAATATTCCTACAAGTGTTATCTCACTAATAACCTTCATGCTCTAAGATTATCACTTTCTAACAAGTTTTATCCCATTAATAACCTTGATGCTCTAGATTATCACTTTCTAACAACTTGGGCAAATCCATATATGCACATTATTTAATATAAGATATTAACCTCATTTTATATAAAATTATGTACATGCTTACAAATATTTCTACAAGTTATGCCTATATACATATACCTATAGCAACTTCATTATTATATTTTAAATATTTTTTTTAACATATAATGATTTCATTATTATTTTTAAATTTTTTTTATTATATTAAAATATTTTTATTATAGTTTATAAATAATTGTAATTATGATAAGGATGTAATTTCATATTTCAAGAGTATTTGAATAAAATTTACTCTATTTATGAAATAAATCTTTTCAACTAAAATATCATAAATATGATATTTGATTAAATTCAATTTATTACCTTAAAAGTGTATTATAAATAGGATATTTGATTTAATTCATTTATTTACTTCAAAGTTTACACTTGGCCAAATCCATCAATTAAGATATCATAATTGAGATATTTATTTTACATAAAAAATAACACTTTTACCTAAGCCACCATATCATAGTATTATAACATGTTTTGATATATTAGTGTCTTCCATGATTGATGGGCATACATCAAAAGCTAATGGCAATTCCTTCAAGCTCAAAATATTCCAAAAAATCATGTTTTGAGGGGTACATGTGCCTTTCCCTTCAACAAGGTGCATGTCATGCTCCTTTCCTTCAGGGAAGATGTGTGTGCATTGAAAATTGTGTGAAAACATATAAATTTTGTGAATTTTGTGAATCCAAATAGTTCCTATGGCAGTTACTTAGTTGTAAGTCCCTAAAACCACCCTCTTGTAAGTTTTAAACCTTAACAGTGAAGTACAAACTTATTTGATTCTTAAGCATTAACAGAAAATACACAATGGCACACACATTACACAGAGATTTTCACCTGGAAACCCTTAACCGGGAAAAAACCAGCAAAACTTAGAGCCGCACTGCTCCTTTTCATCATATGTTTATTTAACCATGTACAATACAATAAATGGTATTCCGAAGCATCTAAAACCCTAATTCGTTTACCCAAAACTAGGTTACAACCCTAATCCCTTTTACCGGGATTAGATAGAGTACAATGGGTCAAAAATCGCGAAAAAGCAAAAAGCAACCCAAAAAATTTTGCGCTCCGCGCGGACTCCGGGGGCCTAACGGTCCGAAACGAAGGGGGTGGGCCCTATCGGGATACCCCCCCTCCGGACGCGCCGTGGGGAGGGGATCGTGTTGTACACGCAGCGACCATGTGAAGAGATATAACATACCCAACACCTCTAACAATCTCAACCATGTCAAAAAAGTATAAATGAAAGATTCATGGGATATATAGGGGCACTCATGGTGTTCTTGTCCTTACGCTGGTATAATTGTCTCGTGTATTATGAGTTTTTATGTTCTCTCTCCCCTTAGAAACCCTTGTTTATGAGTTATATCCTCTCTTGAGTGGTGAAGTCCATATATCATTGTTGATTTATCCATATTATTCAAGGTGAAGATTGGATATTGGAAGGTGTATCATTAGTGGATCAGGTTCAAAGGGACCCAAACAGTGATTCTAGAAGGTGTTGGAAGCAAGGTCGGGTATAATTGTACTTGTTGTTCATTTTGAATAAAATAGAGATCTCTCCTCTCCCCCCCCACTCAATATGATGTTTAATGTTTAATTATTTGTAATGGATCATGGTTTGTGATTCCAATCTTCTTGATAGGTTGATTAGGGTTAGTTTATGATCAATTTGAATTGATTTAGATTCATTTGTCTATGTAGCCATAATATTTGAGGAAGGTTGTGTTTCTCTTCTATGCGGGTTGCATGTTCTTTGTTGGATTGCATTAGGATTTGTGCACAAAAGAAAGTTTTAGGATGACCATCCAAATATAGTCATTTCTTCTCCCTCATCTCTTATTTAATTGCTCAAATATAACTCACTAATATTAGGGAATTTGGACTTTTATCTCTCATCCCAATCTAGAATAGTTTGCTTAGCTATTTAGGAAAATTTCTCCTAAATAGAGCTAGAAACTCCACTAGGGAAGAGTTCATTGAATTCTTCTTTATAGGACCTCCTTTGTACCATTGTCTGGCTTTGGATAGAGTGCTTGGATACCATTTTATGTTTGAAATGGTGCTAAACCCTCAGTCAAATTGAAAAAGTTGAGTTTTCTGAGTTGTTGTCTCTATTTGGGCTACTTTAGGGGGTACATGCACCCTTCAGTGGAAACAAGAGCATGTACACACTCCTTTTCCTCTTAACAAGCGCATGTGCAGACACCTTTAATTGGTAACATGTGTGTGTGCACCTATAAAATATGGTTTTTTCTCTATTTTTTGTTATAGTTGGTCCCAAGGGTTAATCAGAGAGCTTTAGGTCTGTAATTAGGAAAATTTTCCTATTCCAAAAGCTGTAGTGAGAGCATTTTTGGTTTCATAAAGTGAAAAGAAAGAAAGCATTTCTTGTTTGTGTCCTTTTCCACCCACTTTTTATTTGTAGGTAGGAGTTCGTAGTTGCATTTTCCATTCCATAGAGTTGTTGAATACATGTTTCTTGGTTTTAACAAGACAAAAGGAAGGATTGATTTGATATTGTATTGTGATTGTAAAAATTGTTCATTGAAATTTAATAAGAGACATGTTTTCAAAGAAGGATGAGAGCGGTGTGATATGAATGAATATTCTTATTGGTTGTAATCATTTCATGTCTTTTGAACATCTTTCTCTCACATATTATTTCTTGGTTAAAAGATAAACTCATAAAAACAACCTAATTAAAATGAACTAGACTTGTTTTCAATTGATAGAAAACCAACAGTATTCCAGTTTATAGGGCCTTGGTTGTAGGTTTGGAGAGTAAATTATCCAAGGCCACTGAAAATGAAACTAGGATCTCACTAATTTAGTGAAAAATACATTAGTAGCAAGCAACACTTGTTGGGAAAGCACGCCTTATGTCACACACGTCAAGCACAAGGTAAAGTTGAATAGGTAAGTCAACATATCCCCTCATTTCTTGCTTAATGGGCTATGTGTGTGCGAGATATTTAAGACATGTGTAAAATCCTTGGGATGACACCATCACTCTCTAAAGTTTCAGGTCTAGTATGTCTAATTCACCCGACTGTCAATTGTGAAGTGGCATCCATAATTTCCTTCCCTAGGTTTCTCCCATGTGACTGCAAGTGGGAAGTGATTGCGGTACCTGAGGTAGACACATAACATCTACCTCAACTCCCCTAGACAGTTCCCATATGCACAAAGGTGTTTGCACCCTAGGTGATTGTTGTGTGAGTGTTACCATGACTATCTCTTGCACCTTTTTTGGTTGGACTTGGGCCCTAATCATCACAGGATAACCTTCAAAATACCATTTTATCAACTTTTCACTGATTTTTATCTAGGTCCTAACCACCTTGGACTAATCCTTGGGAGAGTGGTATTGCTTATTGAATCTTCAAGAAATTTTTAAGATAAGTGTGGTTGTGTTGAGCATTAGATTGTAGCTTTCCTTTATTTTGATATTGTTTGATTCAAGGTGGATAACCAACCTCTCCATTGGTCTAGAAGGACTAGAGGTCTATCACTAGAGAGTGTGGATTTTCCTTCTAGTAGGCATAGGCTAGATAACCCCAACTCTCCTCTCCAGGGATCAAACAAAGAAAATTGATAGCTTTCAAACAATCCCATGAGGGAAGAAAGAGATGAATAAGTTAATAGCTATGACAAGCTATCAAAGGAAGGGTATATAAGAGATCTTGATGGTCGCATATCCATACCTATAAAGGTCCCATCCACCCCCTTCAAGAAAATCTCATTTTAATTGAGATCGAGGACCTAACAAACCCAACGACTATTGTTGACTTTAAACTGCATGCTTCATTAGGTCCTAGATCCCATCATTCTTTCACAATCATAAATTTGGTAATGAAGGTCATTCTCACACTCCAACCCCCTATATTAGTGGGCTAACATGCATAACTATAGTGCGATTTTAGGAGCTAGGGGAACCCATGCTCCCACTTTTAGCACTCCTATGGGAGGAGTAAATCTGATAGCTCTAAGTATCTTAGCTGCTAGTATGTTTCCATCCACTTATGGAGTATATTTGGTAGGGAATTTCCCCTCTATTATAACTCCTAACAGTGGAGTTGGGACTTTATCATCCACACCTAAGGGTATCAACCATTTCTCCTTTGGAATTCAATCAACTAATATGCCTCATGTAGTGGTTAGTAACCTCCTACTTTTTCTAGTTTATCATGTCAGTGGGAAGTTCTTCAGTCCCCTTCAATGCATTCTTATTTGCAGGAGAACATATTTCCATTTCTGATCCATTTGTATATATTGGAGGCCCACCTAACTTCAATATGCCTCAAAAACGCATGCCCTTTCCTAGAATGGGAATCCTTATCAGTAGGGCCTTCTCATTGTATGTATAGGTTCCACCCGGTTATCTCCAAAACCTCGGTAACCAAATGAAATATCCTTTCATGTCTTGTACTGCCTACCTTATAATAATACTTTTTTCAATAAAACCCAATTGTCATAATATGCGCATGGGAGTTGTATTTCATTCGATTGGATGAAATTGTTGTTCATATCAACCTTAAACTTGTTCGATCTGATGAAGCGAACAAACAAATTGGTGATGAATACTCCTAATTTTCTCATTGTCCCAACCAAGTTACCTTCAGACATACCTAAGTTTGAAGGGAGGCTATAGAATACCCCATCTATCACATGATGACATTCCATCCGCGGTGTTTGTAAAAATCACTAATGGATGATGGTATGAGGTTAAGGATTTTCCAGATAACTATGACAGAGGTGGCAGCAAAATGGTACATTGAGGTCCCAAAAGATCCATTTCATAATTTTGATGCCTTAACGATTACATTTCTAAACCACTTTCAATTTATTTTCTGCTACAATACATGAATTTATCTCTTGACATCTTTCTAGCATGATAAATAAACTCATACCTCTGACAAAATTCACAAGTGGTGGAGGATATATTAGTTAATTAAGGCCCATATCTATGGTGAATTCGTAGTGCATTGATTTATAAAGTTTTTGTTACCATACATCGTGAAAGATGTCACAATATCAAGGATCACAATTGAGGAGGCTATGATCAGAGCCCGACAATTGGACATGGTGTATTCCTAGTGAAGAATTATATATGAAATTTTTCCCATGAAACCTAGAGTGGATAAGGATCCAACTAAGTCCAGACCTGGACCACATGTAGATGCGTGATTGGTTCAATCGAGAATGTCACAGCTAACCAAGTAACAAACCAAATGGGACAAATGTCCTTAAATTTGAATGTGCCTACAGTTTCATAAATTGTTACTAACACCCACACCCCCACTATTATATGGTGGATCAATATATAATTTTTCATCTATTTGGTGATTTCTAGGTGGAAAAATTGGATGAATTGGCTTGCAGGGACCATTTTAGGGGCAAGTCTCGCTTTGTAGATTTGGGGTCCAAAACCTTCAAGGGTCTGTTTGAGGGATTAAACGATTTTTTAGGGGTTAAAATTCCATCTCTTGTGTTATTCAACTATGAAATATTCTACACTTTGAGACCTTCCAACCGTCTAAGAATTGCCTCAAACGGAGTCTGGATGAGGAAGTTATGCCTCCCACAAGTTGACCTATCTAGTTGATCACCATGGTACTGAGTGGATTCCACGTCATCTCTCATTTCTCACACATGTGGAGCTAGTCACGTGTGGAATTTCTATAAAAATATAGAGTGTCCAAAACCCTAACCCTAACCAGGAAATGAAGAAAGCAAAAACCATAAAATTAACCCTAAATGGCTATCGGACTATGTTAAATATCAGGCCATTAGGAGAAGGGGTTCCATTCTTATAATGTTATGGTAATGTTCCATAGTTGAGAAATAGCATGGGAGTGGATATAAGAGCATAAAAGGGGAAGTAGGAGAACCTCTAGTCGCCATTATTGTCGCAGAGTCATAGGTAACTCCATATATAGTACCACTTTCTTTGTATTTTCTCTGCATATTGGATACGAAAAGAGAAAGGCATAGTCCTCATTTCTAGATGGGTTTTTTCCCACATCGGGTTTTCCCAGGTTAAATATTGTGTTGATTGTGTGGATTGTGTATTTATTTTCTTTTAGTTCCAAGTATATAGCATTCAATGGAAATAAGCTAATAAAAAGAACTAAGTTGTAAGATTTGTTATGACGAACTGTTCCAGTGGAATATCCATGGCATTTTACGGATCATATGTGTATCGGAGCAATTTTATTTGGGGTTTTGTGGGAAATTTCAGGATCTAGTGGAAGAATAAAGAAAAATTCTTCAAATCCTAGCCATGGCGGACGATTCTAGTGAAGAAGTAGAAAGAGATTATGAGCAGTGATTTACAAAGCTGAAAATACAAGTTGTTGATATCTCACGCAACATGCCAATTCTCATGGAAGCTCTAAAGAGAAAGTTTGGATGTTTTGGTGATTTTGGAGGCTCTGATTGAAAGATCAGATCAAAGAGTGAATCATATGGTAAAGACAACCTACAAAAGGAGTTGAGGAAAGAGCCCAAGAAAGAGAATCTAGGTTCCAGTTCCATTACCCCTTCCCAAATTTATTTGAGATGGAAGTGAAAGTCGATATCAACTCATACCAAGGTGAGACCGATGCTTTAAAGTTGAATCATTGGTTGCAGCAATTAGAGGCCTATTTTAGTATCCATCAAATAGATGAGGAGTAGAAATTTCATTTGCAAAACTAAAATTATAGGGCCGTGTATTAACCTAGTGGGAAATCCACATGGAGGTACTTAGTCTAGAGGGTGATCCACTAGTAACTAAGTGGGAGGATTTCAAAAACATGATTAAGTCCCAATTCTACCCTATCGGGTACATAGAGGACAAATGGATCCGTTGGCATTACTTAAGGCAAAGGAATATGGCTATCATGTTGGGTATCTCACCCAAGAATCCAGATGTACTCCTCAAGTAATTTTGGGGTCTACACAACCATTTACGAAAGAAATTGATTCTCTTCAATCCAAAGAAAATTGATTAGGCATGTTTGCAGGCACATTACCTAGAAAATATAGGCCATAAGAAAGGACGTCCAAGTGATTCCAACTAGAAAGAGAACCAAGATACTTCCAATGAGAGGAAGAAGAAGCGGAAAGGAAAATCTAAGAATGCTATAGCCACAATACATTAGTGCAAGGATCCGAAAAACCACTGTAACATTCGAACATCGACGGTCACTATGAAGAAAAATTTTGGAATCCACATCCAAACCTAAACCCTAATAAACAGAAGAAGGATTTTGAGAAGAAGAACCTTCTAGCCACAAATTCAAGCAAAGAGGTAGAGAGAAGCTCATACGTGGATGAGAATATTGTATGCACTTTAGTGCAGAAGTAGGTGAATCTGATTGTCCTTCATCATAAGGAAATGAAGGAGATGAAAAAACTATTCCATATCAAGATCCAGATCAAAAAGAACAAGGTAGATGCTCTATTCAATTTTGGTTCACAAGCCAATCTCATAGCAGAAACTCTTGTAAGTAAGATGGTATTGGAAGTACATGATCACCCTAGCCCCTATCCATTGGGATGGGTAAATAAGGATACGAAACTTGGGGTCACAAAACATTGCAATATTAAATTTTCTATATGTGCAGATTGTATTGATGAAGTGGAGCCATATGTATTAGCCCTTGATGTTTTTGGTGTAGTGTTTAGAATCCCCGACATGTATAAGAGAGATGTGATCTTCATGAGGAGAGAAAACCAATACTGCTTGATCGAGGATGGGAAATATTTCATCATCAACGCACACAAAGATAAATCAAATATATCTTTGGTAAGTGCCAACCAAGCGGAAAAGCTTATTAGTTCAAGTAGAAAGTTTGTGTTGCTTTTCTTAAGACATAATTAGCAAGAAGGTGAATTGGTAAAAAATAAAGGAATCTCTCGAGGCATGCACCAAAAAGCAAAAACACCAGTTGGAGAACCTTGTGTAGGAATACAGAGAAGTGTTATAGGAGCCTAGATGGATACCTCCTAAGAGGAGAGTGGAGCATGAGATACAACTATCACCAGATACTCCATTTCCGAACATCGGATTGTATAGACAATCTATACTAGAAGCAGAAGTGAAGAAGAAGTTGCAATAACAGCTAGAGTAGGGAGAAATCCGAAATCCAACCAAGCACATCACCTTGTGGGTCACCTATTTTCATAGTACCCAAGAAGGATGGGACTTGGAGGATGTGTATTGACTATAGAAATCTGAATAAGATCACCCTCTAGAATTGATACCCTCTTCCCAGGATTGATGATTTGCTAGATTAGTTGCAGCATGCCAGAACTTCACCAAGTTAGATATCAAATTGGGATATCACTAAGTACAAGTGAAAGAAGAGGACACCTAGAAGACAACATTCAAGACTAGGAAAGGTCTAAATGAATGGCTAGTAATGCATTTTGGTTTGTGTAATGCACTAGCTACATTTATGCATTTGATGAGTGATGTATTGCATCCTTTTATAGCTTCATTTATGGTAGTGTATTTAGATGATACATTGGTTTATAGTGCTACCTAGGAAGAGCATATCTCACATCTCAAGAAGGTGTTGGAAACCTTGAAAAAACATCAAAAGTTGGAAAAAATTAAGTAATGTGAATTTGATCAGTAGTCTTTGGTGTATCTAGGGTATGTGATTGGTGGAGGAGAACTTAACATTGATCCTAAAAATATGGAGGTCATCACTAAGTGGCCTTCTCCTACAAATGTCACTGAAGTTAGGATATTTTTGGGGGGTAGCACAATACCTTCAAAATTTTATAGCTTCATTTTCGGTTGTGGTTGCACCTCTTCATTCCATAACAACCAACATCAAGGGGTTCCAGTGAGGAAATAATTACTAGAAATCCTTTGAGGAGATCAAGCGAAATATCATTCAGGCACTAGTTCTCGCATTGCCTAAATTACAGAATCCTTTTGAATTGTAGATAGATGCAAGTGGGTATTCTATGGGAGTGGTTTTGATGCAAGGAGGGAGGCCAGTATGCTATCATTCTAGAATGTTTCACGGCAGTGTCCTGAACTACCCTACATATGGCAAGGAACTCTATGCCTTGGTTCAATTTTTTGAGAAGTTGAATCATTATCTGATGGGAAAGGAGACCAGCATCATTCACACTGATCACTTAGTCATTGAAGTATTTGCAAGCCCGAAGTAAACTACAATAAACAGGACACTACAAGTGGGTGGGATTCTTACAACAATTCCATCTAATCATCAAATATAAGAAGGGTGATACAAAAAGTTGGAAGGCATGCTCTCAAGGCCACCTACAACCAATATCATATCCTTGGGTACCCTTATGCATATGGATCCTTTCACCCATGATGCATATAAGGAGGTATAAACAGAGGATGAGGAATTCATGGACATATACTAGTAGCTACAAGGCCAATTCCATGTAGAAGAAGGTGACAACAAGGTTGATTATCATCTCTAGGATGGGTTACTCTACAAGTTGGACAAGCTTTGTGTTCTTAAAGGTGATATATTGCAACTCATGAGAGAGGCTCACACCTCCAAAGTTGCAGAGAATTTTGGTGTTGGGAAGACAATTTCCAACTTACAAAGGTGTGTTTATTGGCCTAGAATGCAAGAAGATGTAGCTCGGTTTATCAGAGGATTCATATTGTGTTGTACAAGCAAGCAAAATAATAGGAAGAAAGGTATAGACCATATCTTACATGTTCCTATGGGACCATGAGAAAGCATCTACATGGATTTCGTGGATGGTATGCCAACCACTAGGAAGGTACATGGATATTTATTTATGGCAGTTGACATATTCAACAAGATGTGCATTCTTATGCCTTGTAAAACGACCATGAAAGGTCAAGAAGCAACAAACATGTTCTTTAAGCAGGTCTAACTACACTTTGGGATACCAAGGAGCATCATCTCATATACGGATACTATATTTCTTAGTGCATTTTGGACTACACTTTGGTAGAATATGGATACTAAGTTGAAGAGATCTACAACTTTCCATCCACAGACAGATGGGAAAATAGAAGTAGTCAACAAGACTTTGGTGCAGTTTTTTAGGGGTCACAATCAGAAGCATATGAAGACTTGGGATGAAAATATGATCTGCATCTAGAACTCTTATAAGAGATAAGTCCACACTTCCATTGGAAAGTACCCTTTTGAAACTTGTTTTGGGTATCTAACACCTTCACCTCTAGATTTTTCTTATGGATAGCAAGGGGGGTGAGGGAAGACACCACTGGTGAAGCATTAAGAGATGAAAAATTCATTAATAAGATTAGGCAAATCATTTGAAAGTATAGGATACATTGAATAAGTCATGGGAAAAGTAAAAGGCTAAAGAACTAAGTTGTAAGACAGAGTTTGGTTTCACTTGAATAAGAAAAGACTACAAGGTCGTGGTAAGAAGATCAAGGCATTACAGTATGGTCCTTTCGAATTGTTTGAGAAGGTAGGTGGTAATTCCTAAAGACTCAATATACCCCCATGTATGTGCATTTACTAAGTGGTGAATGTGGAAAATATGAAACTCGATGAAATTTCCATGTTGGACCAGGAACCTGAGCAGGTCTTACCTTTTGTAGAGGACTAGGCACTAGAGGCTCAGGAAGTATTAGTGGAAGACACAGTTGTGAAGAAGAAGTCCATAACAAACAGGTGAGGATAGTATGAACTATTTTAGGTGGGATTGAAAGGACAAATTTTGTACTACTTTATTTGTATTTGCACTGCATATTGTATAAGAAAAGAGCAAGGCATAGTCCTCATTTCTAGTTGGGTTTTTCCCCATAGTGGGTTTTCCCAGAGTAAATATTGTGTTGATTATGTGGATTGTATATTTCTTTTCTCTAGTTATTTTTCTTCCAATTCCAATTATTTAGCATTTAGTGTAAATAAGCTAATAAAAAGAACTAAGCTATAAGATTTGTTGTAACGAATTGTTATAGTGGAATATCCATGGCAATTTATGGATCACACTCAATCCTCCGATGTCCTAGTAGTGCATACATCTAACCCTAAGGGTAACCAACATCCTGAAGGAAAGAAAGAAGGAAAAAATAAAATGAATGGGAATGGGGGAATAATGTGAATAACAATAACAATAGTGGGGATAAAATAAATAAAAAAGGTTAAATTTCCATGTAAACTCTACATGGAAGACCACTTGACTCACCTTTTCCCAAATATTAAATCTACCCAATGGTTGTTGGTGCAACATGATGCTCATAAGCAAGCACTACCTTAGTTCTCATGAACCCTTTCCCTCCTCAAAACCAGAAGATGGTTGTTGCAATTCCTCACAACCATGTACCCTCATAAGGGGGAAAGCAAGGCGCTTCCCTACAAAGGGGAAACCCATAAAATGTGAACATATATATGTGTAAATGGGAAATGAACATACAAATCAAAGCTCATAATTATGAATCACCTAAGTTTGGTTCCAAAGGTAAATAAGTGTCCACACATGAGATGTCAAATCCTCTGCATAAAGAGAAACTAGAAAATGATGAAATGCCATGCATCCCAAAAGGTGTTTTGAATAGATCGACACATAACCCTAATGCTCAGGATGCATAGAACTATAGCATAGTTGAATATTTGTCCCAATCCCCATGCACTATATCTACTCTATAAGTTCCATAGAGCTTCCCCACATAGTGAAATACATTTTTGTCAGCTATTGGTGCTTTAGACTCCTTGTATTCTTATATTATAACTTTTGACTTGGACAATTGGAAACCTCAGTTTGCCCATTCTGTCCTTTTCATGTTGGTTATCACTTGGCTCACCTGAGATGCTGCTAAATTATTCCAATGGGAATATGTTTATGCCTCATGAGATTATCACCATGCTCTATGTTGAGCTAGGGGAAAGATCGTCTCCATAGGGGTTGAGGTTGTGACACTCCTTTGGATTAGAACCTCCTCTTAGGACGTAGCTAGACTTATAGCATGATGGCATTTATGTATTTAGTCTTCTGCATTATATTTTTCCCTCACAAGGGAAATATCGTGGTGATAGACCATTTGTCATATTGTAGATCCAAAATAGCTATCTCGGTAGGACCTAATATCCCGTTAGTTGAAAATTCCTTGAAGTATTGCAAAAGTGTGGGTGTTGGGATGTACTTGGACATGATGGGTACTTTCAATCTCCCTCCACCCATTTATTATATTGACTATGTCCCTATATATGTAATTTTTCCAATCGCCACAAACCTTAGAAAAAAGTATGCTACTTCAAAAAGACATATTTTTAAGACCAATGAGTAGTGCTAGAATGCTCTATTTCGGTAGAAGAAAATGGATACACAAGGAAATCCATGACTCTGTCTGTAGCATAAATAACTTATTAGGTCATTCAATCAGTCACTACATACCCTAATTAAATTTCTTTTTTAAGGGAGGAATATGATCTATTCACCTCGACCATATGAGCTATCAACTCTTCTTCCAACTAATATTTCTTGGACATGATTCTTCCTTTGGATGAATCTATGCTATAAGCCATTTATGTTACTGAGAAACCTTTGAAAGATATGCATCAAAGGTTGTATTTCCTTCATAAGATGAATGGACATAATATTGATGACAAGGGTATCATTAGACGTGGAAACGTGGATTAGTACAGTAACCACCTTGCAACACATAATGTTTATGTAGAGGGACACATGGCTCCAATTTCTAAACATGTACCAATTAATATTTTTGGGAAACCCAATGTCATTGAGAATGTCTTAAATTGAGTAGAATGTTCTCTTCAAGAAATTGAAATTTATATTGCTCTCTTTAAATAATATCACAACAATTTTTCTTAGACATATGAATAAATGGAGGGTATCAATCCAAGAATTTCCGAACATGAAATTAATACATATCCTAATGTAAAACCTATTCGATAGAATTTGGAGCCATCCAAACCTCAAAAGGAAACCGTCATTAAAGTAAAGGTGGAGAAGCTGACAAAAGCAAGTTTTATCTACCCACTTCCCTTGACCAAATGGGCATCCAATCTAGTGCCCATCGAAAAAAAACAAGGATTTATTCACATCTATACCAATTTTAGGGATTTGAACAAGGATTGTCCAAAGGAAAATTATCCTACCCCTTTCATCAACCAGGTCATCAATGAGTGTGCCAGAAACAATAGTTTTTCATTCATGGATGGATTTCCCAGTTACAACCAAATTCAAATTTGACCAAAAGATTAACACAATACTACATTTGTTTGTCCTTGGGGTACTTTTTCCTATAGGAAAATTCCTTTCAAACTAAAAAATGTTGGAGCTACCTTTCAACGGGCCATGGCATATGCATTTCATGATACAAAAATTATTCTCAAAGCATAACTCGATTATCTAACTACTCGGTCTTCCAGGATAGTCATTCATCTTGATCACCTTCAAGCAGTCTTCGACAAATGTCAATATTTAGATGTTTATTGGGTTTCATTGTACCTAAGCATGGGATTTTGGTAGACCCATTTAAGGTTGAGGAGATAGTTCAATTTCCCCCCATTTCCCCCCCCACCACAATATTCTTCAACTACAAAGTATTTAGAGAAAAACAAACATTTTGTGAAGATTCCTCGGGAATTATGCCGAAGTGAGAAAAGGTTTCATGCAACTTTTGAAGAAAGGGGTCCAATTCACTTGGGATGATTTTTCTTAATGGTCGTTTGATGTGTTAAAAAGGGCTCTTATGTTTGCCCCACTATTAAGTCCTTCAAACTATAACAGAGATATATTATTGTACTTAGAAACATCCAAATCAACCACTGTTATGGTTTTGATTTATGAAGATGAGATGCATCAGGATCATGTAGTTTATTATCTAATCAAAAACCTCTTCAAACTGGAATTGAGATACTCTAATGTTGAAAAGATATCGTTGGTAGTCATGCACATTGTCCAAAGAATATAGCACTACATTATTATTTAATGAACCACAATCATGGAAGATACTAATCCATTTCAACACATCTTGACCTAATGAATAACAAGGGAAAGTACAACAAATGAATTGTTATTTTACAATAGTTTGACTTAGAACTTGCATCAGCCAAGTCTAATAAATCCTTGTCATTTTTAGAGTTAATTTCAGAGCTACCTATAGAATATGAGGAACAAGTTGAAAATGAGTTGTTACCTAACGAACATGCATTACTCACCGCCTCTAATGACCCTTGGTTTAGAGACATCCTGGTATATCTCCAAACACAATGGTTCTCCTCTAATCTATCTTGCAAATATTATTGGCATATTCATCACCTTCTGAAGGATTATCTTATCATCGGCAACACTTTGTATCGTCAAGGAATAGATTTGGTTTTATGTTATTTTTTGGCTTATGAGTTGATCGAGAGGGTTTTGAATGATTTCCATAGTAGATCATGTGGCATTCAAATATATAGGTTGGAAGCTTCCTCAAAAATATTGCACACGGGGTATTAATGGACTTATATCTTTAAAGATTGTGTAGAAGTGGTAAAGAACTGTCATTCCTATCAAATTTTCACAAGGAATATGTAGGTGCACCCAACTCTATTCTACCTTATTATTACCATCAGTCCCTTCACGAAGTGGGGGGTTGATTTTATGACATGTAAATTGGCATCAATGAAAGGTCATAATTACATTATTATTGCTTTCTATTACTTTTTACCAAGTGGGTTGAATCCATGCCTATTTTTAACAATGAAGGTGAAACAATAGCGCACTTCACATTTAACTAGGTGATCGCTAGATTCAGTGTTTCCAAGAGATTTTCATTGACCATGGCAATCACTTTAGAATAAAATGATGATGGAATCAGAGGGAAAGCTAAGGAACACTCTTTTCCATACTATTCACAAGTGAATGGGAAGATAGAGGTTTTCAACAATTCCTTGAAAATAATTCATCAATGGAAAGTTAGAAAGAGTAAATCTGACTGACACATTATGTTATATATGGCACTTTGGCTGCATCAAAATTTATCCAAGATATCTACGAGGTTCACTCCATTTAATAGTGTACATGGATTCGAGTATATTCTTCATATTGAATGTGAAATTCCCTCTTTGAAACTAGCCATAGATCTCCTGTTGAAGACATACACTTTGGAATAACACCTTGTTTATTTGGAATAACTCGATGAGGACCATAGAGACACATCCACTACGAATGAGGCTCACAAGAAACATTTCAAATCTCAATACGATATATTGATCTTCCCTCAAATATTCTCTGAAGGATACATGGTTCTTGTATATGGCCAAGATAACGATGAATTAGGATCAGGTAAATTTAACTATATGCTGTTTGTCCCTTAGATTGTGAGGTGAGCCCTTAGTAAATGGGCTTATTAATTGGAATATTTTTAGGGGAATGTTATCAAGGAGCCCCAAAATGGGATCTATTTAAAGAGGTATTACGCCTAGGTTACAATGTCCTTGCACTTGTATTATAAGTAGTTAGTTGATTTACTTTTTATGTTTTTAATTTTTGTTTTGGTCATCGCTCATCATTATTTCTGCTTGATTGAAAAATGTTGTCAAACACACTTTTGTTTCTAGGATTTGCTGACAGTTCTAGGAGCATGCCTAAGGCCAATGACCAATAACGACATTGAATACCATTTCATAATCAAATTACTATTGGATTTCATCTCGCATGGAGTCCAACATTTGGCAATCCACCTATATTTATAGTTGGTGGTGTCATAGCTCAACAACATATACCATGTTCACAATCCTACAATTATATGGAAATTTCTACAAGTGCGACATATCGAGCACTCATTTGAATTCATTATGTGTATTCAAGTTCTATGAAGTTTTAATTATATATATGATGCATTAGCTAACGATATGTTAGATTGGCATTTGTCGCATTAACATTTAAAAATATCAAGCACATATGTAAAATAACATGAAGAGAAAACACATTTGTATATAGAAATGGCTAGAAATCCATTAATAGGTCAAAGATTTTTTACATCAACTACAAAATATGTCAAATAATATATAAAATTGGGCTCTTTAACTCTAGATGATGCATATACAAGGACTATATAATAAAAAAATGTGAGACGATTTCTATATCTCACCATACCCCAATGTGAAATCCATGGTAACACATCATCGTCATGGCCACCTAGCGAAAGAGATGGATCCATGCACGTGTTACCCCTACCACCTACCTTGGAACCCCCTCTGGAAGGTCCCCACACTACTAAATTTGGGGGAAAAATTCGATGTTTAGAACGCCGTTAGAACTCAAAAACCATTTTTTAACATCAAATAGATGTCATTTTCACGGTTTTTTGAAGAAAAAACTAAACAAGTGTCGCTTAAGTGATGCCTAGTATTTAATATCTATTAAGAGACGTCCTTGGGCATCCCTTGTGCAACCTTATTGTGTCCCGTATGTGACGTTCTTGTCTGTCTCTTAAGCGACTTTCAAGGACGTCTCTTCAGCGACATTTCTTCTCTATTGTCGCTTAAGCGACATGACGTCGAAAGTATTTTACTTTTTTGGATCAATTGGGAAAAACCGTAAACAAATTTAGACAGTGTTAACACCCAAAAAGTGTTCACTACCTCATCTACCACATTATATGGCTCATTTGTCCATTTTCCTACCATATTTCCCTTAAAATCCCAAGAAATTCCACTAAAAAGCCTCCAAAAGGCCTAAAATGCCTCCAAAAGGCCACAAAACCCTCAAAATAGCCTCAAAAAGGCTAAAAAACCCCTTTTTCCTCCAAAAATAGCAAAAATCCCCTAAAAGGGAATAAAAAATATAAAATAATGAGGAAAAGGAGGAAAAAAGCCCTATACAGCTGCCCTAAACCATGTGTTTCCTAAAACCATGGGTCAGCACTCCACCACCAAAAAACTATAAATAGGTGATGAAGATCCCTTATTCCATATCCACAATCAAGCATACCCTTACTCTGCCAAAATCTCTCTCGAAACCCTAGTTCACCATTGAACTACTTTCACCTTGAGAGCCACTTTTGGCCCATTTCCATCATTGGAGAAAGAGAAGGAGCACTTTGGAGCTTGGAGCAACCCACTTGGACATTGCAAGGAGCTTCATCAACCTCCACATTGGAGGTAATATCAATACAAAAAACCATTATTTAAATTTGTTGTTTATGTTTCATGCATATTTTAAAATAGTTTTTTATTTCTGTTTTAGCTTAATTATTTACATTTACTGAACTGCTACTAAGGAGTCCATTCTCCTTAGTAGGTGCTCATTTGCACAAGCTAGGGGTAAAACCCTAGCTACAGACAGAAAAAAGTATTTAAGTTTTTTAGTTAAATTCAGCAAGATTAATTCATCGAAGGACTTTAGAGGGAGGAGAAATCTGCTTATAGGTAGATTTTTTGGGGATCAACGATACCCAATTTTTATTTTTATTTTTTTTTAATTTTCTGATTAGGTTAATGATTTGATCTCTGTATTTCTTCTATTAGTGTCTTGATAATGTATTGTATTGAAATAGATCATAATATCAGACAATATTGCTCCCCGATCTGCTACCAAATTTAAACGACTTGTTGCTATGCAGACAACTATTGATTATGTATATGGTGATAGAAGCAATGATGTTCCGGCAAATTAGCGGAATCAACCCTTCAATGTTGAGGCTATAATCGACGATGGAAAATTTTATTTCCCTTGTATGAAATGTAGAGGAATGAAAAGAAGAAGAGTTGTCAAGGAAACAACTAGGAAAAATTGCTCAAAGTATGAACACTTGGAAGGGGGAAACCAATATCATCCCCTGGTAAGTTATTAAAAAATTGTTTTTTCTCATTTTTCAATACTCTTATTATTGATCAATATTTCAATACTAATTGGATATATTTCTTGACAACTACTGCATAGACAAGACCACCAACACTTGCAAACCCACTTGCTACAATTCACGGTACTACAAATTCTGAGGGTGGTGACATTGAGGTTGATACATTAATGGAAGAAAATGACCACAATATTATTGAGAATGAAGAGATAAATAGGTTTATCCATGACACATTTGTTTCCACATATGAGAATGTACTTACGGACAAGGCATATGAAAACATCCATGATGTGTTGGCTTATTGACAAAGCAAAAAAATCCTTATACAAAGACTCAAAGACAAGTCTTCTCTCATCTCTTTTGTTGCTAGTCAACTTGAAGGTTATGAATGGTACTTCAAACATAGCAATGACACAATTGTTAAGGTATGCAAGATTCTGATTTTTGTATCTGCAATTGCTTGTTTTTTATATATTTATGTCATTTATTAGTCAATAATTACCATTTTTTTGCTAATTTATATATATATTTTAGGTTGTTAGGTGACACCCTTCTACCACCGTTAAATACTTTACCTCACACATAGAGAGAAATGTCTGTCATTTTGAAAGATCTGGGAATGGAGTATAAATTAATTTATGCATGTCCCAATGATCATATCATATATTATGGACAACATGCATCAAAGAGTGAGTTCCCTGAATGTGGAATTAGTAAATATCGTACTGATCAGGTAAAAAATAAGGTGCCCTGCAAATTTCTTTTCCATATCCCGATAATTCCACGTTTTCAATGATTGTTCAAGTGTAAAAATGTTGCATAATTTATGGATTACCATGCACGACACATAAGTGAGGATGGTGTCATGTGAATTCCTGGAGATGGTTCTGCATTTAGAGACATTGATGAAAGATGGCCAATTTTTAAAGAACCCCATAATGTTATACTTTCATTGGAAACTAATGGTGTCAACCCATTTGCAGAGCTCAGAACCATTTACTCAGTGTGGTCAGTCTTTGTTATAAACAATAACCTTCCTCCATGGATGGAAATTAAAATGGAGCACGCCATGTTGGCATTAATTGTTCTAGGTAATTATTTTTATGAATGTTAACATAATATAAGCAATCATATTTTTGTATTATTGCATGTACGAGAACTTATTAACCATGTATGTTACTTTTGAAATGACTACTAGTTTAGCCCCAAGTTAAAGATATGGATGTATGCCTTGAGCCTCTTATAGAATAACTTTTAAAATTATGGTCTGGTATCAGTATGTACAACATCTCCAAACCTATAGGCGAAAAACAATTTCAGTTCCATGGAATACTTACATGGACAATTCATGATGCACCCGGTCTTACACATTTCTGTGGTATGTAAAGTTCCCATTTATCTCTATGCATCATTTATCATGCAATTATTTTTATAATATACAAAATTCTATATGTTAACACTATTCCATAAATTGCAAGGATCCAAAAAAAGGGAAAATATGCATGTCCAATATGTGTCCCAAGAACAGTATCTAGACATTCAAGAAGTTTAGGAAAGGAGGTGTACAATGAGTTTAGACATTTTCTCCATTAGGATCACAATGAAGCATAAAAGCTTCTCTAGAGCCTAAAAGCTTCTTTACCGCAGTAAATACTTCTAGAAATCCCACAAATAATCCAAGGCCCACATTTCGAGGGTAATAATAAATTGATAAGATATATGATAAGATGATTACAATGTAATGAGAGGCCATGTATAAATACAATTCTAAGGGGCACCTCTAATGGTTGTTCACAAGGGTTATTTCCCTTGGATAATTGTTGTTAATTACTATAGTTAATATCTATATATTTTAGGTTTTTTATGTTGATGTATATGTAACTTCGGAATGTATTTCATCTATGTATTTCATATATATTTATTGTACCCTTATAAGAGATGTGTTATTCCTCTATAAGGAAGTGTTTTCAAGTGTATTGACAAGTGTCGCAAGTGTGTGTACTTGCCGATGGGTTATTAGACCACCATGTGTGGGGTCATCCCTAAAATATATATTATATTGTGGATGTACCTAGCTAGACAAGTCGGCCCCATAGTGTAACTAGGCAAACAGGTTAAGTATAAATAGAGATCGGGAGATCTCTATTTGATCACTCGGAAACTCACACTTCTCTCACTCAGAAAGTGGCGCAATAGTGAGGAGGAGGATCATCTGCTACTAGGAGACTATCTTAGTGTATTTTGGTTGTACTTTGGTTGAGCCATTGCTCTCTCTATCTCTGAGGAATTTGTGGGGTTTTTCACCTTAGGGTTTTCCCCACGGAAACTCTGTGTCTCTTGTCTCTCATGATTTTGATTCTTGTGATGCTTGTCATGCTTATTATGATTGTTATGCATTGATATACTGTACATGTTATTCTCTCAATAAAGATCCTAGAGAATTGTGAATTAATGCTCAAAATTTAACATGGTATCAGAGCTAATCTAAGAAGAAGATATTGTGCAGTGACAGAAACTAGGGTTTCTTGTTTATTAGGTTTCTCTCCATAGATTTTGGAAAAGCAGTATAGTAGATTGACTCTACTCATCAAGGAGAATCTATCTATCCAATCAGAATTCAATTCTGAGCATTTTCAGATTTGGCCCTAAAAATTAGGGTTTCCACAAAAATAGGAATTTATGGAATCTAAAGACATAGCTAGAAGATCCTTGCAAAAATCGAAGTTTAGAGCATTGGATCGAGATTTTTGGCTGGGTAGATCTCTGGGAAACTCAAACCCTAATTCAAGGTCCTCCTTAGTGAATCCAGGAAGATAGAAAGGCAGTTTTGAAGGGTGTAGCTTTGCAGATCTCAAATTATGAATACACCAGGTTGATCAGCTCATCAAGGCGCATCTTTCTATCCTTTCAGAAATTTGAAATTCACATTTTGAATTTTTAGGGTTTTTTCGACAAACCCTAATCCGGGACCAAATCCAGTTTTCAGCAATTCAAATGGTAAGACCTAAATCTTTTCTATTTCCATTTGAAGTACTTTTTAAGATGTCTCACCACACCAAGCTTGAGGATAAGCTTGAAGGGGCTGATAACTTCCAAGCCTAGAAGTATAGGATTGGGTTAATCCTGGAAGAGAATGAGTTGGACTCATATATAAAAGAAGACATCCCTATCCCAGAGGATGAAGAGGCTAAGATATTGCATAAGAAGAACTTGGTCAAGGAAAAGAGAATCATTGATGATTCTATCAAAGACCATCTCATCCCCCATGTGTCATCTCTGAAGACACCCAAAGAGATGTTTGACTCCCTGACCAAGTTATTTGAAGGGAAGAACATAAATCGGAAGATGACTCTACGGAATCAATTGAAAGGGGTCAAGATGTTGAATGGAGAAACCATTCAATCTTACTTCTCCAAGGTCTCTTAGATCAAGGAACAACTTGAAGCTGTGGATGAAGTAGTGGACAATGGTGAAGTTGTTATGACCACTCTGAATGGCCTACCTAGGTCATGGGACTCCTTTATTCAAGGAATCTGTGCAAGAAAGAAATTGATCTCTTTCAGTAAATTGTGGGAGGAATTCTCTCAAGAAGAATCTAGACTTGTAGCTCGTGAGGAAAAGATGGGAGGTGAAGATCAAGCTCTCGCAGCTCACACCAAAAGAAGCAAGCCCAAGAAGGAGCACTCTCGCTACAAGAGATCCTATCAAAAGAATAAGAAGGATCTAAGATGCTTCACATGCAATGAGAAGGGTCACTTTGCTTCATATTGTCCCAAGAACAAATGGGATAACAACCACAACTCCAGCAAGAAGAAGAAGGGCAGCAAAAGAAAGTTCCATGCTCATGATGTTGAGGATGATGAACCTCCAAAGAAGAAGGCTAGGGCAGAAAGTGATGATAGTGATGATGACTCATCAAGTGAAGAAGAGTATGTTCTAATCTCTGCTCTCACAGGTACTATCTCCCATGGTTGCAATGATTGGTTAATTGACAGTGGGGATTCCAAACACATGACTGGGTTTAAGGAATCTTTTGTAAACCTATCTGAACATGAATCACCCCATAAGGTGAAACTTGGGGATGATTATCAATACCCAATCAAAGGAAGTGGTGAAGCCTCCTACAACCTAGATTCTGGAAAATCTTTGAAGATGAAAGAAGTCCTTTATGTACCTGGGCTCAAGAAGAATCTTCTCTCCATCTCTGCATTGGATGCAAAAGGCATGAGGGTTGCATTTGTAGATGGCCAAGTCCTAGTGTGGCTAAAGGGTAAAACAATCGATGATGCAGTAGTGATCGGAGAGCAAGAGGGAGGATTGTATAAATTGAAGGGTCAACCTGAACATGCCATGGTACATGACTCCATGGAGCCAAGTGAACTTTGGCATAGAAGACTTGCTCATATGCATTATAGGGCACTTCCAATTGCAAGCAAGGATGTAGAGGGTCTTCCTGAAATCAAGACCAAACATGAAGGTGTTTTCAAAGGATGTGCAAAAGGTAAGAACATTAAGAAGGCTTTCCCAAGCAGTGAAAGCAAGGAAAAAGGTATCCTGGAAATCATCCACTCAGATGTATGTGGTCCTATGTCATCTAGTTCTCTGAGTGGGTATGTTTACTATGTCTCGTTTATTGATGACTTCTCCAAGAAGACTTGGGTATACTTCTTGAAGAACAAAGATGAGGTGTTTGATAAGTTCAAGGAATTCAAAACCTTGATGGAGAATCAAACTGACAAGAAGATCAAAACATTCAGATCCGACAATGGTGGAGAATTCACCTCAGGTGACTCCAAGAAGCTTTGCAGTAATTTAGGGATTAAGAGGGAGTTGACTACTCCTTACAATCCACAACAAAATGGAGTTGCAGAAAGAAAGAACAGAACAATCATGGAAGCAAAAAGGGCAATGCTGCATGACCAGGATCTACCTATGCATCTATGGGCAGAAGCAGCTAGAACAGTTGTATATGTGCAGAACAGAATAACCCACAAGATATTGGACAACAAGACACCAAAAGAGGTCTTTTTTGGTAAGAAACCTGAAGTCAGCCATCTCATAATATTTGGTTGTCCAGTATACACTCATGTCCCAAAGGAAAAGAGGAACAAACTAGATCCTTCAGGAAAGAAGGGTATCTTTGTGGGTTACAGTGAAAGCTCGAAGGCTTACAGAATATACTTTACAGGGTTCAAGAAGATTGATGTCGGCAGGGATGTAACATTTGATGAAAAATCAGCATTCATCAAATCAAGGAAGGCACCTATCGAAGTTTATGAAGAACCTAAGGAAACTAGATTTCAAGACACTACCATGACTGAAGCAATTCCAGAAGTTGTTCGTGAGTTTGAAGATCTGCAAGAACCTGTAGATCCACCCCATGAGGATAACTCTCACAAGAGGAAACCTGCATGGGCTAGAGAGCTCATTCAATATGTAGAAAGATTTGGCATTCCAGAAGAAGAAGACATGGCAAAGAAAAGAACCAGATCACATACCAGCTATGTTGCTTTACTCTATGACATCATGAATAAAGAACCTTCCAGTTATGAAGAAGCAACGGAAAAGAAAGAATGGAAGGATGCCATGGTCGAGGAATACCAATCAATAATGAAGAATGATGTTTGGGATGTTGTCCCAAGACCTAAAGAGAAGTCTGTTGTGACTTCTAAATGGATCTATAAAATCAAGCATGTTGCAGATGGCAGTGTAGAGAAATACAAGGCAAGATTCGTAGCTCGTGGCTTCTCTCAGAAAGTGGGAATAGATTATGAAGAAACTTTTGCACCTATAGCCAGATATACTTCCATCAGAATAGTACTTGCCCTGGTTGCAACAATGAAATGGAAAATACACCCAATGGATGTTAAGACTGCTTTCTTGAATGGTGTAGTTGAAGAGGAAGTATATTTGGAGCAGCCACTTGGTTTTGAAACACATGACAGGGAGTCATATGTGTGCAGATTGAAGAAGGCCTTGTATGGCTTGAATCAAGCTCCCAGAACTTGGTATGGTAGGATGGACAGTTTCCTATCTAGCTTGGGCTTTACTAAGAGTAAAGCGGATTCCAACCTTTACTACAAGGTTGAGGAAGGGAATCCTGTGATTCTACTCCTGTATGTGGATGACTTATTTGTAACAGGAGATGATAGATTGATTGCATATACAAAGAGGAAGCTTGCTGCTGAGTTCG
Organism: Larix kaempferi; assembly: GCA_027924585.1. Taxonomy (NCBI): domain Eukaryota; kingdom Viridiplantae; phylum Streptophyta; class Pinopsida; order Pinales; family Pinaceae; genus Larix; species Larix kaempferi. The sequence continues at coordinate 33,944,437 of BSBM01000001.1, read as the reverse complement.
ATATGAAGGACCTGGGGATGATGCACTATTTCCTAGGTATGGAGGTGTGGCAAAATACAGATGGGATCTTCCTTGGACAAGGGAAGTATACTGTAGATATCATGAAGAGGTTTGGGATGATGGATTGCAAGGCCATGGCCACACCTATGGCATCGAATCTGAAGCTTCTTTGTGATGCTTCATCTGAGCCGATTGATGTCTCTATGTATCGTCAAATGATTGGGTCCTTGATGTACCTGACGGACATGAGACCAGATATTCTCTTTGCGGTGAACACATTGAGCCAATTCCTGATGGATCCGAGGAGTGTTCACCTGGTTGTTGTAAAGCATATTCTGAGGTACCTAAAGGGTACAGTTGATTATGGGCTCAAGTATGAAGCGAATCAAAAGTTTAACCTGCAGGGTTATGTTGATTCAGATTGAGCAAGTAGTGTTGCAGATAGGAAGAGCACATCTGGGTGTTGCTTCAATATGGAATCAGGTGTGATCTCTTGGTTTAGCAGGAAGCAGTCCTGTGTAGCACTGAGTACAGCCAAGGCAGAGTATGTTGCAGCCTGTTTGGCTAGTTGTGAGGCAATATGGCTTCGGAAGCTATTATCTGAGTTATTTGATCTCCCATTGGATGCTACTGGTATCTTTTGTGATAACCAGAGTTGTGTGAAGCTGTCTGAGAACCTAGTATTTCATGACAGGTCGAAACACATAGAGATCAAATATCACTATATCAGGGATATGGTGCAGAGAGGAGCAGTGAAGCTCCTGTACGTTGCGACGGACGAGTAGATTGCAGATGTGCTGACGAAGCCACTAGCCAGGGTGAAGTTCGAGTACTTCAGGGAGAGGCTTGGTGTTCTTCAGATCAACGACACTTCGAGGAAGAAGTGATGGGCACATTTGCTGAAGCCATTCCAAGCATGTTGGAAGGAGGATCCTTCACATGGCTGTGGATGTAAGCACTGGATGATGAGCATCAGGACGATGCTCCAGTTACTGCTCTTTATATGCATCAGGAGGATGCTGGATATGATCAGTTGGATCATTTATATGTATATGTATGCACGCATCATGTTGGATGCTGGATATGATCAGTTGGATCATTTATATGTATATGTATGTACGCATCATGTTGGATGCTGGATATGATCGGTTGGATCATTTATATGTATATGTATGTACGCATCATGTTGGATGCTGGATATGATCGGTTGGTTCATTTGTATGTATTTTGTATATGCATCATGTTGGATGCTTGGACCATGTATCTGTATATGTATCGGGTGGATACAGTGTATGATCAGGTAGATCATGTATGTTGATATGTATCATGTATGATCAGGTGGATCATGTATTTGTATTTGTATCAGGTGGATACATTGTATGATCAGGTGGATCATGTATGATGATATGTATCAGGTAGATACTTGGTATGCATCAGGTAGATGCATTATATGATCAGGATGATCATGGATGACGAGCTTCAGGATGTTGCTCCAGATAATATGTAGCAGGATGTTGCAGTGATGATGATCAGGATGATAATGTCTACATCAAGATGATGTATGGTGAGTATCAGGTTGATACTTTATGTCCATGGAACAGGTTGTGCAGATGAGCATATAATTTGGCCCTGGGAGGTTTGCAGATAGTCTTTCGAGGTTTTGCCTATGGCATGTAATCTGGCCCTGGGATATCTGGCAAATGATCTTTTGAGGTTTTTCTCTGGGAGGACATATAATTTGGCCCAGGGAGATCTACAGATAGTCTTTCGAGGTTTTGCCTATGGCATATAATCTGGCCCTAGGATATCTGGCAGATGCTCTTTCGAGGTTTTATCCTATGGCATATAATCTGTCCCTGGGAGATCCGATAGGTTGGGCTGTGTGCCCGTAATAAGTCCTTGGATGCTCTTGCTAGGTTTTTCCATGACCACATGTAATATGTCCCTGGGAGATCCTATAGGTAGAGCTGTGTGCTCGTAACAGCCTGGGATTCTCTTGCGAGGTTTTGTGGTGACCACATGTAATCTATCCTTGGGAGATCCTATAGGTTGAGCTGTGTGCTCGTAACAGCCTGGGATGCTCTTGTGAGGTTTTGTGGTGAGGTCACATATAATATGGCCTTGGGAGATCCTACAGGTCAGAGTTGTGTACCCGTAACATCCTGGGATGCTCTTTCGAGGTTTTGTGACGCACGTAATAAGTCCTGAGGATTCCACAGTATGGCCAGTGATGAAGACCTACAAGTGGTGGGCCTACATCCAGTATGAAAAAGGACTGGCTCTGTAGAAATTCCTATGATGAGTAGATTCAGAGATTGGTTGAGATAGCAGCAGCAGTGACGGTGATGATGACGATGATCCCGAGAAGAAGACTTGTCTAGCAAATCTATGTCGAGAAATACCATCCTAGTTAAGAGGGAGTGTTGATGTATATGTAACTTCGGAATGTATTTCATTTATGTATTTCATATATATTTATTGTACCCTTATAAGAGATGTGTTATTCCTCTATAAGGAAGTGTCGTCATGTGTATTGACAAGTGTCGCAAGTGTGTGTACTTGCCGATGGGTTATTAGACCACCATGTGTGGGGTCGGCCCTGTAATATATATTATATTGTGGATGTACCTAGCTAGACAAGTCGGCCCCATAGTGTAACTGGGAAAACAGGTTAAGTATAAATAGAGATCGGGAGATCTCTGTTTGATCACTCGAAAAATCACACTTCTCTCACTCATAAAGTGGCGCACTAGTGAGGAGGAGGATCATTTTCTACTAGGAGACTATATTAGTGTATTTTGGTTGTACTTTGGTTGAGCCATTGCTCTCTCTATCTCTGAGGAAGTTGTGGGGTTTTTCACCTTAGGGTTTTCCCCACGAAAACTCTCTGTCTCTTGTCTCTCATGCTTTTGATTCTTGTGATGCTTGTCATGCTTATTATGATTGTTATGCATTGATATACTGTACATGTTATTCTCTCAGTAAAGATCCTAGAGAATTGTGAATTAATGCTCAAAATTTAACATGTTACATTGCCTTCCCCTTAAGGGAAGCTTTCCTCAAAGCTTTGTTGAAGACAAGGGTTATGTCTAATTTTTTTTATTTTTGACCTGTCATCCCTAGATCCTTTCTTTTAGTATTTGAGACACTTGAGGAAATGAGGCGATACGAGTTACGAATTCCACCGAAGAAATGTCGCATTGTTTCTGATGTGGTCCATTCGAGATCTATGTTTATCGGATCTCTTTGATCGTTTTGTGGGATGGGTCTTTTCATTTGTTGCTTAGTATGTTGATTTTATGTTCTTGCTTGTCTGGCATCATAATTCCTCGGTGTATGTTCATTTTGACCCTGTCGTTGGTCAAAATGACGTTTATAATTGGGGTGTCGATAAGGAGTTCTTGTTGTTTGTTTTTATGTTGGATTGACTCCTTTTTTAACTGTGATGAGGATTGAATTTGTATTTAATTCTTCTTCTTCAACTTGAGTTTGTTTTCTGGAGAGTTCAGATGCTTCCTTCTGGATTTGTGCTACTTTGTTCTTTAGTAGATTGGTATTACTCTGAATTTTCTTGAACCTTTTGTCTTGCGACTTTTTGTCCTCTCTTAACTTCTTGAATTGTTCCTCTAGTTCTTGATTAAATTTTTTGAGGTGTTGGTTTTCTTCTTGCTTTTCTAGTATTCTTCCTTCAAGGTCTTCATTTGAATGCTCCGTCTTCCGACTATGTTTCAGCTTCTTGATTTTCGTAAGTAATGTCTTGTTATGAATTCTTAGTTGAAATAGTTCTTCGGTGTTGCTTTCTAATTCGTCCTTGATTTTCTTAATTTCCAGCTTATGTGTCTTCTTAATTTTGTCATACTGTTGTTGAAGTTTTTCCTTCTGTTGTTGATGTTGACATCTCTCTGATTCTCGATTTTTTAGCTTTCTCTGGGTTTGCGTCAATTCCGTATTTTTATCCACTATGAGATTATTTAAGTGCTTTATGTCCTCTTCTAAATCGTTATTACTTCCATATGAAGATTCATCGACATTTTTGAAGTTTCTGATTTTATCTTCCAGGTTTTGATTGTGGCTTTTTAGATGTGAAATTTCCTTATCCTTATCTAATAACCTATTATGGAGATCTCGTTTTTATTTTTTAATATTTGATTCTCTTGTTTTGCTAAATGATTTGGCATTTCTTGCTTTATAATTTCGAATTGAAGATCGCTATTGGTTGCTTTAGATTTCTTTAATTCGTTCAATGTTGCTTGTGACTGCGATGCCATTTCTGATTTTGAATTCGCCATAATTCCTAATTTTGGATGATAACTTGGTCTGCTTGACTTGATTTCTTCTTTGACTTTGGCTTCTTTGTTGAGTCTTCCTTTGACTTGATTTCTTCTTTGAATTTGACTTTTTTGTCGAGTCTGCTTGACTTTGACTTCTTTGGCTTCTTTGATTTTTTTTTTTTTTTTTTTTTTTTTTTCTCCTTTTGACTTTGAGTTTTGTTTTTTTTTGTCAAATAATAATTAATAATAATAATAATATTTTATTATTATTATATTATATTATTATTAAATCCAAATATTTAAACTATTATAATAATATATTATAATAATTTTAATATATGTTTTTTTTAGATTGTTAATAAAATATTTTATAATAATAATAACACTATTATTATATATATATTTTATTAACTTTTGTTTTTTGTGTTGTGTGTAGGGCTAGCGTGGGCTTGATGGTTGGAAGAGGGAGCTGGAAGAAGGATGGTGCAGACAGAGTGAAGAAGGTTGCAGGGCAAGCAGGAGGAGGCGGAGGAGTGGCGGCATTGGATGGCGGAGGAGATGGTGAGAGGGGAGGCACGTGGGGTAGGTGCGAGGGAGTGTGGCACAGGAGAGGTGGACTGTGGACGGGAGACGTGAGCAGAGGGGAGATGAGGAGGAGGGAGATGGAGAGCTGCAGGAGCTACGTGGAGGATGGGAGAGGAGAAGGGATGGTGCGTGCGTGGAGGGGGAAGCAGGTGTGGCAGCGTGGAGAAGTGGAATGAAGGGCGTGGGTGGACAGGGAAGAGGAGTGAGGGTGGAAGGCAATAGACAGGTGGCGGTGGGAAGCGTTGGGGAGAGGACGACGGCTGAAGGGAGGAGGGAATCGATACGCAGGAGAAGAGCTGGGCAGGAGTGGCGCGGGCCTGGAGTAGGTGTCGAGGAGGATATGGTGCAGGGTTGAGCATCTGGGAGGGGGGAAGAGGAGGCACGATTTGGGGGAAAACTGTGTGGAGAAGGGAGATGGGAAGATGTGTAGGGTTGGAAGGATTTGGAGTGGAGTGCAGGAGGAGCGTGTATGTAGATATGTGTGGAGATGAGCGATGGGGATGGGTGGGAGGTGTGGAAAAATAAGCGAAGAACTTGCGCTTGGAGTGATATGATAGATGAGATAATGGGGAGAGCGGAGTGTTTGATGGAGGGTGGGGATGTTTGCGATTTTTATGGTCAAAGAACCAATTTAGGGAAACCCTGGAATAATGTCTAAAAGCCAAAAGACAGCCAGAGGCCGGAATCTAGCACGAGGCTCTGACACCACTAAAGCCTAAAAGCTTCTCTGAAGCCTAAAAGCTTCTTTACTGCAACAAATACTTCTAGAAATCCCACAAATAATCTAAGGCCCACATTTCGAGGGTAATAATAAATTGATAAGATATATGATAAGATGATAAGATGATTACAATGTAATGAGAGGCCTTGTATAAATACAATTCCAAGGGGAACCTCTAATGGTTGTTCACAAGGGTTATGTCCCTTGGATAATTATTGTTAATTACTATATTTAATATCTATATATTTTAGGTTTGTTACACACAAGTATTGGATTACCAAAAAAATGAATTCAATGGAAATGAAGAGAATGGAAGAAAGCCATGAAGAATGATGCCTCAACTATGAAAAAAAGCATTCAAAAGATCCATGGTAAGCAATATTTGTTTGTAACTAATTACTTTGTTCTTGGTCACTTGTTTTTATTTATATATTTTCATGATACCTATAATCATGATTAGTATAAAATATTAATATGTCATTAATACTTCTTAAAGGTCGCCACCACAGTCAGCTTCCATGGGGTTTGAAATGATACTCTGCCCAATTTAGTCAGTTGCCATACTATGAGCACCTACAAGTAGCTCATTTGTTCGACACAATGCATATTGGAAAGAATGTCATAGGGTTCTTGTGGAAAATCATAGATGGGAGGAATGACAAGGAAAAAATTGCAAAAAATATTAGTGACATTCAAGAATCCAACTCATTGCAACATTTGAATCAAAACTGGGGTAGTGGAAATTACACCAATCTCCCATGGTTATTAACTGAGCAAGAGAGTGCTATTGTAAAAGAGGTTGTACGGGAGATAAAAATTTTCCACTGGGTTTGCTTCAAACATAAGTAATATATTGACAAAGCAAGGCGACTTCAGCGGGGCTAAAACTCATGATTGGCATACATTTATCAAGTTTCTACATTTTACAACTTTGATTATTTATTTTATGTTATATACATTATTTTTTATTAATTCATGCTTATCTCCATTTAAGTTATATGTAATGGTATATACATTATTTGTTAGTAATATGTGTTGCATCCTTGTTGCAATATGTGCTACCTCTAGCTCCGCCTAATAGCTTTGACAACATTAAGAAGGTTATTTATGATCTCAGCAAGTACATGAGGAATGTATAAATTTATAGTTGAATTAATATTGATTGTATAGAGGGTCAATACTTTCTTTTATTGTCTTATATATTTGAATGTTGACACATCGAGTTTCATTGCATTTGTAGGTGGTTGTCATCTAAATAAATACATAAGGAATATATCATTTATTGGAAAATAAAATTCCCCAACTTATGTGTGAGATGCAAAAGTATCTCCCTCCCTCCTTTTTCAATGCACGGGAACACCACCTGATACACCTAATGGAAGAGATTGAAATATGTGGACCCGTGCACACAAGGCCAATGTGGTTGGTGGAGAGGCACTTGAAATCATTGAAGGCCTCTGTTAGATATAGATCACGTTCAGAAGGATCGATGGTTGAAGGGTATATGTTATATAGATCCACTGTATATTTTAGTGAGTACTTACCCCAAGTAGTGGGTGATATGGATGTGTCGCTCCTTTGGGATGCCAATTATACCACCAAATTTAAAGGATGGGTGTTGTTAAGGAATGATAGATGGAAAAAAGTTAAAGGTAAAATCTTGTAATTTATTTAATTTATCCATACATGTTTTTGGTACACTAATTAGTAGCTTGGTTGTTTAACAAACACTTTTTTTGTCATTGTTCTAGGTAGTATAGAGTGGGATGCAATTCATATATACATTGCAAATAATCTTGATTTTATGAAGATATGGACATAATGATGTAAAGAATATTATGGTGAATTAAGATGGAATGACTTGGAAGAGATGATCAGAAAGGCTTATTTGTATCATGACACAAGTTTAATCCAACAACAAATTGATTTAGCATATGGTGCAAAAGATAGAAAGGTAAGCCATGCCTACCATTCATATTTATATTTCAAATCACATTATTGTCTTTTTATTGAAATTATATTATACATATACTTGCCATTTCCTAACAATCCATTTCTAACATATTGAGAATATAGGTGAAACATCATAAGGCTATGTGTTGCAATGGCAGAAAATTTCGCATTAAAGAGTCAGACGACGGGAGAAAAGCATGTGATAGTGGTATTACTGTAATTTTCCAAGTTACTAATATTTCCCACAAGGGTGATAGAGATCCAATCACATCGGATTTGAGGTACTATGGATATTTGGAAGAAATATTGGATATAGACTTTAAATCCTTCAAAGTGGTTCTCTTCAAGGTGAGGTGGTACAGATTGTTATTGCAAGGTGATGAAAGGACGGTTATTGATCATGACAATGGATTTAAAATGATTAATACTAATAGGTACGAGCCAAATACAGAGCCTTATGTACTTCCAAGTCAATGTGAACGGGTATTTTTTCAGAGGTACCAAGTAGAGCAGGTTGGTCTTTCATTGTTAGATTTGATCCAAGAGGACATCCCGTAAAGTGTACTTTTCCTGAAGATGAATATGTTCAAGAAGAAGAAGATGTGGATGGAGAGATTGAGGAATAAGTGGACTTAGAAGGAGGGGAGGAACCGAGTTGACCAAATAGCCTCTAAGTCACATCTCGACGATGATGGCTACATTGAGATGACTTAGTGCTAGATGTTGCAGACGATGTTTTGGACAATTCTTACAATGATTCCGAAGGGTTGGATACAAATTCTGATCTTCATGACTCATATCTCGACTTGGACGATGTTCAAGATCAATCTAATATGGAATTGTAACAAATGTTGTTCAATGGATCTCTCTTTTTCATCTAGTATTGGGATACATAAATTCATGGGAATTCTATGTTATTGTATATTTAAATAGATCATCAATCTCATGGAACATTATTCTCTGTAATGTGTTGTAAATTGTATTTCATGCAATGGCAACTCAATTCTTTGTTTTCCTTGGTTGTAAAACCAGTTCAAAAAAGACACATTTATAAACATTTGTTGACATGCACTTTGAAAAAAAAATGATTTCTAATAAAATATGCAAAGAGAATCTAACGTTTATTCAATTATGTGGGAGCTAAGTCACCATTCCCTCATTCTCTAATCCTTAAAAATATGTACATATCTCTTTCTTAGGTAGAAATTTAGGGCCCATGTAGTGGTCAAATGCCCTATCCATGACCCATGAGTCATATAATTAGTAGTTATTCCCTAAGATATTGGAGTTTTACCTTAAATCAAGATTGGATCATGATAACCATCCCTAGTGTGCCATATTGAAATGTAACACCACATCCTTCTCCCATGTTAAATATTGCATATGTAAGGCCAACATTGTGGTTCAAGTCCCAACATATGGCATTTCGAACCCACACATAGATGTTTATCAACTGATATCATGGATTTTTCCACCATTACATGCCCTTATCCTTGAGACACATGCATAGTGTGTCAAACCTTTAAATACCCATCATATCAAACTCATACACACCAAATTCTATAGTAAAGGATGTGTAATGTTTAGATGCCTAAACATTCTTTGTGAGCCTAGTGGAAATATGTTATGGACTAATACCTTAGATTTATCCCTAGACCATGGAAAGGGAACTTGAAACCATCCTTGGCGAGTTACTCACTGACATTGTCATTGTCACCCCATTCACTCACCTTGGAAAAGTAGGCCATTTTGTATGTAAATACTAGTGTTTATGGAATGAATAATAATAAATATGGTTATGTTATGGCTTATCCTTGTGTTTTATGCATTTATTGTCATATCTTAGTGGTTAAGGTGGTTTTATTGGTTTATTTCAATTGGCCTCTCAAGGATGCCATCATATACTATGGTGCAATAATAGAAGAAATCTCAACACATATTCTATCGAGATTTATTTATGGATTTGCTTACAATTGCTACTATTGTGAAGAGAAGAAAAAGGAAATAAGGAATTTGAATAGATTATGGCATAAATCTTAGGAAATTCTTGACAAGTGATCCATTTAAGAAAATCCTAATTTGAATGCAGTGATCATAAAAAACCATGATTTTGCAAGGGTACATAGCTCAAAGGGAAATCTGAGATTGGTTTTCAATATATTAGTAGTAGAAACACATTTGCTTGTTCTGGAACAATATACAACATAGTAGTTTGATAATAGAAAAAATGCAAAACCAAAATATCGATCGAAACTTAATACAACAGGAGGTGGAACAAAGAGAAAATATAGCAAAGGAAGGAGAAGAGTCAAAATATTTAGAAATAGGTAATTGTGGGCATGGAAAAAAATAGCATAAGCAATAAGTTTATTCACAAAATTTCCAAATGTGTTTTCTTACAACTATCCTAATCTTAGGAACATACCAAATTATTTTCTCTCAATTGTAGTGCATGCTCTTCCTAATTTGAATCAACCCTTTGAGATCAAGAAAGATATGATACAAAAGCAATCCTTAGTAAGGAAACAATCCTTCATACTGATCACAAGCCCCTCATGTATTTTAATTCACAATCTAAGCTTCAACACCAAAGGCACATTAAATGTACTTCTTATCTTCGCCAATTTCATGTCATTATTGAGAGAAAGAGTAGACTATTAATAAAATTGTTGAGTGTTATGGGGTTGGCATTAAATCCTTACATCCTTATGTACAAGCATTTGTCCATCTCAACTAGTCTCTAATGGCTTCTTCTCTTAAAATCCTTTTGGTCTCAAAAATTAGTGTTTCCTCCTCCATTTTTCCCTCCATCACCCTACACCATGTGAAGACGTCATCCTCCAAATCCCAATATAAGAAATATAAGTGTTTTTCTCACATTTTGATGTAGTGGCAGGGTATTAGTAGCTTCTCATTATTCATTTTAACTTAAACCTCATTGGTTTAACAACATTGCTACCAACCAATATAAATAATTGTACAAGTACAAATCACGATGAATATCATGTATTACCTTCATTATTTGGTGATGTAGCTCGTTCTCGGTTATCTAAGCCCATTCAATATAATTCTCGATGCATGAAACTTTCGATAGCATGTACAACCAACCCCCTTTTCACACTTTCTTTGATACACTTATGACATTGTTCTTCTCACTAAACTAGTTCATGATATTCATAAGATTATATATATTCTAAGACACTTGTACAAATTTTTTAAAATTTCCATTAATATTTATCAAACCAAAATTATGATTGTGAAATTTAAGATGATGATTTGTGCTCTAATTTTGCAAAGGAATATTTATTTTAAACCAAGATTATGATTGTCATATTTAATATGGCAATTTATGCTCTAATTTTGCAAAGGGTTGATTATCCCTTGAACAATCCTCACACTGCATGATCAAATTTCAGTCTCATCTAGCAAGTCCCCCACATTAAAATTAATATCACTATACATTTGTATTCACATCGCTTAAGAGACTTGTAACCGACGCCAATGCAATGGTATCGACAGTTTCCAGACGTCGATAGCATTGGTAGAGTTCGATAGCATTGTATTGGTGTAGGTTACAAGTCGCTTAAGCGAACTCTACCAATGATATTGACATCTGGAAAACGTCGATACCATTGCATTGGCGTCGGTTACAAGTCGTTTAAGCAATGTATCTTAGGCATACAAGGCAAGAAAAAACCAAGGGCATATTTCATTTATTGATCATTGGTCATTCTAGTGTAATGTGTTGTGTGAGACCTACTTGCATTGAATTCCTACCACCAAGTGATTTGTTTCAACTTCATGTGGCCAAAATTAGATCTTTGGCTTTGTTCTTCTAGATGATTATGAACGAACCACTAGTGACTTCAAATTTTGCTAAGATATTTCTTTTTACAAAGTTTGGAGGATTTATTTTCAATCCATTTTGAATAAATTGAACAAAAGAGAACGTGGATTTTTCATACCTTGCACATACAACAAGATTGCTATCATTTCTTCATTTGTTATTTTGTCTTCCCCCATTTTCCACAAATCCATATGGTGGGCTAGGATTCAAATGAATTTTCAAGAAAAGTCTTTATCCATATATTTTTAGATAGCTCATAAAATCCTACAGTCTATGGAGGGAAACAAGCATATCCCAAAAGAGAAAATTCATAGATATTTTCCCATGCCAAGTATTGATAAAAAGATGGTTTGGGGCTTCCTTCGCAGGGCTTGTTAGTGTGATACTCATCTTTGTGGTTTAGGGGTTTTTCTTGATTTTGAAACTAATCATTACTTCTATATGAAATATTTTTTTGGATAGGGCTCAAACAACTTGTGATGTTATGTTGTCACTTTATTATCTCAACTATTACCTAAATGAAATGGAAGATAATAAATCATGTAGATTATATGACTTCCAGTATGAATTTTACAAAGATACTCCTGCTTTTGTGGATGGACCTACTAAGAATACAGTAAGAAGTTATTACTTCATAATCATTTTGGGCTACTGCAAATTAGGGTCACATAAATTTCATCCCTAAGGTGAGTGATCCACAAGTCATTGCCAATTGAAAGATTCAAACAATATTCATAAAAAAGGCAGGCATTACATTTTGGAAAAGGCGGGCATTACATTTTGGAAAAAAACATAGCTATATTGAATGGAATGGAGTACATTAAATACTCTAGCATTAATTACCTCTTTATTAAAATTGAATTTCAAAAATCATATGACTAGGTCAAGTGGTCTTTCATTCTGGCCATGATGAAAGTGTTAGGGTTTTTGTCTTATTTTATTCTTAGTGTAGAAACCCTTTTTGTAGATCCCCTCCTGATTTCTCTATAGGTCATGTGACCTAAATTTGAAGTGTTAAACCTTTTTAGCTCTATTAAGCAAAACTATCCATTTTCATCACCCCTCTATGTGTTGGCATAGTTGTTATACGATATGTACCACTTGAAAATCAAACCTTATAAGTGATTACAATGCACATATAAATACCCCTTTATTGGCTTAAGACCTAAATTTGAAGTGTTAAACCTTTTTAGCTCTATTAAGCAAAACTATCCATTTTCATCACCCCTCTATGTATTGGCATAGTTGTTATACGACATATACCACTTGAAAATCAAACCTTATAAGTGATTACAATGCACATATAAATACCCCTTTATTGGCTTAAGGATCAAGTATTCAATGAGTCAAAATACAATGCTATTGGGAAATCTGGAGCCCAATGCTTTAAATATTAAATATTAAATATTAAATTTTTTTAAATTTTTTTTTTTTAAATATCTAATATTAAAACACTAAAAAAACAAAACAAAATTAAATATTTTTAATTAATAAATATTTAAAAAATTAAAAATGACACCCTATTAACTAAATCAAAATGAAAAAAAAAACACAATTCAGCATACCTTACCTCACTCTCCCGCCGAGCGAACTCATGAATGAACTCTGCCTCCTGTGTCGCCGAGGACTAAACTCTAGCTACCTCCAGTAGCCGCTGAGGACTGTGAACTCTAAAATCTAGCTACCTCCCGTCGCCACCGAGTGGACTGAACTCTACCTCTCGACGCCGAGTGAACTGTGGACTCTGCCTCCCATCGACTGGAACCAGAGCTGCTACAATCCAACAAGTCAGGCATAGAATGCGTCCTAAATCGGTGAGTTTAAGTCATATCATCCCTATCTCGAATTTTACTCATATTCGTTCAGAGTTCAGGGGTTATGAAACAGGGTTCGGGGGTTTAAGAAGTGGAATGCGTCGGGGTTTAAGAAGTGGAATCCGAGAGGCATTAATCAACTCAGAAGATTGAATCCACTTCTCGGCTAGGTATTCCCTCTTCAGTTCCTTGTCCTTCTTTGATTTTCAATATTGCTATACTTCAAGTATCTCCTTCCTCTTCTGTTGTTCCACTTCAGAATCTTGAAGTCTCCTTGACAGAATTGGTCGAAGAAACATCCTTCTGTCTCTCCCCCACATCCCTTTTCAAATTGGAGACCAAGATTCCTTCAAGAGCATCATTTGGCTCATCTTTGAATCCCATTAGATGAAAGGGCCTCACCTGGTTTCATCATCCTATGATTTAAGATATAGGATTCAAAAGGGAAGTCTGGAAGAGGTGGCTTAGCCCTTAACCAAGCAGAACCTTTGGCTGTAGGGAGGAAGTTGTTTATTTTGAAAGAAAAATATGAAGCTAAAAAGGAGATAAGAGACGTAAAACAATACACGATCTAGGCTCTTAGAGTAGGGAAAGGAATGCCATCCTCTCAATTGTGATTTTGCTCTCACTCAATGTTAGAGGGGTAAGAAGAACCCATCAAAAAATGATCCCTTTGGATTTCCGAGTGGATTCCCAAATAACTCATCAATTGATTTGTGTGCTAACATCATTTATTCTCACATAAGTGGTTAGTTGGTTTTGTGAGGGTTACATGCAGAGTATCTGAAGATGATGATGTTTTGGGTTTTTCCATCTGCATAAAGATCTAAACCAAGACCATCACATATTTGGAAGCCTCTCTTGTTTTTACTATGGTGTATACTTGTGTGTGGGGACACTATGTTGTCTACTAAGCACAAACACCTAATCAATTTATGTACATAAGATAGATTATTATGCACTGAATAAAATCCTAGTAAACACTCTTGCACATTAATAAATTTATAAGTATACTTAAAGAGTTTATAAAACTAGGGTATCAATAAGTGTATGTCCAACTTGAAGATCTAGAGAAGGTGATCATTAAGGCCAAACAAGCCCTATTCAAGGTTGTGAGGTGGAAAATCAATCCCAATGCCCATCATATCTTGGAAATTATTTAAAAAATGATTGTTTTTAGTTGTTTCAACTCTTCTCTTTCATTGAATTGTGGTGATAGTATTTCTCCATGGTCCCAAAATTCAATACAAGTAAAGGCCCCTCCCAAAAGTCATATAAATATAAATTATGTTTTTGAAAAATAGTTCAATCATCAAATTCTTATCTTTATGAAATTTTTTTAATTATGTAAAAGGCACTTGAATTATTATCGCGTTGAAGGTTATTGAACTACATTCCTAATTCATGAATAATCATGCCTTAATAGATGGACATATGTAAACAACACACTAATCATGGTGATGAAGTTTAGTTTTATGACAAGTTTTCACGAGCGAGGCTATTGATCAATAATTGTTGACATTGGTCTAACATATCCCTCAAACAAGACCCTTGACATCTAAATTATGGCCATTTTGGGAATAGCCAACATTGATTGCATTCCATGATCGAACATCTCATGCACTTACTATTTTAAACATTATGTGGGAAATTCTAACATCTCCACATTTGGCATGCCTTATTACAAATGCATCGCCCATGACAACATCATATTAACATTTAAATTCAATGTGCTTCTTTGATTAGAGCAATTTTTGGACACTTCAAAACTTTGTAACCTTAATGTATCCATATTAATATAGTTTTGTGCTTCATGCAGAATTAATGAGCACACATTTCACTAATTTTGCACCAAGACACACAATTTGCATATAAGCATAATGACCCCATTAGAATGTAATGAGTGCAAACCAAATTCTAGAATATTGTTATCATCATGGTAACAAATATCAAAACACTTTCGTGATATTATTGTGTCATGTGCTTGGGATTACGTGGGGTATGTTTTTTAAGATGAATTGGGTGGATAGGAGTGGATAATGTGAAATTTTTGGTAAAGAAATAAATAGCATATTTTGGTTGTTAGATTTTACTTTGAGTTATGTATTTCAACTTTGCATTAATGTGGTACACATATCCACTTAAACATGGGAGGAGAGGAATTTGAACCTTACCCCTCCCATGCAAAAGTAAAAACTTTATTAATTGGTTGTGGTGTAATCTCCACAATTACAAGAATATCTAGTAAATCAATAGATGAAAATATAATTGATAATAGTGCTTAAGCATGAGATTCCTATAAAGGTTAGGAATCCCTTACCTCAACACTGCCCAATCTAGGTATGACTCCCGAGGGAGAGGGAATTACCTTATTTTGGAACCATCAGTTCATAACAAAAATGAGCTCTAGCAATAAGGTAAGATTGCTTCCTAAAAAACGCTAGATGGGACCTATAGAAACAAGAGTAGATCCTAAATTGAGTAAGATTAGGATCTAGAGTTGACCCATTTGACCTCAACAAGGTAGAAAAAACCCCTTACCTCTCTCATATATAGCTTTGACCATATATCAAGTAATATCTCTACCATAGATACCAAGACTAAGACTTACTTACATAGGTAAGGAACATATTAGATTAGGTATAGGACATAAAAGAATGGATTGGGATATTAGTTGGTAAGACATAAAATAACTACCTAACTTTGACGATGATAATAATCCACCCTATAATGAAGTTGATACTCGAAACAAAGGAAGATAATACCTTCTAACATGAATGATGCTAATACCTACTTGGAAGGTGAGTTCCATCTCATAAGATGGTAAGACCAGGACCTAAGGGTTCAAGTTAGACCTTCATGTAAGGTAATTAATATACTTGAAGATCTCCTAAAAAAACTACTTTAAATTTAACCTTGAGTTTATTATATTTGGTATTAATAGTAATCTAAGCCTTGAAGATGAGTCAACTTAAACCTTTCTAAATTCCAATATGTAGTTTCTAAAGTGCAAAATTTGGGTCCAAGAGAGCCGATAAGGGTTTCCAAAACTATACTTTTCGATTCAATATTGAGAAAGGAAGGAGGGTTTAACTTTCTTGTCATTTAACTTTCACTTACTTGGAATCTCATACATAATATTATATTTGATTATGAAAATGTTTTCCTAACATTTTAGGATAGTTCACATTGTTGATCTGCACTTTTTGTTGTAGAACAAATAGAAACTCTAGTGAAATTTTTAGATTTTCAGCTTGCATCATCATACATAATCAAAATTTCATTTTTTGTATGTGGTTTCCTTGATTTTGGGGTTCTTAACCTTGTTGATTTATTATTTTTATTGAAAAATAAAAAATATATTAACACCTACTTGTGACTTTTCTTATGAATTTATTATTTACAATTGTAATTTAGGCCTTTTAGCTTGTTTTCCTAACATCATAGTTTCATGTTTCAGACTTATTTAGTGAAGAAAACTAAAATTTATTCCTTGATTTGAGGTCATACTTACCCCACTAGGAACCATATTTGACACCATGAACCACTTAGGGAATCCCCCTTGTCGTTGGAAAATCACTAATTGAAAGTGTGAGGAATCAAGTGATGCAACATTGAATCTTTTCCTACAGTTAAATCAAGATTCCTTTTGGTATTTTTAGAATATCATTTATAGGTTCAAACATGGGACTTGTATTTGGAGCGATTGTCAGTATCCATGGTATTTAAATTGAAATCAAAGTAGTTAATGATCTCCCGCAAACTTTCAACAATGTGGAAGTATAAGAGTGAAAGGGGATCATTGAGTTTGAATTTTTTTTATATTAAAAAGTGGAGTAGAAAAATTTATAGAAAAAGATGGAATCCAATATTTATTGGATCCTTCTACATGCATTGGGCAGGTCCAAATTGAACCTTTGAATATGTCATATTAACCCAAAGGGATAGATCATAGGGTGATTATGGATGCATTTGAATATGGATTTCATATAGTTTAGTCATTTGAATCAAAGTCACGACCTTGAAATTTTCCTAATCGAAACCATTTATGCATTGTTTCATCACTAACTAAGGACAAATTAGAAGTAGAATTCTTTTGGTTTATTTGAGTTGTAGGTGAGCATAAAAATTGTCAGAAGGAGCTACCAACTTAACTTGACTTGCACAGGGGGTGGTGGTTGTTTGTACTATATATTCTTGAACATGGCATTGTCCCACAACTATTTCATGATGTTGTTCATTTTTACGCGATGTATATTTTTGAAGCATGGATTCTACGTGAGAATTTTTCAGAATATCAATGTTTCAAGTCACCGATCAGGCTCATCTTCAGGAGCTGAGTGTTGAATATGAGCCCCAATTGTGGCTTGAAACATTGAGCTTCTAAAACTTCTCACGCAGAATCCATGCTTCAAAAATTATTTCATGGTATAATGTTTCCATTCCATGTAGATTACAGTATAATGTTATCTAGTGTTATTCCATAGGGTAGTGAGAATTGTACTTTTCTTTTCAATATACATTATACACTTTCCATTAGCCTCCTCAAATATTAAGATAAGTTAACAATTATGCATCATGTTATGTATCCTCATTCTTGTCATTTAAATTATGCATCATGTTATTTATCCTCCTTTTTTATTGTGTTTTCCATATTAACACTTTTAGACTTTTATTCTACAGTTTGTAAATCATAATTTCTCTTTAGAATCAGATTTGGGTGCATGGTTTGAAAGTTTGTTTTGGATTTTATCATTCATTGAAAAGGAAAAGGAAAAAATTTGCATGTGCATTGGGTGAATTGTATTGAAAAAGGAAAATATATCTTTCTTTCTCGTAAATAGGGGTTCATTGAATGAAAATGATTTGCATCTCATTTATCCTTGCATGATTTTGAGTCAAGTATTCACACCACTAGTTGCACTTCCATCACCCTATGAGTAACAACAATCCCATAAAATTAACATACTTAACTAAACAAACATTAACCTCACTTGAGGAAATCAAAAGAATTGTGTAGTTAGGTAGGACATTGGGGATATGCATCCAAATAAATCCCCTTTGTCATTTACATTTGAAACATAGAATTTGTCCTCATAGGGAACCAAAATTCTATAGTATTTGTTGGCACGGTTGACACCGATTTGTCGGGGGGAGTCTCCTTTAGGAGGGAAAGAGGCAATATTCGTTCCGGAAGTCTGAGTGGAATAATGCCCTCCATTTTGTACTAAAGGGAACCTACTCATTGTTCTCATTGTTACTTACTGGCCTACATACCGTTAGTACAATGTTCCAAGGACTGAAGCCGCGGGACACCTTTCCAGACATGCCATGAACGAGGTAGCTTAGTTTCCATTCTTTTATGGATCGTTTACCCAGGATCCCTTTCAATAGATGGATATCCTTTGTCCATTTTGATATCTCATTTAATATTGTATGACTATGGATTCATCACCCTACAAAGTATACAATTTGTTGAGGTATCCAGCTCTTAGTTAGGTGGATGCTTGCTCTTATACCTCGTAGTTTAGAGGGTCATTTTTATTTGGTTAGGTAGTGTTGCTTATTGGCTTGTTGGCATTTTTTTTGTAGCTCACTTATTGCGACACTCAGTCATAGTATGTTTTTTTAGCCTAATTTTTGGCCTGTGTGCCTCTTTGTTGTTACCTCTCCTTCTGCACGTTCAGTCACCTTTGTAATTTTTGAGTTCTTTTCGAGAAGTGTAGCTCCACTGCTTATATTTTGACATACTGGAGGATCGTGGTTTGAGAAGTATGTCGCATAGAATGCAAGGTTTGGAACACGAGAATAACGAACCTTTAACATGGTTGGGCTCACCAAACCTTTCCAACGAGGGGGACATACACGAATAAATTGTTTCGGACCAAGGAAGTGTCACTCCAGAATGAAGCCAACACAAGGTTTGGTCGAAGCCATAGAACCTTAGTCATGGATTTCCCTAGATCCTCACATGAATTCAAATGGATTTCCTTTTCGTCTACTTCTATCGTCGTAGATCCCACCATCCTTATGACATTTACTTTTCCTTTGGAAAGCACAATAATGACTCAACCACTTATCCCACCGTGGTCATCTTTGAGTGTCGCCACTAGAATAATGGCTGGATTGTTACCACATGAGTCTGCACACCACTTGATCCCCTTGGAGGAATTTCCAAGCAATTCTAAGCTTGTGTGAGTGAGGAGGCTAACCAGAGCCGTGGAAGTAACCCTCTTAACCTGCAAGCAATTTCACAATCACATTAATATTCTCAACTACAAATTGAGCTTGAACAATGTGGAATTAAAAATAAATATCCATCCCATTCTGTGAGCACATTGCTAACCCAAGATTGGGCCTAGGAACCCAGAAACAAGAACCAAATACCGCAACAAAAATTAACTAGGTATATTGTGAACAATAGCTTACCTTATAATGTTGAATTTTAGCACGAAAACTAGATGCGATGACCCAACTACTAGCGAAGCCCTATATCCCATAATCATTCATGAGAAGAATATTCATGAGTTCAACTTTTAGAGGAGCAACTAAATGCAGTGTTTGTGGAGGAATAACTCTTGCCTCCTTGTTTAGGGTCCTTCGAATATGAAGAAATAGGATATCCTCAAACCCACTAATTTCACATGTTAAGATAGCCATCACATGTTATGATATATATCCATAACACAATTAAGATAGCCATCACTGCACATTGACGTTTCATATTTTTCTTATGTTAATTGCTGGCACAACCAAATAGATACATGTTAGCTCTATCTTTGGATAGTGATGGTTGTCTTGAACAAGCCGGACAAAATGAAGCATCTAGTAGTACATCAATATCACATAGAGGTTGCAATGTTAGAATAAAAATTTAAAAAAATATGGAATTCTTTCTAGTTAAAGGAGGGTCATGCTCTTATGACAATGAGTCCGCCAAAGATTAAGAAATTCCATTGATGTACAAACATTATTTGAAGAATTGGGAAGCAAAACAACTTCCTGAAATAAACACAGATTTCAGTATTAATGGAAGAACATATCAAGTTGATCCATCTACTTTGCATGGTCCAGGTCTATTTACAATAGATGGTGTGAAGGTTTTGTATAAAATCAAGGTTGAACTAATGGATTATGTTGGCCCAACATATGATCATGCACATTGGGGTAGACTAACAACATATCTAACCAGTATGTGCATATATGGAGTTTGTCCAAATTATAATAAAATGAAAGAAAACAATCAAGAAAAAGGATATTCCTTATATATTGATGGAAGGCACAAAGCTTGCGGAAATATTGTTGGGTTTATAAACAGTACTCGACCTGGAAACACAAACAAAATAACCAATTGTGTGTTTGTCGAGTGAGGAAAACAGAATTGTGATCACTACAATAAAGTCAATACCTGTAGGGAAGGAGTTGTTGGTCAATTATAATTTGAATAGGATCTAGGAATCATGCAAGTATCCTTACACATTCATGTCCATTATTCGCTAAAAATCATGCATACTGGATGTTAATTAGTTTTCGTTATATATTATTTATGTCGTAATGTTAATAAGATTTCATCCAAATTTGGATATATGGCTAACATATCTTCGTTTATGTTCTAGGTTGATCGGTGGAAAGGCATCAACCATGGTCAGGTGAGATAGTATATGGTTAGTTTATAATCTTTTGTTGTAGTCCATATTGTTATGTTTTATTCCAACACAGAGTTCATTGTTACATCGTTTATCGTTCCTACATGATATGATCATTTGTAGAATCCTACATCAACACCTAATCCTAATGAGGATGATGTCGACATTTCAGAATTTGATGACCCTTTGGAAGCTATTAGGAAAAATCTTAAAAAAATAGCTTCTGAACTAGTAGAATTCAAATGGGTGCTGAAGATACACCGGAAAACGAAAAAAGATGCCAATAATTGATGGCTTGCATTCATAAGTACAACATATGTTTTTTATCATTCATATTTAATTTCTTCATTTAAAGAATATGTCATATTTTTTAAAACGAATCTAAGATCCTGACTCCCTTGAATTCTATTTTCATAGACATTATTGAAAGAAGAAGAACCTGGTGTAGGGAGTAGTAGACATGCCTTTATGCTTGCACCCTCTGCTCCTGTTGCACATGGTTACGAAGCCCCTTATCCTAGTATTGCTAGGTGTATCCCTGATTCTACACCTAGTGTTGGTGGGGGGGGGGAACCACGACACCATATTTGTAAATGAAACCCAATTCTAGTACTCATGTGCCTCATTCATCTGCGGCCGAGACGAACCCCGAGACGTAAGGATTAGTCATCAAGAGGACTGGGAAATTACATTTTTCTTTATAGATGGACCATGATTTGGTTCCAGTAAAGGTTCCAAAACTCCATGGTAATTATGTCCAAACCATTGGAATAATTAAATTGTATTCCATGAATAGTATTGTTAGATTCTTATATCTATCTAATCGGAATATTTGGTTGCAATGTAGGAAATAATGTGTTCTACGACGAGTTACATGAAAATGCATTTGCTCTATTTGGACCAACGATTAGAACAAGTTATAAATATCAGAGCAATGACTTAAAGAAGGAGTTGATGAAACACGTGACCACATTGTTTGGTCCTGTATTCAATCAAAAGTTGGTGCAAGCCATGGTAGGGAAGTACTTGAAATTCGTGCGGGACAATTACCACACTAATATCGTTTGATACTCTAATTATGAGCATCCTTTATTAATTCCAGAATGGGAGTGGGATGAATTAATAGAGGATGCTAAGGAGAAGAAGATGAGAAAAGAAGGAACTTTTCCTTTGAGTGCAACGGAAGCACCAAGGTATATAAAGCAGTGTACCAAACAATGAATTTATAATATGTATATTACATTTGACCATGAATTTTTATTCGCATAAATGCCTTCGTTACAATTCAATTCATGTAGGTTGAAGGACACCTCGAAGGCTACACAAGCCAGACTGGAGAAGCATGCCCAATACAAGCTTGGCCCAGGGGGCTACATTAAAGTGAAGGGCAGATATGTAAGTATGGAATTGTCGTTGTTGCAATTCCATTTGAGTTTCAAATTATTTCCTTACCTAAAGCGTTATGCTATGGGATATGTAGTCTGCGGATTTGGTGTTATGCCCACAGATAACGATCTCAAACTTACCTTCAAGGAAGGTTACAATGTCGTAGTTGAGCAGAAAAAGAATAGTGCAACTAACACTTCTACTATCAACGAGGAGGTATACAAGCTCAATGTTTTCTTATTGAATACTTAATTACATAGTACACATTCACAATTTTCGGTGATTCAACAACTTCAACTTTTATTGTAGGAAACACAAGAAGATTTAGGTGTTCCCCATGAGCCATTTACAGAGACCGAAGTTGGAACTACTCAACCAGAGGTTCATCCTTCTGGACCTACAGGTAACGTGAACTAGTTGAATTATAGAAATTGTTATTTCACTGGTTATTTCTTACTATAGATAAGTTGATAAAAAAATTGTTTACTGAAATTGTAGATGGCGTCGAATCTAGTATTAGGAAGCTCCCTCTAAGGAGACGTCTCTTGTAGTCTCCATATCAGCACCTAGCACCACAAGAAACTGGTGGAAAATAGATGATGGAGTTGATGCCAATGAGAGACTTGCATATTTCATTAAAAATAAGAAAAAAAGGAATCAAAGAAGAAGTAGGACAGTAAACATTGACCATTGTGGATGGCATAGTGATTTTGTTGTATACAATATTGTATTATGTATTTTGTCATAATGTAATTTAGTTTAACGTTTGTAATCTAATGTTATTTGTATATACATGTTGTGTTATCTAATGTTATGTGTGATTTCATTTAATTGCAGTTTGTAAGTTAATGTTATTTGTATCAAAATGTTATGTTATTTAATGTTATGTGTGTATTGTCTATGTTATTTGTATCTACATCTTATGTTACAATGTGTTATATTAAATAGATTGGGCATGGGGAAATGAGAGTGATGTGAGGGGGGAAGGGGCCATAAGAGCTTCAACCTTCACGTGGTTGGCCCTGTTCAGTAGAGAATAGATTATTCTCGAAAGAGAGAGAAGCTCATACTGGTATTTTCATTTTGGTCTTTTAAAATTATGATACATGTCGGTTTGCACATTTATTGGTAGTTTAGTTATATATATATCAAAATTGATTTATGTAGGTAGCCTACTTATGTTCATCTTCCCTTAATCATTAATTTCCTCTTTGATGAAGGAAGGTGGCCAAGTATAATAAGATCACTACAAAGATTATCAAGTCTTACGGTATGATTCTTCACACGTTTCTCTACAATGGCTTCTTTCATTATCCTTGGCATGATCTTGATTATGGCCCTTGGCATGATTGCACATGATATGGGTGCAATTTCATCAACGTGACACTTGAGATAGCTTTAAAAAAAATTGCTAAAGGTAACACTATCAATAAATATTGATGTTGAAATTGTTACCAATGAAACACATCCATCTACTCACATATATATGCATATGGGTATGGAAGCATCTACGTTGAGCTCACTGACAGTAAATATTTTGAAATCCATTTGTGTTATGCCATTATAGAAATTTCTTCATGTTGTCCACTATATGTGTAACACTACATGTAATATTTCCTATATGAATGTGGATCCAAAATAATGGAAGGATAATTTTATTTTTCTTAGAAAATAATAGAACCCAGTGACTTAGGTCTTAGCTATACTTAGACTGTAACATCCCGAATTTTCATAAAAATTTAAAAATTTTGAAAACGATATTAAATACAAAATTTATAGATGTGGAAATAATAATTTGTTTGATTACGACAACTTTAATTTTAAAAAGTCGTTAATACTAAATGTAATTTAATTTTCTGTTTTAGCAGCATGGTGATAATGACAATTTAAACACACCATTGACAAACATGATTATTGTACTAATGTATTGACAGGTCAGAAATACGATGCGATACTTTTTTAATTTGACATGATACTGACAGTTTGCTTTCTGATGTCCAAGGGTGTCCTATGACGTACCCTGGAGTTTATTTAGTTGCGACGCTAATGCAAAATGAATGTTCTATGTGCAGACGACAAGTAAGAAGTTTCATGGCTGCGTAAATTCAAAGTACGTGTATAGTTCAGTTTCAATGTCGTAAATAAATAGAATGTTAGAAATCTGTTTCGACTCATAAAAACATACAGGTATGATTTCCATGGTTATAATTACTATTTTTAAACGGTTGTCTTACAACTCTACTATGATTTCAATACATCGTCTTTTATCATCAGGATGGTAGATTAGTCGATGAAATCATCGTTGTTGTTGTGGTTGGCTCTGTCTTCGTCTTAAGATAATAAATACTTGTATACTACTAAAGTCTTAATTGTATTATTATCCATCAAATGCATTGCATTAAGGGTTAGGGTATGAAATCCATGCCATAGCATCGTTTTTATGCTAGTTACAAATTATGGTCTTGTTGAAAATCAACAAATGCATGCTCTTGTCTTTTTAATAGTTACAATAATGAAAAATCTATGAATAATATACCCACCATATAAATATTATAAATTTCTATCCTATGCAATACTTTGACATTTTTAAACTATTCACAAAATATAACAATGTTTATAATATTAAAATCATATGAAATTGGAACATTATTACGTGACTATATAAGCACTAATATCCAAATGATATATAAAATTTCGACCATAACTTAAAAACTATATCTACCATACAATATAACAATAACGTTTTTAAACTTTTGAATATCAAAATGGAACTATACCGTTTGAATTTAAGGCACTGACATGAAATTATGTCGACAGGGTAACGAGTTGACGGTTCAATAAATGGCATAGCCTCCAGCTGTTGTGAAGATCGCGTCTCGATCCTGCATTAATAACTCGGTTCACAACTCAGCATGAGGGGGATTGCTACCAATCCACGTAGTGAAAAGTCGATGTATTATCAACTGCGTCAACCTCTGTATTATGATTTCTATAGTGAACTCCTCCAAGTTGGTTGTTGTTCGTTCCTTTGTGTGCCACAGTGGCATTGCCATGCTTGTACAATGGATGGGGCATTAATTGCAGAGGTTGTTTGTCCCAATGCCATCTCACTGGCACTATTATAATCGTTGATTGTATTGAGTTTGGACCGTCCAATGCAACCCTAACCTTTGTCGTCGTTTTGGTTTAAGAGATTTGAATGTTGTTTATTGTTCTATTGTTTCGGTCTGTGTGGCCGACAGGCTGTCGAATTCTAGGGTTAGAAAGTTTTGTAAGAGGTTCGACCTCAAGACCTATAACTTAGGGTTGAAGTTGCAGGTTTTCTTTCTCTGTAATGGCGTGGTGTTAAAATGTTGGGTCTCTGGTTCGGAGTATTAAAGAGTTGATGTTTTAAGCTTTTCGTTTGAGAAAAAGAGTGAAACACACAAAGTTGCAAATGATAGAGATACCCCGGTCTCATCTACAGCAGATCTCTCGTCGCATTCTGGTGAATGTGAAGAATTTGGCCGCTTGCTGTGAAGGTAATCGTTCTCTCAACGAATAGTGATTTTGTTTTAAACTTCGTCTTACATATAAAAAAAGAATAACAGCTGTTCTAATTCTAGGTTATTGTTTTGTCAGTTGCAGGTTGTGAAGAACGATTTGAGCAAAGGTTTGGAAAAGGGTGCGCTTCCATTCCTGGTAAGCTTCGGGTCTAAAACCCTCGTAGGTGCCTTTCAACTGTGGTTGATGTGTTTTCATGAGGGTGAACAACCAGTCTTTTACCATGCCTCGGCACTGTCTGTCAGATGAAAAACGTTGAAGACTCTTTTGTTAGTCAAATGATGTTCATATAGGGTTGTGACCCTCGTTTATTTGCATGATGTTCGGTCCTAAACTTTGATGTATATCTCGTCGAACTGCTAGTTATTCTACTCGTCAATGCTAAGGGTTTTCAGACTTGTTTTTAAATGTTTAAAGTTTGGGAATAAGTCTTGTGCGATTTCATTTGGAAATATATTGTAATATTTTGGTTTCTGGGAGCATTAGTTTCCCTTCTCGGGGTTGGGACTTGTAATGGTTTAAACGTTGAGCCATAACCTCTTGGTCTATGCTATGAGAAATGAAAATATGGAGCTGAAGCTCGTCTACTGTGGATACAATGTTTTCTTCTCGGCAATGAAAAATATGCTATTTCATTCTCTGCTATTCGTTTGTGTTATACGTTTGTTTACTGTAGGTTGATGTCGTGATTTTCAAGCTAGGCCCGAGTCTAAATGCTTGTCGAAAGATTACTCTGTAATGTGATGCTAAAATGGTTTTTATTTCGTTTGTAATGGAAAACGAACAGGGCCATACCCTAGTTTGTGTTTTGTCTTTGAATATAGATAACAGTTTTGAAAATGAAAAGAACAGGGCCATGCCTAGGTTCTAGTTTCGTCTTTGAAAATGATAGATATGAGTTAAAAGTAATCTTCCGAATAGCCCTTATTTGTAGCTAGGGTTTGTACTGTAACTTAAAGGTGGATATAATATGTGTTTTTAAGATACCATGGATAATGATAATGAAAATCTAGAACAATGCGATCTAGGGTTTTACAGTTGATATGATGCTATGGTTTAGTGCTATATGCAGTTCGTAATGTAATAGAAATTACAACACTCAGATTGAGAAATACATGCAATTTGTAATGTGAAGTGATAAGTATCAGACAATAAAGGTTTTGTATTTCCTTTGTTTACAGTTCTGATAATACTAATATGATTATAGGAAATTATTCTATTAATAAATTTGTGATGGAAACCCCAGTGTGTGTGACATGTGTAATTACTGTAATTTGTGACTTGTGATTATAGCTAACACTTCTAGTTATTGCAACAACAATATTTGTTTCTAAATATAATGTACAGAACTTTAAAATGCATTGATTTCCTATGTCAATAATAAGGATAGGAACAACACAATGAAATTGTACAGTAAATAATCTATACTTGTTTTCTATGAAAACAATCGAAAATTCTAGACTATAATAGATATTGTATAGTAATTACTACTGTTAATTATAGCGCAGAAAATGGAAACACAATATCAATCACTGTACTTGTCTATCGAATCAGTGGCAGTTTTTCTATCTTCTCATCTATTCTTAATTTACTTATCTGCACTAGAGTACGATGCATAAAACAACATGTGGAAAAATGTAGATATTGGTTTATCAATTCAAATCATCATTGAAAATTTAACATGCAGGCTTTCAAACAGAATCATAATACATTTCTTCTTCAAAGCAAAGATTAATAATTTTACTTAAACAGAACTAATAACTGAAATAAAGTAGAAACTGTAAAACCTGGATAAAATCTGTAGGGGAAAAACATCCTAAGAAGACTGTTCCACCCAACCAATTCCCGAAGACAGTCAAGTACTTTCCTTAGGACCCCCGAGCCTATTCACTAAACCACCAGGAGGAAGAAACTTAGGAAATTAGGATCTCTTCTTACAGTAACAAATAACTTCTGAATCTTCAAGAACTAGCAGTCCAAGGGACCTGCTCCAACACCTCTGGTTCTCCTTCACCAATAGTTTGCAGACTTATGATTGCACTCACAACTAGCCTCCCTATTTGAATCTCTCAGTGATCACTTGATGCACATCAGGAAATATTTCTGCAGAAAATATTGTGTAAGAGCTGCCTGCTCAATTCGAATTTGCCTTATGTAGGTTTCCTAGGCCTTTTCAGTTGTTACTGGGTCATTAAATGAGCTTCCTTCCCACTCTCACCACCTGGGGGATAGTGCCACATTTTAAGGGGTAGTTGTCCCATAACCAACAGCGAGTGATGTGATGTAATTGTTGCCATCTGTCCCATACCTTCCAACAGCTTCCATTCCTCCTAGTGGGTCAGTGAACACTCATTTAACAATCCCCTTGGGTGTTTGTCTCCTAATTAATTTATTTAAATAATAATAATCAGTAATTACATTCATCCTTGATCAAAACTTATCATAATTACAAAACTTTGTAATTAAATTTAACATAAAGTATTTTTGCAAATAAAATAATAATTTCTGAAATTTGGGTAGGTGACATACACCCCCCCTTAAGTCTCAACATCGTCCTCGATGTTGGATAATCACTCCTTGAGTGTTCCTGAAATAGAGTTGGGTATGCTGCCTGCATACTACTCTCCAACTCCCAAGCTGCCTCTTCTGGGATAAGATGCTTCCACTGCACGTTCACTTGCCCAATGGTGCGATTCTGGAGAATAGTTTTCCTCCTTCCGAGGATACAGTCCGGTTCCACCGAAAAATCTCCGTCTTGTCCCACTTGTACATCATTCCAGTTTACAACATGAATAGCATCGTGTACATATTTCTTGAAAAACGATATATGAAAGACATTATGTATTTTTAAGTTTGGTGGCAAAGCCAATTGGTATGCCACTGCTCCAACCTTAGACAATATTTCAAAAGGACCACAATACCTGGGTGCCAACTTGGCACAACTTCCCAATTTCAATGAACTCTTTTTCGGTCTTACCTTGAGGAATACATGTTCACCAACCTGGAACTCTTTATGAGTTCTTTTTAAATCCGCTTGACTCATTTGCCTATCTTGGGCAGCTTTTAAATGTCCTCGTACCTGTTTCACAATCAGTTCTAACTCCTGCAATAATTCAGGTCCTAAAACAACTCTATTTACTTGATCATTCCACGAAACAAGTGTATCACATTTCCTACCATAAAGAATTTCAAAAGGACTAAGTCTGGCTGAGGCATGATAATGATTATTATAAGCAAATTTTGCTAAGTGCAAGTAGTCTTCCCACTTACCAGGCTGATCCTTAACATACATTCTTAATGAATCTTCTAAAACTTGATTTACCCTTTCTGTCCGTCCATCCGTTTGTGGATGAAATGATGTATTGAAATTTAAGGTTGTATTCAACCCCTTAAACAGTGACCTCTAAAAGCTTCCGGTAAACTTAGAGTCACGATCTGAAATTATCACTTTCGGTATCCCATGTAATCGAAAAATCTGTTTCATAAATATTTTTGCAATGTCTGGAGCTTTATGTGTAGTCTTCACTGGTATAAAGTGTGCTGCTTTGCTGAGTTTGTCCACTACCACCATAATAGAGTCATGTTGTTTCTGATTTTTAGGTAATCCAGTAATAAAATCTATGCTGATCACTTCCCATTTCCAACTTGGTATCGGTAACGGTTGCAACAATCCGGCAGGATGTTGGTGTTCAACCTTCACTTTTTGACAATCCAAACATTTAGCGATGTACTATGCTACTTCATCTTTCATTTTGGGCCAATAGTATTCTTTTTTTAACATAGTAATGGTCTTTTGATAACCTGGATGACCAGAATAATGACTTTTATGCATCTCATTTAATATCAGAAATTTTATTTTTGGTATGTCTGGTACATACAACTTGTTTTTATATAGTAATAACCCATTTTCCTTCATGCTGTAATCTGCCATAAAAATTTTAGAATTGTTATTTGTTGTCTTTTCCTTCATTTTTCTGTATTCTTCATTCGTTTCACTCTTTTCAAAAATTTGATTTTCCAAATCAGTTGAATAAGTACTGATGGTTGAAATAAAATTTAGTTTTTTCCGTACGACTTAAGGCATCTGCAACCTTGTTCTCGTTTCCTTTAATATGCTGAATTTCGAAATCATACTCACTTAAGAAATTCAACCATCTAGCTTGTCTAGCGTTCAGGTTTGTCTGATCTAATAAATAGTTTAGACCCATGTTATCTATCAATAACGTGAATTTTCTACCAATAAGGTGATGACGCCACATTTTTAAGGAATGAATTACAACCAATAACTCTAAAGCATAGGTAGAGTAGTTATTTTCATGTACTTTCAGCTTTCTAGATTCATATGCCACCGCATGTCCTTCCTGTGTCAAGACTCCACCGAGTCCGTCATTGCATGCATCTGTACAAAGTACAAAATCCTTGTTGGGGTCTATTATCCTCAAGATAGGTGTTGTCGTCAATAATTCCTTTAATTTCTTAAAACTGTCAGAACATTTATGATCCCACACAAATTTCTTCCCTTTCTTCTACAAGGAAGTTATGGGGTTGGCAATCTTTGAAAAATTTTCTATAAACTTTATGTAATATCCAGTAATGCCCATAAATGATCTTACATCTTACACATTCTTAGGAACCGGCCAGTCATTAATGGCCCTTATCTTTTCAGGGTCAACCGAGATTCCTTCTTTCGAAATTATGTGTCCTAGATACTGAATTTTGTCCTTGTGGAAGTCACACTTGCTAAACTTAGCGTATAGTTGATGATCTTTCAGAACTTGTAAGATAATCCTTAAATGTTCATCATGCTCTTCTTTACTTTTAGAATACACCAAAATGTCATCTATAAACACAACAACAAACTTGTCTAAGTATTGGTGCAGAATATTATTCATCAAACACATAAATACAGTCAGGGCATTAGTCAAGCCAAACGGCATGACTACAAGCTCGTAATGTCCATACCGAATTCTAAAAGCCTGCTTGAAAATATCTTCATACTTAACCCATACTTGATGATATCCTAATCTTAGATCAATCTTTGAAAATATCGTTGCTCCACGCAGTTGATCAAATAGATCGTCTATGCAGGGAAACGGATACCGATTCTTGATCGTCATCTTATTAAGCTGACGATAATCTATACACCGTCTTCAGGTTCCATCTTTCTTCTTAACAAAGATGACAGGTGCTCCCCAAGGAGACATGCTGGGTCTTATATAATTCTTATCAATCAGTGCCTTCAACTGTGATTTCAATTCGTTTAATTCCAGTATATTCATTCTTTATGGAGCTTTAGAATTTGGTACTGCTCCAGGTATTAACTTGATGGTAAAATCTAAATCTCTTTTAGGAGGTAATCCTGGAATTTCCTCAGGAAATACATCCTTAAAATCTTTTAGGACATGTATGTCCTCTAATTTCAGTTTGTCCTCTTTACCAATAAACTCATCATTTACTACGTTTACTGCAAATAACTGGCATCCTTTCCTAATTGCCCTTTTAACTTGCATGGCTGAAATCTGTCTAAGGGTTACCTTCCTTGGGATGCCTTTTATTTCTACAGTTTTTCCTTCGTCATTTAAACATGTAAAACTTTTTCCGTAACAGTCCAGAATGACATGATGGGCTTCTAACGAGTCCATCCCAACTATAATATCATAAGATCCTAAAGGTAGAATATTCAACTTGATTTGTGTTTGTAAATGATTCAAGGATAAAGCACAGCTTTCTATAAAATCTGATATTGTCCTCTTTGTTCCAATTGCTAGTCTAACTAGCCAATATTTACTAAACTTTTATGTTTTCAACTTAAGACTTTCCACAATATCTGGTGATATATAACTTAAGCTAGCACCTGGGTCAATTAAAACAATAACAGGATGGTTTTGTAGCATACCTTCAATCTCTACCATGGAGATTTGATGATCTATTTTCCTGTTGTCAAGTGCTGCATTAATTATGGGCATCTCCCTCGCCACGTCTCCAACAGTAGGTTCAGTTTGAATAGAATTGATGTTGTTAGCCTTTCGCTTCCTCAATGGACATTATGATGCATAATGGGGTCCTTGACACTCAAAACATTTGATAGGTGCCTTTTGCTCATTTGTATTAGTATTATTAGGTGCATTTCTGGGTGCTGTAGAATTCTACTGTGAATTGTTTCTGGAATTATTCCCTTGGAAATTCTGATTCTGAAAATTCTTCCTTTGGAATCCATAATTTCCACTGAATCTGAAATTTTTCTTTTTCTGCTTAAAGTTGTTGGGCTTATGACCCTTCCAGTTTGACATTCCTTCTCTTTTTCAATTGGTGTCATAACAAAAAACTGCCTTTCTCATAGCCTCTTCCAAGGTTTTAAGACTGTCGTACTCAATTCTGTCCTTAATATTGAAAGGTAGGAAGCTCAAGTATATTTGAATTTTTGGTTTTTATTCTATGAGGTATGGCACATATCTCAATAAGTTCGGAAATTTACTGTTCATTTCTTTCATGTTCAATCCTCCCAACTTCAAATCATAGAACTCTTTGGATTTTTCTTTATAGTACTGTTCAAATAAATACTTTTTTTAAAATATCGTTTAAAATCACTCCAGCTTACATCTTTATCTTTGATTCCCTTTACTCTTTTGATGTCCTGCCACCAAATATCCACTTTTCCGGTCAAGTTATATATAGCCATTTTTTCCTTCAAGAACTCTGAATAGTTGTGGATCTGGAAGTATTTCTTCATACTAGACAGCCAAGCTTCAGCTGTCTCGCCCTTCTCAGCTTCTCCATTGAAAGTTGGAGGTCTAATCTTATTGAACTCCCCATAAATCTACTCGTATTCCTTCTAATTTTTCCTTCTGGGTTTGAAATCTCCTTCACTGCTATCACTGGTGTAGTTACGTTTCTTTTTACGCACTTCGATAGCATCCCCTGAGGTTGAACTGTTTTTCACCTCACTGGTTTTCATTTTCTGATTTTTATTAGCATGAGGCAGATCGTCAACTTTAGAGATATCTTCATTATCTCTCTCTTGTTCCTCAGTTGGGCATTGTTCAAACAACACTTGATTTAAATGTTCTTGTGCCTACAGAATTCTTTCATTGTCTTGTTTCACAGATCTGATTTCTGCCTTTAATTCATGAAAAGCACGTAACAATTCTGACAAACTGTTATTTAGTTCACCGTGACTTTCTTCTACATAGTGTTGTCCCGAGCTGTGCTTGTCTGGTTGAAATCTATCGTCTATATGATCAGCTGAATTCTCCATACCTGTAGCTAAAAAAACAATTTCTGGATAACATCATAATTAAAATTTAAATTAGTAAAGTTTCGTGCTGTATAAAAATTTTCTGCTGCATGTACTTGGACCTCTTTCAGGCCTAGATTTCGAACATGAGCTCTGATACCACATGTAACATCCCGAATTTTCATAAAAATTTAAAATTTTTGAAAACGATATTAAATACAAAATTTATAGATGCGGAAATAATAATCTGTTTGATTACGACAACTTTAATTTTAAAAAGTCGTTAATACTAAATGTAATTTAATTTTATGTTTTAGCAGCATGGTGATAATGACAATTTAAATACACCATTGACAAACATGATTATTGTTCTAATGTATTGACAGGTCAGAAATATGATGCGATACTTTTTTAATTTGACATGATACTGACAGTTTGCTTTTTGATGTCCAAGGGTGTCCTACGAGGTACCCTGGAGTTTACTTAGTTGCGACGCTAATGCAAAATGAATGTTCTATGTGCAGACGACAGGTAAGAAGTTTCATGGTTGCGTAAATTCAAAGTACGTGTATAGTTCAGTTTCAAAGTCGTAAATAAATAGAATTTTAGAAATCTGTTTCGATTCATAAATACATACAGGTATGATTTCCATGGTTATAATTACTGTTTTTCAACGGTTGTCTTACAACTCTACTATTGTTTCAATACGTCGTCTTTTATCATCATCAGGCTGGTAGATTAGTCGCTGAAATCATCGTTGTTGTTGTGGCTGGCTATGTCGTCGTCTTAAGACAATAAATACTTGTATACTACTAAAGTCTTAATTGTATTATTATCCATCAAATGCATTGCATTAAGGGTTAGGGTATGAAATCCATGACCATAGCATAGTTTTTATGCTAGTTACAAATTATGGTCTTGTTGAAAATCAACAAATGCATGATGTTGTCTTTTTAATAGTTACAATAATGAAAAATCTATGAATAATATACCCACCATATAAATATTATAAATTTCTATCCGATGCAATACGTTGACATTTTTAAACTATTCACAAAATATAACAATGTTTATAATATTAAAATCATATGAAATTGGAACTTTATTACGTGACTATATAAGCACTAATATCCAAATGATATATAAAATTTCGACCATAACTTAAAAACTATATCTACCATACAATATAACAATAACATTTTTAAACTTGTGAATATCAAAATGGAACTATACCGTTTGAATTTAAGGCATTGACATGAAATTATGTCGACAGGGTGGCGAGTTGACTGTTCAATAAATGGCATAGCCTCGAGTTGTTGTGAAGATCGCGTCTCGATCTTGCATTAATAACTCGGTTCACAACTCAGCATGAGGGGTATTGTTACCAATCCACGTAGTGAAAAGTCGATGTATTATCAACTGCGTCAACCTCTGTGTGATGATTTCTATAGTGAACTCCTCTGAGCTGGCTGTTGTTCGATCCTTTTTGTGCCACAGTGGCATTGCCATGCTTGTACAATGGATGGGGCATTAATTGCAAAGGTTGTTTGTCCCAATCCCATCTTGTTGGCACTATTATAATCGTTGATTGTATTGAGTTTGGAACGTCCGATGCAACCCTAACCTTTGTCATCGTTTTGGTTTAAGAGATTTGAATGTTGTTTATTGTTCTATTGTTTCGGTCTGTGTGGCCGACAGGCTGCCGAATTCTAGGGTTAGAAATTTTTGTAAGAGGTTCGACCTCAAGACCTGTAACTTAGGGTTGAAGTTGTAGGTTTTCTTTCTCTGTAATGGTGTGGTGTTAAAATATTGGGTCTCTGGGTCAAAGTCTTAAAAAGTTGATGTTTTAAGATTTTCGTTTGAGAAAAAGAGTGAAATACACGAAGTTGCAAATGATAGAGATACCCCGGTCTCATCTACAGCAGAGCTCTCGTCGCATTCTGGTGAATGTGAAGAATTTGGCCGCTTGTTGTGAAGGTAATCGTTCTCTCAACGAATAGTGATTTTGTTTTGAACTTCGTCTTACAGATAAAAAAAGAATAACAACTGTTCTAATTCTAGGTTATTGTTTTGTCAGTTGCAGGTTGTGAAGAATGATTTGAGCAAAGGTTTGGAAAAGGGCGCGCTTCCATTCCTGGTAAGCTCCGGGTCTAAAACCCTCGTAGGTGCCTTTCGACTGTGGTTGATGTGTTTTCATGAGGGTGAATAACCAGTCTTTTACCATGCCTCGGCACTGTCTGCCAGATGAAAAACGTTGAAGACTCTTTTGTTAATCAAATGATGTTCATACAGGGTTGTGACCCTCGTTTATTTGCATGATGTTCAGTCCTAAACTTTGATGTATATCTCTTCGAACTGGTAGTTATTCTACTCGTCAATGCTAAGGGTTTTCGAACTTGTTTTTAAATGTTTAAAGTTTGGGAATAAGTCCTGTGTGATTTCGTTTGGAAATATATTGTAATCTTTTGGTTTCCGGGAGCATTGGTTTCCCTTCTCAGGGTTGGGACTTGTAAAGGTTTAAACGTTGAGCCACGACCTGTTGGTTTATGCTATGAGAAATGAAAATATGGAGCCGAATCTTGTCTACTATGGATACAATGTTTTCTTCTCGGCAATGAAAAATATGCTATTTCATTCTCTGCTATTCGTTTGTGTTATACGTTTGTTTACTGTAGGTTGATGTCATGATTTTCAAGCTAGGCCCGAGTCTAAATGCTTGTTGAAAGATAACTCTGTAATGTGATGCTGAAATGGTTTTTATTTCGTTTGTAATGGAAAACGAACAGGACCATACCCTAGTTTGTGTTTTGTCTTTGAATATAGATAATTGTTTTTAAAATGAAAAGAACAGGGCCATGCCCAGGTTCTAGTTTCGTCTTTGAAAATGATAGATATGAGTTAAAAGTAATCTTCTGAATAGCCCTTATTTGTATCTAGGGTTTGTACTATAACTTAAAGGTGGATATAATATGTGTTTTTAAGATACCATGGATAATGATAATGAAAATCTAGAACAATGCGATATAGGGTTTTACAGTTGATTTGATGCTATGGTTTAGTGCTATATACAGTTCGTAATGTAATAGAAATTACAACACTCAGAGTGAGAAATACATGCAATTTGTAATGTGAAGTGATAAGTGTAGACAATAAAGGTTTTGTATTTCCTTTGTTTATAGTTCTGATAATACTGATATGATTATAGGAAATTATTCTATTAATAAATTTGTGATGGAAACCCCAGTGTGTGTGACATGTGTAATTACTGTAATTTGTGACTTGTGATTATAGCTAGCACTTCTAGTTATTGCAACAACAATATTTGATTCTAAATATAATGTACAGAACTTTAAAATGCATTGATTTCCTATGTCAATAATAAGGATAGGAAGAACACAATGAAGTTGTACAGTAAATAATCTATACTTGTTTTCTATGAAAACAATGGAATATTCTAGACTGTAGTAAATATTGTATAGTAATTACTATTGTTAATTATAGGACAGAAAATGGAAACACAATTTCAATCACTGTACTTGTCTATCGAATCAGTGGTAGTTTTCCTATCTTCTCATCTATTCTTAATTTGCTTATCTGCACTAGAGTACGATGCATAAAACAACATGTGGAAAAATGTAGATATTGGTTTATCAATTCAAATCATCATTGAAAATTTAACATGCAGACTTTCAAACAGAATCATAATACATTTCTTCTTCAAAGCAGAGATTAATAATTTTACTTAAACATAACTAAAAACTGAAATAAAGTAGAAACTATAAAACCTGGATAAAATCTGTAGGGGACAAACAAACCAAGAAGACTGTTCCACCCAACCAATTCCCGAAGACATTCAAGTACTTGCCTTAGGACCCCCGAACCTATTCACTAAACCACCAGGAGGAACAAACTTAGGAATTTAGGATCTCTTCTTGCAGTAACAAATAACTTCTGAATCTTCAAGAACTAGCAGTCCAAGGGACCTGCTCCAACACCTCTAGTTCTCCTTCACCAATAGTTTGCAGACTTATGATTGCACTCACAACTAGCCTCCTTCGAATCTCTCAGTGATCACCTGATGCACATGAGAAAAAAATTCTACAGAAAATATTGTGTAAGAGCTGCCTGCTCAATTCGAATTTGCCTTATGTAGGCTTCCTAGGCCTTTTCAGTTGTTACTGGGTCATTAAATGAGTTGCCTGCCAACTCCCACCACGTGGTGGATAGTGCCACATTTTTAGGGGTAGGTGTCCCATAACCAACAGCTAGTGATGTGATGCAATTGTTGCCATCTGTCCCATACCTTCCAGCAGCTTCCATTCCTCCTAGTGGGTCAGTGAACACTCATTTAACAGTCCCCTTGTGTGTTTGTCTCCTAATTAATTTATTTAAATAATAATAATCAGTAATTACATTCATCCTTGATCAAAACTGATCATAACTACAAAACTTTGTAATTAAATTTAACAGAAATTATTTTTGCAAATAAAATAATAATTTCTAAAATTTGGGTAGGTGACATACACCCCCCCTTAAGTCTCACTCCTTGGGTGTTCCTGAAACAGAGTTGGGTATGCTACCTGCATACTACTCTCCAACTCCCAGGTTGCCTCTTCTGGGATAAGGTGCTTCCACTGCACCTTCACTTGCCCAATGGTGCAATTCCGGAGAATAGTTTCCCTCCTTCCGAGGATACAGTCCAGTTCCATCGAAAAATATCCGTCCTGTCCCACCTATACATCATTCCAGTTTACAACATAAGTAGCATCGTGTACATATTTCTTTAAAAACGATATATGAAAGACATTATGTATTTTTAAGTTTGGTGGCAAAGCCAGTTGGTATGCCACTGCTCTAACCTTAGACAATATTTCAAAAGGACCACAATACCTGCATACCAACTTGGCACAACTTCCCAATTTCAATGAACTCTTTTTCGGTATTACCTTGAGGAATACATGTTCACCAACTTGGAACTCTTTATGAGTTCTTTTTAAATCTGCTTGACTCTTTTGCCTATCTTGGGAAGCTTTTAAATGTCCTTGTACCTGTTTCACAATCAGTTCTAACTCCTGCAATAATTCAGGTCCTAAAACAACTATATTTACTGGATCATTACACAAAACAGGTGTATCACATTTCCTACCATAAAGAATTTCAAAAGGACTAAGTCTGGCTGATGCATGATAATGATTATTATAAGCAAATTCTGCTAAGTGCAAGTAGTCTTCCCACTTACAAGGCTGATCCTTAACATACATTCTTAATAAATCTTCTAAAACTTGATTTACCCTTTCTGTCTGTCCATCCGTTTGTGGATGAAATGTTATACTGAAATTTAAGGTTGTATTCAACCCCTTAAACAGTGACCTCCAAAAGTTTCCGGTAAACTTAGAGTCACGATCTGAAATTATCACTTTTGGTATCCCATGTAATCGAAAAATTTGTTTCATAAAGATTTCTACAATGTTTGGAGCTTTATGTGTAGTCTTCACTGGTATAAAGTGTGCTGCTTTGCTGAGTTTGTCCACTACCACCATAATAGAGTCATGTTGTTTCTGATTTTTAGGTAATCCAGTAATAAAATCTATGCTAATCACTTTCCATTTCCAACTTGGTATCGATAACGGTTGCAACAATCCAGTAGGATGTTGGTGTTCAACCTTCACTTTTTGACAATCCAAACATTTAGCGATGTACTCTGCTACTTCATCCTTCATTCTGGGCCAATAGTATTCTTTTCTTAGCATAGTAATGGTCTTTTGATAACCTGGATGACCAGAATAATGACTTTTATGCATCTCATTTAATATCAGAAATTTTATTTCTGGTATGTCTGGTACATACAATCTGTTTTTATATAGTAATAACCCATTTTCCTTCATGATGTAATCTGCCATAAAATTTTCAGAACTGTTTTTTGTTGTCTTTTCCTTCATTTTTTTGTATTCTTCATCTGCTTCACTATTTTTCAAGAATCTGATTTTCCAAATCAGTTGAATAAGTACTAATGGCTGAAATAAAATTTAGTTTTTCCTTACAACTTAAGGCATCTACAACCTTGTTCTCATTTCCTTTAATATGCTAAATTTCGAAATCATACTCACTTAAGAAAGTCAACCATCTAGCTTGTCTAGCGTTCAGGTTTCTCTGATCTAATAAATACTTTAGACCCATGTTATCTGTCAATAACGTGAATTTTCTGCCAATAAGGTGATGACGCCATATTTTTAAGGCATGAATTACTGCCAATAACTCTAAATCATAGGTAGATTAGTTATTTTCATGTACTTTCAGCTTTCTAGATTCATATTCCACTGCATGCCCTTCCTGTGTCAGGACTCCACCGAGTCCGTCAATGCATGCGTCTGTACAAACTACAAAATCCTTGTTGGGGTCTGTTATCCTCAAGATAGGTGTTGTCGTCAATAATTCCTTTAATTTCTTAAAACTGTCAGAACATTTATGATCCCACACAAATTTCTTCCCTTTCTTCTGTAAGGAAGTTATGGGGTTGGCAATATTTGAAAAAAAATTTATAAACTTTTTGAAATATCTAGTAATGCCCATAAATGATCTTACATCCGACGCATCCTTAGGAACCGCCCAGTCATTAATGGCCCTTATCTTATCGGGGTCAACCGAGATTCCTTCTTTCGAAATTATGTGTCCTAGATACTGAATTTTGTCCTTGTGGAAGTCACGCTTGCTAAACTTAGCGTATAGTTGATGATCTCTCAGAACTTGTAAGATAATCCTTAAATGTTCATCATGCTCTTCTTTACTTTTAGAATACACCAAAATGTCATCTATAAACACAACAGCAAACTTGTCTAAGTATTGGTGCAGAATATTATTCATCAAACACATAAATACAGTCGGGGCATTAGTCAAGCCAAACGGCATGACTACAAACTCGTAATGTCCATACCCAGTTCTGAAAGATGTCTTGAAAATATCTTCATCCTTAACCCGTACTTGATGATATCCTGATCTTAGATCAATCTTTGAAAATATCGTTGCCCCACGCAGTTGATCAAATAGATCGTCTATGCGGGGCAACAGATACCGATTCTTGATCGTCATCTTATTAAGCTGACGATAATCTATACAGAGTCTTAAGGTTCCATCTTTCTTCTTAACAAAGATGACAGGTGCTCCCCAAGGAGACACGCTGGGTCTTATATAATTCTTATCGATCATTCCTTCAATTGTGATTTCAATTCGTTTAATTCCAGTATATTCATTATGTATGGAGCTTTAGAATTTGGTACTGCTCCAGGTATTAACTCGATGGTAAAATCTAAATCTCTTTTAGGAGGTAATCCTGGAATTTCCTCAGGAAATACATCCTTAAAATATTTTAGGACAGGTATGTCCTCTTTACCAATAAACTCATCATTTACTACGTTTACTGCAAACAACTGGCATCCTTTCCTAACTGCCCTCTTAACTTGCATGGCTGAAATTTGTCTAAGGGTTACCTTCCTTGGGATGCCTTTTATTTCTACAGTTTTTCTTTCATCATTTAAACATGTAAAACTTTTTCCGTAACAGTCCAAAATGACATGATGGGCTTCTAACCAGTCCATCCCAACTATAATATCATAAGATCCTAAAGGTAGAATATTCAACTTGATTTGTGTTTGTAAATTATTCAAGGATAAAGCACAGCTTTCTATAAAACCAGATACTTTCCTCTTTGTTCCAGTTGCTAGTCTAACTAGCCAAGATTTACTAAACTTTTATGTTTTCAACTTAAGACTTTCCACAATATCTGGTGATATATAACTTAAGCTAGCACCTGGGTCAATTAAAACAATAACAGGATGGTTTTGTAGCATACCTTCAATCTCTACCATGGAGATTTGATGATCTGCTTTCCTGTTGTCAAGTGCTGCATTAATTATGGGAATCTCCCTTGCCACGTCTCCAACAGTAGGTTCAGTTTGAATAGAATTGATGTTGTTATCTTTTCGCTTCCTCAATGGACATTCTGATGCATAATGGGGCCCTTGACACTCAAAACATTTGATAGGTGCCTTTTGCTCATTTGTCCTAGTATTATTAGGTGCATTTCCGGGTGCTGTAGATTTCTGCTGTGAATTGTTTATGGAATTATTCCCTTGGAAATTCTGATTCTGAAAATTCTTTCTTTGGAATCTGAAATTTCCACTGAATCTGAAATTTTTCTTTTTCTGCTCAAAGTTGTTGGGCTTATGACTCTTCCAGTTTGACATTCCTTCTATTTTTCGATTGGTGTCATAACATAAAACTGTCTTTCTCATAGCCTCTTCCAAGGTTTTAAGACTGTCGTACTCGATTTGGTCCTTAATATTGAAAGGTAGGCAGCTCAAGTATATTTGAATTTTTGGTTTTTCTTCTATGAGGTATGGCACATATCTCAATAAGTTCAGAAATTTACTGTTCATTTCCTTCATGTTGATTCCTCCCAACTTCAAATCGTAGAACTCTTTGGATTTTTCTTCGTAGTACTGTTCAAATAAATACTTTTTTTAAAATATCGTTTAAAAGCACTCCAGCTTACATCTCTATCTTTGATTCCTTTTACTCTTTTGATGTCCTGCCACCAAATATCCGCTTTTTCGGTCAAGTTATATATAGCCATTTTTTCCTTCAAGAACTCTGAATAGTTGTAGATCTGGAAGTATTTCTTCATACCGGACAGCCAAGCTTCAGCTGTCTCGCCCTTTTCAGTTTCTCCATTGAAAGTTGGAGGTCTAATCTTTTTGAACTCCCCAGAAGTCTGCTCGTATTCCTTCTGATTTTTCCTTCTAGGTTTGAAATCTCCTTCACTGCTATCACTGGTGTAGTTACGTTTCTTTTTACGCACTTCGATAGCATCCCCTGATGAGGTTGAACTGTTTTTCACCTCACTGGTTTTCATTTTCTGATTTTTATTAGCATGAGGCAGATCCTCAACTTTAAAGATATCTTCATTATCTCTCTCTTGCTCCTCAGTTAGGCATTGTTCAAACAACACTTGATTTAAATGTTCTTGTGCCTGCAGAATTCTTTCATTTTCTTGTTTCACAGATCTAATTTCTGCCTTTAATTCATGAAAAGCGCGTAACAATTCTGACGAACTGTTATTTAGTTCACCATGACCTTCTTCTACATAGTGTTGTCCCGAGCTGTGGTTGTTTGGTTGAAATCTACCATCTATATGATCAACTGAATTCTCCATACCTGTAGCTAAAAAAATAATTTCTGGATAACCTCATAATTAAAATTTAAATTAGAAAAGTTTCTTGCTATATTAAAATTTTCTGCTGCGTGTTCTTGGACCTCTTTTAGGCCTAGAGTACGAACATGAACTCTGATACCACATGTAACATCCTGAATTTTCATAAAAATTTAAATTTTTTGAAAACGATATTAAATACAAAATTTATAGATGCGGAAATAATAATTTGTTTGATTACGACAACTTTAATTTTAAAAAGTCGTTAATACTAAATGTATTTTAATTTTCTGTTTTAGTAGCATGGTGATAATGACAATTTAAATACACCATTGACAAACATGATTATCGTACTAATGTATTGAAAGGTCAGAAATATGATGCGATACTTTTTTTAATTTGACATGATACTGACAGTTTGTTTTTTGATGTCCAAGGGTGTCCTACGAGGTACACTGGAGTTTACTTAGCTGCAACGCTAATGCAAAATGAATGTTCTATGTGCAGACGACAGGTAAGAAGTTTCATGGTTGCGTAAATTCAAAGTACGTGTATAGTTCAGTTTCAACGTCGTAAATAAATAGAATGTTAGAAATCTGTTTCGACTCATAAAAACATACAGGTATGATTTCCTTGGTTATAATTACTATTTTTCAACGGTTGTCTTACAACTCTACTATTGTTTCAATATGTCATCTTTTATCATCATCAAGCTGGTAGATTAGTCGATGAAATCATCGTTGTTGTTGTGGCTGGCTCTGTCGTCGTCTTAAGATAATAAATACTTGTATACTACTAAAGTCTTAATTGTATTATTATCCATCAAATGCGTTGCATTAAGGGTTAGGGTATGAAATCCATGACCGTAGCATAGTTTTTATGCTAGTTACAAATTATGGTCTTGTTGAAAATCAACAAATGCATGCTCTTGTCTTTTTACTAGTTACAATAATGAAAAATCTATGAATAATATACCCACCATATAAATCTTATAAATTTCTATCTGATGCAATACTTTGACATTTTTAAACTATTCACAAAATACAACAATGTTTATAATATTAAAATCATATGAAATTGGAACTTTATTACGTGACTATATAAGCACTAATATCCAAATGATATATAAAATTTCGACCATAACTTAAAAACTATATCTACCATACAATATAACAATAACGTTTTTAAACTTGTGAATATCAAAATGGAACTATACCGTTTGAATTTAAGGCACTGACATGAAATTATGTCGACAGGGTGGCGAGTTGACGGTTCAATAAATGGCATAGCCTCCAACTATTGTGAAGATCGTGTCTCGATCCTGCATTAATAACTTGGTTCACAACTCTACATGAGGGGGATTGTTACCAATCCACGTAGTGAAAAGTCGATGTACTATCAACTGCGTCAACCTCTGTATGATGATTTCTATAGTGAACTCCTCTGAGCTGGCTGTTGTTCGATCCTTTGTGTGCCACAGTGGCATTGCCATGCTTGTACAATGGATGGGGCATTAATTGCAGAGGTTGTTTGTCCCAATGCCATCTCGCTGGCAC
Organism: Larix kaempferi; assembly: GCA_027924585.1. Classification (NCBI taxonomy): domain Eukaryota; kingdom Viridiplantae; phylum Streptophyta; class Pinopsida; order Pinales; family Pinaceae; genus Larix; species Larix kaempferi. The sequence goes on along the minus strand of BSBM01000001.1, from coordinate 33,900,676 downwards.
TATTATAATCGTTGATTGTATTGAGTTTGGACCGTTCGATGCAACCCTAACCTTTGTCGTCGTTTTGGTTTAAGAGATTTGAATGTTGTTTATTGTTCTATTGTTTCGATCTTTGTGGTCGACAGGCTGCCGAATTCTAGGGTTAGAAAGTTTTGTAAGAGGTTCGACCTCAAGACCTGTAACTTAGGGTTGAAGTTGCAGGTTTTCTTTCTCTGTAATGGCGTGGTGTTAAAATGTTGGGTCTCTGGTTCGGTGTGTTAAAGAGTTGATGTTTTAAGCTTTTCGTTTGAGAAAAAGAGTGAAACACACAAAGTTGCAAATGATAGAGATACCCCAGTCTCATATACAGCAGAGCTCTCGTCGCATTCTGGTGAATGTGAAGAATTTGGTCGCTTGCTGTGAAGGTAATCGTTCTCTCAACAAATAGTGATTTTGTTTTGAACTTCGTCTTACAGATAAAAAAGAATAACAGTTGTTCTAATTCTAGGTTAATTTTTTGTCACTTGCAGGTTGTGAAGAACGATTTGAGCAAAGGTTTGGAAAAGGGCACGCTTCCATTCCCGGTAAGCTCCGGGTGTAAAACCCTCATAGGTGCCTTTCTACTGGGGTTGATGTGTTTTCATGATGGTGAATAACCAGTCTTTTACCATGCCTCGGCACTGTCTGTCAGATGAAAAATGTTGAAGACTCCTTTGTTAATCAAATGATGTTCATACAGGGTTGTGACCCTCGTTTATTTGCATGATATTCGGTCCTAAACTTTGATGTATATCTTGTCGAACTGGTAGTTATTCTACTCGTCAATGCTAAGGGTTTTCGGACTTGTTTTTAAATGTTTAAAGTTTGGGAATAAGTCCTGTGCGATTTTGTTTGGAAATATATTGTAATATTTTGGTTTCCAGGAGCATTGGTTTCCCTTCTCGAGTTTGGGACTTGTAAAGGTTTAAACGTCGAGCCACGACCGGTTGGTTTATGCTATGAGAAATGAAAATATGGAGCCGACGCTCGTCTACTGTGGATACAATGTTTTCTTCTCGGCAATGAAAAATATGCTATTTCATTCTCTGCTATTCATTTGTGTTATACGTTTGTTTACTGTAGGTTGATGTCGTGATTTTCAAGCTAGGCTCGAGTCTAAATGCTTGTCGAAATATAACTCTGTAATGTGATGTTGAAATGGTTTTTATTTCGGTTGTAATGGAAAACGAACAGGGCCATACCCTAGTTCGTGTTTTGTCTTTGAGTATAGATAACTATTTTGAAAATGAAAAGAACAGGGCCATGCCCACGTTCTAGTTTCGTCTTTGAAAATAATAGATATGAGTTAAAAGTAATCTTCCGAATAGCCCTTATTTGTAGCTAGGGTTTGTACTGTAACTTAAAGGTGGATATAATATGTGTTTTTAAGATACCATGGATAATGATAATGAAAATCTAGAACAATGCGATCTAGGGTTTTACAATTGATATGAAGATATGGTTTAGTGCTATATACAGTTCGTAATGTAATAGAAATTACAACACACGGATTAAGAAATACATGCAATTTGTAATGTGAAGTGATAAGTGTAGACAATAAAGGTTTTGTATTTCCTTTGTTTACAGTTCTGATAATACTGATATGATTATAGGAAATTATTCTATTAATAAATTTGTGATGGAAACCCCAGTGTGTGTGACATGTGTAATTACTGTAATTTGTAACTTGTGATTATAGCTAGCACTTCTAGTTATTGCAACAACAATATTTGTTTCTAAATATAATGTACAGAACTTTAAAATGCATTGATTTCCTATGTCAATAATAAGGATAGGAAGAACACAATGAAATTGTACTATAAATAATCTATACTTGTTTTCTATGAAAACAATGGAATATTCTAGACTGTAATAGATATTGTATAGTAATTACTACTGTTAATTATAGGGCAGAAAATGGAAACACAATTTCAATCACTGTACTTGTCTATCGAATCAATGGTAGTTTTCCTATCTTCTCATATATTCTTAATTTGCTTATCTGCACTAGAGTACAATGCATAAAACAGCATGTGGAAAAATGTAGATATTGGTTTATCAATTCAAATCATCATTGAAACTTTAACATGCAGACTTTCAAACAAAATCAGAATACATTTATTCTTCAAAGCAGAAATTAATAATTTTACTTAAACAGAACTAATAACTGAAATAAAGTAGAAACTGTAAAACCTGGATAAAATCTGTAGGGGACAAACAGCCCAAGAAGACTATTCCACCCAACCAATTCCTAAAGACAGTCAAGTACTTTCCTTAGGACCCCCAAGCCTATTCACTGAACTACCAGGAGGAAGAAACTTAAGAAATTAGGATCTCTTCTTGCAGTAACAAATAACTTCTGAATCTTCAAGAACTAGCAGTCCAAGGGACCTGCTCCAACACCTATGGTTCTCCTTCACCAATAGTGTGCAGACTTATGATTGCACTCACAACTAGCCTCCCTATTCAAATCTCTCAGTGATCACCTGATGCACATGAGGAAATTTTTCTGCATAAAATATTGTGTAAGAGCTGCCTACTCAATTCGAATTTGCCTTATGTAGGCTGCCTAGGTCTTTTCAGTTGTTACTTGGTCATTAAATGAGCTTCCTGCCCACTCCCACCACCTGGGGGATAGTGCCACATTTTTAGGGGTATTTGTCCCATAACCAACAGCTAGTGATGTGATGCAATTGCTGCCATCTGTCCCATACCTTCCAGCAGCTTCCATTCCTCCTAGTGGGTCAGTGAACACTCATTTAACAGTCCCCTTGGGTGTTTGTCTCCTAATTAATTAATTTAAATAATAATAATCAATAATTACATTCATCCTTGATCAAAATTGATCATAATTACAAAACTTTGTAATTAAATTTAACATAAAGTATTTTTGCAAATAAAATAATAATTTCTAAAATTTGGGTAGGTGACATAGACAATATTCCCTTTTCAATTATTCTATCTACAATACTATCTTCATTCACACACAATATACTAAACATCTTTGTTCTGTTGAAGGCCTACTTATTTACATACAGTCCTTGAATGATATTTCAATTTGAAGAGATAAAGACCATCATTGGAATTCATGAATTCTATCTTGTATATCTGTGGCTTCCCTATAGAATATCCGCGGTAATAAATATACTATTCCTCCAACATACCTAATCCAACAACCATTGTATTCAATGATCAAAATAAATACATCTGGATTACCCTAATAAAAAGAAAGGGTAGAAAGAGCTCCTCTACAAGTTCAACACCTTGGTCCTGCTCAAGTTGGGCCAATAGTCAGATTTAAAGTAAATAAGGATGATATCAAAAATTAAAAAGAGGTATAAAATCAAATTGAATATATCAAACCATTAGAATATCTCCCATCTCTCACTCTACCTTCCAAATGGTTCTTCAAAATCCATAACCCAGAGTGTGGCAAGAGTAAAATTTTCCAATGTTGTCAGAGTTTAGTTGGGTAATAGAACCTTAGACTAATAAGGCAAACTATAATAAGTATAATCAAATGTTACAATAATTGAAACTTGCTAAGTCATCTAGATAATATTATTTTGAAGTATTGGTATAATTCTTTTTGAATCTAATGAAGACAAAAGGTCAAGGGTTCCATATTAACTCCATAAGAAGATGAAACAAGCCACTTGATGGTTGGAATTTCAAGGCATCTCTATTACAGAGGGATTCCTTGATTTGTTGGGAGGAGAACCCAAGAGATAGAAGGTTAGGAAGAATAAGGGAAGTAGTAGAAGGATGGAGGGCTTATTTACATTCGGTCTTTGATCAAATATTTATTTGAACCCTACAGCTTGACTTTCTCTTGGATTGGATCACTGGTAAATATTGGTTCTCTCTTTTATTATGGCATTATGGCACACATATGTATTATTTTCATCATAATGGAATTTGATTCCTTGGAGGAAAGTGACTTTACTCGAGTTTTTCTCACATGAATATTAAAGAGTTAATTTGTTGCACTTGACTTTTTGTTGCATAAAAATCGTTCTCTAATCAAAATCAGTACAAAATTAATGGACTAATCCTTGGTTGGCCATCTATCCAAGAACTTACAACAAGTAAACCAAGCCTTTGAAACCAAATTTAATGAAATCCATTCCCCCTAGGTAATGGACTCATATTGTGAGATATGATCTCAATTTGAATGTGATTGTAAATACCTCAACAACTTAAATCTACAAAGAAGAACAATATTGGCGAGACAAACATGCCATAGTCTTATTTATTATGGATCATATGGTATTAGAGTGGGAATCAATGGCCTTGAAGAAGATTCCATCACTTTGAGGAGAAAGGAGACCCAAAATGGGTAAAGAATTGCAAAGGGAAAGGTTGGATCAAGAACTAATGGCCATCAATGTGCAAATCCAAGAAGAAAATTTGAACTTTAAAGAGAAAATAGACTTAACATACTACAAGCTTTGAGATTACCACTGACTATTAGGGAATTTATTTATGGGCAGTACCTCTATTGTTTCATTCAATTTGCATACCTTATACAATTATAAAAACATGTCTAATACTTCCTTGATTCACTCCATTGTCATCCTCAAAACATAAATTTGCAATCCAAGTGACTAAACCTCCAACGTTGCATCATTTAAGGAAAATTTGTGAGTTTTCAATTAATATTTTTTTTTTGGTTATACCTTATAAAAATATAAGTTTAAATTTGATAACATTGACATCCAAGTTAATACATAGACCAAAGAGAGTAGAAAGGTTTTTCTTAATACGGGCTGTTATCTATCGATTTCATTTGGCATTTCAATAGTCAGCATAACCAACAACATTAGAACTCATACAAGTGTCAGATCTTAGCCACATCAACACATCCAAACATAGTGATTTTTGTTAAATATACAACATCAGGAGACATTCTCCAAACCAATATTGTGTATCCAATATTAGTCCTCCCGTATAGAGGTGAGCACTTTGATTTCCTTCCGTGCAAAGGTTATTCCTCATGTATAGAGGTAATTGATCAAAGTAATGATCTTGTAAATTCTTGTTGGACAAGGCTTCAAACTTGTGTGTATCAAGTCATGATTATCATGTGAACCTTCCGTATAAAGGTATCCATGAGATGGATCTCCCATATAGAGGTGAACCTTCTATATAAAGGTATTCATGAGATGGACCTCCCGTATAGAGGTTGACCTTCCGTATAAAGGTCATACTTTACTTGTTAAAATCATTTAAGTTTGTGTGATATATTATTAACCATGATCACCAAATTGCTATTAAATCTTCTTTAGAGATTGATCACCTCTAAAGTGAATTACTTTAGCATATAATCATTTTGTAATAAACATATATAAAGAAAAACAAAAAATAAATAATATAAAATAAAAAGATAAAAATAAACAATAATGATTAAAGTTAAAAGCAAAATATGTTAAACTAAAAAAACTAAAAGTCACACCCGTAGGATTAAAGGGTGTACCAGAGTCATATTTAAGATTCAATTACATTGTAAATTTATCATCCATTATTCAATTATTCAATATATTATTATTTTCAAAATGTCTCGAACATAACAGCACCCGCGTTTTTAACAGTGGTATCAGAGCCAATTGACCTCGCTCATTCCGCCATTCCGCCGCCGTTTCCATTTCAGCCATCCGCCACTGCGCTCATTCCGACATTGTTCCATCCTGCGTGCCCCCCTCATCCACCACTACTCCTCGGCTCTTTCATCCACCCCCGTGCCGTGCCTGTTCGCCATCCCTGCTCTGCATCGCCGTTCCTCATCCGCACTGTCGTCCCACCTCAGCCATATTACCTCCGCAAACTCCGCGCCTACTCACCGCCGGTTCTCTCCATTACATTCTGCCCGCGTCTGCTCCCCCGCCGTCTCCAGTACTCACTCTCCACACCACGTCTGTCGCTCCTACCACGCTCAGCCGCACGCCCTCCTTCTTCACACCGTTTCCCCCATTCTGCAGCATCGGCACGCCCTCCTTCTTCACGTCGTTTCCCTCCCTTAACTATTTTCCAGTTAACAAATATATATTTATAATAATAATAATATATTATTATTCCAAAAAAAAATGGATTCTGCCAGGCAGACTTACGTCTCCCACGAAGAGATGAACAAGGAAATATTTAATCAGAAAGGAGAATTAAAGAACGTACAAGCTTGTCTGAACCAAATAGAGGAAGGACAAGATTTAGTACATATTAAAATGGACAAATTCGATACCATGTTAGAAATGATAAAAAATCGACCAGATAATCTTGGGGTTATAAGAGAACAAGAGAGGGATGAAAGAAATACAAAGGAAGCCAAAAATGATATGATGTTTAGTCTGATTATGAAAAAATTCAACGAAATGGTTCCAGAATCAGGGACGGAGCAAGAAAGACCTGAATCTTCCTCCCTTAGAGGTACATATAACCAAAGGGGACCAAAAAGAGATTATCAAAAAATTAAAAAGGAATTATCAAAATATGATGGAAAAATCCATAGAGACGCCATCATTTGGGTTCATAAAATGGAGGGCATTTTTTAATCAAACCCCCCATTAGGCGAAAGAGAAAAAATAATGACCACCACTAATAACTTAGATGAAGAAGCTTATGATTGGTTCCTATGGTGGTCAAGGAAGTGTAATGCTCACTCTTTTCATTGGACAAACTTTACTCAAGCATTATTAAAAAGGTTCCACGATGAAGAAGAAGATGATCTATATACTAAATTCGTCCATCTTCAACAAAAAGGAAATGTGAAGGACTATACTCATGAATGGGAAGTATTGGCTACAAGACAAACTGGATTCTTAGATGAACAACTACTAAAAATGTACATTGGTGGGTTAAAAGAATACATTTGTAACGAGTTAAAACTATGGAGACCCCAAACTATTGAAGACGCTAGACAAGCAGCCAAATTGATTGAGCAAAAGAACAAGGTCAACAAACCCTCTTTTACAAAACCAGACAAATCAAATAGATATTTTAATGAAAAATCAGATAAGTATGCTACAGACAAGACAAACAGGTATGTACCACCTCATTTGAGGGAAGGTGAAAACCATCATCAGGAGCCAGATAGGAAATGGGTGAATAAGTGTAGATATTGTGGAGATAAATGGGAAAAAGGTCACCGATGCAACAATAAAAAATTGTATAATTGTGAAGCTGAAAGAGAATTAGAAGTTTCAGCCACTAGCGATTTCGAAGATGAAGTTAGCAACAAAGAAAATAATGATTCCAACACATATTCAGAAGAGACAATGCCCAGGGTATCTCTAGCCGCAATAACAGGCATCGCACAACCACAAACCTTGAAATTAAAGGGGCATGTGAGGAAAGAGAATGTCACTGTACTTATAGATACAGGTAGCACTCATAATTTTATAGACGTAAATGTTGCAAAAAAAAAACTAAACTTGTTTGTATATCCAGCAACAGATATAAGGGTTATGGTAGCAGATGGAAAAAAAAAATTGATGGTATTGGGAAGTGTCACAAAGTTAAGTTGCAAATAAATGATTATAACATGGAATCTAGCTTCTATACAATACCCCTCGGAGGAGTAGATGTTGTCTTAGGAATTCAATGGCTACATACATTAGGTACTTATTCCACAAATCACCAAAAACAATTTATTAAATTCAAGTTGGAAGGAAGAAAATATAAGTTGTATGGATTCCAACCACTGCCTACCCAAATTATATCATCACGACAAATGGAGAAATTAATTCGCAAAGGGGCACCAGCATTAGTCACACATTGTCATCAAATAGAGATGCTAGTAGCAGAGTTGGGCCACGACCAACAACCAGAAATCCAAGAATTAATCCGCAGTATGAGAAGGTATTCCAAGATCTAACCATGCAATTACCACCAGAAAGAGGAATAGAGCACATAATCGAGGTTAAGCCAGATTTACAAAGAATTGGATACATGTGTAAAAGGTAGGTTGAGCTTAATAAGGCTAGGAAAGAAAAATGAGTTAACATTAGGGTGAAAATGAAGATATAAGGCAGGTGGTAAGCCCTGTAAGAAATTCTTCAAATATTCAAATAGTTATAAGCTAAAGTGATACATGCTATCTAGATACTTCAAATATTCAAATAGTTATAAGCTAAAGTGATACATGCTATCTAGATACTTCAAATATTCAAATAGATATAAGCTAATCCATGAGGTCTCATGTGTTAATGGTATAAAATCCTTCAGTGTCGATACACAATGTTTAGGATTATTGTCCTCTAGCTAGATCGTTACTTTCATTACTTTCCCATTGTTGACGCTTTGACACTAAATGACCATATCAATTATGGCTAAATTTGTCATTAGATACTCAGACCAATCACCAATACAACAAGCATTTAACATAATTTGGCACCATTCGTAGGTCTTCAAGGTTCATATTTAACACAAATCTGATGATTCTCTTGGAGACAACTTGACTAAGATAAATATTTTTTCATTTCCAGCATATTTTTTCACCTTGTGCTCTAATAGACTCGATTATGGTTACTAGAAATTCCTTCTATAAGGTGATTCCTCGTAAGGTCTCTATGGGGGACCAAGATAGGTTAGACAAGGACTTCTCAAAGGGAGCTCTTTGCTACCCTATGCTCAATGCAAAATGGTAAGTCCCCAAGTATGAATGGGTTGCCTTGTGAATTCTACAAGGTGATGTGGGACATGGTAGGAGATGATTTTGCTGCTTGGCATCTAACGCCTTCTCCTCAAGAATTTGAAAAAGGGTTGATTAAGTTGATTCCCAAGAATGCTTAGATAGACTCCATAGGGAGGTGGAGAAATATCACATTGCTAGGAGTGGCCTATAAGATCCTGTCCAAGGCAATAGCTCTCCAAGTTCATAATTTTGTTTAGAGGAAACAGACAGGTTTTGTGCAAGGGTTTATCTTGGGTACAATGATCTCATCATGGGAGGCCATGGGTGGGTTAGGGAATCTGATCATGACACCCATTTATTGAAGATTGACTTCCACAAGGCCTATGATTGAATTTCTATTTCAAAACCAGACCATCTATGAAGTTGTGTTTGTTGATAAAATATTATCATTCGAAGATTAAAGAGGAGAACCACCTCTACAAAACAAAGGAGGATGCTCTGTGCTCCCCACAAGGATTCCCCTCAAATTTAACCTTTTCCCAAAAGGAGAAAGACATCGACAGCCCCTTGGAAACGTCACCCTCCTAGAGTAATGAAGATGAACCATGTACTAGGGCATCCTAACTTCTTGTTGTAGGCTGGTCTTGACTCCTCAATATGCATCTTTATCTTCTTTATTGCTTTATGAATATATATTCATTCTTGTAGAATTAAATGCACTTTTCCTTATATAAAGGTTTTTTTTCCCTATCCCACCTATCTTGGTAAATGTCTTTGCAAAGCCATAACCAATCATATGCAGACTCACTGTGAGCCACAGATAAAATTCCTAAGATGATGTTTTGAATTTGAATGCTTTTTGTGTATATAAAAAATTATAGCAGGGTCCATACCAGTCACACGAAGACCTAGTTAGAGTTCCTATGATCAATATTATGTTATTCCATGAACCGGGTTTGGAAAATGAGGGATGGTGTGAATTCCAGCTAGGTTAAAAAGAGGAAACATGCTACTGGCCACATACATATATGTTACTATGCTATTTAATTAAAATAGTAAAATTCATAAACTCAAAAACATTGTCCAAAAATACTAACAATGCTTCAACTTATATTCTTACAAATAAAGTTCACTTACAGTTTTATATGAAACATGAGTCCATGCAAGAATAAGAAATACCAATATGCTAATCAATCCCACATAGTCATACCAGTAAAGATGACTTCTACCAATTATTGACAATAAAGATTACTTCTACCAATTAAAAATGGCGCATTCCTTCCAAACTATACTCTTCAAATTTGCAACCATGTCTTGAAATAATGACCCAACTCCTTCAATCTCTTCCAAGGTCATCTCTTGGCTACAGTTAATTGTGGAAAACAAATACAATTATGTATTATCAAAGCAACCATAAGAGAAAACTAACCTCTGTGAAGACTGCAAACCCCGGTCCCCAGTGAACTTTGAACAAACGCAGAGAGTGAGAAATCCACAATAAAAAAGCCCAGCTTCATGCAAAGATGAAAGATCGGATGATTCTTCGTGTGGGTTTCTATTGAATCTTGCTGCATTATATAGAATGGGATTCGACACTGTTCAACCTCAAGGCTCAGATTCGATGGGCGATTCAACACTACCCAACCTCAAATTGAGGGCATGCCAACTGATTTGGGCACAGCGTGGTAATTGATTTGGTGGCTGGAGAGATTGCCCATTGTCCAACCTCAATTCGAGAAAATACTGCAACTGCAAGGGCGAACAAGCTGCATCACCCTCCATTACTGGAAAATCGAGGCGAACTCTCCATTTGCTGGCTCCATTACTGAAAAATCGGGGGCAAACTCTCCATTTGTTGGCTTCGATGCAAGAAAATACAGGGCGAATTCAAGATTTCGTGGAACTCATACCCAAAATACAGGACGAACACGTGGATTGAACCACATTTGGCAAGGAGAAATTCGTTTTTGCCTCTCTCAAGGACCTTCATGGCCTTCGTGATTGGATTTGGCAATGATGTGGATCAAATAAAATGGGGGCTAAACTATACATTTAAAAAACTATTTCTATATTAAAATTTCACCCAACATATCTTTGATACCCCTCTAATTTCACCATTGGGCTATATTTCGCCCCTAAAATCATCCCTGACATGGACAAACAATATTGAAACACATGAACTAAAAGCAATGCATGGAGATATCAAAATAGCACAATAGCAACATGGAACCAAAGGAGCAACCAAAATCAAAATCAAAGTGGCAAGGAAGTGAGTGGATCCCACGTCCGCATTTCACTAAGATGGATGGATGCTCATGCTTGATACCAATTAACTACATTGTTTAATAGATCATACTATATGGCTTCCTTCCATATTTCATGGACAAAACATGGAATGGAATATAATTTTTCTAAAAACATACCCAAATGGATAATGTATGTAATGTGGTCATAATCATAAAATAAGTCCACTTATTGTGACTGATAAATAAAATCACTAAATAATTTTTAAATAAAAAGTATATATATATATCGTATGTCAACTACTAATATATATATATAAAAATTAACACACCCTCTAAATAAAAATATAAATACATATCATTGTATAAAGTAGATTAGATATGGGATGTATTTGTTATATAGGGTGATTTCTTTTCTAAGTCAGGAAAAGTATACCCACATTTATGATTCCTTTAATAAAAATATAAATACATAATAAAATTTTAAAAAAAATACATATACAATGTAATGTATTATGCCATGTCATTGTTATGTGTAGCAACACTACACTCATAGAAATTGGTTGAATAATACATAGGGAAAATTGCCAAGTCAAACACAATATACTGTAAATTAGTAATATTGAATTTTAATGTGGAAATTGTTTTCAATAATATTGAAATGAATATGACAATTCAAGCACACAAGATATTGGAAATTGCTTGCAACAATATTGAGATGAATATGACTATTTAAGCATGCACAACAAACAACCATTGCAAATTTACAAATAATATCATCCCATGTCATTTGTTATGTAGCAATACTATAGTCATGGAAATTGGTTGAAATAATACATAGGGAAAATTGCCAATTCAAACACAACATATTGGTAATATTGAATTTTAATGTGGAAATTGCTTCATTCTATGGCATTGTTATGTTAGCAATATTATAGTTATGGAAATTAGTTGAAATAATACATAGGGAAAATTGCCAATTCAAATTTCAAACATAACATATTGTAAATTAGTAATATTGAATTTTAATGTGGAAATTGCTTCCCATAATATTGAGATGAATAGGACAATTCAAACACATAACACAATATAAATTGATAATATTAAGTTTTTAATGTTATTGTAAATTAATAATATTGAATTTTAATCTGGAAATTGCTTCCCATAATATTGAGATGAATATAACAATTCAAACACATAACACAATATAAATTGATGATATTGAGTTTTTAATGTGGAACAATATGGTAATATTTAAATTGAGACGAATATGACAATTCAATCAAACAACAAACCTTTGTAAATTGACAATAATGATAATATTTAGTTTTTTAATTTAAATTGACAATAATAATAATATTTAGTTTTTCAATTGAAAATTACTTTCAACAAACCATTGTAAATTAACAATAATGGTAATATTTAGTTTTTCAATTAAAAATTGCTTTCAATAATATTGAGAGAAAAATGGCAATTCAAGAACACAAAACCAATAAGACTAACCATTGTCAATTTGCAAAACGTCATTAATATCATAATATCATATGATATTGAATAGTGCCTTAAGTCGTAATTTAAGATATTAACCTTTTTTATAATTAGAACCCTCAGTTTTTATCCATCCTCATATATCAATACAGTCATAATCATCGTCCTGCCCAAAATTCTAACCAACCCACATCCCACTGAGGTTTACAATTGACAGTAAACATCGAATGCTTAATCCATACCCCATCCTCGGTCACATGCATCCAATTCTCTGTAAATATAACCAAGAAAAGTATAATGACTCGCAACAAAACAACGACGCTGAAGAACAACGAACAACGCCCCTATTGTTCTACTTGGAGTAGAGTAGCAAAAATGAAATGATCAAATCTCCATTCTTCCTGTACATATAACAAAACCCTCATGTAAAATACTAGTTCTAATTTTGAGGTTTTTGAACATGAGGACTATTCTTCAGGCCCGATGTCTTTTCTGCTGCCAATTTCACGTTCAATTCTCCAGCGCCATTGCCTGCCGAAAAATATAAAAACCATCAGCCAAGAGGCGTCACAACAGTAAGAGTAAAAAAATATTCCATACCAAACAGGTTAAATCTCCGTTGCTCAATTACCTTCAGCCTTTTCTGTGAAATCGTTTCCCCGGTGTTGTGCTTCAACCTGTTGATCGCTTTCTTCAGCTTCATGAAGGCCTCGATGGACGGTTTCTTCTAGCTGGAGTTCCAGTTCGGCAAAGTCGTCGAGGTCGTCGGGAAGCTCGGGGAACATGTCGCTGAGGCCATCGCGTTCACGGAGCCAGTAGTCGCGGAACCAGGGATTGGATTGAACCAGGTTCCACCACTCAGGAGAGAAGTCCTCTACCTGCCGGAATGCTGCGGGAATATAGAGCGGAGCGTCCGGATTCAAACCGGAACCTACGCTTGAACCAAGAGTCATAGCGATCTTCAAACTAAGTATATTAACAATGTCAGCACATCAATTCGCGAAGCAACCTGAAATTCCTGTTCTCTGTGACAAAGCTCAAGCTCAATCTAAATGTAGCTCAACGCCGGGACCTTCTTCCAACAAGAAACCTGAAAATAGCAGGAAAAGACTTAAGAATGAAACAGAAATAAAAAAGAAAGATGAAAATTTTCCACAAAACAGGGGAAAAACAGATTTGACTGCATCCTAAGCGAAAACAAATTAAATTCAGGTCGGCAAATTGCTTGAGCCCCAGGGGAATCAAAGAATTGCACCCATTTAAATATAAGCATCACCTTTCATTAATTGAATTTGTATGAAATTAGTTGAAAAAATAAATTAAAATCTAGTGGCGGCAATTCCGGCAGGGCAGAGCTTCACGGCATAGCTTATCATTGAATTAATTTATAATTTCAAAGAATTGCAATTGAAATTTCGTATCAGCAATTCCGGAGAGCTTCACGGTTTACCTTATCCCAAAGTCTAGGAGTTGATTCTCGTTTCCTAATACCTACAGAAAATACCATAAAACTTCCTAATCCCTACGCAGAGATTCAATAAAAGTTTCCTACGTTTTATGTTTTTAAAGAATTTAAAAATCAACCGTCTTTTCGATGCCAAACTTCTTCTAAGGTCGAATCTTAACACCTCGAACTAGGGCCGTAGAAGAGCAGTATTAAAAGAAAATGCATATGTCCTGACTCCTATTTGATGATCACCAGAGTCCGAAGAGTGAATTCAAGTTCGAAAAACTTTCCAGAAGTTATTTCCACAACAACACTAATAACGTCTCTCAAAGTGCAACTTAATTCCTTAGTTATAGATTCCTGTTAAAAGGACATAAAAAGGGGTAAGATTTCCGCTATAGCAAAAAGCTCTGAAACAAGATATCTAACTTAAAATGTTCTGAGATGATCCGATCTAGGAACTATGGTCGGATATCAGAAATTTAACTACGGCCGTTTCTCTATTCTCAATTTCTGAACAATTCTCCTATATACAACTCGTCTTAAAAAGCGCACTCTGGAAATTTGAAATTATACATCGTCTTCATATGTAAATCTTTAAACCTCATACTAAAGAAAACTACAAATTGTGACTCGCGATTCATGACCTTTTGATACTGAAATCTTACGCGAAACAACAAAAATTAAAAAAACAGCCAAACGCTTCCCTTTATATCAAGAACACGAATCGAATCCTGTAAGGATCATAAAGCTTCCCTACAAATCCAAAAAAAAACTGAGCAAAATCAAGAAACTTAACCCTACCTGCTGGGGCAAAGCGCTGACCCTCGTAACCTCCGGAGGGGACTGAAACGTATTTGCCTATGCAGAAGATGTGAATCGCTTTGAGAAGCCTCCGTGCTCGGCTCTGCCCTCAATTTCTTTCCTGAACAATAAATCTTTTCTTGCAAGGGGCACACTTCCTATTTATAGCCCTGCTGTCCCCGCCTCGGTGCCGAGGCTGCAACTTCGGCAACAAACCGACCACCGGATTTAACCGACCACGTTTTGAACAGTTGGACACCGTCAAAGAGGGTCAACTTTGGCGCCTCCCTGCATTTCCACGCCTCGAGGCCGCCGGGAACCGGCAGCGACCACCGTCCATTACAGGTTCAGCCTGTTGCTAAAAGCTCGGATTCCACTCAAAATTTAAAAGGACTTAATAATTGGACCTGGTAGCTACCTGCCTTAATCGGGCATATTATTTTAAATAAACGAGGGGAATATTTCATAGGGTTTTAAATTATAGGTGACGTGGACGAGAAATATACAAGTCATCGTTTGCACATGGGGACCGCCATGTTAGGAAATATGGTTTAATCAACCATTTAGTGCCAGCTATGAATATTTGTTTATTCGACCACCTGGCCCATGAGCACGTGGAGATGACGTGTCTGACAAGATTTGATTGGGTGAGCCTGGGTTTTATCATGAAAGTTGTATTGACAATACCTATGCACGCCGTGTAAAATCTTCCCTATGGCTGGACCTACAAAAATGCAATAATTAACCTACGTTTTTTTAATTTTTCTTAATTTTTTAATTTTTTTTTGGTTCACCACTACTTTTCAAAAAAGGCATAATTCCGTAGTATATGCTCAATATTAATTTGATTTGAGCGCGATTACCCTTTTACACCATGGCATGGCAGGGTCAATTTGAATTTGAATTTGGATCAATATGGCTCGAATTAAATGTAAGAGGTAATCCAAAATATGGTTTGAATTAAACGAAAGAGATGATGGAATTAAATAAATTTAAATGAGAATTTTAATTTTTGTTTAATTTTATATTTATATAATATATACATATATGTATGATGATGGAATTAAATAAATTTAAATAGATGTAGTTTGAGTGGTTGGGAGGAATGATTGTTAATCTTCCCATCCAGGGTCAAAAAGTGTTGGTATTTCTCCACTTAAAAAACGCTTTTTAAAAAATAGCAAACCTAAATAAGTTAAATATATTTATTTTTTTTAAAACAATATAAATAAATAGATGTGGGTTTGTTGAATTGTTTGTATTGTATTGAAATCAATATTTAATATGATTAATATATGAACCATTTTTTTCATTTTTAAAATACTATATTAATTTAAAAATATCCAATTCAACCATACAATCAATACAATTTCTTATAATGAAAAATTCAAATTTAAATTTCAAGTTTAAATTATAAATAAAAATCAATTAAATCATAATTGCAATTGTTTATAAAACAACTTATCATCTTCTATAAATAATAATACATAACCTCAAACTATTCAAAAATATTAAACAAAAAGATTCAAAAATTAATTTAACAATGTTAAACTTTAATTATGTTTAATATTATTTCTATATGCTTAAAAGTTAATTTAAAAAACTATATTAAACTAAAAAGAAAAATTGGAAAATGATGGAATTTTTTACACTATAAAAAGAGCATAAAATATAAAAATTGCATATTTTGCTTTTGAAAAATAGTTTAAAGATTGCATAAGAGAAGATTAAGAATATTAATGGTACTATTTCAATATAAACATATGGTTTAAGTTTCATATATATATATATATATATATATGAAGTGACAACAATACAACATTGAAGTGACATCATATAACACTCCACCATAAATATTTCTTTAACTTTTTACACTTTTCATAATGTACATAAATTTTATTTTATTTTCTTATTTTTAACTAATGTGGTCAATGATAAAAATAGTCTTTTCAAGATCTATGGGCCAATCAAAACTCAACACATGAAAATAAAATGAATAAATAAAAACACATTAATATTATTTTTCTCAAACTTTAGAGATACTTTTGGTTTCTTTGTATCACTAGCTAGACTAATAGGGTGAGGTGAAACATATAGTCTCTGCCTACGAAAGGGACTAATAACAAGACAACCATGATAACCACAAGAGGGGAAGAGGAAAGTGGGTGCATGGGTGATTTGACTAAACATCCCTAGTGGGTTCTACATTTATTCCCCGTGCTCCCTTCCAAAGTTCCCAAATCAATCCTTGACTTGTGTGTGTTCAAGTACATGTCAAATCCTTGAGAAGAGGGGAGTCCTCATACAAAGAAAATGTCCCTTCTTCCCTTTCATGATCATTTTTCTATTTGTTTTCCATGGAGCATTCTTGTCCCATTTTATTTTTCCTTGGTATGAAGAAATCGTGTGTGAAGTCATGGTTGTATATGCCTGAAAATGGAAAGAGAATCCCATGAAGTCATGAGGCAAGAGCTTATGGAAGTTGGGAAATTGCTATGAAAATTCATATGGTTTTGAGGGTAAAATCATGGCTAGAATGTCGACATTAGCTTAAGAAAATACCACCAACCTACAACCTTGTTAGTGTTGGTCATGAACTATTTGGGCCAAGTATTTCTGCTTCAAGTCATTTGAAGTAGGAAACCAATAGTCGTGTACTCTTTCAACTTGTTTTATAAGATCCATGAGGGACTGTGGAGCAAAGAAAGGGAAGATATTCTTTGTGTTATGAAGGAGAAGAGAATGCCATGGTGGACCAGTTGTTGGGTGAGGGCCCGGAGTGCTTAGGAGTGAGCATATTGTCTTGTCATGAAAAGGATGGGTTGAGATGAGTGAGATTAGAGCCCTATAAGAGCTCCGTTCACCCTAGTGGTATCATGCTTTGGATTGGGGATGGAATCCATGGTTGATTTCTATAGTTGGGTAATGAATCACTCCTTAACAATTGATTTGGTGGACTTGCCTTCAATTACATATAAGAGTTCATGTTTGCCTATCTAAGGAATGTTTTGTATTTGCATATGTTAATGTAGGAATTCAAAATATGCATCTTATTTATGTTGCTTGTAATATCCCAATTTTAACCCTCATAATGTATTAAATAATAATATGTACAATGATGTAATATGCTAGTAAAAGATTCCTAATGTGGAGCTAAAGGCCAAGGCTCGAATAGTGAATGCTTAGGCATGTATGATGTGAATATCCATATATGAGCCATGATTCCACTAGAGGGGAAGAGGAAAGGAGTCCTATGGGAGGGTAAATCCTCTTTTGCCAATTTTTGTCCTTAGAACTCATCCATATTCAACCATGCTCCCTAAATTAACCATTTATTTTCTTTGACTTATCACATCCAATCATTGAATGCATGTGGGAGGTTGGTGGGAAAGTCTTCTCATGAAGTTATGGAAGCATGGGATGAATATACTTTTGTGACAATTGTAAGAGCCCTTTCTTTTATGGTTAGAAGTAATGTTAGTTTTCTTTTCACCAATTCTCTCATCTCTATTGGAGGCTATCACTCATTTTCCATGCAAAATTAATACACTACATAGCCTTCATGTTGTTTTCTCCATTGCCAATTAACCAAATTGAGAAAATAACCAGAAATAAGGACAACAAAGTGGAAATTGCAAACATTAGAGTGAAGAGTATGGTTGTATGTGAGTATAGAGGTTGGATAAGATAGGAAACCTTTACCTCTTGTTTATTTGCTACTCCGGAATGCTTAAGAAGTCATGAATTGATTTTACAGGAAGTTCTTTGAAATCATATAACAGGTTGACTCTTTCTGCACACACTAAAGAACATTGTAATGGTTGGGTACTCTTAGGTACTATTGAGCAAAGAAAGAGTAGGACTTCCTTGTGTTGTGTGGGGTTGTGGAAGAGAGTTACATGGATAGGATGGCTGAGTGAGATTCCTGTAATTGCTTAGTGGTGAGCAGATTGGATAAGCATGAGAGAAAATGGGTCTAGGCTAAGAGAGAGAAGAATGTAGGTGTTTCCTTTGCCTTGGTGACCTCATAGCCCAGCTTGGGGACAGTATCTACCATTGATACCTATTGTTGGGTGGAAAATCGCTCTTACATAGCCAGTTGCTTGGATCTTCTTATGTTAAAAGATAAGTATTATCTTTGTCTATGAATGTGCAATGACTATAATTACTTCATGTTATGAATATGATGGTTTATGCATGTGATGCATGTGAAATATAGATGTTAATTATTTTTTGTTTTATACTCATGCACTTATATATGCATTACTTAGTTTGTGTTGCCTATGGGAGGCTGAAATTAGTTTGAATTCAAATGATGGCCTATATGTGGTGGAATTTCATGTGAGGAAATCCATAACTACCCTGAACTATAGTCAGAATGATGGATGGGGACACTACATTGCTATTTGTATGTGCATATGAATTCGAATTTATAATGTTATTAAAGATAGAATTCGGCCTAACAATTGGTAATTGGTTATGAGAGAATAATTTCAAATAAATTACCCCATTGGTCAAGGGAGACATTTAGGTATATAACAATGCTTCGAGTTCAAATCTTGGCCTTGCCTAGTGGATGGTGTGGTTGTTGTAATTGTAGTGAATATTATCATTGTTAATGAGTCTTTGAGCCAACCAAACATGTGTTAAAGTTATAATGTCATGAGTCATTCTCCAGGTCAATCTTGTGTGTAAAGATTGAGCCTCGTGTGTTGAGGTAGTGCCTTATAGGATGCTAAGTTGGACTCAGGAAACTTGGAGAAGAATCTTGATTTGGAATCAAGAATGGTTAAGCTTCATGTGTTGAGGAAAGTGCTTTATATGTCAAATTTATGATGTTGTACAGTCTTACTAGTCATGGCTAAGGTCTTGTGTGTCAAGATAGATCCTCATGTGTTGAGGTGGTGCCTCATGTGGTGAGGTAATGCTTTGCATGTCGAAGCATGTATGGTGTGTGAAGTACTACTATCCATGGTTGAGCTATTAAGTCCCCCCTAGGGACTGGCCACCCCTAGAGTCAATTACTTTAGCATATAACCACTTGGAACGATAGTAGGACAATATGATCGCATCATTGGGAAAATATCCTTAGTATATTTGATATGATAATTAAGTTGTTACACCAAATTCTCGTCATTATGAGTTGTGTGTCTTTTATTTGTCCTGGTGCCTAAAGCACTTAAGCCAAATTGATTGAAGGAAGAATTGTGGTCATCCTTTTTCCCTTTGTTGTCACCCCAATGCACATTGCACATTGAAAAAGTGCGTAAGACTCCTAGTGACGCGCTCTGCACATTGACAGAGTGCCTTGGTGACACATTCTGCCTTTGGACAAGGCACGTCACTCTCCAAAGACGCGTGTTTCCTATGGAAAAATTGCAACATTGTTAGTTTAAAAGGAAAAAGAGAAGCTTCGAGCGGCTTCTAGAACCCATGGCTTCATGGAGGCCTATCCCTATGAACTATGAAAGGTGTCACTCGATCCCCTTACCTTTTGGGATGATCCCTTGAGCTTCTCCTGCAAATCCTCAACCTCTTCTATCCCTTTAGGCTTATATATGAAATCCCTCTCTTCATAGTTAAGGAGGAGAATTATAGAGCACTTAAAAGCTAGTGAAATTTTGTTGAAGCTTATTCCCTTTCATCCATTAGGAGGAAAAAGCTTGGATCTTTGAGGCTCGGACCATTTGGAAGAAGTTACAACGTCAAATCTTCGTTGTAATCTCTCTCTATGTATTTCTTTAATTTACAGTAATACGGATTCTTTCCATAAAGTCTTATTGTATTGAGATCTTTAGAATTAGCATCTTTGACTGCTAGTTTGGGATAATCTATTTTGCACATTATTGGTATTTTTATGTTTCCACTTGTTTGTATTGTTTTGCAGCTAAATATCAGGAGTTACATCGAGCAAGGAGGTAGCACTACAATCATAAGGTGATTCATTCCTTCATACCTCTTGCAATTTGGTTAATCTAGGAAAGATATATGTATTATGTATTGTTTTTGTTCTAGATCTAAACCATTTGAACTAGGGAGATTGATTAATGTCTACACTAATGGATTGTCCGTAAACAAAATTGGTGACTCCACTGGGGATTTGTCCTATAGTCTTTGATTTGTTTGGATGGTGATTTCTATTTTTCTTGGTTTTTTTTCCAATAGCCTCTAAATTGCCTCCTTCTCTTGGATCTGTTTCTCAGAGAGTAACTGGGCGATCCAGTCTCTAATTGGTATATTTAACTTAGCCATTTACCTTTTTTGCTTTGGGATTTTTCATTTTTTCAAAGTTGGTTTTTGCTCGATGCACCTGGGCAATTTTGTGACTGCGTCACTGTAATTCTAACGCGTTTTTCCTTAAGGAAGACTACGTCGCTAACGCTCTTTGTCTGTGTTCAAACTGCATCACTAACGCAATTTACCTGTCTGCAACCTGCGTTACTGGACTTCCAACGCCATGGTGTATACTTGCAGTGTGTGTCACCCTGCAAAGTTTAGTGCATAGGGTCAAAAAATTCCACAAAATTGGGTTTCGCTTGGTTTTCTGAGGTCTCTATCTTACCCATTGCAGCCATAGTATTCCTCATATTTAGTGTGCTTTTTCCTTGGTTTATTTCAGAATTTAGAGCTTGATTTGAGTCCTAGCTAGTCAAGCAGTTGTTTCTCCAATCATGGGAAATTTCAATCCCTTGCGAGTGTAACCAGTCTTGTGACTCCTTTCAGTAACTTTGATTTATTTGCTCTGATTTCTAAGACCTCCAAAAAAATAGGTTGTTCAGATTCTTGCACAATTTGGTGTGGATTTTGTGTTGTATTACGTTTTTGGGTGATTGACTTCTTGAGAACTTCTAGTTGCTTAAATATTGCAGTAGTAGGTAGCCTCTAGTATTTTGAATTAGGATTGAAGAAGTGATATTATTTTCAAATTTTTTGAGTACATTAGTTTGGAAAATAAAAAATTATTTACTCTCTTCATTTCGAGTGGATTACTTGAGATTGTTGAGAAGAGTGTTTTATGCCTTGGATAGTTGTTTAAGAGACTTTGAAAAAACTCGAAAATTGTGAACGTTTATGTTCTCTTGGTTTTGGAAAGTCCATTTTCATCTCCTTGAAAATACTAAGTGGATTTAGGCATGTTAAAAGTATTGAAAAAGCTAGTGAATGCTCTCATATTTTTATTTCTCTTTCATCTCTTTTATCTCTTGATTTCAAATTGGAGTTAGTGCAATCAAAAAGAGGAAGTTGGTCTTTTCATTTTGCTCATAGATCTAGCTTAGTTGAAGAGAAAAAAGAAACAATATTTTTGGTTTGGTGTGTTGTTTTCATTTTGTTGGGTTAAATGAAAGAGTGTTTGTAGTCTTTTGGTTTGATTGGAAAAGAAAGTAAAAAGGGGTACTTTGTTCATCTACTCTCGGAAAAGAAAGTTTTCTCCTTCCTTTAGCTAGTTTTCATCAAAAAACGAATGACTTGCACTTCCTTTAGCTTAGTTATGCATTTTGTTTACTTTACAAGTCTGCACTTCATGCATTCACCTAACCGTATAAGATAAAATCAAGCGGTATCCTTGGTTAAAATTTTATAGAAACTCGTGTGATAGGATAGAGACGTGTTCCGGTGTCTTAAAACATAGTAGTTGTCGTTATCTGCATGCACTACATCCCAAGGACTTGAAGTTCTTCCACGTTCCAGTCGGTATATCGAACGGCCTTTCACGTACCTTCGGGTATATAGAAAGGTACTTCACATACTCAATAGTATATAGGAAGGCTCCTATTGTACGATTGTGCATTAGACAACACTACTATTGATTGGAGATCCCACGTACCTTGTGTATATCGGGATACCCCACTAGGTTATTGAAACCATTCGAGTCAACCATTGGCTGTCTTGGCGTGCCAATACACCAAGAACAGCACTCGGGAGATACTACACATGTACTTCCAGGTAGTCGAGTAATATTGTCAGGGGTACGGTCCTAATACTCCATGGTTAGTGCTCTGAAATATTGGTTCGAGTATTATTGTTGGACCCCGCAGTATATCGCGAGTTGTGACGCCTTGATACTCCTGTGAGGTTCCAGACCTTAATCCCACCTAATATATAATTTTGCTTGTGGATTTAGCTTGAGTAGGACTTGAAGTGTGTTTTTTCTTTAGAAGAATTTTAGGAGAAGCCTTTCATCAGTCGTCATGGCTGAACAAACCTTAAGAAGATCCCGCAGAATACTAAATTTACCACCCAAATATCCCCTTATCCAGGAGGAGAACTCATGATCAATCATGGATCAACCCACTACATCTGGATCACACGAAGAGGGAATTCCTATCCCTGAATCAGGGGGAAACTATTCTCCCCCTATGAATCCGCCCATCACTAATCCCACGGGACATTTGTTGGTGGAACAAACTCCTCCGCATGACACATATTTTCATCACTCGCTTGAAGGTAACCCTAGAGCTTTCGAATGGATCTACGCTCGACCCCCATAGGACCCTATAGCAACTGCCTTTGGTCCAACTACATCATTTTGGGGGACATCCTTAGGACATGTTCTTTCCGATTTTGGCCTGCCACCGATTGTGGAAACAACACCAAAACCTCCATGCCCTACCATATTTCCTACAAGTGCAGAATTTTTACAACCATTTCAAGATACCATGGCTCGTCTATGGACACTTGGAGAGTGGGTAAGGTGCCAAAGTTTCCAATCTAAATCCACTCCGGAGGTAGCCATTCCTGAACACCACTCCCCTATACATTATTTTTCTCTCCCTTCACCGAGAATTCCTATGCCTAACATGACCTTTTACAAACCGGGCCAAACATCTTTTCCGCCCGGTCCACATTGGGTCGGTTCTACACCTATTTTGACCCCAACAAGTGGGGAGAAACCTTCAACCATGGTGAATTTTGTGACTGGAACACAACCTTCACAACATAGTATGGTCAAAAGCCACCCCTTAGTTACTAGTCAAAATTTGACCTCAGGGAAACCTATGGTCAGTGGCCAACACATAATCATGGGGCCAACCTCGGTTGGTGGAAAAAATCTAGTTGGGGGGAAACCTCTAGTTAGCGGTCACAATCCCACTAGGGGAAGCCTCTTGTTAGTGGACATAATCTAATTGAGGGGCACCCTCTAGTTAGTGGAAAAAGCTTAAGTGGAGGATTACCTTCGTTCATGACCTATAATATGACTAGGAGTTCACTCCTAGCCATGGGACAACCTTCGTGGGAACATCATGTGGGAGTATCATCTGTATGGTACCAACCCCCATGGAGTTATACTTACGTGGGTAATCACAATATACCAATGAATCAAATTTATCAAACCACTCTAGGGAACCTATATCCGGGAATACCTTACCCCGGAAACACACACTCCCCATGGGGACATCATGGCTACCCACCGACTGGACCTCTAGCCGGTGGCCCACCTCCTCCTCCACCTCCACCCCCACCACCTGTCCCACCTCCACCTCTACCACCGCCCCCACCATCCGGACAACCCCCTCATTTGGGAGGACCCCCTCATGGGGGAAGAAGACCTCCATCCGGTCCACCTCCTAACGCGGGGGGGGGGGGGGGGTCCATATGGCCAACCCTCTATGGGAGGACCTTATAGTCAATCGATCCATGGTCCTATTGGTACACAAATGCCTTGCCAATACTACCAGTATCTACAACCAAACCGACGATTACCATTTCTGGATACTTTAGATTTTTTGGACCTGTCACGTTTGACCAACGATCCCATCCAACATGGAATTAATTGGCCACCCATTCCTGTGAAGTTACCATCAGACATACCCAAATTTGACGACAAACCCGATGAGGATCTCAAAAACTGCGTAATGACATATCATTTGCAGTGCTCCTTGAATTCCTTAATGGATGATTCTATCTGTTCGAGGTTCTTTCAACGAACCCTCACTGGTACCACGGCCAAATGGTAAATCAAGTTACCACCACACTCTTTCACAAATTTTCAATCCTTGGCCATGGCTTTTCTTACACATTTCCAATTGTCGATCTGCTATGAAACCGGTACAGATATTTTAACCTCTCTTTGACAATCTACCTCCACTCACATTTCGGATGATATTCACGAATGGAGGCGGAGATGTCAGCTCATTAAAGCTTTTATTCCATATCAGTTATTGGTTGATTGGTTCACTAAGTCATTGTTACTTATCATATCCAAGGACGTCCCTATGGGAGGGGCCATTACGGAAGAACAAGCCATCTCGCGTGCCCAGTACTTGGAATTAGTCTATGTTCAATCTGACACGTTATACGATATAATTACCCATGACCCCCGCCCTACATATGATCCAACCAAACCTCCTACGGGATCACATGTAGATGGCATCATTGGTTCCGTTCACACCCAGCCTGCTACTCAATCGAGTGGATCACAAAAACACAGCAGTTCAACCCCATCCTTATCACAAACTGGAAACAACACCAACCAATCACCTAGCCCTGCTTCCACTGCGGAGGTGAATCAGTCCAATCTGCTTCACCTTAGAAATCTAGTGGTAAAAAGAAGAACAAAGGAAAATCCAAGAATTTTTCTAACCAGCAGGAACATAAAAACAATCTGGATACCCCTAACACAAAATCGATACAGAAGTATAAATATCCTTGCTTATTGTATGGTGACAACCACTTTATAAAAGAATGTCCACATTGTGAAGAAGTACAAAAGTTTCTCAAAGGGAACCCCCCACCCGCGGTTCTAACAGACCCATTCCCCACACAACAGCAGCGAATGGTTGCACAACAACCACCTCCTTCTTAAGGAGAACCATCCACAACCGCTCATGTTCTCATGATACGTAGCGAATCAGTCAACTTATCTACCAGGACACGTAGTTACAACTCTATTCCTAATAATGAATTTGATGGAGGAAATACTAAAAAACCCTCCACTTCTGCGACCACTACTCCATCGTCACTAGGTCCCTTGACCAGTGACAAACCTATACTAGATGCAATTTTGTGTCCACCAAAAATAACAATTCGAAAAGCCATTTTTAACCCCAATGCCTAGGCTGCTCAAAACTACAATATTTTGGAAGATCTCTCCCACGCACCATGTGCTATGTCAACCTTAGAAGTCTTACAAAACTGTCCCAATCAGCGTAAGACTCTGTTATCTGCTATTAGAGTAGTGGATCTGGATTCCTATAACACTATCATGTTTAGATTGGAATATTTCAAACCGAGGCTTTCCCACAAATTGGCGTTTAAGATCGTCACCAATGTTTTTGGGAAAAGTATTTATCGTACTGTTTTAGACAAAGGAGCCTCTATGTCTATTATGTCGATATCCTGTTGTAGAGCCATCAAATCTCCTGAGTTGAACTATTCCCCTTCTACTCTGAAATAATTTGAGGGACATGGATTTCAACCACACGGGCTTCTACAATCTTTAGCCGTCGAATTGGGAGGTAAGATTGTTTCCGTTGACCTGGAAGTAGTCACTGCCCCATTGGATTATAACTTGTTACTTGGTCGAAATTGGTTTTATTCCATGATTGCGATCACATCATCCGTCTTCCACAGTTTCCCCATCGTGGGAAATTTGTTACTATCGACCAGTTAGATTTTTATACACCGGAAACCACCACTCATCCTGTGGATAATGTCCCTCTTTTAGGACATTCATCGCATATTTATGAGAGTGTGGGGGTAGGACTCCTAACAAACTAATCACTGATGGGAGTCTTTCCAACACCTGATCCCCCATCACATGTTTCCATGGTGAACATGATCTCATCCATGATCCCATCTTCCTCCAACTCGGAAGACCCTTGGATTGTTCCCGATATCATTGGTGTTGATTCAATTGGAGCACGAATGCCTCTCATCCCAGCTGAAGCCACTTATGAGGCCATCCAATCGGCGTCCGATCCACCCGATGACCACCACTCGGTGTCATCTCACTGAGGTTCTTTGCCATATCGACAGAACTCATCCTCACCCTCATTAGAGCATCTCCTCCAGAATTTTCACTCCAATGAATCGATCATGGAGATTATGAGCTTGGATGAGCCTCCATTGGAAGACCATCATCATCGATCGTGTTTCCTCCCAGCTTTAAACATGGTAGAGAACTCGATTCACACTATTGTTTCACCGGATGTCTTTCCTAACCCTCAATATCCTATTCTTATCCAAGATACGGTAACTGAAGGGAATTTGGAAAACATCACACCTACCACTACCTTATACATCTCGGTAAAACCAGGCGTCATGAACACAACCACATTGGCCAAACTTGTTCTCATGATGAAATCAAGACTTATACGTCCTTATTTAAACAATTCTACAACATATTCACATGGATATACAAAGAAATGACCAGGATTGATCATGCTATTGTTGTGCATGAAATCAGAACATATCCCGACGCAAAACCTGTCTAGAAAAAATATGTCCAGTGCACCCTAGAAAGACTGCGGTCATCGAAGCCGAGATTGAAAAGCTGTTGAAAGTTGGGTTCATTTATCCTGTCCCTTGACAGATTGGGTCTCTAATGTTGTCCCAGTTACAAATAAACATGGAACCATCCGAGTTTGCATTGATTACAGGGATCTCAATAAGGCTTGTCCTAAGGACAATTACCCTACCTCGTTGATCAACCAAATTATTAACAATTGTACCGAAAGCGTCATCTTCTCATTCATGGATGGATTTTCTGGATATAATCAGATTGAGATCCACCCAGCCAATCAACATAAAACTGCTTTCATATGCCCATGGGGTACGTTTTCATATCCCAAATTATCTTTTGGCCTTAAAAATGTTGGTTCCACATTCCAGTGGGCCATGTCGTATGCCTTTCACGATATCAAGGATTTTATGGAACCCTATCTCGATGATCTGCCCGCTCACACTATTACATATGGGTGGATTGTTCCATGAAATATTTCCACGTTTTCAACATTCGTGGGTTAAAAAAATGAATTTTTATATTTTTTGTTTTTCAGGGCGGAAAAACCGTGGCAATATCCACGATTTGTAATGTTCCACGAACTTTCGTCGATATAGGGACGAAATTTTTAGGTTTCACTTTTCGTTGCAATATAGACGAATGTCGAGCTATATATACTACATAATATAACCATTATTTACACATTTTCTATTCTTGCGACACATTGAGCGCGGATTTTGGACTTGCGGGGTGATTGTTTGAGCTTGGATATTCTACATAGCTCTGATTTTGAACTTGCAAGGTTAGTAATGTATATTTATTTGTCTATATTTTTATAAGGGTTAGAATTTAATATTGTTTAGTAATGAGGCTTAGGTCATGTTAACTTGCTATTTTGCCTTTCTAATATTTTTTTCAAGAACTTACTATCATTTTCATTTGCCTCATTTTAACTTTTTTCTCATGCATCAATTTGGGGTATTTGTCAATCTCTTATAAGTGATTATACTAAAGATCACAATTGACATATGGAGGGGATATTCTTGAATTCCAATATTGTATGATATCATGAATATCCCCATGCATTTAAGATAATGACCACATGGAGATATTTCTTCATACAAATCTAGCAAAAGTTGTTATTATCTTAATCTTGTAAAAACATGGAGATTTAGATGTTAAAATAACTACAAGGTTCTTGAACAAGAATGACATCCAAGCAACAACCTTGATTGTTGTGCACTCATAAAAGCCTTGAGTGCAACAAAGGTGCATAGGGTCAACGAAATCGCAATGCTTACAAAATTAAAATTGATTTGTAAACAAATGTCAAATGAATAAAAAGTCAAAACCAACCATATTATACCATAGTACTCAATGGCAAGAGACATTACAAAATGTTCTCTATTTTTCATATACACCATAATGGGGAAAATTGATATCATGTTAAGGCCATGGCAATGTGCTCTTATCTAGTGTTGAATTTTTCCAACACAAACAATTGGTTATTGAATCTTTTAGGTACCTCTAGTTGGTTTAGTTCAAACAATATCCTCATTTCATCACTTTCTCTAGTGGTTGGCATATTTTAATTGTGTTATAGCGTTATCTACCTTGCTCAACACTACCGCTCTTTATGACTATATTTTTGGATGCCATACATGGCAAGTTTTGATAGGTTGGATATTTTTCCTTGCAGCTTAAGCTTCTGGTGAGTGTCCTCATAACTTCTTTTTTTTTAATAAAATGCATGTATGGTCATTCTATATATTAATATAATCGTGGAACATTTCATTAAAAAAATCCTATGTACTTCTTATATGGGTGACACATCCTCAAACTAATTTCATTAAACATGTTATCTTAAAACTTACAAACTTCATTAGATTTCAATTTATATGTACATTTATATCAATTAATATAAGATAACTATAAATGTCTTAATGATGACAATTTGTAAGACAGGAAAAATGACTTCATATTTTTGTGAGATTATCATTCATGAAAAAAAGATAGAAACAAAAATTCACATTGGATGCTTTGGATTTCGAAGGTTCATTTATTTATTATTGTAATTATTTTCCAATTATCTTTATGTTATTTTGGATGTATTTACTTTAAAACTTAGACATGTCACTGTTCATATTGATATTGATTATTCAATATATTATTAATTCTCAATGGGGACTTTGGGGATAGAATTAAAACATTATAGAGGTGGATACATATTGCATGATGTAGTTGGGTAACATTTTTAATGTGTTAAAGCAATTAATTGATCCAAGAATAAGTAAGATGGATATGCACAATGTTTGATAAAATTCCTCGAGAAACGAAGGAAAAAATCATTGGTAGATTTTGAAATGAGTATGGAGATAGGGTCATTGAAATATCTCAGAAAGAGATGGGATGTCATCTCTAGCGAGTTCGAGACCCAAAACCACAAAAATACAACAAAAGACTAAGACTTAGAAGGAGCAAAAAATAGTGTGGCCTATAATATTAGTGTAGAATTTTGGGAACAATATCATTATGAGAATGACTATAAAATATGCAAGGGGATGTAGATATGAATTCCAATATAAAAAAGTAGCAAAATATTGCATGGAAAAATATGCAAGGGGATGTAGATATGAATTCCAATATAAAAAGGTAGCAAAATATTGCATGGAAAAATATCTCAATAGCTCCAAACTAGCTAGAAGGAGGAGGCTAATTATTATGTAGAATTTATAAATATTATTTAATCTAATATGATTACTTGATTATTTAAAATTTATTTTGCTTTTATAACTTGTAATTTTATTACTAATTAATAATGTTGTAATCTTGTTTGTAAATTATATACTTGAATCATGAGTATAGAATAATGAAATCAATCTAAAGTAAGGATGGCAAATATTTATGTCTACGAAATGAGAGAGGAGAGGTAAAATTATTCCAACGATTAAGTATTTTTTTATATAGACTAACAATGAAACATCTTTCCAAGTTAAGAAAAAAAATACAAAAACTAGATGCATATGCTTCTTATGTTTGTATAATACTCTACTTACCAAATTACTTCCATTTTTAGAGTAGGAATTCAAAAAACGTTGTCATCCAATCAAAGATGAGTTGTGACCACTTATAATTATAGAAATTATTGGATTATTGGATTATAATATACTATATTCAGAAATATACTTATAATATCTAATGTAATTGACAAGTTATTGTTTGGTATGGTGTAGGTAACACAATTACTTGTACCACTACAAGGATTTGTCACTATGAATGAAAATGCAAGGAAGCTTGCTTAGTTTAGAGCTGCATTAGAGGCAAGAGGAGATGGAAAATGTTATTGTCCTTGCTATGATTGCAGGGGCTTGCAAAATAGAAGACTTTTAATAACAACAGCTGAAAGACATTGTAGGGAGAAGGGGCATGCCGAAGGGGGTTATGAATATCGTCCCCTGGTAAGAGGTCGTTATTCAATTTTCAATATATTCACTCTAATAATCATCATGTCATGAATTTCAGTCAAATGTCTTTTTTTTTACTATATGTTCTATACAGACTAATTTTTCTACGTTGTTTGTAAATTTATAGACAATGCCCCCAAAATGTCGCCCTCCGGAGAGTTATTTGCCAAGTACTAGCAGAAATACTCATTCACAGCCTGATGAACTTCTACATCAGAATATTCGAGATGATCAAGTAGTTATTTCTGATGATATGGATGTAGATAACATTAGTGATACAAATTAGGAAGATGAGATACATAGATTGATCCAAGACACATTTGCTCCAATGGATGAGGACAACAGGATGATAGTCATGATGTTGATCCTCTACTCGAGAAGTCACATCAACCTCTTTATGCTCTTTATGAAGGCTAAAAAACAAATCTTTTATCTGCTATATTGTTGTTAGTGAACTTGAAGGTTTTGAATGGTTTATCAAACACCTGTCTGACATAGATACTAAGGTATGTAATTTGTTAATTATTTTTGTCTGCATGTTCACAATATCTATTGAAAGGGTTGACTTTTTTCCTATATTGTTGCTATTGTTATCTAATTTGTAAAGTTTGGATGCGATATTGATGATTAATATTGTTTTCATTGATTTATTCTTTTTAATTTTGTAGATTGTTAGGTGAGTTTATATTACCAACTTCAAATATTTTACCGCGCACATATCGAGAGATATATGTCATTATGAAAGCATTTGGAATGGAGTATCAAGCTAGTGATGCATGTCCTAATGATCATATCATATACTATGGACAATATGCATTAGAAACTGAATGCCCACAATGTCAAACAAGTAGGTATCGAACCGATAAAGTGACAAAAAAGTTGCCTCAAAAAGTTCTTCGTTATATTCCGATAATTCCATGTTTCCAGCGGTTTTTCAGGTGTCAAAGTATAGCACAATTTATGGATTTCCATGCAAAGAACAGAAGTCGCGACGATGTTCTTCGAATGCCTGCAGATGGTTCTGCATTGAGGTACATTGAAGAAAAGTGGCCAATTTTTAAAGAAGATCCTCGTAATGTTAAACTTTCTTTGGCAGCTGACGGTGTCAATCCATTTGGAGAGCTTCGTTCTACCTACTCAGTGTGGCCTGTTTTTTTTATAAATAATAACCTTCCTCCTTGGATGTCGATCAAGAGAGTGCACACAATGTTGGCAATGATTGTTCCAGGTATTTAATTAATATGTAATTTTTTACTTGAAAGTCTGATCACTAAATATTTCATTGATTTGTTTCGTGCATGATAATTATGTCTTTTATATATAATGACATATAGGCGCTAAATATAATTAATCATGTATGTTGGACCAATTAGACAAGTACCAGGTTAAAGATATGAACGTATATCTTGAGCCTCTTATCGATGAGTTGTTGAAGTTATGGGTTGGCGTCACTATGTATGATATTTCTAGACCAATAGGGCAAAGACAATTTCAATTCCATGGAATACTTGCATTTACAATTCATGATGCTCCTGGGTTAACACATTTTTGTGGTATGTTGTTACTTTCTTTGTTCCTTAATATTTTATACATCTATTGATAATATCATGCATTATTTTAAATTGTAATTCTAATTTGCTACACCAATTCATATAAAGAAAAAATTGGAAAGATTTGTAGTGACATCCAAGAAGCTAATCACGCATTGCAAAGTGTGATCGTTAATTCTAATGGCGATGGCCGTCAATAGAATATTAGTCTTCATTGGTGCTTGACGGAGCAACAAAGCAATATTGTAAAAGAGGTCATAAAAAAAATCATGTTTCCGATGGGTTTTTCGTCAAACATAAAGAATATCTTAACGAAAAAAGGTGATTTTGTTGGGGTTAAAACACATGATTGGCATACATTCATTAAGGTAATCATGAGTCTATAATATATTTCATTATCGGTATGCACTGTTTTATTAATTTTATTCTCTTATTTTGAAATAAATATTAATAATTATGTGTTTTTTGATACAGTATGTTCTACCTTTATCTCTCCCAGATGACTTTGACAACAACATAAAACATATTATTTATGTTCTTGGAAAATACATGAGGTAAGTAATGTTTTACTTGGAAAATGTACTTGGTCTGTGGTTTGTAGCGGAACTTATTGACATATTATGTTTTTCCCGCAAATATTATATATGCCTTGATATATTTTTTTATTGCATCATTTGTAGGTGGCTTTCATCAAAAGAAATCCATAAAGAAGATATAAGGCATTGGAAGAGATAAATTCCCCGACTAATGTGTGAAATGCAACAGTATCTACCTCCAACATTTTTCAATGCACAAGAACACTACCTCATACACCAAGTTAAGGAGATTGAATTATGTGGACTAGTACACACAAGGTCGATGTGGATGGTGGAGAGGCAGTTGAAGTCATTGAAGGATTTTGTTAGACAAAGAGCGCATCCCGAGGGTTCTCTGGTTGAAGGATATATGGTATATCAATGCATGTTGTACATTAGTGAATATCTACCTAAATTAGCAGAAAATATGAATGTGCCTCGCATTTGGCATATCGACTCCATCAACAAATTTGAAGGGGAGGTCCTATTGGGGAGAGGTACATTGAGGACTGTGAAAGGTAATCATTATTATACGTTGTTGAATTAATATGTTACACATTTATTTTTTCCAATTTTATATTATCATACTGTTTTTTAACTCTTTTTAATAATTATGCATTTTCAACTACATTAAACTATGTGCCTTTAATCATATCTAATTAATGATATTGAATTGTTATTTTATCCTATAGTTGGTCGAGTGTGGGATGCTTTACATACATTGCAAACAACCTTGATTGGATGGAGCATTGGATAAAATATTGTGAAGAATTCTTTGGTAGGTTATCATGGGAAGGGGTCAGTAACATGGTAAAAATAGCTCATCGTCTTCGACTTCAAATTCCTGAACTTACGTAGTAAAGGGAAGTTGATTTAGCCTATGGTTTAAAAGATAAAAAGGAAAGTAAATTGTTTACCCACATTTTTCTAGTTACTTCGATCCATTTTTCCAATTACAATTTGTTTGTTTAAGTTTTCAATTATATTTAGTAACTCCTATATGACGTTTATTAATTCACAATGTAATTTTAACCTGTTCTCAATGTTGCAGTTGAAACATCACAAGGATATGTGGTGTAATGGTCATAAATTTCGTATCAAAAAGTTGGATGATAATAGGAAAACCTCGGATTGTGGGATAACTGCAATGTTTAAGGTCACCAATGTTTCCTCTAGAAGTGATAGACATCCAAAAGAAACCGAGAATAGGTACTATGGGCATTTGGAGGACATTATTGAGTGTGATTTTAATTCCTTTAAAATAGTTTTGTTTGAGGTGAAGCGGTACAGGATACGAATGCATGAACGTGATCCTGAAAGAACTGTTATTGAGCATGTTAATGGATTTACCATGGTTAATACAAGGGCATTTGAACCGGGTACAAAGCCTTATGTTCTTCCAAGTCAATGTGAGCAAGTCTACTACTCTGAGGTACCAGATAAAGCAGGTTGGTCATTCGTTGTTCGATACGATCCAAGAGGAAGACCAGTAAAGTATAATCATGTACTAGATGATGAAGATAATCATGAAGAAGAAGAAGATGATGATGATTCAGATCAGGCTGCAATCGATGTGTTAGATGAAGAAGTTGAAGAGGTTGATCATGCAAATGTAGCAGACAATGATCTCATTGATGATATGGATGACTATATTAGCGAAGATGACTTTGATGCTGATGATGATGTGAATGATCCTTTCATCAATATCTATTCAGAACCAGATCCTGATACAGATGTTGATTTGGATGAAGAAGAAGATGAATGATATTTAATTGTTGAAAAGTAGAGGTACGCAATGTTTTTAGGTTAATGTAAATGCACTCACCATATGTTCATTTTGTTCATTAACTTGGTTATATTTGAAAATTAGTTTTCTAATCTAATTATGTTCTACATGTGCAGTATCGTGGGTGTTCCTGGAGGTTGTAGTGGTAATGGTTTGAATCGAACATGTGTCAATTAAGCAAGATACAAAATGAAGTTATAATATTTATGTGTTAATTTCTGGGTTATTTCATATTAGAACAATTATCATAAGTTTTATACAAATGGATTGGTAACTTAAATTGTTACAATTGTTATTACTCAATAGCTATTATGTTATTCTATGTTAGTTAGTTATTTTGATCTTGCTAAACAAAAATGATAATCAACAATATATTTTTTATGATTCTTAAACTAATAGTCATTACTAACAATATCATTTTTGCGTTTCATTTTTAATAAGATGTTTGTTCTTCCGTATCAAAGTACATGGACTTCTTAAAATCCATCACATATTAATGTCCTTTGATCGTGATCCATTATGTGATGGCAATTAGGCCTTGTGTTAACTCATTTCTAATAGAATGGGTTAAGTGACTAATTACATTTTTCTTCATAAACAAGAAAAAGAAGCAAGTCACCTGGTGAATGGGCACTGCAAATAATTTTTTATTTATCATTTTTATTAACCAAGTTTTTATAAAAACACATTATGGATTTCATTTATATGTTTTACTAAGTATTTAAAAGTTGTTCTCCTACTATCAACGCCCTTTTTATAAATTAATATAAATGTCTTTTAGGAGAACCACTTTTAGTACTTTAGAGTAACAATGCCTTACACTTTGGTTAGTACCAAAGCTTGAAACAAGATTTTTATATCCTCCTTCAATTGGAAGAGAAGGACAATTCCAACTAGACTCTACATGGCCTCAATATGAACCTTGTCTAAGAAGTGAACTTAAATGTAATAAAGGTGATTTTCAGGCTTTCATTGGAAACATAAAAAACCTATTTTGAAAGGTGTTATATCCTTGTTGGTCTTTCTAAGCTAGTTTTCTTGTTGATCGTTCTAAGAAGCACAATAGCCAAGTTGATAACTAGACACTTCATTGATGGGATGGAAGTTCTAATGTCCTTGAATCTTGCATGTCAAAATTTCATGAATAAATTTGGGGAGAAGGAAGAGGTACTTGACACCTTGCAAAAAGATATGCAACACTCTTTTGATGTGACTTCTTCCTATGCTTTGTTGGCCATTCATAAGTTGTGTTCTCCTAAGTTTGAGAATCATACTGAAGGATTTGTTTTCAAATTGATTTGTAGCTAGATGGATTTTATCGATGGTAGGGTTGGGTAAGCATGTAAAGTGAATTGCCACTCCTATTGTGGCTGAGATGAGACTAATGCAGGTAGGCCTTCGATATTTTGAGAATTCATCACTATTTGTAATTCCCCTTAATCAATCAACCACTTTTGTTTCATGAGAACTAGATCTTGCATCGTCTAATGATGCCTTTTGCAAATATGTCGACACTTGGATCCACTTCATCGGAATCAAATAGTACACTTTTTGTTCATCTAGTACTATATCATTCTTCAATGTCTACATCTCAATGGTCTAAACATCCCAATCATTATGATGGAGCACTTGTTGAGCCAATTTGACTAGCATGATCCTATCATCACAATCTTAGTTTGTATGCATGAAGAAACCTTGTTGATATTTGACACTCTTGCATTACTAGGATCTTTGTTCAATAAACTTTAACTTTAACATTACTAGGATTATTGTCATGTTTAATTGACTAAATTTGTATTACATCTTATGCAAGTGAAATCATTGTAATTTAATTAATATGATTATAATGAAATCATTGTAATTTAATTAATATGATTGTAATTTAATTAATGTATATTATAATTTAAGTAATATGATATTATTATTTTTTAAACATCAAACCAAACAAAACCGAAACGTCATACCTGTCCCCGTCATTGCTCTGTTGCTCTGGTTCGATGGCCCTCTGTTGCTCTAGTTCGACGGCACCCACTGCATGCAACTGGCTACAATTCGGTGTCCTCCTTCACTGTGCAACTTTCACTGTGCAATTGCTACAAGGGCTATTGAAGTTGGTTTCGTGTGCTCCGGCCGTGTCTTCATATCCCCGCAGACCCTCAATGGCAACCGTAAGTGGATTCTCATTCACCATATTTGCAGTAATGGAACTCAAATTTGTCTAAAAAACAATGCTGGAGATAGAGCTAGTATTGGTAGACCCTAAATGGTTGCTTGTGTTGATTGCTGAGATAGGGTTTTTCCCTCTATCCCTATGAAAGCTCGTATGGTATTGCTAGAAGGAGATTTGCAATGTATTTGCAGAGTTAGGGGTTGTCCCTTGTTTTAATTTCTAAGTATTTTGTTGTAAGTATTTGTCAAGTTAGGGTTTGTCTTGTGTTATGAAGGAGGTGGCATAACAATTCTGCACCTGGTTTCGGTTGCTTAGTGTGTGGTATCGTCTACTACCAACTATAGATATTGGGAGTGCTTTGGTGGGATTTTTTCTCTATTATGTGGTAACAAACTATAACAGTAGCCACCTAACGAATGAGGCAGATCCATGTACATGGTTCTCCTACCACTTGCCTTTGCATCCCCTCTGGGAGGTCCTCAATCATGGACTTCGGAACCCCAAAGTTTAACCCCTCAAGGTTTTGCTGAAAATACTGAAGTAATTGCTCCACCTCTCCAAAACATCAGTTATGGCGCATGAGTTGGGAGAGACTCACTGGTCGTACTGGTCTTGCATATACAACATCTAAAAAAATTGTTACTTTTTTCATGCCAAAATATTATTTACCTTTCGTTGAAAAAAATTGTGACAAAATATAAAAAATGATTTAAATAAAAAATACAAATTGTCTTACCCATGAAGCCCCACTGCTCATTGGGAGGGAGTGGAAGATTAACATCACAGTTGTATTCCATCCCAACATAGGGGAAATCCTCTATCATTGAAAACTAACAGTACCACCAATCAAATAACACATCATCAAATGCATGTGTTGTGTTCCCTCCTCCTAAGTGGTAAATCATGTCTTCTCCTTGGAGAATCCTAGGCTGCATAGGTCTAGGAGGGTCGAGACTTGTGCAAGCACACATCACATAAGCCTCTCAAGGAAGAATGATACTAATATGCTTCCATACTTGAAGTTTTTTTGTTTCCCTATTTTGCACTCTGTAAGTTGGGTCTTCATGTTCGGTGAGACGGGTTATTCGGGTAAGCTGGGTAGGACCGGTAAGTAAGAGTCATATTTTATGATCTTTCCTTCTTCTTGAGAGTCAAGTTCCAAAAATCCATTCTTCTCTCATTAACTTAGATTGGTCTTCTATCTAAGTAAGCCTTCTCTTTGAAGAAGATTGGCTTTCACTTCAATAATTCCGCGTTCAAAGCTAGAACGTTAAGTCTTTAATACAAAGAATTATCTTCACGTAAGCACATATCCTCATTCTTTCAAGTAAGTGAGCAGCATCCATTCTTTCAAGTGAGCATCCTTTAAGTATCTTTCAAAAAGATATGGTCTATTCTCTTATATTTCCTCAGAAGAGTTGGGTCTTTAGTCAGATTCAGGTGAGGCCATCTCTATCTACTACAAGCACTACTAGCTCCTGGGATTGGATATTAAACTAGAGGTGTTACTGGCCTCCTCTTAACTCTCACCCACAACCTAGTGGATCTATAAATTCTGGAACTCACCTTAGTAAACTAGTACTACAACCAAATTTAGAAGTGTTGGATATGCATCTCGATAAGTGCACCAATAAAATATCATGGGTCTCAATCACTCCATAATATAAAACATATATGCTTGGGATGCCTAATTTAAAGCAGGTGAGCCTACCACTCATGCAATAGTCAACATGAGTACCTTCAAAGGTAAAGTATCTATGTTGGTGATCAAAATATGGATCTTGATCTTTATAGTACCTATGGAGTAGCAAGTGTCCACATACCCTTGTACTCTGAGCACCAGTCCACCCTTTCCACCTCCTTTTAGTTTAACTAAAAATCCTCACCGAGATAGTCCAGTGATGAAGTATAGATAATCTAATGTTGGGAATTTGGTAGAATTTGAGCAACCTGTAATTGCATCATTTTCTTTTGGGATTTCATGTTGGGAATTTGGTAGAATTTGAGCAACCTGTAATTGTGAAGGGAATCCAACGTGTATTCATATTCAAGTGCAACACTATCCTCATCCAACTATTGATATTTGTATTGGATAACTGTTTATGTTACTAGTTATGGATATTTGTATCGGATAACTGTTTATGTAACTGGTTATGTTACTAGTATTATATAATCAATAATTTCAGCATATGTTGAATGATATGTTGGAGATTTGGACCGATTATGAATTCATGGTATATTCCATATGGCTTTGTTATTCGTTATTGGTTATTGAGGGAAAAACCATATCTCTGATATGTCAACAATTATTGTAGGTTGATTGCCTTGGACTAGAGTCTCCCCACTAGTCTATATGTAATCATAATTCCCAACATCAACCAGCTGAACATCTATGAAAACACTATTCTCAACATCAACATCTACAGATGTTAATTATTCATTTCTAATAGTAGGTTCAACACCTATAGTAAGACTGTAAGATACCATAGCCCCAGTTTCAACAGGAAACTCATTATTAGCATGCAATTCCAACTCAAATGATGGAAATTCATGAACTTCATCAGGTGTACATTATGTTCGCAAAAGCAAACTCTTGTCATTCTTAGCATCTACAACACTCTTGTCTCCATCAACATCTACAAATTCTCTCTTGTTACTTGTAGTAGTAATTTCAGCACCTGGAGGGATACTGTAAACTGAAGTGGGTCCAGTATCAGCGGGCAAGCCATTATTAGATGAAAACTCTAATAATTGACTTATTAGGAGCCCATGCTATGGTTGTCCTTTACTATTTATAGTTGCACACTATTTATTGGGTGTTATTCATGGTTTGGTTGTTTCCAAAACTTATATCTCTTGTTGATTTCACTTAAATTAAGGCTTAAATTGTCAAGGATTTTAACATTAGTCTTAAAGACAAAAAGGCAGATTTACTGCTCATGGAGTTGTTATAATGCATGATTTTCTATGGTTTTTGCTCTATAGAGCACATCACCATGCTCCCGAGTGTATAGTATTCCCCACACATTTGATTGCAACTAACACATTGCTCCCGAGTGTTGTTATTTAATTATTTATCCTAATGGTGTCAATGACCTCTATGATTTTGACTATCAGGTGTTGAGGTGGCATCCTTCGGTTGTTTGTTTTCCTGGGAGACTACATTGCTCCCCTTATTTGGCATATTTTGTACTTATTTGGAGGCATAGAAAACTTTTTAACAATATATTAAAAAGGTCATTGATACCATTAGGATAAATAATTAAATAACAACATTCGGGAGGAAATCAGCCTTGGTAAACTCACTCGTTCACTCACTCATGTCATGCACTCATTGCTTACCTTTGCAAGGTGATGAGTGATGACTGACGACTACGAGGTACTAGCCACTGTGATTTGACTCTGAATCTTGATTCACCTCGGGCTTATATCTAAGGTGTTTTAATGTGTCAATGACTATGGTTGTGACATTAGAGAACCACTACAAGGCCCAAAACAAGGCCAACTAGAACCACAAACCAAGAAGAGGTTGATTTATGCATTGACATAGAGAGGTGTCACTAGGCACACAATATGGAGAAACAATGAGTTAGGAAAAACATTTGCACCAAATTACCACAATGGTTACTAATAAGAGAATATTTTGACACGGATGAATGCTGTTAATTTTTAACAAGCGAGCCTCGTGCAAGCGAGCATGAGGTAAGCAAGAGTAGAAGGTCAAAGCGGAATCCAGTGGGCCCATAACCCACAAGTAAACATGAAAATCTCTGCTTGGACCGATGGAAAACATCAGATCTATACTATTGATGATAATATGATGTGGTTGGATTATATGCAAGACTGGAAACCTAGGTGGGAGTTGAGACATACCGAAGTGTTAGATGCTAACTTACAGGGATCTGATGCTTTTATTAGACTAGTGCCAGAACTCAGAAGAATGCCTATGGGATCTAGTATTGTACCAGAGATGATTTACAACAACTCCCTGAGAAAAGCAGTCGATGCAAGCAATTGGTTAACAAACCTCTACCATGATCTTACCTTAATCTCCACAGAGGTCTCTCCACCTCACCCCGGGCTACGACTAGACCAACAATACTACTGTATTAACCGGATATGTTCTTTGCAACCATGGCCACATCAAGATGCTAGTCTTCGGTTTCCAAGTACTACACACACTTATGAAAAATATACAAAATTATGGTGGAAATTCTTGAGAAAAGAAAATACAGATAAAACATATTATACCATGCTAAAGTTTGGACTTCAAATTCCACAAATCTATGAGGATCCTGCATTTTACGTCCCTGATTGGACGAGAAACTGGTGGCAGTCATTCGGCATCAACCTGACAGCATTAGAACCAGTTTTTATTTATAATCTAAAACGGGAAGTTGGAGAATCTCTCGAACAGGTCAAAGATATTTTGCAGACAAAGATTACTGAGGATCAAATACTTGCATACTACGTTAAATACAAAGAACAATGGCTTGTCAAAACCCGCATAGACGTCCACATGCATCATAATAGACACGTGGTTCGGAGGTCTATTTATTTAAAGGCATGGCGCACAGAATCAAACGTCTTTCGAGAAATATATGGTCCCCCATACTCCGATGAATTGTAAATATCTCAAAAGTATTTGGCTATGAGTGGGGCCTGTCTATTCAGATTGTCATAAAGATTGAAAAGAAAGTCATAAAAACTTTTAGGTCTTACTTTTGAAAGTCATAAAAAAATTTAGATGTTGCAAGGTTAGCCGGTGAGAATTTGAAATATACCGGGGCCCAATATAGGGAAAGATTGCAAGCTGACCTCGGGCATGAGCGCCCTCCCATGGTTCCTGAGAAAGAGTGGAAGGCACTCATAGATGATGCAAAGGAGAACTTGCAAAAAAGACAAGGAAAACAACCACAGCCTGGTAAAGCAAGGTACAACATATATCATCTTTTTACTGAAATAAGCTCAATTATTTTTTTCTTTTTTGTTTTAAGTAAGATTTTTTATATCTAAGGTTTTTGAAAATTTTCATATATAGGCTACCTGACACCTCCAAAGCAACCAAGGCTAGAATGGAAAATCACGGGCAACATAGACTGGTCCAGGGTGGCTATAGAAAACTAAAAGCAAGAATCGTAAGTATTAAATGATTAATAGTTGGGAATATTTATTTAACAGTACCGAACAAATATCTGATTTTGATACTGGAAATTTTAAAATGTGTTATCATGCATTGCAGGGAAATACGTTCCAAGTTTCTACCACCGAGGAAGACCTAAAGCTTGGTTTCAAGTTTGGTTTTAAAAGTGTGGTTGAACATTGGAAGCTTGGGGCAGACTCCAATCTCCCCAATGACGCAAATGCAGGTATATCACCAATTGTAGTATATTATTAAAGTCTATTCAGTACTTCTGATTATATCACCCATAACTAAAAATTTATGTTTGTTTTTAAGCAACAATGCAACCGCAACAATGAATCTGGCGGTACTCAGCAAGTAGAAGTTGATGTTGGGGTGAACATGTCCCATGATAGTGTGGAGCATAGTGTCCATTCTGGTATGTATGCTTTGGAAATAGAAATATCTACTGTGAATAGATATATATATTTCCTGACGTATACTTATAAATTTTCTTCTTTCAATGGAAGACCATGCAGCTCAGGAGCATGAACTACAAGAGGAAGCAACTATACCTCCAATTAACACCCCAGTTGTCACATCTACAGAGACTGGTAAAGAGAAATATTGTAATTTTAGTCAAAATAATGAAATATTTATTTCAATAATAATTCAATGTCATATATATATGCTCATTTCCATTGTTGCAGTTCACACCCCTACAGAACCGCCTCCACACCCTGCTCAGCGACGTACAAGAAGTGGCATAAATGAGGTCATGGAAACACAAACAATAATAGGATATATCGCAGTAAATACTGCGCCAATTGATGATTGTGATACCGTACTCGCAAGTTTTTTCAATGCAAAAAAACAGAAATCAACGAAAAAGTAGATGCAACATAAATTCATGGCCTGTATTTTGATGGATATCGATGTTGTTAGTATGAAACATTGTTAGTATGTAACATAGATAACTTTTATTTGGTATAGTTACGAGGTACTTATCTTTTATGTGATGCTCTTAGGAATTTTCCCATTTATATCTTTCATTTTCTTAGAATTTGAATTTTAAATTTAAATGTCATCACAAGTCATTGTAATTACTGCTTGTATGCTTGTATGCTTGTATTCTTGTTTATAATTACTGCCCATTACATCTCGAGGACCAACTTCAGCACAGGGACCACAGAAGAGTGTTGAAGTTGATAGAGATCAAATTTATGTTGTAAAATATTTTACTGTTGCTTTGGCACTATTCAGAAATAGTACCACACTTCAGATCTGATTTTTGGTTAAATGTTGGCGTGGAGATCTTCAACTATACCTCTCTTATTGTTATATGATCAATATGTTTATTTTATTAACTGTTACTGAAAGAGATGAAAATTTTGTTATAAAATGTTTTACTGTTGCTTTAGCACTATTCAGAAATAGTACCATTTTATCATGCAGCTGTAGAATTGTTATGTTACTGTACCTCTCTTCCATCCGTGTGCTAAATTGTTGTAGTATGTGGACTGTGTTAACCTGTTTGAGATATGTACTTAACTTTTCCTCTCTCTCGAGGTACTTTCATGTTATAATTTGATTACTGCCCATTACATCTCGAGGACCAACTTCAACACATGGA
This sequence comes from Larix kaempferi, assembly GCA_027924585.1. Classification (NCBI taxonomy): domain Eukaryota; kingdom Viridiplantae; phylum Streptophyta; class Pinopsida; order Pinales; family Pinaceae; genus Larix; species Larix kaempferi. Next base: position 33,857,308 of record BSBM01000001.1, on the reverse strand, counting down.
CCACAGAGGACTACTGAAGTTGATAGAGATCAAAATTATGTTATAAAATCTTTTACTATTGCTTTAGCACTAGAGAGAAATGAGGGATATTTTTATTTGGCATCCCACCACCCTTCCTTATACTGTGATGATGAACTTTCAGGTTATATTGGACGGCTGTACATTTGAGAGAGATATGACTAGTTGTACCTTCCCCACCTTGATTGAGCTATGATTGGTCTTGTGGTACCTTATCTTTCACTTGTGTTTAATGGGGTCATTTACCCTTCTTGAGTAACTTTTTTAAAACCACCTTGTTGAAGTTTTGCTCTTATAGAGTACTATGGTTGTTTGGCCACATTTGGAGCATACCCTTGGTTCTAAGGATCATGGGTCTTCTACTACCCACACCTATGTTATGACCATTGTTTATATTTTCTTATTTTATGACCATTGTTTATATTTGTACCCACACTTCAGATCTGATTTTTGGTTTAATGTTTATTTGTACTTATATGATCAATATGTTTATTTTATTACCTGTTACTGATTGAGTTATTAAATACTTGTTGTACCTTCCCCACCTTGATTGAGTTATTATTGGACTTGTGGTACCTTGTCTTTGACTTGTGGTTAATGCGGTCATTTACTCTCCTTCATTTTTTTATACCACCTTGTTGAATTTTTGGTCTTATAGAGTACTTGACTTTGATCACCTGTGATTAGTTGTGGTGTGCTGATAATCACTTCTCTTCTGCTGAGACTTGGTTGAAGTTTATAATTTTTGTGACTTTATTTATGTTGAGTTATGTACTGTGCTTGACTATCATTGACCTAATCAACTCCAGTCATTTCTCTCTCTCTGGTTTGTACACACCCTCTTGTAGGGTCAGCTGGTTCCTAGAGAAGACTGGCCTCTCCGAGGCACAAACAGTCTTTTCTGAAAGTAACACTTTTGAGTATATTTTCAAGAATGGTTTCACACCCAGGTTGGTATCTTCGACTATATCTCCCTTGTTTGTTAGTAGTTGTTGATCGAAGCAAACATTAGCAGTCACCTACAGGACTTATTCTACACTATTGAGTATTCACTACTTCATTAATATCAAATTGTGGTATTTTATGAACAATATGGGCATTGTGGTCTTTTACAAATTGCAAGCTACAGAAATTCTGGTGGTTACCGAAAGTTGGAGTTTCTTTGGAAATTCTGGTGGATATTATTTCCATAAAAATCTTGTTATTGTAATATCTTTATAATTGGCTTCTTTGACTGCTAGTTTAGATTGATCTATGTTTATATGATATTAGTGCATGCTTGTTTCCACTTGTTGTACATGGTTTTGCAGTCAGAGATCTGAAGAGTGAAGACCAAGAGCTACATCAAGCAAGGAGATAGTACTACGTTCATAAGGTGAGTTATCTTCTGAAATCCTTTGCAATTTGATCAATCTAGGAAAGTAGTTTGTATTGTGTACTTCTTTTGTTCTAGATCCGAACCATTTGGATTAGGGAGATCGGTTAGTTCTACCCAAAAGATAAGAGGAGGTGCTACCAACAAAGGACTGTTAAAATAAGGATATTCCCCCCCCCTTAGGCAATAAATTAGGACAATCACAGAAATGTCAAGAATACAAATCAGGCATTTTTATGAGGCCACCTAAAAAACTCAATGGTGATTTCACTTTTCTTGTTTTTGCAACAGTAATTGCATGTGTAGGGATAGTGATTTAGCAATCATAAAAATATGGATTAAGGTTTTCAAGATTAGAAGGACCAAAAATATTGTATTAATAAAAATGATTATATAGCTCAACCTCATGCAAATTCAGTACTTAAGTGAAGGTAGTCAGAATTGGTCATTTATAAGAGCCGAATTCACCAAGTGTATATGAATGCTCAACTCAAATCTGGTTTGAATGTCACAATAATAAACAAGGTGTTTCTTTTGAAGTGTATTTGCATACATAGGACCTGTCCCGATAAACATTAATAATAAGATGTCAATAAGATAGGTGATTAAAGTGTCCGAAAAGAAGCTCAACGCTTATCCCAAAGAAGTAGAAGTTATGAGTGTAATAGAGAACAAAAGAGTTGAATTTGAAAGGTATAGTAGCCCACCAAAAGTTCCAAGTTTACAAATATAACAAGGTAACTCTCATGATTGTGGTATTTACTTGAAAGGGCGATTTTACCTATGGAGTATCTTTTACATTAGCTAAGATGACTATCTTTTATACAAACTCAGAAATTGTCTCAATGAGTAATGAAAAACAGTGAGGTATTAATGTTATAAGAAATCTTCAATCCTTTAAAGAAATACAGAAATTCTTAGGTGACAATTGAGGCTACCAATTCATCTAGGAAACTGAGTTGAATAGGGTAACTTATTTGAGTTCTTAATCAAGAAATTTTTTGAATGGCTAAGTGAGAAAGAATATTTTTCAATGTTGTTGATTGTAAATCTGGGATCTGAATAACAGAACATGAGTACACATCTCTGGAAGAAATAACTGAATTAATTTTTCTAATAGTTACATTTTCCTGCCTCGTCTGTTTACGACTGGTTACTTCCAAAATCCCTTTATTCCTCTCAAATGACATTTAGAATTATTTTGTTTTCTAGACTTTTTCTCTATGCTTTTATTTACCTCACATGTTGCATCCATATCCATTTCCTTTATTGTCGAGGTGTCACTATTGACTTATTTATCCTGGATTTTATCCTCTTTAGCAAGCATAATTGTTGATACAAATATATCACTGTGATGCATATACTTATCAAGAATAACCTTTTCTAGTGTATCGCGAATTGGAGAACCAACTACAAAAATTTTCAATATCACAATGTTTGTAATATATTTTTTTTTGGTTAAACTATATTTGCATTAGGTGGAGACATTGGAACTCCAAGGATATACTACACCTATCATGGGGCTTGGGAATCAACTATTCTCAGTGATAAGACATTTGAAACTAGATCACTCTAGGTATCATCACCTAATTGATGGGGCATATGATGTTCCTTAGATTCCTTTTTCTAATTTTTCATATGGAGATGCAATATATGTTATCTGAAATTTAAACATTGGAAAACATAACTGTCTCAGCAACTCCCCAAACATCATATGGTTGATGTTCCCAAACTACATATTGTTGATGCACAAATGCAAACATCTAACTGTGTTTAATATTGTCATCTAATTGGATTGTTGTCACAAATTTACTCCTATTGGAGCCTGCTGAGTCCTCAAGTGTAAGAGACTTTCCACCATTGAACCTTGAGGTGAGGGAATTTGTTGTAGAATCTTAGCATTCATTATAAATGGATCATGAGGTTTCCTAAACATAATATGGTGTATAGATGCATTTACCAAGGCTCTAGATGCATGTGCTCGTTCATAATATGTTTCTTAAAGATGCTGATGAAATAATTGTTCCAAGACCTGAGGTATCAGTTGTTTCTATTGCTCCTTGTTTTTTCCAATGAAGCATCAAAATCAGATCCAACATAGACAGACACCTGGGGTGGCAATAAAGCCTGAGAATGTAGCTGAAGTTGAGAAAATAATAGTTTTTGTTTTTGCTTATTTTGTATTAAATTTAAATCCAAATCATTTTGGGAGAGGCTAGAGGGAAAAGGTTGTTCAAACGACATTCTACTATAGATATTTTTAGAGGGCATTGACATTAAATGTTGCATAAGTGGTTGTTGTTTACTTCGATGTTGGAACTATAATCCTATTTGAACATGAAAAAATAGTTGTAGTTTATTACCATAGGTTATGTATCTCTTGTTGACCATAGATAGGGAAAAATTTTGAAAGAGATTTCTTCCATTTCAAAGAAGGGTATGGAGACTTCCAGTCTCGTGACATAGTTCATTTCCAACCCACCATCTATTCCAACTGACAAAGACCCCCCTGGACTAATCCCTTGAAATCCACATGGCCCTCTTATAAAAGAAATTTGGTGATCAAAAGAATTATTTAAAAAATTTACATTGGCATATACTTTTTTCAGAAGTTATTGACTGCAACACTTTTCATTTGCATGCCCCCTGGACTAATCCCATGAAATACACATGGCCCTCTTATAAAAGAAATATGGTGATCAAAAGAATTGTTTAAAATATTTACATTGGCATATACTTTTTCAGAAGTTATTGACTGCAACACTTTTCATTTGCATGCAAAAAAAATATGAAATTATAACAATTATGAAACTAAAAGTATAAAACTAGAACTAATTAGTAATAACAATTCCTATGGCATTTGGAGGTTTCAAAACAATCCAAATTATCAATTACTTTATATATCAAAGAAAACAACCTTATTTAAGGTTAAAAGATTCCATGGGATGACTATTGAAAGTTCCACTAATAAGAGATTCCATAAAAAAAAATCTCAACTCCTGTTGTCTCCCTTGTATCTTTTTGTTACTTCATAGAAATCTTACCAAAACTACCAATAATATTAGCTTGCATATTTCCATGTCTTCCAAATTGATTTCTAATTGTTAAATTTGCAATGTCCCCTTGTTTCGAGGTACCAAACACTAGAGGATCTCTTTCTTTCATCCATAGGTGTGGCATGAAATATCCCAGTGAAAAGAAAGGAGAGTTTACTGAGGCATTAGCTAGACAAACTAGAAAATATATGGAAAAATATCTAGCTTCAAACCAACAAATCACAATATTAGTTGAAAATGGATCCTAAATATCACTTTGTGTCCAAAATGGAAACCCAAGAACTAGCTTGACAATGTCTTTTTTATTACCAAATCACAATTGGAATTTGGAACATCCTCTTTGTTATCTCAGTACATAACTACCCTAACATATCCTCTTATGGGTAATGTTGTAAGCAAATTGCCTTGTTCCCAGACAAGTAAATCTATAACATATTTAATTTTCAGCAATATCCCTATGTTTTTTTATTAAAATTGAAATTGATAGATATTTTACAGCTTGCATGTCCCCATGATAGTCACTACCTCCTCTGAATCCTAGCAATGTAAATTTGTTGTTGCAGTGTTTTGCTAGGACCAAAAACATTTATGGGCTTCTAGACTTGTTTAAGAATTTATGTGATATGGCATTGCCCCAAGATATTATTTATTCCTGATGCAATTCAGTGTTATATATCCTCACATGCAACAAGGATAATGGCAACCTTTCAATTGCTTGATAGGTTGAAGCTCTCTGTGTAGAGACAACAACACTACTCTTCAGGATAGAGGTACATCATTTTATTTTCTCTACAGAATATTCTATTCATGGCTATTGTTCTTTTGAATGTTTGTTCATTAGTTACATGGTATTAGTTTACTTGAAAATAGTTAGTTTTATTTGAATTTTGGAGTTCAAATATATCATCATGGAATTTCAACATGTAACAACAAGAATTTGCATAGTCAAGCATATCAAAATGAAATAAGTCTTTGGTCCTATTGGATTCAGTTCAATTGATTATGACTTAGATTTTGGGTTGGCCAGATCATATGGTTATAGGAGCGAATAAATTAATGAGCACAAAGAATTTGGAGGATGCACTATAACTGTATGCTGAGAGAATAGATCCCATATCTACCTTTCATAACTGTTTATGGTTGTAGGTGGCTTGTTTAGTGCTTAGAACTTCATTTGAATGCTGGAATAAGGCACATGAATTTCAACCCATAATATGTACTAATGTGTCCTACTCTAGCTAGTATTTTATAGAGCCTGTGGTACATTTGTGCATGTTTTTGTCATCCTTCCTTTTAGGGAAACTTTGCAAATATGGTTGCAATTGTAGGCAAAGTATGAGTGAGAGAATTTCAAACTCACTTCATATTACTTGGTTGAAATTAACTTGATACAATGTGCATATTTATAGCACATAATAGGCCTCCTAGGCATCAATCATGGCTAATCTTTCACAACCATCTGCACATAATTAGCCCCGCGATACAAATATTAGCAACTTTTGGACCTTTTACAATTGCATGTGCCTCGCTACTTTTCTCACATGGATGAGAAGACAAGTGTCTGAAGATATTTGCCAACAACTCATGAATAACCTCCACTTCCACTAGCCATATGGTGACTCCTTAATAACTTCAACTATCAAGTCACAATCATCCTTTTGGGTGAGTCTTCAATACTGGTCCAATCAATCCCCAGCTACTTTCCTTGATCGTCATCATCCTTGGTTTTTCTTCAATATTCATTTTGTACCTACAAAACATCAACATTTGGTGATGTTCATATATATAAAAACAACCATCCACCGAGATAAATGGGTTCCTAGTCATTGTAACCCAATTTTACAGGAAACCTTTTCACTTATATGGTTCCCTAAATTGTTCGTCTCACTACAAAACCTATGAAAACAAGTCTCACTACCATATGCCCAATTACATTATCATTTGAGTCCATCATTAGGTTGCAGGTTCATAACATAAGCATACTGATGCTTTTTAAAACATGGTTCAGATCAGGCTAACACTAGTCGAATAACATGTCAATCAAATGCAACACGGGACCTTGATATAACTTTCAAATTATTACAACTCAATTTTGAATATAATCATCATCATCTGGATGGCACATGCACATTCAATCATGCATCATTTGACCAACTTTCTCAACCAATACCACACAATCTTCTTATCATCATATTGCTTTATATGCACCATAAATATCCATGCATCTTGCTTTATGCCAACACAACTTTGTCTCCCTTCTTTCCATACATTCACTTCTTCATTAGTCATTTTAAACTCATCTCCACTTGAATTCCCTAACTTGGAGGCCTTTGAAAACTCTAATTTTTATGTTTGTGTCTTCTATGATATTAACACTTATTAAGCCTAGTTAGAGGTGTTTTCTGGGTTCTTTTGATAATTATTTAAGCATTATATCGCAAGAAGAAAATTTAAATTTCATGTACATTCAAATTTATTTATTTTTTAACACTTCTAGATATTGTCGATATATCGACGAACATTAGTGTAGGCCATAGAAAATGTTTCCACGCAAGAGCTGAACCTGCCATGACAGTTTGTGAATCAATGCGTGGAACTGAAACGATGATTCATGGAAATATAAAATTGTTTCCACACAGGTACTTAGCCTACCACGAAAGTTTGTGAATCGATGCGTGGATATTGAGACGATGATTCGTGGAAATATAAAATTGTTTCCACGCAAGTGCTGAACCTGCCACGAAAGTTTGTGAATCGATGCGTGGATATTGAGACGATGATTCGTGGAAATATAAAATTGTTTTGACGCAGGTGCTGAACCTGCCATGAACGTTTGTGAATCGATGCGTGGATACTACGACGATGATTTGTGGAACTATACAATTGTTTCCATGTACATTTGTGGAACTTATAGAAGTTGTACGTCGATATAGAGACGAAACTTCGTGGCAGGATTCATCTTCCGTAGATTTGAGAACTGTTGTGTAGTTGACACGTGCCCACTATGAAGCGTTGTTATTGCCACGAAGGGGAATTTTCGTCCCTATATCCACGAATGTCGTTCCACGAAAAAATGAAACCCCAATCATTGCAACAGGGACGCAAATTCGTGGCTATTACCACGAGAAATCGTGGCAAATTTGACCATATGTACTAGTGTCATTCAAATCGTCGTGAGTTTCACATCGATCATCTAACGACCGTGTTTCTCAGATGTCAACGGTATAACATCCATTTAAATCCCCATAATTTCATATTCTGCATCGAGTCCGGACATATCCTTGGCTTCATCATTTCAAAGGATGGGATCTGCATCGATCCCCTCAAGGTATATGCCATATTATCCCTACCTCCACCTACGGACATCATGAAACTTCAAAGTTTGCAGGGGAAGGAAAACTACCTGTGCCGTTTTATGTGCAATTTTGCATAAAAGACACAGGGTTATATGTGATTATTAAAGAAGGATGTCCCATTTATTTGGGATGACTATGCTCAAAGTGCCTTTGACAATCTCAAGTACACTATTACTCATGCACCCGTGTTACAACCACTATATTACACCAAGGATTACATCCTCTATCTTGTTTCCTCTACCTCAACTATTGGTATGGTTCTAGTGCTGGAGGATAACAACACACAGGAACATGTGATTTACTACCTTAGTAAGGGTCTCATAGACTCTGAAACCCATTATTCACATGTCGAGAAGTTATCCTTGGAAGTCGTCATCCCTGTCCATAAGTTCTATCACTATATTCTGATCTGGACTACTATTATCATCGTCAGTTCCAACCCTATGTACCACGTCCTAACACATCAAGTACTAGGGGGGGAATACTAGCGTTGGATTGTGATTCTCTAAGAATTCAATCTCCAGTTTGAAAAGGATAAATCTAAAAATTCATTAGTATTCACAGAGCTCATTTGTGATCTTCCCTGTATTGATCAAGAATCTGAGCCCATTGACTCTCTCCCTGATGAGTCATTGTTTTTTATTAGTATTTCGGACCCTTGGTACGGAGATATCACCTTGTATCTCCAAACACAATGCTTTGGACCTCACTTATCTCGCAATGAACGTCGTCGTATACGTCACCATGTGAAATATTACCTAATCATCAGTGACACTCTATATCGCCATGGCATTGATTCCATATTGCGACAATGTTTAACTCATGAAGAGGCCGAGCATGTCTTGAATGATTTCCACTCGGGGGCATGTGGCGGTCATCTTTCTGGGATGGCTATAACCTAGAATATTTTACGCGCTGGATACTTCTGGCCATCCATCTTCAAATATTGCATGGAGGCGGTCAAGAAGTGTCCTCCTTTCCAACATTTTCATCATAAAAAAGTGCACACACCCAACCTCACTACATCCCATTATCGCCATTGGCCCCTTTGCAAAATGGGGCATTGAATTCATGCATTGTAAGCCTACCTCAGTCGAGGGGCATGTTTATATCATTGTTGTTGTAGACTACTTTACCAAATGGTCCAAGGCTATGCCTACATACAAGGAAGGTGGCGAAACTGCCGCACTCTTTATGTTCAATCGTATCATCGCTAGATTCGTATTCCCACAAGTCATGGTCACATACCACAGATCACATTTCCAAAATAAGATAGTTCACGAATTAAGCGCCAAGTTGGGATTTCATCATGAAAACTCAACCCCCTACTATCCTAAATCAAATGGACAAGTAGAGGCCATTAACAAGGTCTTGAAAACCATGATTCAGCACATGGCAGGTACTCACAAGTCAAATTGGCATGTGATGCTCTTTTCAGCCCTTTGGGAATACCAGACTTTCATCAAAACCGCCATTGGTTTCACACCCTTTCAGTTGGCCTATGGAATAGAAGCATTATTTCCTATTGAGTGCGAAATTCTGTCTTTAAAACTAGTTGTTGAACTCTTACCAAACACAACCACCGAGGAAGAAAGATTGTTATACTTAGCTAGACTCGACAAAACCCACTGTGATGCAACTCTAGCCAATGAAGCGCATAAGAAATGCATCAAGGCCCAGTATGAAATTTTTTTAAACCCCGTATCTTCAACGAGGGTGATTTAGTCCTGACTTACGACCAAAAACATGATAAGATGGAGGTAGGTAAACTTGATTCCATGTGGCACGGGCCATACATCGTAAAATGAATTGATGTTACAAGAGTTTCTCCAATAGAATACAACGGGTTGGACTCTTTCTGCACACACTAGTAAGCATTATAAGGCTTGGATTTCCTAAGGGAACTATGGAGAAGTGAAGGGAAATGCCTTCCTTGAGTTGTGTTGGGAAGTAGAAAAGAGTGCCATGGCTAGGATGGCTAAGTGAGATTCTTGTAATTGCTCAGTGGTGAGTAGTTTGTCTAAGCATGAGAGAAAATAGGTTTTGGGATGAGAGATAGAAGTCTATCGAAGTTTCCTTTTCCCTATTGGCCTCATTTCCTGGCTTGGGGGTGCTATCTGCAACTAATACCTACTATTGGGTAGAAAATTTCTCTTACATAACCAGTTGCTTAGATCTTCTTTTGTTAAAGATGAGTATTTTATTTGTCTATGTATGTAAAATTATTGTATTTACTTCACATGATGAATATGTTTGTTTATGTGTGATGTGTGTGTGGATATGGATTTAATTCCACTATGTTTTTATATTCATGCACCTGCACATGTATTTCGTAGTTTATGTTTCCCATGGGTGGCTTAAATTGGGTATGAATTCAAATAGTAGCCCATGGAGTGAAATTTGGAAACATGAAATTAATATATACCCCCTCCTATGGTTGAAATGATGGATGGGGATGCCCCATATTTTGACATTGTGAATACAATCATTGAAGAGTGATGGTAAAAAATAGCCAGCACATAGGTCTTTTTGGATAGTAGTCAACCCAGATAAGTGGCCATTGCATGCATTGTCATGGCAATCATTGAAGACATGTTTAGCCTTATCGTGAGACAAACACCATTGCAAGATGGTGTCAGAGCCTTATCGATAGAGAACGCATATGATAAGGAGATAATGAGGGGATTGGTGGTGAATACTACAATGATCATCATTTGAGATATGGGAAGAGAATTTATATTTGTGGATATATTTGAGGATGTATCCATACCATGGGTCTTTGGTGGAAAGTATGACCAAGTTTTAATCAAGAAACTAATCATTTATAGGGGTCAACGTTATGACAGTTAGGAGAATAGTTATAAAGTTTGTGAGAGCCAAGGCCTTCAAACTTTTGGGGGTCACAAACTCTAAGTCAAATTCTTGAAGAAAAAGACCCATATATTGAACTTACCATTGATAAGTCATAGACCTAGTATATACTGCATGGGGTTTGAGTTTGAAATTACAATCATCTTGTGTCGCAAGATGTAGTGGCATAGTTTCTTCATTGATTGCAACCATCTCCAAATTCTCTTCATGGTACTAATTGAGTGGTGGTCCAGATAGTGTTTTACTAATGTAGTAAATGATGTGCTCATAGCGGTCATCACTTTTTTGAACTAAGATGTCAACAACTGAGAAGGGGGATGTTGAGATGTAAAGGATGAAATCTTGGTTGAATTTAGGGAGGGAAACCAAAGGAGAAGAGGTGAGTACCTTCTTCAATTATTCAAATAAATTTTGTGCTTGGTGAACCCATTGGAAATGCATGTCCTTTCTAAAGATACATAAGAATCCTTGCGCTTGCATAGCAAAATCGGGGACAAAGCAATGAAGAAACATGGATTTACCTTGAATTCTCTACAACTAACATTGTGTCTTTGGTGGGGGATCTTTGAGGATGGATTGAAATTTTAGAGGGTCAATGGTGATCCCTTTCTGAGAGACGTTGAACCCAAGAAAACATCTTGTTGTGACATAAAAGACGCATTTGCAGGGATTCAAACAAATGTTGTGCTATTGACATCATATGAAGTGGTGCAAAGGTCATTGAGATGGCCATCGTGATTTTTGGAATTGACCATCAGATCATCAAGGTGGGCCAATATGATGCATGATAGGTCATTAAACATGTATTACATAATGTCCTAAAACATGACTCTAATGTTCTTTAGTCCAAACATCATAACATGACAGGTGAAGGTGCCCCATGACATAGTAAAAGCCATTTTGTACTAATCCTATTAGCAAATTTGTATGTAATTATACCCAGAAAATCCATCCATAAAAGATAGTACTTCATGTCTGGCACAAGCTTTGACAACTTGGTCGATGAAGGGGGTTGGAAAGTTATCTTTAGGACAAGCCTTATTCAAATATTTGAAATCAACACATACACAAATAGATCCTCTTTTTCTTATTAATGGGGACGGGATTGGATACCCAAGATGTGTAGGCAATAGGATAGAATAACCCTAGTTGATGGAGTTTTTCTATTTATGCTTTTATAGCGGGTGATTTGGAGGGGTGTACCGACCATTATTTATGTTGTACTAGTGAAGTGTCAGGCCATGTATCGATATGATGTTCGACGATGGTGGGGTCGAGTCCTAACATTTCGGAGTATGACTAGGTGAAAATATCTTTAAACTCTTGGAACATTGATTTATACAGAATGAATTATTGCGGGGAACAAGAGGATCCAAATCAGATGTTCTCAATGATGCCATGAGTAATAAAAAATATCCACCTCAATGGTGGATGAAATTTTGGCCATGTTTCCTTCCTCGAAAGCATTGGGGGTAGCGATGGGATTTTTGAACCAATCAATGTGGTCGAGACGAATAAAATCCTTAGTTGTGATGGCATATTGATTAGCCATATTAGTAGTAAATGTGTTCTAAGTCAATAAGTAGGAACAACAATGCAAATCATCCCATGGTGTCTCAAGGGTAATTATGTCTTTCAAGACGTACTCATTTGAGTGAAAGAGGCAATCAAGGAAGTTATTTGGAATATTGGGTCCAAATGTGGTAGGGTTTGGAATATGACCTTCTCAAATGGAGACATGGTGAGTATGTACCATGTCAATCGCAATATATGATCCCATGGACTTAGAGATTGCATATGATGATGGATGTTGAGTTTGAAGGGCTAATGTCGGGGTATTTATTGGCGATGTACTAGTGATGACTCTAGTTGATGATGGCAATTGGTAATCAATCGTAGAAGAGATGGATGATGATATGTAAGACATGTCAATGAGTCTGGTTGTATCATGCGATGGAGCCAAAATATCCTCCTTAGGTGGAACCTAAAGGGTGACTTTGGGGGGAAGATATGTTGTGCGATTACCTTAATTGCTCAATGAGTGTTTCTCATTCCTTGTGCGAATTGGGGCATCATAATGAGTAATATGTCATCAACTTGTAGCATCAACATGGGCGAGTGAGTCATCTGGTAATCAACGTGTGAGCGAGATATTGGGTGGTTCTGGTGGGGAAAACCATGCCCGTGTCTGGAGGTAATATATGAAAACTATCTATGCATACCAAACTTTGAGGGGGGGGAGGTGTCCCCTTAGACATTGAAACAAAGTTAATAGAAACAGAATTGACGGGATTTGTCTAGGTGTGATAAATAATAGCTACGGTAGTCCAGAATATAGGGAGATTCAAGCAGTGATGCATATAAGGACCAAACTAAGAATAAATAATGCACGAATTATTCATGTGTAGTGATTTATTCTTCAATTTGAGAGGATCTTATTGTGGATTAGAGTGTATTCCCATTGCTAATGAGATTGAAATGGGGGGTGGTCTTGTAGGTGCAAATAGAAAGCTCCTAAGCTTAGGCAATGATGGGCATAGGTTAGTGGGATGACTTGATATGTCTCACAATGCACATAGTGAGGAAACTCATGTAAGTCACTTACTGGGGGAGGATATAACTTTCATCACTTAGGTCTTGATTCCTATAGTCGTGGAATTGATTGGGACCAACAATTTTGTTGTTGTCAATTCTATCAACCATGGGATGTTGGATGGTGACACATTAACCAGAGTGATTTGTGTAAAATTGATATGTGCATATGGTTTCGAGGTTACTTTTGGGTATGGTAGTTTTAAATTTCATACGGTGATCTTGAGGGTGAGTCCAAGCAAAGTGAGGGTAGCCATGATGGGTATTCCCTATATGCATTGGGGAAAAGGAGCAATACTTCTATGGCCAGTGCCATTGAAGGAGGGGGTGAATGATGCTCTCTTCAACGTGGCTCTCGGTGTCTAGTGAGGGTGTAGAGGTGGATGCAAATAATGGTAGTTTATCTATAGAGGAAAGATGGTGCACATGAGACCATCGATTGCTAATGGTATGACTAGTAGAAAACCAATGTATGCCACCTGCGTGGGGGGAATATTTCTAGATTCTTAGTGCTATCTCACTGAGAGATGGGAAATACTCAATGCTAATGGTAGGAAATATGGTATTTGAGTTGGTTGTGGGGAACTCCTCATAGTATGTAAGTTGGTCAAGGGGAACCGCTTTTCGATTATGGGGCAACATCGTGACATGGAAAAATGAGGAGGCCGCCATCTTCATGTCATACATGAAATTAAATCCCGAGAGGATGTTATAGTCTAATTGTGCATCAATGTCTACAACATTGAGCAGGACCATCTTGTCCCCTAGTTAAATAGGGATGTTCTGGTAGAGGGCTTCTAGTTTCAAAGAAAGACCATTGTAGGCATGAAAGGTGATAGCAAAAGGGACGAATTCAAGGGATCCTAGCCATTTCCAAATTGTTGTGGACTTGACACAAGTGGAAGCACCTTCATCTATGATGCATCAATTAATAATAATGTTATTGATTGTGATAAGTATTTGGAAGGCGGCCTATGATGGCACTCGAGGTTCATCATTGTCAAGATCAAATGTCATAAGGAGGGAATTTGAAGGATCGATGGTGCCTAATGTTGTTAGTAGAGACTTATTTTGAGAAGGGTAGGACTAGAGAACCGCGAGTGTGGATATAACAGTGGGGGACTAGGTTGAATCGTCTACAATGTTGTAGTTGTGTGCCACTCGTGTGTGATTATTGTGGGCAGTATGTCATAGAGGTGGCTTTGGTATCCTGGGGATAGGGTCACTACTAGGACATGGAATTTGTTAAGATACACTTGTGGAAGCTTGGGCATATTCGCGTTGAGTGGGAAAATTTTATTGGGTGTCAGATTCAGTTGTGGTTCTAAAGATGAATTTCCACATAGTCCTCTCCAACCAGGAGAGTGTTAGTTGGAGGTTGAGCCTCTTGTTGCTGAGAAACAACTCCTTGATTGGTGAAGGGTTGTTGTAACATAGTGTGTTGGGGGGGAGTGACATTATTCTCTTAGGGAGGGTTTACGTAAGTTTGTTTCTTGGCCTCCAACATCTATTGACACTATGGGATCAATTGACAGTGGTGAGTGTAATGATGATAGTCACCACACATAGAGCAAGCAAAGTTAGTCTACATATTATTTATTTTTGTATTTGTTGGGTCATTGATACCAATGTTCTAGTTCTAGTTTATGGCATTACGTTTTGGTTGGTTAGGGGGATTGCCCCCTTGCCCCGAAGTTTGGTTCTATTGATTGTTTTTGCTTTTCTTCTTATGTTTTTTTATGGATTGGGGAGGTTTGGTTCATTCAACTATTCCAATTGTTGAACCTATGGAACAGGGGAAGGTTGAACAAAGTTCACCCCAACATGTGTTGCAGGGTGAACTAGGAGGTTTAAGAAAAGTACATATGGGTTTTGAGGGGGCATGACCCCATAAGGACTAGGTGTCCCATATGAATCTTTTATGGGGGATTGAGGCACCATACTAGTGGGGTACATGGAAACCGGTTGATGCCCCGATGTTGGGAAAAGTAGGATTTTATGGTCCATATGTCATTTGACCAAAAGGAATATTGTTTCCAATTTGAGGAATATTGATGGCCAGAGGTGGAGGACCACTATGCAACAAGTTCAGTGAAAAATACCCATATGGGGAAAGGGTGTTCCCCTAATGGGAAACTACTCTAAGGATACCATCGACAGTATATGAGGTGACAAGGGTGGTTTTATCTAAAGACTGATAATGAGGGGCACTAGGTATGATTATATATAGGTACCTTGACTAAGAATATATCAAATCAAAATGTTAGGGTTTGTGGATGGCCTCATCTTCAATTTGTTGCATAGTGGTCGTGATGTGTTTGGTGATCATGGGCGGGAGAGATTTAAGGAACCAATCCAATCAAAATTTGGGTTGGATGTTGATTTTACATAATGTGCACCACCAACGCCATTCATGGATGTTGTCGATGATATGCATCGATGTTTTTTGCTTGAATTTGAAACAATATCCAAGCCAAGGTTGTGTTGAACTAGGAGCTAAAAATAGGTCAGGAATACAATGGATATGCACTTGAAGGTGGCATGTTTACTTGCTAGCTGATTGACATACCATTTAGTTGATGTCCTTGTGAGGGTCATTTGAAATAACCTAATATGTATGGTTTCTTCTACTATGTTGTTGGACAAGCACCACGGTTGAAAATACATCACATAGTTGGCTAGGTCATCCTCATATTTGCCTTCAAACTTTGGAATGTTTGATGGTAACTTAATCAACATATTGGATCAAGCTAGGTCATGCCAGATAAGTTCGTTAATGAGCTTAGATAAATCTGGGAGATTGAAACTAGCCATGAATGGTAAACTAGTTGGAGCAAGCCCTTTCATGGTGTGGGGTGGGGGGTACCCCCACTTAATGCAGGAGGGATCGCAACTGGAGTGTGAGGGTGAGAGTTGAGAAAGGTATGTCAAGCATAGTAGATATGATTATATCCACAATTGTGTGCATGTTAAGTGACAGACTCCTGCATTGAGGATGGGAGGGAGGTGTAGCAGGAACACCACCTTTGATGGGAGGAAGGCTTTGAAGCCTTAAAGAATAATAGGAAGTCAATAGATATGCTATGATGCTATATGTGACGGAAAAAATATGAAAATGGGAACTAACTAAAAATCGACAAATGCAACAATATGAGAACATAGATAACAAATATGAAAATGGTACAAGAGTGTCTACCAAGAGCATAAAAATTGGATTTTAAAGTATAGGTTTCACGATTACACAAGGTTCTTTATAATTTGGAGAAACAATGGTGTGATCCTATCTAACTTATCATCCTTCCTCTCAAAATAGTAACTAGTCCTTGCAATAGATTTCTTATCAGATGGTTATGAACCCACCAAAGATGACTAGTGAAGGTATGAATGAATCAATTATAATGAGGGGTTTGGGGCTATGTTCAAGAAGGATTGACAACATTTTTAATAAACAACAAAATTTTCCTTAGGTGTACATTCATCCTACAAATGCCACTTGGTGAAATCCTAGTTTTGGGCCACTAATATACTTGCCTCGAGTGTGGATAAGAGGTTCAGCCTCGAATGGTCAAGTGTCACCTCCACAAAGAGTTTGGTGGCTCCTTGGGTGGCTCAGTGTGGAAAACAAAAACAACTTGATCTTGGATTTAGCATCCTTGGGAACTGAACCTTCTTATCCAAGTTTGATCACACTCGGTATAGTAGGATTTTAAAATTCCTTAAGTCAATAACCACTAGTGTTTCATATGAAAAATATTGAGGGGGATTGTTTGAGTGCATGACCCAACAATCCTAACTTAAACTATAAATTGTATTGTGACCTCTTGGTAGAAGAATTTAAGTTGGTTTAAGCCACGAGTTGATTTTAAAGGGTCCAATTTTGAATTAAGGTGTGACGAGGGAGGTATTTCAAACTTCTCGATTTTTCTAATTCATCAAGATCACCTTTATGGGTTCAATATGAAGAGAATACTCAATAATGAGAAGAGTTTTTAGGTCCCTTAGTGTGTTCTTGAAGTGGAAAAATATATGTGTGATTCAAAATTATCGAAGTGAATGTTTTGCAAATAAATTATAAGAAAAATAAAGCAAAGATATATGAACATGTATGGTTCATTAATTTTTTATTAATACTTCATGTGCAATTGATTTTCAAAAGATAACTAAAAACAAGAAATTTGCAAATGAAGGTATTTCACTCTTGCGGTCTTTCTTGATTTACCAAGGTCACTTTGTGGGTGCAAGGTAAAGAGAATACTAGGATTCCCAGAGTTTTTAGGTCCCTTGTTTGTGTAAAGAATGGATTTGAAACAAATTGCTTAAAAAGAAGGACATATGCAAGCGACAACAGTTTTAACTATTTTAAGTTAACTCAAATGCATAGACTAATAATTTCTTACAACTTGAAAGCAATGAATAATTTGACAATATATTCTAGTGTAAGCTAGAGGCTACTAGTAACCTCCAAGCTCAATCCCTAGGGAGAAGAAAGTTGCAAAAGATGACTTTGCTCCCTACGTAAACTAAGTGATTTGAATGCCTACGAAAGTAAAAACAGTTTATGGTTGATTTGTTAATTTCTTAAGCAATGTGAACATCCATGTGGGGTGCAATTGTGAATCAAATCAAGTTGAAAAAATCGAATTGGTCTTAGTCATGTAATGTCCCCATTTTGACCCCCTTCGCATTAAATCGTAAATGATGTAAATATTGTTATTTAATCATGGTGAGGAGCTCAAGGCCAAGGCCCCACCATTGATTAGCATTTTATGTGTTGGCAATTAAAAATAGATGCCTATGGTTCTTGAGCTAGACAGGCACAATGTAAATAAGACATCATGTAAATACAAATTTTAAATGAAAAACCCACAACTAGCTATGCAATGCAACAAAGAGATGGGGGCATGATTCTACAAGGAATAGGGAGGGAAATTATTCAAACCCTTGAGCCAATGGTGTTAATCCATGTGTCAATGAGAAAACGCATAAACAACCAACTACCCATTTTGGGTTATGGACCCAATCATTTAATTCTTCCAGAAATTGGTTGAGGCAGTTAATGCCTTGGGAATGAAGAGGTATGGTAGCCAATTTCGTGCATGGGCAAGCCATCAACCTGGGAATTCGTATTTTGTCTCCTTGGGCAAGAAAACACCCACGAAATGGTGCCCAAAGCCATTCTGAACCCACAGTCTTTCCTCTCTCACGCAGTCTGAACTACTGGGTCTTTCCCCATCACGTTTTTCACCATTTTACCTGCATTTTCCATGCCTGGGAGCTCGTTTTTGCATTGTACAGTAGCTGAGAGAGAAGGGTCACAATTTGGGACTGTGATGGAGGTCATTTTTGCCCCAAAATGCCCATGGACGGTTTTTTTTTTTTTTTTTTTTTTTTTTTTTTTTTTTTTTTTTTTTTTTTTTTTGAAAACGATTTCTGCTCTCCAGGGTTGTTCCCCAATTGCCATTTCGTTTTTGGGCTTTCCCACGTTTTTCTGAAGCTAATGAAAACCCCATCTTTGGGCATCTCACTGTAAAAACGTTTTTATCATGCCCAATAATTGTGGTTCTGTTGTTATCTGCATCCATGTTTGATTTGGAGATTGTAATCAAAGAGATTGGAGTGGTAGTGGACAGAGAGGGCTTGATAAACCTAGTGGGGGAGATAACCTCTCAAGAAGATCAAGAGGGCTTTGGCTACTCTTCTATGCACACCCCGAGAGCACTAGATGGGGAAGGTATGGCTTGAGGGACTGTACAACAGTGAAAAGAATACTTCCTTTTGTTGGGTGTGTAGGTATTGTGGGTGCCAAGCTAGATATATCTTGTAAGGTTACCCTGGCTCTGTGCTTGAGCTCACTAGCTTAGCCACTCTTCCTTTCCATTTTCCAGCAGCCTGATAAACCCAATTGTAGATTGGTTTGGCTCATCTTGGTGTATGCTTGGCTATGCTTGGCTATGTGTGAGTCTGTTGTTCCCTGATTCCTTGTAGAGATCATGCCCAGCTCGCGGGTGGCCGTGTGTTGAGATATTGATGATCACAACTGGCCTATGGTTGGGTGGAACATTGCAGTTGCATAGCCAGTTGCTTGGGACTACTTTGTTAAGATAAGTATTCTCTTGTGTTAACTTCCCAATTATTTATTTGATGAATATCTTGAATGTATGATGAATGTGTAAATTGATATTACTTCTGCTGTGTTTTTCTTATAATGATACATTTCCATATGTCTTTTATATTATGTGAAAGCTTATTTAGAAGTTCATGGGGCTAGATGCCCGGTTTAGCATCACGATCCTCTCCATCTAACTGGTATGATGGGAGGGGACGTGACAAGTCACCTGGGCTTTTGGCCTCTTAGTCGCACTACAGTGCAGCTTGAGAGTTAACTAGTTGTGTGAAAAAACAATGTGAGGAATATCACTCTTTGCCAGTGTGACATTGTGGGCTCGAGGTTACAATTCCCATGTGATTTTTCTATATAGGTGATAACAAAGGTGAGCTACATGGCACTATGAGTATCAAAGAAAAAGTCACAATGTTTCACGTGGAACATATGACGAGATCTACACAGGCTAAGAAATGAAGAAAAATGGGGCTTTAGCTTGCAAAATTCATTGTTTAGGTGTGTAAACAGCAAGAGTATGATCCTTCAAGAGCCCCAAATTAATTAATAAAAATACAACCTAAACGTGACAAAATATGAAAAAAACTTAAAGTGGAATCGCCAGTTCTATTTTGAGAAAAATGGCTCAAGGGTGTGCAACTCTTCCTTCCCTTACAAGTTGCGGGAAAGGCAACATATTAAGTGGATGGTTATTAAGTCCAATAAACAATGTTGAAGATATTAAATGAATAACAACACTTACAAAGACTACTTGGAAGATAAAACTTGCATAAATGACATAAAAAAAAACAACAAGGATATGAGCTTCAACCAAATGTTTATGTCCAATGGAAAAGCTTGAATACAATGGTGTCACATAGGAGAATGTTGCTTGAGAATAGTATCCAACACTCCCTTTGGGTGGGTCCTTCGATCTCTCTCAAATTGCTTTCTAATTAATTTGGAATAATGAAGGGAAAACACTTGCTTCTTGAAGAAGAAGCTAAGTGGGCTTGAAATGCCAATGGATGGTGAGAATGAGGATAAAAGATGATTCTTGAAACATAACTTTTCTCTTGATTTATCCTAATGAAATGCATGATCATGGATTCCTTTTATAGGCCAAATGGTGGTCCTCAAACAACTATTTCTTCATGTGAGTGTTTCCTCTCATGAAGTGACCTCAAGGTACAAATATCACGCTATTAAATTCCTAAGCATGTGAAGGAGGCCAATTTGAATTCCTTGGAGAGAAAACGTGGTTGAAAAGTCTTGAATGCACCATGAAAATTAATGGTTCATGTGTCGGTACATCTATGCGTATTTTGAGAGATTTTTCGTTCGATGTCATGTGGGGTTCATTTTATAGACCCATGTGGTTGAACCAAAGTTTGACTTTATGCTTCATTGCTTTGTTTCACATGTTGATGTTGTTGAAGAATAATATTTATGAGTTGCACGTTATATGGCAATGATGTATCTCTATATATCTCTATAACAATCACTAGAATGTAATGAATAGGGATTAATGTATGTATCTATGTATCTCTTTTTGTACTATATAGGGTTTAAATGAATGTAATAGCCATGGGATATGAATTCCAATGATATGTAATAGCAAGGTTATACATGCAATATTTGTTTTTATAATCGAACTTAATGGGTCAATACTAACTTGAACAATGCAATCCATAATTATATGCATTTATATTTTTTGATAATGTTGAATCAAATAGATGCAATCTCCCCTTTTTATTTTGAAAAATAGACATTCATGTGAATTACCCATTCTATTAATGGAAAGTAAACAAACCGTGAACACATAATAAACTACTATTTTGGAAAAGAACAATAAAAAGTCATTTTCTTCTTAGAGTTTGCTCGAAAAGGTTTAGGGATTTGATTTTTGGGAAAGAAGGGTTTTCGTTTGATTTCTCTCTTTTTGCATTGATGCTTATAACCTAATTACCAAAAGATTCATTAGTTTATTCGTGCCAATTAATAGTATCGATACATTTTGGGAAGGCTGAGTTTTAATTATCTAAATGCACCATTGGGCCTAGGGTTATTTGTTCCATTTTTTTTTAATCTAATCATTGATCTATTTAATACAAGATTCAAATGGGTGGTAATTAATGCATCATTTAATGATCAAGTACTTAGTTATAATCCTAATCAAAGCGATGAGCGATCCCGAATAAAAATCAACTATAAGAATCACTGCAAGATTTACAGTATGAAGGTGTACGTTAAACCCAGTTTGGGATTACACAGAGGATCTTGGATGGCTACGAGGCGGATTTTAGCTGTTCACCATTGTTTATAGAGTTGCTAACACCGGAATGGGCACGAGGTTGGTTTGCAGAAGCGCATCTCAACTACCCAGCAGTTTTGCCTTCATCTTGGAATTGTCTGATGGAATGTACGCTTGATAGAAAGCATTGCTGCTCGTTTTACAATGGATCGGATTCCCTTGTGAACGCTGGTGTAATCGAGTTGGAGCTCTGCGTGGGTGCGATGATGACTCTTGATTCAGCATTGGATATTTAAGATTGTCTGAAGGCCGTGGGTACAGGGGATCCTTTGATTTCTGCCGTTGTTGTCCGGCTGGGATGGGTCTTAGGTTGGGATTTTAAGCCATTTCTGTTCTGCCATTTTATGAATTGTTCTACTGGTGCTATGATGGCTGATCCGGGGAAAGGAGACTTTCCTGGTGTAGAATCCCTGCCCCACACAGGGAGGCCTGCTAAAGCTGGCTCTCCAAAACACCCTGTTAAAACGGTCAAGGAAAGAAAGAGACAAGACCTGTTAGTGTTGGGGGTGGATGTGACTATGGCAGAGGCAGAGGATTTCTCTAATACAGTTGTGGTTGGTCATGTGAGGGGACGAAGATTTGGCCGTGGCTTCCTTCAACGCTGGGTGTCTGATCAGTGGATGGACATCGTATCATCAGCTCCTGAGGTCCGTGTATTGACGAAAGGCTGGTTTTCCTTTATCTTCAAGAGCCAAGGGGAGGTCAAGGCTGTCTTGAGTAGAAATTGGTCGATTCTGGGAATCCCTCTTGTTCTGAAAAGATGGTCACCCTTCTTTGACTCCAAGTCGGAGAGAATTGCGAAAGAACCTTTGTGGGTGAAGATTCCAGGCCTGCCCATGCATATGTGGAATTAAACAAGGTTTTCTGAGATTGGGAATTACCTTGGGGAATATGTGTGTTTTGATTCCTCCCATATTAAGACTGGCATCTACACGGTTGCTAAAATATTGGTAAATATCGATATTCGGTTGGGACTCTCGGCTGAGATTAAAATTCACTCCAAGGATGGGGATTTTACTCAATTACTGGATTATGTGGGTGTGCCGTTTCGGTGTCATCGCTGTCACTCTCATAGTCATCTTGTAGCCTGCTGCCCTCTACCGTTTCGGACCTGTAAGCCTCTGTCCGGTATAGCAGCAGATGTAGAGGTTGTTCCTGTGTCAAAGGTGGACTCTCCGGCGGTGGTGGATGAGGGGAGTGGGCCTGCTATGGATGGGGGAGTGAATCATGGTTCTGCGGTGCCATCTATTCATTGTGGGAGGCTAGGATCAGAGGATTTGCTGCCACCTTTGGTAAACATTGATTTGGAGCATAAAGGGAGGGCGCCTCCTGCTGTTGAGGGGGATACATTTTCCATACCACCGTCTTCTATGATCCTGGAGCTGCCGAATTTTCGTCGGGATTCATCTGCCATTCAATCAGGTATGTCTCCTTTAATTTCCCCTGCTGGTTCTTTATTGGACGACTCTATGGTATTGGGGGGGGGCTGCTATGGGTCTCCACCACGTCCGGTTGCTCCTTGTCATCGGCATGATGAGGATTGTATTGTCACTCCGACTATGGTTACAACCAATCACTCATCCAGCTCCGAGGGCAGTATCCGTTATGCCCTTCGTAGTAGGGAGATTCCTGATTGTGGTACGGGGGGCAAGGGTCTACCTGAATTGGCCTCCAGTGTTGGGGGAAAGGTCGTGGACGTAAATCCCATTTGTCAAAAGCTAAAGAACGGGCTAAAGTGGATGTAGTGATGGGTACTCAATCTTCAATCGAGTGGGCACTTAGAGCAGTGAAAGCCCATGATGGGGGTTCTTTATGAAAATTATGTCCTTCAACTGTCGTGGGTTGGCGAGTCCCATTAAAAAATCGTCGCTGAGGCGGCTGGTAGAATTAAACCAACCGGATGTATTATTGCTGCAAGAAACATTGGGTGGCAGCGAGGACATAGTTCGTACTTTAGAATCTTTGCTTATTGGCTGGAAGTTTGTAGGAGTGGATGCTCGGGGGCGCTCGGGAGGTCTGGCCTCGGGGTGGAAGGTCAAGAGCTGCAGATGTGATTGTTCTTGGGGAATATCCTCTGGTCTCGGTTTGGAGGTATGGGATGCAGAAATTGGTCGGACGATCACGGTTCTCAATATTTACGGGCCCTACATAAATAGGGTGGGATGCTGGGACTCCTTGTTAGGTATGGATATATTTGATGGCAGGGATGTGATTTTGGGCGGGGATTTCAATCTTACCCTGGGGTCTTCTGAAATCTGGGGGCCTCGGGCTGCTCCGGATAATTTAGCAAACTATTTCATTAATGCCTTTGTCAGGAAGGATCTTCTCGAAATTATACCATCCCAGCTATCTCCTACTTGGAGGAATATGAGAACTGGTGTACATAGAGTGGCCAAACGACTGGATAGGTTTCTGGTGGCCGAAGGATTGGCACTTGGTGTTGATGTTGTCAGACAGTGGGTAGGTTCAGGTGGGATATCAGACCATTGCCCCATCTTCTTGGAGTTACGAGGTAGCAGGAATAAACCACCCAGCCCCTTCAAATTCAATCCTAGCTGGCTGAAGGATAAGACTTTCATTAATCTGGTTCAGGAGCATTGGATTCATCGACCACAGGAATCTCAGATGTAGGCTGGTGCTCACTTTTATCACAATCTTAAGAGAATTAAAGAGGCCACGAGATCATGGGCTCATGACAAAAGGGTGTTGGATGACCTGGAATTGCAAGAGGCTGAATTAAACATTGCAAGGATAAATAACAGTCTGGGCATGGGATTTCTGGATGAACTGCAGAAAGGTGAATTGTTGGAGTGGGAGAGACGCAGGAATGGGATTCTATGTGAGAGAGAAGAGATGTGGAGAATGAAAAGCAGGGCGGTTTGGCTTCAGTGCGGTGATGAGAATACAAAATTTTTTCAAGCTTATGCTAAGGGGAGAAAATTCACAAACTCTATCTGGGAACTTTCTGCGAATAATGGGGAACAGGTTTCCAGCTTTGATGGATTAGCGGAGTTGGGAGTTCGACATTTTGGAGATTTATTCTCGGCTCCAACTGGAGTCTCCATCGCTGAGGTTATTCGGGTGACTCAGCTATTTCCCAGTTTTGTGGGGGAGGACGATAACAGACTGCTGATGGAGGAGGTAACGCAGATTGAGCTCGAGATGGTTATGAAATCCTTTAATAAAGATAGCAGCCTAGGGCCAGATGGCTGGCCAATAGAATTCTTCATAGGATTCTATGATTTCTTCGGGGAGGAGATTTTGAATGTGGTGGAAGAATCACGTAAGGCTGGGTTTGTCCATGGACCCTTCAACTCCACCTTTTTAGCACTTATACCGAAGACGGACAAGCCTGTCAGCTTTGATGAATTCAGACCCATATCCCTCTGCAATTGCATCTACAAGATAATCTCTAAGGTTATGGCGCGCAGACTCAAGAATATATTGTCTAAGCATATTTCTTGTGAGCAATTTGGCTTCTTGGAAGGACGCCAAATTCATGAGGCTATTGGAGTTGCACAGGAAGGTTTACACACTCTCAAGGTGCAGAAGCAGAAGGGTGCTGTGATTAAGATCGATCTCTCCAAAGCATTTGACAGGGTTAGCTGGCTTTATATCCGGATGCTTCTTACCCATCTGGGGTTCTACTATGAATTTATCAGATGGATAATGGCCTGCCTCACAACGGTGAACTTTGCTGTTCTGATTAACGGTTCTGCTAGCCCTTTCTTCCAGGATGGGAGGGGGCTACGACAGGGATGTCCCCTATCTCCGCTGTTGTTTCTCCTTGTTGCAGAAGGACTTAGCCGATTCATACTGAATGCAAAAGCAGAGGGCTCCTTTAGAGGCATATCTATATCACAGGTACTGTTCATTACACATCTCCTTTTTGTTGATGACATTCTGATTTTCTGTGATGGCACGAGACAGGATATTGACAAGGTGGTAGAAGGCCTCCATTTAATGCAAACTGCAGCGGGTATGTTAGTGAATATTGACAAATCTACTATCACATGCTCGAATATATCCGAGCAGGAGATTCTTAGTATGGTCAACAAACTACCATATAGGATTTTGGATATAGACGATGGATTAAAGTACCTTGGATTTCACTTAAAACCGAATGCTTACTTGAAGGCTGATTGGTGCTGGTTAATTGCAAAATTAGAACAGCGTCTTCATGGTTGGAGTCATAAATGGCTCTCTCGGGCTGGGAGGCTGGTTTTGATAAAATCAGTCTTGGAAGCAGTTCCGGTGTATTGGATGTCTCTTGCTTGGATACCCATAGGAGTTCTGGAGCAGATAAGGCGACTGTGTTTTGCCTTCCTTTGGAAGGGTACGAGTGATCATCGTGCTTTGGTGTGGGTCAGATGGGAGAAAATTGCTGTCCCTAAAGCATTGGGAGGGTGGGGATTAAAGAATATTTTTATGTTTGCCAAAGCACTGGGGGCCAAAGTGTCGTGGAGAATCATCAACACACAGAGTCTCTGGACTAGAGTGGTATATCATAAATATATTGCCCCTTTAACTCTTCTCGAATGGATCAGGCTGAGAAATAAGACGAGGTCAAACTGCTCTGTGGTCTGGAAAGCAGTGGTGCAGCATTTCACTTTAGTCGGATCTGGATTAGTGTGGCGGATTGGCGATGGGTGTCTCCTTCGAATTGGGAAGGACCCTTGGGTTGGTTGCAGGGGTGGTCATGTCCTTTCTGTGGAACTGAGGTCCCTTTTGGCTACTAGAGGATGTCATTATCTGGCTGATTTAGCGGATCCGGGAGCTTCTACAATTTGGCAACAGGGGTGGATTTCTGCTCGACATCTTGGGATCTCGGCTGAACTACAGGGGGCATGGGAGGCTTATATACGGATGTTAAAACATTCTCATATTCGATTGACCGATAGGACTGATGTACTTATCTGGGATCACCATCCCTCCGGAGTATATACACCTAAATATGGATATATCCAGCTCAATTTGGAAATACATAACGGGGAATTGGTGTGGTGGTGGAAATACTTATGGAAGCTTAGATGTCCGGGTAAAGCAAAATTACTCTTCTGGGCGATCCTGGAAAATAAGGCCCCTACTTGGGACATTCTGCAAAAACGTTTTCTCCAGGGTCCGGGGATTTTCCCACTTTGTAGGGATGCCGAAGAGAACTTGGCTCATCTTTTTATTCATTGTCGTTTTTCACAGGCTGTTTGGAATGATATCAGCAAGACATTGGATATTAAGGTGAGGTGGAGAGGAATGAATGTGCTGGAAGCTTTCCAATTGTGGTGGTCTGTTCAATATTCCTCCACTTTCCGGGCACTCCCATGTATATACACTTGGGGCATATGGATCGCACGCAATAAGGTGTTATTCCAGGACTGCAGGGTCCCTCTGGAATCTGTCGTGGCACAAATGGTGGCGGTTTATCTTCATTATGTGGTCCCTGTACAAGTGAGCAGAACTCGACCTGTGCGGGTAGAAACGATTGATTTCTCCATGCCGTGGGCCTTTTTTTACGGCGCCTCCTTAAACCAACAATCGGTTTGTGGAGGGGGGGGAGTCCTTTACAAAACAGAGGAGCATTATTTCCATCTGGTGGCTGGATTGGGGAGAGGAACAAATAACTATGCAGAACTCATGTCTCTAAAATTGCTGATGTTATTTGCTCTTGAACAAGGATGCTTATCGCTTCAGATTTTTGGTGACTCCTTGTTAGTCATCAACTGGGCAAAGGAGATCTCACAGTGTCATGTGATGGTTCTATTACCTATCCTGGAGGAGGTGAACCGGATAAAATTGTCATTTAACCACATCACATTTACACATGTGTATAGGGAGAGGAATGTGATGGCAGACCAGCTATCCAAGGAGGCAACGCAGCAGGACTTAGCACATGGAACCTGGAGGATAACTATACATTCTCCGGAAGGCACTTTCAGCTATTACCACAGTCCATTTTATGAGGATAATGATGAGGCTCTGCCATAATCCACCACGCATTTGATGACTGGGGATAGGGATGGCTGAACGCCGAACTCACCCAACGGGAGGATTCCCACAGGCATAATATCTTGAGGACAGGCTGGAACTATTGATCGCAGCTATCTTGCGCGGGCTGTATCAATCCATTATTTCCACTGTTACGAGCTGTATAGTTTGAAGCACAATGGCGGGCTGTATGGACAGCATTAATTGATAAGAGATGATCACGACCATCATTAAATGAGAAATAGTATGTCGAGATGCAGGCTGGAGGACAGCAATTGTTTTTGAATTAGTATGGATTTTTATTTGCGGGTTGTATGGACAGCATCATTCTGGTTGATCAGCGATGGACACGACCTTCACTTGAGACAGTAGTCGGAGAAGCAGGCTGGAGGACAGCCATATCCTCATTTCTGAATGGATTTCAGATGACAATAATATGGGCGGTAATATGTGACAATGTAGGAATCTTAGTGATTCTATTACATATGCAGAATGTAATTTTGTTCCTCTTTTGAAATAAAATTACGAATTTTTCCAAGGAAAAAAAAAAAAATCCTAATCAAAGCAAGAGTTAAATAATTATACATGTATGCAAAGGAACTAACAATTAAGCAATCACTAGCTCTACATTTAATCAAAGGAAAGAAAATAATGCAATGGCCAATTATCAAGGAATAATATCCAAAATAATTGAGTTTGTATAGATGGATCATCATTAGTGGCAACATGAAGGTAGGAATTTAAGGAAATCTTATTTTTTGGTTTCATCACATGTAAAACCCTTAACCACAAACTTTGAGAACAAAGATTTTTTGGAAGGTACTACGATATGACCCAAGAGGGGCATATATGGAAGTAAATATATACAGTATGATCCTAAG
This sequence comes from Larix kaempferi, assembly GCA_027924585.1. NCBI lineage: Eukaryota > Viridiplantae > Streptophyta > Pinopsida > Pinales > Pinaceae > Larix > Larix kaempferi. The sequence continues at coordinate 33,828,763 of BSBM01000001.1, read as the reverse complement.
GAGAGTATATATGGTGGTAAACATGTGGAAATATCTATGTGATAGTGTTAGACTAATAAAGGGACCACATGTGCAATGAGTTGGAATATGTATGTATAGAAGACATGTAGTCATTATTGGTGGGAACATGTCATTTGGATATATGAATGTATTGGGGTATTTGGAGAAGGTTCTCATATACTTTGATGATTTATTGTATAAATTATCTCTCTTATCTACTTTGGGGTTGTGCTCTATGTCTGCATTTGTTGTACATGGTGTGTACATTTGGCATCCCAAGGTCCCAAATAATAATACAAGTATTCAGGCATAATATGATCTTCAATACCCCATGAATGGGTAGTACACTCCCAAACCCTTAGTCCACTCAGACTAGTTCATAGAAACTAATAATATATTCTACCAAGTACACAATTCAAAATCACATTTTCTTGCACAATTGGTAAATATTAGAGCATTTTCTCCTATGCTAGTCATCCCTCTCTAAGGTAGGAAATTATTTTGTAATCTTCTTCGAGTGTAACAACATTTCCAATATTTGGATCTTATCCTTCCCCATTCTCATGCAAGGGAAAAACTAGGCTAATTACAAGGATGAGATAAAAGTAATTTACAATTCATTCCCCCTGGCCCTTTTACCTCAATTAACTTTATAGATCATTTTCTCAAGTTTTCCCCTTCCCCAAGGTTTCCCAAGCTCTCAGATAAACTGGCCATCCTCATTGAGACATGAGACATTTCCCTTGAGTATTTTCCCCATCTCTCCATTGGTGTCTCCATCGGCAATAGATTAACCCTTCCATTAATGCCAATGCACAAGAAACATCATCATAAATCAATGACATCATAACCAGGAGGTACATCGACATGCATGTTATTCAACAAGTGATATAAATATACAACCACATCCTGACAAGAACTAACCATGATAAATCATCATCAAAGAACATCAATGTTACATAACCATTATCAAGAATATTATTTCTAATAAATGTTAGATTGTGAGTCCCTAGGCAATCACAAAGTCCGATATCATCTTTATGAGTTTTCATCATTATCCTTTATGAGGTTTCATTCTTATCTATTAATTATCATGTGCTATATATTGATATCATTAAATGAATATAAGTGTTGAATATACTTTAAATATTTTTTCACCATCCTATATCTCATTCTCTCTTTCTTTAACATGATATCAAAGCACCTTTAGTCTTAAGGTCCTTGTAGCTCCTTCATGGTAGTAATCCATTGAAGGTGGTGTGTTAAATGCTCCTCCATGGTAGTGATCCATGAGGGGTGTATACAAGAGTGAAACTTGAAGATTGAGTTGCAAGATCCAATGCACATACATGTTGTCCAAGTTTTGTTTGGGCTCTTCATAGATTTGGAATCTATATCAAAATCAACCATATATTTCTTCTAGCCCCTACTAATAACCCATCGTTAATCCATTGTCTTTAAGCTCAATGAAAATAATAAGAGTGTGAATGGAATGAGGAAATGTGGATTTATTTCAAGTGTTCAACCTTAACATGATCAAGAACTAAGGATCGGCCCTTTGGGGTGAATGTTTGCACAAGCTCATCCATGAGTGATATTTATTATGCGCTCTATGTTGATTATGCCTTCATTGCAGTCATGAATCTTGAATATAGACATGTATCTTTTACAAAACATGACACATCTATACATCACTTGAATTGAATGCTATGCAAGCAATTTATTTACCATCTCCTCAGATATGAAACAATAATGGATTGCAAACATTTGGTTGGAGATATCAATCAACATGTGGATTAATTTGTTGGTGTATGTTTGTTAGTGATTGTGGTTTCCATGTGGATAATTATTGTGTAGAAAATACACCAGATGCACCCATTATATGACATCTTGGTGCCACGATCTCAACCCACCATTTTGAAATACCACAAAATAATCATTCCACATAGTAGCATGAGTTGTTTCAAAATATTATATTGAATTAGCTTTGGCAGCATGCCTTCACTATCCTATAGATCTAGTAGCCTTTGATGAAATTTGTTTATATAGTCCAATTTATAGGAATTACAAGTGAGATAAAATTTCTCATCCTGAATTTGGTAGAGTTTGTTTGATGTTCAATTTAAATTGAAAAGTAGAACTAGGGTAATAAATGATGAATAATTTGCAAAACTATTTCAAGAATATACTAATACAAGTCTGTTGATGGTAATTTATAAAAAAAATCCATGCCTTTAACTTTGTTAAATAATTAACATGAAGAGAAGAAGGCCCACACATAACTAGACCATGATATCTATATAGATAACCCACATGTTTGAAGACTTCAAGAGAAAATTATCAGAGATGAAGACCTTTTGAGAGATTTGAATGCAAATGCTAAACAATTGGGTAATGTCCCCATTCAAATAAATTCATAACAGGGAAATTCCATCAATCCTACTAGTTCCCTAGGTTGGATGGAGACATGAGGATTTGCAAGAAGGGAGCTAATAAATGGTGTTTGGACATTAGAATGGAATAAATATTTAATAAAGGATATAAATAAAGAAATGCAAGAGAAAATCAATGTGGCAATTGATCATGAAGACACATGGAGGATGTGGGACCCACACAAAGCTAGATTCCTCATGCCACATGGCATTCTATTCTCACCCATTCGAATCCAAGGTGGATTCTAATGGTTTTGGGTAGTTGGAAGTTCAATATACTTGGCATGACTCATTGCAGGTCGAATTGGAGTGGAAGAGTAACTCCCATGGAAGAGGAAGAGGCATTTTGGAGCTAGTGGGACACTTGGACTAGATTCCCTAGCTCTATGACAACAATTATGAAGATGTTATGACACCAATGACACAAATCAGACCTAAATGCTGACATCTGACATAAATGACACGTCAGGGCTAAAAACAACCTCCAAGAGGGCGCTCAAGGGATTTAGGGAAGCCAAAGAGACACATATTCGAATTTGGTGGAAGAGGAGGCTAGAATTGGAGGGACAAGTGGCACACAATGGAATCTCTTCCCAACTTGAGTTGGCATGAATCCCTTGGAAGGAATTCGACCGAAGGAGGACCTTATAATTTTATAAAATACAATAACAAAGAAGAAGGATGGATTTTGATAATTTTCAGAATTTGCATTTGTGAAGAGAGCTAGTGGAGTGCTTCTCTACTTGCCTTAGCCAATTTTGAGGGTGAAATATTCCCATCCTAGTTGGTAGTGGGAAAGGCCATTCAGACCTTTCATGAGAGATTTAATGGATTATTTTGTTTCAGGTGTAATCTACAGGGCAGCTCATGGCCTCTCTTAGTGCAGCTCCTTCCTCCAACCATTTCCAGTTTTCTTGGCATATTCATGATCCTTGAGGAGAGGCACATTGGGTGAGCTATTGTTCTCTTTGTGGGAGCTTATAATGCCCCATTTATTTTTTCATATAATTTAAATGCTCTGTTATTCATGTTTAGAACTGTAACAAGTCAAGAATGCAAGTGGAATGATGTAAAACTTATTATTAATGAGCAAATGGTGCCTATTTCCCCACTATGTTGATGTATGCCAATAATATGTTGATGTATTCGAATGGACCAGTGAAATATTGATGGATTAATGATGTATGGACTGTTATTTATCTTTTCTACAAGTTTCATTTTCAGTGCATAAGCTTTGGGAGTCATATTGTTCATTTTTAAAGCATTTGGAGAAGATTGCCTATCATTTCCCCCAAGGTCGAAACTAGTATTTTGCTTCTAATTTGGAGAGGGTTGTAGAAGAGTTAATTGAATGAATAAATATGCGTATGAGTCCATATTAATTTCCCCTAGATTTCCCCTAGATTTCCCCTTCCTATGTCATGAAATTCGAGAGGGTCCAATAGCACTTGGAGAGCCATCTTTAGCACCTACCTAAGGGGGATTCGAACCCCAAGTTGCTAGTAAAGTTCCCTACTTGGGATAGAACTTAAAGGAGAGTTTAAGAAGCTATTTTATGACTCTAAATCATCCATGAACCTCATATTTATGTACTAAAACCATTAATACACCTACTGTGACAATTTGGGAGCATTTGGATCCATTTGGAGGTCAAGAACCCAAGACTAGTCAAAGGTCGAACTAGTGGAAAAAGTTGAAAAATTCACCATTTTATTAAAATTCAAAAAAGGTACATTACAAGTGGTATCAGAGCACGGTCTTGGAACCTGATTTGGTTAACCATTCATGAAGACAAGGAGCCAAACAAATAAGCCACCACCCTTAGAACCTGAAATTGAAGGTGTTGTTGTTAAAGAGAAAGAAGTAGGAGAAAAAGAGTATTTTGTTGAAACTATGACTAAGGATGAGAAGGGACTCTCTGATGATGAGGAGGAATTTAATAAATTCATGAAATCATTCTTTGAAGACATGACAAAACATCTTATGAAAGGATTCGAATTGATGGCTAGCCAACTTGGAAGCAAATGAGTAATAGGAGGAAGCAGCCGCCCACATTCAGAAGAAAAGAAGACAATGGGTGGACATATTTTCTCAATTACAGGACCCCATAATAGACCTAATGAATTTCAGAGCACACCAAGGCCTACTACACCTAAATTTCTTGTTCCCAAAGAAGAACCTAACACCCAAATGGATATGAATACATTGGTGGCAGAATGGGAATAATTGAGTGAAGATTGTAGAAGGACTCTACCATTTGAACAATACTTTACTGTTTCAAACAAACTCAAAAAGAAGGAAGATAATAGGGCTCTATTCAAGAACAAAGAATTAAATTGTGCTATTGGCAAAATGCCACTTCCCACTTTTGATGGTTCCTCTCAAAGTTCTGCTAACACTTGGGTGCAAAAACTAGATGTGTATTTTCAACTAAATCCAATGGTGGAAGAGAATGCCTTAAAAATGGCTATTTTGCATCTAGAAGGAGATGCCAATGAATGGTGGTTCCATGGTATGAAAAATTTGGGACATGATCAGGTTACTACCTATGGAGAATTTGTTGACAGGGTATTAGATAGATTTGAGCAAAAGGACCCAGAATTACCTTTCAAAGAACTAGCCCAATTGAAGCAAGTGGGTGTTGATGTATTTGTAACTTCGGAAGATATTCACTTGTATATTGTATGTATTACATTTGTACCTTATTGTATCCCCAACGGAGATTTATTATTCCTCCGATTGGAAGTGTCGTCATGTGTACTTGCAAGTGTCGCAAGTTATATTGTAAGTATCGTAATTTATACTTGATGGGTTATTAGACCACCCTAGAGGGGTCGGCCTAGTCAGCATTATGTTAAGTGGTTAAGTTGGGGCCGGCCTAGTTGAATAAAGGGCAAGTCAACTTAGTGTATAAATAGAGAGTGTGTCTCTCTCATTTTACACATTCTAGTATTCACTCACTTCACATTCATGAGAGAGAGGAGGAGTGTGCACAAGTGGAGGAGGAGCATGCTACTGAAGATATCTATTTCTTGGGTTTGATCATGGTGATCCTTGTATTGATGCTTATTCTATCTCTGAGGAAGTTGCGGGGTTTTTCACCTTCTTGGTTTTCCCCGGTGAAATGTTTTGTGACTCTTGTCTCTTGTCTCTTATGCTTGATATGTTGTACATGTTATTCTTTCAGTTAAGATCCTAGATCTATTGAATTAAATGATGAAAAAATAACATGGTATCAGAGCTAGCCTGAAAGAAGGCATGATATGGCATTTATGAGACATGTTGCACTTACGACGAATTGGAGGTTAGGGCTTGATATAGCAAAAACAAGTCATCATAGCACTTTTCTTATAAGACCATTTTGGAAAAGGTTCAGGATCTGAAACTTCTATAGGTCGTAGATAACATCCCTATGTACCTTGTGTTCGAAGCACAACATCTAATTCGTTGTACTTTGTGTTTTATGATCAGTACAATCTAGGGTTTATGCCTCTTCCAGATCTCAGTCATAAACAGGTGACCTAGGAAAAAAAGGTCACAACTTGGGATAGGAAGATCCAAATGAAATTCTGTAAAACGTGACAGGTAGGGCACAGACTGTACTTTCTCTGGTAAGTTTTTTAGAGGCCTAAATTGAACCAGTGACACGTGGCACTCCGTACAAGTTTGCTCTCCTGTTTTATCCCATAAAAATATCACATTGCGACACTTGGCATAACTCTATATCAGAGAATCCAATTGAGGTCAGACCTATGGGGTTGGAAAGATGACAGGTCAGGCTACCATAGGCCTAATTTTCAAACCTTATGGATTCGTAATTTTAGAGATGCACCAGAAACAATCAAGTGCATATTTCTGTCAAAAGATATTTGGATTCCGGGCACCTTCATTCTTGGCTTATCACTGTTGCGGGAATTTATGTTAGGATATTTAGACACTTAGGATTTAGTTAAGATCAACTTGTGTAATATATCCGTTAGGGATAGTGTGTTTCTTTAGTATGCATTAGTATGCATTTGTAAATACTTAATCCGATGGTCACGATATGTTCCCGACATAGAGTGATTCGACGGCTCATCTTCTCTTAGATCAAACCTAACCTTGATCCGTGGCTTAACACCCGATTGGTCCATGATCTCTATTTAAAGAGCATGGAGGGTCATTGTTTAGTTGATCGATTATGAGAAGCTCATTTGTAACTTTCTTTCTTTGCATAATAAATTGTCCCGTAGAAGCTATTTGGCAGGGGCCGTGGAGTGTTTCCCTCAAGAGGGTTTAAACCACGTCAAAACATCGGTGTGTTGATCTGTGATCTGTTTGTGTGAAGTGGTTGCTCTTGGTGTTTGGTCCTTTGGTAGTACCCTGTGTACCCAAACATGGTATCAGAGCTTTTATGAAGTGTCGCTTCTGGTTATGATCTAGAGCGTCGTTTCCATTGGGAAATAGTTTTCGTTTGATCGAAAATGGTTCTCGGTTGCTCCAGAAACGCGTATTTCATCAGATCTGAAGGTATAATGTTACAGTGACGCATTTTTTTATTTTATGTTTTTAAAAGAAAAAAATCTCATATTTATCATTTTTTACTGTTAGATTTTTTTTTGGGTTCGGATTGTTGCTTTCCCGTCTACGTATGCTCTTTGCCGTGCACCTTGAGCGACCTCGGCAAATCAGAAACAGAAAGGGAAAGGGTTTTTCTTGGCTACGTATGCTCTTTGCCGTGCACCTTGCGCGATCTCGGAAAATCAGAAACAGAGAGAAAACATAGACTTTCCGGGCAATCTAACGAGATCTAATTCCACAAGTGTGGAAAAGTTTTTTTTTTGTTTCGATTTGTGGTGTGTTTTGCAGGAAAAAGGGCAAGCACGCAAACCGAGCAAGAAGAGTAAAAAAAACCCTTCCTCATTCCCATATTTTACATACCTTTTAATCTAGCTCACTTGGTTCAAAGTTGCTTTATTCCTTAATAGGTCTTGAGTTCAAGTCTTATGAAGTTACTTTTAAAAGAAAAAGTGCATGCAATTTCTATTTTCAAGTTACTTTATTGTAAAAGTGCATCTCACTTAAATAATAAAAAATAAAAATACAAGTGAGTCACTTAAGGTTTTTTATTGTTGCACTATTTAAAAGTAATATCATTGTAAAAGTAAAATCACTTATTTTACAAAAGTGGTTCACTTAAAGCAACTTTCTTGTAAAATGATTGTCAAAAGGTTCATCTTGGGAAGAGGGGGGTTCTTTTTTTTTGCTGGACATTCTCTAGCTGCCACGTCACTATTGGGGACATCTTCAACAGTTTCTTTGTTCAAACATAACTTCATCATACAGAGTCCGTTTTCAGTGCCATTTTTTTTAAACCGCCTATTTTTTCGAGCTCTTCACATCCAGACTATTGGTTTCTACTCTTATAGCCATTAATTTACAAATATGGCCGCCCCTTGTGATATTCTACTTAACAGTTCCAACTATTTCTCATGGAGGATGTTCTACGAAGTAGGGGACTTTTCAAAATTACCTCAGGGAAAGAAAAAGAACCCACTGATGATGATAAGAAAATAAAATGGGAAAATAGATGTGATGAAGCTCGTGGATTGATTGGGATGTCAATCTCTACTAATTTGCGATTCCACATATCTGGAATTTATGAACCTAATGCTGCTTGGGACAAGTTGGAATCTGTGTTTGGTAAACACAATGAAATTCGAGGTCACCAACTCGAAAATGAGTTGATTTCTTTAAATCCAAGTGACTTTTCATGCATTCAAGATTATTTATCTAAGTACAAAACTCTTAAACTCTTATGTGCAGAATGTAAGATTGAGAGGGAAGACAAACAATACATTTATCATATTCTTTCTAAACTTGGACCTGCATATTTTGTTTTTGTATCTACATTTTACTCCATGAAAGCATCCTTGAATGAAGCTAGCTATCAAGAGCCTAGTCTTGAATCCTTTTGTGATTCCTTGATTAGAGAACAAGATAAACTCATTCATCTTGGAATAATCAACAATGCAGATACATCTGGGAAAGCCTTATTGTCCCAACAGAAAGAAAAGTCCAAGCCTCCCAAGAAACAAAATTTTTGCAATAATAAGTCAAACAAGGGTCTCAAACCCTCTCAGTCATCTCCTTCTTTAAAAAATGACAAAGGATCCAAGCCAAAAGGCAAGAAGACTGAGCGTCATTGCAACTATTGCGGGAAAGATAATCATGATGAATCTAAGTGTTTCAAGAAGATGGCAGCCTTGGAAGTAGAAATGAAGAAGCACCACATCAACCTAGATTCGTCTTCAGAATCTGTCTCTCATGGACATGCACTTTGTGCTTCTGGTTATTCTTATAATGCATCTTCTTCTACTACTTCAAATGAATGGCTCATTGATTCTGGAGCATCTTATCATATGGCTAAGGATCAAGCCATCTTTTCTACTATGCATGAATGTAACACCAAACAAATATTTGTTGGTGATGATAGATCTCTAAGTGTTGTAGGAGCTGGAACAGTTCCAGTAGATAATGGTCATTTTAGTGATGTACTATGTGTTCCAAGAATTTCCTGCAATTTGTTATCAGTCTATCAGATCACTCATTCTGGTGAAGGTAAAACTGTGACCTTTACACCTCACCAAGTTGTAATCAATGATTTTAAAGATCCTCAACAGGTCCTAGCTACCGGAATTGTTGATGATATTACCAGGTTGTACAAGTTTAACAACTTTGGGTCATCACCTTTCCCTTCAGTTTTTGTTGCTCATAGTGATAACTTGAGCAAACTTTGGCATGAGCGATTTGGTCACTTAAATTATCGCTCATTGCAACAACTATGTAAAGAAAATATGGTGACAGGTCTTCCGATGGTATCTTGCAGAGATGGTGTTTGTTCCGATTGTGTACTCGAAAAACATCATCGGGACATTTTTGACAAACGTGCCTCTTGGCACGCCTCGGTTCCCTTGGAGCTTGTGCATAGTGACTTGTGTGGTCCTCTTCCATCTGCTTCCTTTTCTGGTTTCAAATATTTCTTAACTTTCATTGATGATTACACCAGACGAACTTGGGTTTATTTCCTAAAACTTAAGAGCGAAGTATTTAACATGTTCTTGGCCTACAAGGCCCTTGTTGAAAAACAATCTGGTCATCAAATTATTAAGTTAAGATCTGACAATGGAGGAGAATATGTTAACAAACAGTTCACTACTTTCTGCACTGAACAAGGCATCCAACAACAACACACTGTTCCATATACACCACAACAAAATGGTGTAGCTGAGTGGAAGAACCACACTTTAAAAGAAATTGCTAATTGTATGATCCAATCTAAGGGACTAAGTCTTCAATTTTGGGTTGAAGCCATAAATTGTGCAAATTACATAGTTAATCGCACCCCCACAAAAGCATTACAAGGTATAACACCGGAAGAAGTATGGAGTAAAACTAAACCTGATGTAAGTCACTTTCGTGTGTTTGGTAGTGAAACATGGGCTCACATTCCGGATGAAAAACGGAAAGCATTGCAGCCTAAAAGTGAAAAGTGCATATTTGTTGGATATTCTGAAGATGTAAAAGGTTATAGACTTCTTCAACCACATTCTCATGATATAATCATTAGAAGAGATGTTAAATTTGATGAAAATCTCTTGGCCTGCGAGCCTAACTCGGCGATAATGAAAATCTCTTCTTCCAACTTCCTTGACAGGTTTCCAACTCCAGTTTGTGATAATGACAGTGAGGATGAAAATCCACCTCCGCCTGCTCATGTTCCTCCAGTTGCACCAGCACAAGTGCTTCCTCGATGGGTCCGTTCAACATGTGAAGCAGCTGGTGATCTTGCCGGTGATCCTAGAGATCAACGTCGAACACGTTCTTAGTTTCAGCGAGCCTCTTCTCTTTTGGCTCAAGTTTCCGAGAATCATGATCCAGAAACTTTTGCAGAAGCTTCAGGGAATCCAGATTGGGATGCAGTCATGGATGAAGAATATCATTCCTTAATGGCGAACGATACCTGGGATCTTGTACCTCTTCCAAAAGGAAGAAAACTTGTCAGATGTAAATGGGTCTACAGAACTAAGTATGCATCAGATGGAAGTGTTGAAAGACTTAAGGCAAGGTTAGTTGCCAAAGGTTTTTCCCAAGTTGAAGGGATTGACTACAATGAAACCTTTGCTCCCGTCACAAAAATGAAATCCATCTGCCTTGTTTTTTCCCTTGCAGCCTTACACAACTGGGAAGTCCATCAAGTGGATGTCAAGTCTGCTTTCTTACATGGTGATTTACAGGAGGAAATTTACATGGAACAACCTCCTGGCTATGTTCAGAATAACTCTAGCCTTGTATGCCGCCTTAAGAAATCCTTATATGGCCTTAAGCAAGCTCCTTGAGCTTGGTATGCCAAAATGGATAACTTTCTCCTTGACACTGGTTTTTCTAGATGTCATTCTGACCCCAATGTCTATACCAAGAAAGTAGGAAACCATCTCATCATACTTGTTCTATATGTTGATGACCTTATTCTTACTGGTAGTGACCCTAACCTTATAACCCATGTGAAATCCAGTCTTAAACAAAATTTTGAAATGTCAGACTTAGGACATTTGCATTATTTTCTTGGTCTCCAAGTCCTGCAAACCCAAGAAGGAATCTTTCTTTCTCAGTCTAAGTATGCTTGTGACCTTCTTCGTCGCTTTCACATGGAAGATTGTACACCAGCCCCTTCTCCCTTCCAGTCTGGAGTCAAACTTTCTGCCACTTGTACTTCGCCTGAAGTCGATGCCACCTTATATCGTCAGCTTGTTGGTAGTCTCTTATACTTGACTCATTCTCGTCCTGACCTTTCCTTTGTCGTTGGTCTTGTTGCGCGTTATATGCAGACACCTCATGAAAGTCATTGGAAAGCAGCTAAAAGAATACTTCGATATATTCGAGGTACAGTTCAGTTTGGTATTCATTACAGTACAGGGGGGAAACCTTTGTTGGTTGGTTTCACTGATTCAGATTGGACCGGCAATCCTGATGATCGAAAGTCTACTGCAGGTTATGTTTTCAGTCTGGGATCTGTACCTATTGCTTGGGCTTGTAAGAAACAACAAGATCTTGCTCTTTCTTCAGCAGAGGCAGAATATCGAGCAGCAGTTAATGCCAGTCAGGAAGCTTTATGGCTTCGACAGATCCTTTCAGAGTTTGGATTCGAGCAGCAGCAGCCTACTCCAGTTTGGTGCGACAATCAAAGTGCCATCAAGCTTGCCAAAGATCCAGTTCTACATCAACGCAGCAAACACATTGAGCTACATATGCACTTCAACAGAAATCTTGTTCATGATCGTGTTCTTAAATTGCTCTTTTGCCCTATAGATGATCAAGTTGCAGACATCTTCACCAAGTCTCTTACAGAAGCGAAGTTTTCTAAACTTCGATCTATGTTAGGAGTTCAGGAACTTGTCATTAAGGGGGGATAGGCTCTAATGCCTCCTTCCTTCTCCTAATAGTGTCACTTTTGTAAATCCTTCAATCCTATCCCAAGTTGTTCTTAAGGGGGGATGTTAGGATATTTAGACACTTAGGAGTTAGTTAAGATCAACTTGTGTAATATATCTGTTAGGGATAGTGTGTTTCTTTAGTATGCATTTGTAAATACTTAATCCGACGGTCACGATATGTTCCCGACATAGAGTTATCCGACGGCTCAACTTCTCTTAGATCAAACCTAACCTTGATCTGTGGCTTAACACCCGATTGGTCCATGATCTCTATTTAAAGAGCATGGACGGTCATTGTTTAGTTGATTGATTATGAGAAGCTCATTTGTAACTTTCTTTCTTTGCATAATAAATTGTCCCGTAGAAGCTATTTGGCCGCGGCCATGGAGTGTTTCCCTCAAGAGGGTTTAAACCACGTCAAAACATCGGTGTGTTGATCTGTGATCTGTTTGTGTGAAGTGGTTGCTCTTGGTGTTCGGTCCTTTGGTCCTAGGAAAAAAGGTCACAACTTGGGATAGGAAGATCCAAATGAAATTCTGTAAAAAGTGACAGGTAGGGCACAGACTGTACTTTCTTTGGTAAGTTTTTCAGAGGCCTAAATTGAACCAGTGACACGTGGCACTCCGTACAAGTTTGCTCTCTTGTTTTGTCCCATAAAAAGATCACATTGCGACACTTGGCATAAATCTATATCAGAGAATCTAATTGAGGTCAGACCTATGGGGTTGGAAAGATGACAGGTCAGGCTACCACAGGCCTAATTTTCAGACCTTGTGGATTCGTAATTTTAGAGATGCACCAGAAACAATCAGGTGCATATTTATGTCAAAAGAGATTTGGATTCCGGGCACCTTCATTCTTGGCTTATCACTATTGCGGGAATTTAGGGATTCAGATAAAGTTGGAATTTTTGGAATCGGAGACCACGGCTAAATGCTCCTCATCAAAATCAAAATTTAGAAACCAAGATCGAATTTTTTGGTTGGGAAGAAGGTCGGGCTTGATCAAACCCTAGTTTGGGATTTTGATCGGAAAGATGGAAAATTAGGGCTTCTACAAAAGTTGGAATTTTTTAAGTATGTGACCACGGCTGGAAGCTCCTCAGAAAAATCAAAGTTTAGAGCTTTGGATCGAACCTTTTGGTTGGGCAGAAGGGTGGGCTTTATCAAACCCTAGTTCGGGGTCCTGTCCAGTGAATCTAGAAGTTTCAAAGGCAATTTTGAGGGATCAAATTTTGCAGTTTTCAAAATTGAAGTATACCAGCTTGATCAGCTCAACAAGCCACATCTTTCCATGCATTCAGAAGTTTGAAATTTAAAGTTTGAACTTTTAGGTTTTCTCTGACAAACCCTAATCCAGCTCCAGATCCAGTTTCAGAAAATCAAAGTGGATTGGGTTAATCCTAGAAAAGAATGAATTGGCAACCTGCATAAGTGAATAAGTTCCAGTTCCAGAGGGAGATGAGGCTGAGGCTTTACATGAGAAAGCTACAAGCAATCTCGATAGGTATGACTTGAAGAGATACAGGTATGTTTTGAAATTTGTTCATGATTAAGTTTATGATATATTTGTCTTCATATTATTGAGGTTAGTACAATCTTGATTAATCTTAGACTTGTCTCATCACCCTAGTAAAAGTATGAATGCATGTGAATGATAGAATACATGCATTGATTAGGATTATGACACTTATGATTGTACTAATGCACTATGGTGTTTTATGAGGTTGATGTTGTCCGCTAACATGAAAGGTACAAATCAAGTTCTATATCAAGAACATATGACCATGGTGACACGAAGACAAAGTGTCAAAACCCAAAAATTTCGAAAAATTTAAATTTTTTCAAATTAGCATATAATGTTTATAACTGCATTCCTTGATCTATTTGATTAGTTAAAGTGATCATAAATGTGTCTAAATGATCTGTTATTATACTTAGATTTGGTTATGAGTTTCTTTACCGTTGTTGATTGTTTTCTATTTTTCAACCACAAGGGGGAATTGTCATGACAACTGGGCTTACTTAGCTTCCGAGCTAATGCATCGAAATGTCTTTCTCTTACAGATATACAGGTAATGTTCGAATCGCTGCAATAATCTTTAAAGCATTAAAAGTCATTTAGCTGTACCAAATCATTCCGCAAGAAGTCTGAGCATGCTAACCAGGTTATCAGGTGTTTGAAGGTTGCACTCTGCCTATGACCTTCTCAAGATTTACTGATAGAAATTTAGAATTCACTAGAGAATATGATAACTATTTTTCTTGAAAAATAAAAGAATTAGATAGTCCTAAGGAGTATTGGTCCAATACTGATCTGCATGAATTTCTTAATTAGAGCTTTAGAGTATGACAGGATTATCATAATCAGTGCAATTTTTACTCCACCATTGTTATTGCACCACTTCAGGTTTATAGTTAGAAAATATTTTGATTTGAAAATGCAATTGTACCGGATCTGGAGTGGTCAATATATATAATATGCTTGTTTCTAACTTTTGCAAGATATTCTATCAGTTACGAGTCTCCTCTTAACATCTCAGGATTTGTATGGATTGGCAAAAAAATATTCTTATGTCTATGATTGACAACGGAGTTGGAATTACCAGCTAACTTGAGTAAACTCATCGAACATTAAGAATAACTAGAGTCTACTTGTCATTACAAATATCTGAAACAATTAAGTGATTATTATCGTATCGTAACAGTAAATGAAATGGTCTAGAGTAACCCTACTCCAACTTAAGAATTATGTATCTGGGATCCTACCATTGGAAGTCACCTACAGAAGGACTGGCAAGTCCTATTTCATCTGTGCACCGCTATCGCAGTTAGTATTATGGTAGCATAATTGTAACGGCTAAATCCAATGTCATTTCACTATCTCATAAACTTCAGGAGAATATCTATGTCTTATCACCTGAGATCAGGGTGATTGGCAATGTCGTGATAGGTTTTTATGAACCATATATAGCTTATATTACACCCTTGTTTTTATAACTTTTCTAATGCAAATAAATTTCTCTATGTATAGAATACTTCGAAAACAAATCTTAAATGTTGTTTATATTTCATGGTTTAGTAAGTCCAAGTTTTGAATCGATACAAGGCAAGAATTAATGGCATTCTTCTATTGTTTTGATTGTTAAAAGATGATAGGTAAGCTATAATATGCAACCAGTATGAATAACCATGATATATTTCTGTTACTCGTGCCTTGGTTTCTATTTGGAAATAATATTGAAGTCCTCATCGTAATCCTGAGTATTATTGACAAGGTATATTTTTATTTTATTTGTTTGTAGGGCGATGTATAAATGTTCACTAGGCAACATCGATGGCATGGTTTTAACATAAATTAAATGGTGGTTTAAATTAGGGTGTCTCGACCATATTAGAATATCCATGCTCATGATTAACCTTTGGGTTTGATGTACCCACGCTATGATTTTAATTGAAACACCAATGATTGGAAACTCATCATGGAACATTGGATTGTCGACCCACTGCATGGAAAATATTAAAGTGATACGTGGTGCTTTTAGGACCAAGTGTGGATGGTATAAAGCATTGACTCAACCCTAGCTGGGCATTTTTCCCTCGCCTTCGGGCTCGATCTCTCTGAGAAACCTCCTGCTCGAACCTTCCTGTTACTGTGCTAGGTGACAGCTCCTATGCCTTTTTCACTCCTTGTGCTTGTCATCTGTAATGAGTGGGTTCGTTACACGTTGTTATTGGCGACCAAATGGTTGTTAGAAACATAGGGTTCTTTATTTACTACCAGCACTGTCTCAGTCACGGCTTGACTGTAATTTCTTGATTTGGTTCTGTAAAAGCTTCCCGAATGGGAGATACCCCATGCTTCTGTCAACTCGTTTGTTCATTCGAAAGTGAGGGTGGTGTATTACACTTTCTCTGCTCGGGAGTATCAGGCCTTTTATGGTGATCGAAAATCCTTTTAGCTTGCTGGTAAGTCATTGTTTTTCTCCTTCGTTATTTTAGTTAAAAGATTTAGTTTAACAAAATTATATTGTAACTGATACCACTCCGTGGTTGCAAGTTCTGGCCCTTCTCAGATGTGTGAATGTTACAAGCTTCTACAACGGCGTTCTGGGTAAGCCTGCTTTATACCATGGAACTTTCCTTCTTGCTGGTTGTTAAGGCGGTTAGGGTTTGGGTTTGGAAAGAACCACTCTGTGAACTATCTATGTTTTGTTTAGTCTTGTAACGGATTGTTACCACAAGTCCTTTGACAGGTTAACCCTGTAACGTGAAGGAAATGTTATGGCTTCGGCCGATTGTAAAATTATTGTTCTTGCTTATGATAGGTAGGGTTTTTCTACAGAAGGTTTAATGTATAAAAGAAATGAAGACAAGGCCTTGAGCCTGTCTGAAGATGAGGTTACAGCCTCGTGATTTTTGCACTGTACTCATCAAGTTTGCTCCAGGTTTTTACCTAGGGTTTGAAATTTAACTTAATATAAGGTTTTATCTGCACAACGGGCTTGTTTATAGTATGCGTTTTTCTTTTGTTCTATGCTATATACAGTAGTAAGCAATTCTTTTGTTTTTAAACCACTTATACAGTGGATTTGTGACTCGGCTGTAGGTAGAATAATGTCTTAGCTATTTAGCATTGGTTTTGCTTATATGTTTTCTTTTTCCTGTGTAATTTAAGCTTTTAAAAAATGACTTATTACAGTCATTTTGCATGGTAGAGCTGGGTGTGGCATGTGTTTTAAATTTCTATGTTTATGTAACACTTCTATTAATAGATGGGCTGCGGCCGTAGGTGAATTCATAGAATTTATTTTTACTTGTTAATCTGTAAAGGTAGGTTTAAACTAAATCTTATAGTGGTGATGTGGTTTGGTTGTTCTTTCTGTCATTCGTTTTCGACTATGTTGTTATTTGAGGGTAAAGGAAAAATGATAATGCCATACTGTTGAGCTCAATAAGTGAGCTAAGTTACTGTTCTGTTAATTCTATTGTTCCTTAAATAATAACTAATTTATTTATCTGTTAATAAATTCTGTGTGATGTAGTTCTGTTAGGTTTTCTACACAGTCGTTTTGTTTGAAAGATAATGTATGGTTAATCTTTAGCTAGGGTTTGGGTTTGATTATATAATGAAATTAAAACTGATCAAACCTTGACTAGGGTTTATACCCTGACATACATAACCTAACTGTGGCTACCAATGTTCTGCAACGATATTGATAATGCTATCGACACCATATTATATCTGGTTATATTTATTTCTGTTCCTATGATTGTTTAAACAAGTTTATGTTGCAGAAAGAATTACTGTATACTTAAACTCTACTTATCTATTTAACTATTATATTAAACCAGGTTTAAAAGTTACAATAATATACTATTACAATTGAACTAGGCTAAAAACAAATTACAATAATAAACTATTGCTTGTGATATTACTATTGTATGGCATGCATAAAAATACCTTATCAGTACTGAATTAAGCTATTAAGGGATGCTGAAAACACAGTAATTATTTAGAATCTTACTACTGATATTCTGGGATATTATCTTTTACTAAACTGATACTATTCAGACAAATAGATGATATTCATAACAGACATTCATTTATCCTTAATAAACATAAAGCAATAAATAGCAGAACCTGTTTAAAACTGAGGATAACAACAGCAATGGGAGGCTGTTCCTCCCTACCAACTCCTGGAGAGTGCCCAGACAGCACTTCTCAGGACCCCCGAGCTTGCTCTGGTCTCCCTGGCTGGAACTAGGTGCAGCAAATAATTCTCTCAGCCCAAACAGCTACAATGGAACCAAGTTTCTGCAGCCTTCCTCTCAAACACTTCCTTACTGTATATTTCCCTCTTCCTCAATGGGACTCCTGAATAACATTCACCTGAATGTATTCTCCCTCCAGAACAATTCGAACCCCCAGCTCAGTTCATTGAGTACTATTTAAAAGATTGCCTAGGTCTTTGTTGGGTTAACTGTCATTAATGAGCCACCTGCTCTGATTCCACTTTCTTGGGGAATCATGACCCCAAAATATAGGGAAGTTGCCACCTGCAACTTAGGAAGTGTTTGAGGATGCTGCCACTTGTCTTTTGCCTTTCCACCTAGTTCCATCCACCAGTTTGACCAGTAACCTCTTTTAACAGCTCTCCCATGCTGTTGTCTCCATAATTTATTTATTAATAATAAAATATTCTGAATTACATTCCATTTCTAGTGACTCTGCTGAGTCATCAATTCCTACTTAGCATTAAATTTAACATAATGTCTCACGAATATAATAAAATAATTACATAATTTTTACAAAATTGGGGTATGTGACACAAAGACTCATCCATAGCCATTATAGAAGCTCTACTTACGAGGTATGTAGAATTTGGTTCTACAATGGTTAACTTATGATTTATGCAGGTTACTAAGCACAAGTCATTGAAGAGAACAAGAAGACATTGTTTGGATATGTTAGACATAACTAGCAAACATGATAACCAGGTATGTTTTTCCTATATCAAGTTAGAATCCTACCTTGTGTTAGGATCTTATACTTTTGTATGAATGATAATGATTATTCTTGAAGTTAGAAGTTTAAGTAATCAACAGTTTATGCATATTCTGTTTCTTACTTTGATTGATGATATGACTAACCAGAAGAGTCCTATGGTCAATAAGAATATGCATAAGTAATAGAATTCCTCCCTGAAACCTTGAATACTAATGCTTGTGATAAATTACATGTGTGTGAAATAATCATGACCATACATGTTAAGTTTATTTAGGATCATAATGTTTTGATAGTATTGAGATTATACTAATGGATGTATGATCATGCATGAGATCTTGAGGATGACACTAGTGCACACTTAAGCATGCATAGTGGTTCAGGATGAATATAAGTTCAAGGACAGGTAATCCAAGAAGCAAAGATCAAGAGGGAGCACACTCCAGTAGTTCCTGCAAGGAAGCAAAGATTGAGCGGGAGCCAAACAAAGATAAGTATTTGAATTGTCATTTCCTGTATATATGATTACTTAAATGATGTTGTCTAGTCATATACATACTTATGTTCCTAGATTTAGGATATGTATTATGCATATTAGAAAAGTTGCATTAATGAACAAGATACTACTAATATGAAAGTAATGGGTAAGTGGCCTATGGTACTGTACAACATTCCATTGCTACTTATCTAGAATGAAACCTCTCTGCTAACATGTTGGGAGTTGTGCACACTCTTAACAAATGTTCTGGTAGAGATGGAAGGCATCTAGAAAGTTACTGTGTGAATACGGGATATGGATAAATGTTGTATTGAAGCATTGGCTAAGATAATTGCATGATTGTATGACATATATTCTTATGTGTAAGATTTTGTTCTGAAAACTATGAGAAGTTTCTAATCATGCAATTGAATTTGACTTGTAAGAAAGATCGTGTACAATCACCTACAAAATAAGGACTACAACATTTGTTCCAAGCAACGAAGTTCAAAGAAAACTATCTAATGAAGATATTGAAGAATCTGAAGTTCCTAGGATTCGGAATGCAATAATAATTCCATGATCAAGGAATACCAGCCGGTCATGAAGAATGATGTTTGGGATGTGGTCCCAAGACCTGAAGGGAAGTCTGTTGTGACTTCCAAGTGGATCTATAAGATCAAGCATGCTGCAGATGGTAGCATAGAGAAATACAAGGCAAGGTTTGTAGCTCGTGGCTTCTCCCAGAAAAAGAGGAATATATTATGAAGAGACTTTTGCTCCTGTAGACAGATACACTTCCATCAGATCAATACTTACTCTGGCTGCAGTGATGAAGTGGAAGATACACTAGATGTATATGGTGTAGTCGAAGAGGAAGTGTATGTGGAGCAGCCACTCAGTTTTGAGACACATGACATGGAGTCATATGTATGCAGATTGAAGAAATCCTTGTATGGCTTGAAGCAAGCTCCCAGAACTTGGTATGGTAGGATAGACAGCTTTCTATATAGTTTGGGATTTACTAACAGTAAAGCGGATTCCAACCTTTACTACAAGGTTGAGGAAGGCAATCCAGTGATATTATTATTGTATGTGGATGACCTGTTTGTTACAGGTGAGGATAGGTTGATTGCCGATACGAAGAGGAAGCTTGCTGCCGAGTTCGAGATGAAGGACTTGGGGATGATGCACTACTTTATAGGCATGGAGGTGTGGCAAAGTGCAGATGGAATCTTCCTTGGACAAGGGAAGTATGCAGTAGATATCCTGAAGTGGTTCGGGATGATGGACTGCAAGGCCATGGCCACACCTATGGCATCAAACCTGAAGCTATTGTGTGATTCTTCATCAGAGACGGTTGATGTCATGGTGTATCGTCAGATGATTGCATCCTTGATGTACCTGACGAACACAAGACCGGATATTTGCTTTGTAGTGAACACATTGATCCAGTTCCTGACGGATCCGAGAAGTGTTCACATGGTTGTTGTAAAGCATATTCTGAGGTATCTGAAGGGTACAGTTGATTATGGGCTCAAGTATGATGCGAATCAAAAGTTTAACCTGCAGGGTTATGTTGATTCAGATTGGGCAGGCAGTGCTGCAGATAGGAAGAGCACTTCGGGGTACTTCTTCAGTATGGGATCAGGTGTGATCTCTTCTTTTAGCAGGAAGCAGTCCTACGTAGCACTGAGTACAACCGAAGCAGAGTATGTTGCAACTTGTTTGGCTAGTTGTGAGGTAGTATGGCTGGGGAAGCTACTGTCCGAGTTATTTGATCTCCTGTTGAATGCTACTGGTATATTTTGTGACAACCAGAGTTGTGTGAAGCTGTCTGAGAACCCGGTGTTCCATGACAGGTCAAAGCACATCTAGATCAAATATCACTATATAAGGGATATGGTGCAGAGAGGAGCAGTGAAGCTCCTGTATGTTGCAACGGATGAGCAGGTTGCAAATGTGTTGACGAAACCACTAGCCAGAGTGAATTTTGAGTAGTTCAAAGAGAGGCTTGGTGTTCTTCAGATAGAAGATACTTCGAGGAAGAAGTGATGGGACACATCAGCAGGAGCCATTCCAAGCATGGTGATAGGAGGATCCTTCCCATGGCTATGGATGTAAGCGCTGTGTGATGAGCATCAGGACGATGCTCCAACTATTGCTTTGGATATGCATCAGTTGGATGCTTTGTATGATTAGTTGGATCATGTATATGTACATGCATCGGTTGGATGCTTTGTATGATCAGTTGGATCATGTAGGATGATGCAGTGATGATGATCAGGATGATCATGTGTGATGAGTATCAGGATGATACTCTGGATGATATGCATCAGGATGATGCTATGATGATGATCAGGACGATCATATGTGATGATATGTATCAGGTGGATGCATTGCATAATCAGTTGGATTATGTGTGATGAGTTCCGAAGACACAAATGCACATGGGATTTTCGGACATGGTTGTAGATGTGTTCTCCCATGGTCGCGATGTAATTGCCGGGCTTTTCCGACATGGTTGCAGATGTGTTCTCCCATGGTCGTGATGTAATTGTTGGAGCCATTCTCACATGGTGGTAGATGTGTTCTCCCATGGTGGATATGTAAGGGCTGGAGCCATTCTCACATGGTGGATATGTAAGGGCTGGAGCCATTCTCACATGGTGGTAGATGTGTTCTGCCATGGTGCAGATGTAAGGGCTAGAGCCACTCTCACATGGTGGTAGATGTGTTCTCCCATGGTGCAGATGTAAGGGCTGAAGCCATTTTTCACATGGTGGTAGATGTGTTCTCCCATGGTGAAAAAGTAAGAGCTGGAGCCTTCCCCGAATGGTGGTAGATGTGTTCTCCCATGTCGGTGGTATAAGTGCTGCATGATGTGCATCTGGGATATTCTTCGTGGACGATGAGATGAGATGATCAGTATGATCATGAGTATCGGGATGATACTCCGTGGCCGTGGATAGGTTGTGCAGTTGCATGTAAAATATCCTGGGAGATCCGATAGGTTGAGCAGTGAGCTCGTAAAAGTCCTGGGATGCTCTTTCGAGGTTTTGTTGACACACGTAATAAGTCCTGAGGATTCCATAGTATGGCCAGTGTTGATGAAGACCTGTAGGAGGTGGGCCTACATCCATCATGAAAAATGGTTGGCTCTGTAGAAATTCCTATGACGAGAAGAATTCAGAGATAGCCCATTGATCGAGATGTCGAGTGCAGCAGCAGTGATGATGATGATGCTCCGTGATCCTGTGATGATGATCCAGCTCCATAATTGAAGACTTGTGCCTATATGTATTGATGACTTGTGTCTAGAGAATACCTTCCTAGTTAAGAGGGAGTGTTGATGTATTTGTAACTTCGGAAGATATTCACTTGTATATTGTATGTATTACATTTGTACCTTATTGTATCCCCAACGGAGATGTATTATTCCTCTGATTGGAAGTGTCGCCATGTGTACTTGCAAGTGTCGCAAGTTATATTGTAAGTATCGTAACTTATACTTGATGGGTTATTAGACCACCTTGATGGGGTCGGCCCTGTATGAGTCATGTGGGTCAAAGGGTTATTAAACCACCCTAGAGGGGTCGGCTGAGTCAGCATTATGTTAAGTGGTTAAGTTGGGCCCGACCTAGTTGAGTAAAGGGCAAGTCAAGTTAGTGTATAAATAGAGAGTGTGTCTCTCTCATTTTACACATTCTATTATTCACTCACTTCGCATTAGTGAGAGAGAGGAGGAGTACGCACAAGTGGAGGAGGAGCATGTTGCTGAAGATATCTATCTCTTGGGTTTGATCATGGTGATCCTTGTATTGATGCTTATTCTATCTCTGAGGAAGTTGCGGGGTTTTTCACCTTCTTGGTTTTCCCCGGCGAAATGTTTTGTGTCTCTTGTCTCTTGTCTCTTATGCTTGATATGTTGTACATGTTGTTCTTTCAGTTAAGATCCTATATCTATTGAATTAAATGATGAAAAACTAACAGTGGAAACCCCTGCTGAGTATATGATGGAATTTCAAAAAATTTCAATCAAGGTGGTTGATATATCTATGGTAAGATTAGTATTGATGTTCACTGAAGGTTTGCTTGAACCCTTAAAAGGTTTATTTAAGGCCCACAAACCCAATTCATTGAAGGATGCTATGAGTTTGACAAGAGATCTACAAAATGTACTACCTAGGACAAGGTTTCCTCCCAATCCCAACTTCCCTACCCAAGTCAGATATGAAAAGAAGCTAAGCAGGGAAGAACTCAGAAGGAAGAAATTGTGTTACTCATGCTTACAACCATGGGCACCAAGACATAAATGTGCTAAGGGAAAGGCCCAATTCATTGAAGTATTTTTTGATGATGAGTATGAAGGGGGCATGGAGGAAGAAGGACCTATTTCAGCCCAAGAAGAGGGATATACTACAGTAGAAGAAGGGAAACAAAAGGGAAATCATCCCTCACCTAACAAAGTAAGAATGGCAATACTTTTAGCAGTGCCTCGTTATCACATTATTCGATGCAAGGGTGTGGTACTAGGACAAAGGACCTCAATTTTTGTAGATGGAGGAGCCACACATAACTTCATTAAGGCATACATGGTGGAGAGAAGGAAGATACCTACTGAACCATTCGATGGCTTCACAATTGCCATTCCAGGTCACAACACTATGGAGTGCAAAACATGGGTTCCAAAGCTGCAAATCACCATAGGTAACTATACTCTTTTCTGATAGCTTTTATGTGGTTGATGTTGCTGATACTAATGTGGTTTTGGGAGTGCAATGGTTGTACTCTATAGGGGAGCATACAGTGAACTATCAAATTCCTGCAATGAAATTCCATGATTCGGAAGGAATATTAAGGGTTGTGAGAGGGCAACACACCTATCCGAATCAGGTAGTGTCTTCCCACAGTATGAAACACAAGAATGGAAAGGTTTTGGGAGACA
The DNA here is from genome assembly GCA_027924585.1 of Larix kaempferi. NCBI lineage: Eukaryota > Viridiplantae > Streptophyta > Pinopsida > Pinales > Pinaceae > Larix > Larix kaempferi. Next base: position 33,804,925 of record BSBM01000001.1, on the reverse strand, counting down.
TTCCTCATGGAAGGCCACCTGATAGAGGAGGAACAAGGTTGAAACATGATAAATTGATATTGCTTGAGGGCAAGCAATCTTGGGTGGGGAGTACTGTAATGTCCCCATTCAAATAAATTCATAACAGGGAAATTCCATCAATCCTACTAGTTCCCTAGGTTGGATGGAAACATGAGGATTTGCAATAAGGGAGTTGATAAATGGTGTTTGGAAATTAGAATGGAATAAATATTTAATAAAGGATCTAAATAAATAAATGCAAGAGAAAATCAAAGTGGAAGTTGATCATGAAGACACATGGAGGATGTGGGACCCACACAAATCTAGATTCCTCATGCCACATGGCATTATATTCTCACCCATTCGAATCCAAGGTGGATTCTAATGGTCTTGGGTAGTTGGAAGGTCAATATACTTTCCATGACTCATTGCAGGTCGAATTGGAGTGGAAGAGTAACTCCCATGGAAGAGGAAGAGGCATTTTGGAGCTAGTGGGACACTTGGACTAGATTCCCTAGCTCTATGACAACAATGATGAAGATGCTATGACACCTATGACACAAATCAGACCTGAATGATGAAATCTGGCATAAATGACATGTCAGGGCTAAAAATAGCCTCCAAGAGGGCACTCAGGGAAGCCAAAGAGACACCTATTCGAATTTGGTGGAAGAGGAGGCTGGAATTGGAGGGACAAGTGGCACACATTGGAATCTCTTCCCAACTTGAGTTGTCATGAATCCCTTGGAATGAATTCAAACCAAGGAGGAACTTAAAAGTTTATAAAATGAAATAACAAAGAAGAAGGATGGATTTTGATCATTTTCACACTTTGCATTTGTGAAGAGAGCTAGTGGAGTGCTTCTCTACTTGCCTTAGCCAATTTCGAGGGTGAAAGATTCCCATCCTAGTTGGTAGTAGGAAAGGCCATTCAGACCTTTCATGAGAGATTTAATGGAGTATTTTGTTGCAATTGTAAGCTACAAGGTAGCTCGTGGTATCTATAGGTGCATCTCCTCCCTCCAACCATTTCCAGTTTTCTTGGCATATTCATGATCCTTGAGGAGAGGCACATTGGGTGAGATATTGTTCTCTTTGGGGAAGATTATAATTCCCCATTTATTTTTTCATATAATTTAAATTCTCTGTTATTCATGTTCAGAACTGTACCAAGTCGAGAATGCAATTGGAATGATGTAAAACTTATTATTAATGAGCAAATGGTGCATATTTCCCCACTATGTTGATGTATGCCAATAATATGTTGATGTATTCAAATGGACCAATGAAATATTAATGGATTAATGATGTATGGAATTTTATTTATCTGTTATACAAGTTTCATGTTCATTGCATAATCTTTGGGAGTCATTTTTCATTTTTAAAACATTTGGAGAAGATTGCCTATCATTTCCCCCAAGGTCGAAACTAGTATTTTGCTTCTGATTTGGAGAGGGTTGTAGAAGAGTTACTTGACTGAATAAAGATTCATATGAGTCCATATTAATTTCCCCTATATGTCCCCTACCTCTTTCATGAAATTCGAGAGGGTCCAATAGCACTTGGAGAGCGATATTTAGCACCTACCTAAGGGGGATTCAACCCCAAATTGCTAGTAAAGTTCCCTACTTGGGCTAGAACTTAAAGGAGAGTTGCAGAATCTATTTGATGAATCTAAATCATCCATGAACCTAATATTTATGTACTAAAACCATTCATACACCTACTGTGACAATTTCGGATCATTTGGAGCCATTTGGAGGTCAAGAACCCAAGACTAGTCAAAGGTCGAACTAGTGGAAAAAGTTGAAAAATTCACCATTTTAATCAAATTCAAAAAAGGGACATTACAAATTGGATTGACTTGGACATGAAACTCAATTGGTAGATATGGAAGTGATGGTTTTGGTTTGCTTGCTCATAATATTCAAATTATTCTAGACAAATTGGTTAGCATAAGCTAAATTGTATTATGACATTAATTAAGAGGAGGAGCCCATGTGTCATTGCCATTCATAATGATAACTACAATGTTCAAGGTATTGATTTTTTTATAAATGCCATCCAAATATTTTTAAAGTGAATTGGTATCTATATGGTTGTGTTATACATATGTTTTACACCTTTGATATAAGGAACACAAATATATGACACTACTAGTCAAAAACAATGAAACAGGTGAAGACTACAAGCTCTAGATAAATTGTTTGCATGCTTATAGGTATGTGGAAGAGAAAAGTGAAATCATAGTGGTTCCTCTAACTAAGAACCATGGTTGGATGGAAATGTTATGTACATGAATAACCACAACCACATCTCAAAATCCCTAAATCATGAAAGAAAGCTTAGGATTAGGAAATTCATGAGTTTGGATCATGCATGGATAGCGTTTGTGTGACATGCATGCACTCTTGACTTTGACCTTTTCACCTTCTTGGACTATAAATGGAATATCCATGGCTAAGAGATGGATATAGAAAAATAATATCAAGTATCCAAGCACTAAAAAAATTCAGAGAAAGCGAAAGTAGTTGGAAGCACACATCTTCATTGTTAAGGGGAAGTTACCATCCTACTTCCCTAGATGCATAGGGATATTGAATGGAGATCATAGGATCACTAGATGAATTCCTCTTTGTAATACAAGAGACCAAATATTGTCATCATAAAAGGATTAAAGTGTGTGGCTAAGGATAAAAAATCAAGAGATTTGGTGAAGGAGACATGGAAATAAAAAATAAGGTATTCATGTTATTATAATGTTTTCTTTTCATATTCCTGGATGGGGTGTTAAATTTCGATGAGATGGGAATTGATGGTGCCAGCTCATGGATTCGACCGCAGGTAGATGTGGAGTTTAACCCAACGGTGCTTGAAGCTTCATGTGGAGTGCAGCATCCACTCCCCTCTCCTTCTGTGCTCTAACATGACAAGTTGGTCCAAAGACCATCATGGCATGTTGTTGTGCAGAGCGGTGAACGAACATGTTTTTCTATCACCTTGACCAAGGCTCGCAAGCTCATTCTTTCCCAACTCTTCTTAGTATTCTTGCATTCATGCGACCCTTCCCTTCCAATGCATGTCGGGAAAACTCGCCTGTGTCCGAGCTGTGTGCGAATAATTGGGACAAGACGTTGCATTATGGTTCACAAGCAGCATAGAGCCCCTAGTAGGTGGGGAAGAGGCCACCATGAGCACTTGCAAGAGGCACGCAGTGGGGGAATTGCACATCATCTGGCATTGTTGACAAACACTCTGATAGATATTCAGAACGAGGCAAGGGAGTTCGAGGAAGGAGCTAGAGCCAAGATTCAGGACTTCACTTACCGCGTCAAAGCAGTTATGGATTGGTGTGGTGGCATCGTACAGTTGTTTGGTCTTCCTTCATCCCTACTCATTGTCATTGTAGAGAATGGTGTGGTTTAGTGGGAACTGGAGGTGGACATATCCAATGAGGATCAAATGGAGGAAGCCAATCTCCCTGAGGTAAAGGAAAAGGAAAATCCTATGGGCATGGAAGCTACAGTGAAGACTAATGGCCAAGCAATTCCCAACACTGCGAAGGATGATGGTGCAACAAATAGTGGTGCAGTGACTGGTAATGCAATGGGTGGTGGTGCAGCGACAGGCATCAAATGCAAAGCTCCAAGCCCAGATACAATAATTGATGAACCACCTCAAGCTAAATTGCATAGGGACATTGGTCCCTCTCAGTAATTTATTGCCTCCGAGTTTGTTTTAGTTATGTTTTGGTTCAGCTGGAAAACAAGTTTTGTTCTAGTTATCTGTTTCAGTTCAATTCCAATTTGGACAGTAGCCACCAGGCTTTCTTTTGGAATCTAAACTTCTGCATGAAGTCTAGTAGAAATTTCAGGGAATTCTCTGTTCTTTTGTCCTTTGCTCAAAAGATTTTCTACCTGGGTTGTTTTCTCCTAGCAAGAGCCCATGGGTTGTTTTCTCCTAGCAAGAGCCCACATGGACTGTACCGATATGTAATTATTTCTATGATATAATGTAAGTTCTAAGTTAAAAAAAATGTTTTTTTTCATATTAATAAGATCAATATTCTCCCCTCCCCACCCTGACAAAAAGATAAAATAAAATTGTTATTGATCATGTGAATGACTGTGTTATTTGGATGAGGATTACTTTACCTTAAGTAGTGTTACTAAAATGCAAATGGATTTGAGAAAGGTACATGTTTGACATGTGTGCAGGTACAGGTACATCGTCACATGGATAAGGAAAAGGACTAGCATGCTTTGGAGTTTCAAACGATCAAGAGAAACAACTTAGGAACCTTAGGAGGAATTCTCAAAACCACATGATACTTGGGATGATTTGCCCAAAATCATCCTTAAGTATTGGGATTGTTTTGCTTCTTTTTTTTCTTTTTTTTTTTAATTTTACAATACCTCTTTCATGATACCTAGGACATTGAAAAAATTAACTAGGGATCAATAAATTTTAAGATATGAGTTAGATAATCTTGTTTTTCATGTCGCTCGCACCTGTTATAGCCAACCAAAATTATTGGCCATGGTTTCTTATTGACAACATCTATGAGAGAACACATGTATTCCATAGATCAATCATGAACACCCTGTTCAAGTGTAAAAAAAATATTTCCTGATATAAAATTTTATTGCATGTGGTGCCTTGATGCTTAAAATTACCCATTTGCTTAATCACAGGTTTAATCATTTCTACTTGTAGTATATTATTGCATAGATTAAGAGCAAAAAACTCTTTATGAATACTTGCATGGTCTTTCTTAGGTTTTGTTTGTTAGATTAGATTGGTTAGACTAAACAGAGTGTTTGAAAATAGTTTCCATGTGCATTTGGATTTGTCATCTTCTTGATTATTGATAAAAATCTCTTTGATTATATAGCATTGTTGTTGTATTTCATTTTGGACAAATAAATGTAGAGATCTTCTTTTCTTTTCATGGGATTTAAAAATTTTGGACCCACTTCATCAAAATAAACGTAAAGTGCATTCTAATTTTGCATCTTAATGGTCTTTATCGTTTCAACAAAGTTTCCAGTATAGCATTGTTGTTGTATTTCATTTTGGACAAATAAATGTAGAGATCTTCTTCTCTTTTCATGGGATTTAAAAATTTTGGACCCACTTCATCAAAATAAACGTAAAGTGCATTCTAATTTTGCATCTTAATGGTATTTATCGTTTCAACAAAGTTTCCAGTAATCCCAAACATCAAGCAAGTTGCACTCCATATCTTGAGTAAAAACATACATTAAAAGCAATGCCTTAATTAAAAGAAAACATAATTGGTTTTATAACAAACAAACAAGCAAAGGTGTTAGCGACTTAGTGTAGGGTGGAGAGTAAATTCTCCATGGACATGGAAAATTAACTAGATTATACTAAAGAATGTTAAAATCCATTAGTAGTGAACAACATTTATCGGGACAACACACCTCACACACATGTCAAACACTAGGTCAATATATGAAAGTGGAGAGATTATCGCATCTTGCTTATGCAGTGGGATATGCATGTATGAGAAATTTGATAAAGTTGGAAATTCCTCAGGGTGACACCAATTCTCTTTGAGTTTTGGGTCTAGGAAATATATCCTACATTATCTAAATGTACATAAATACCAAACCCATGAATGTTATTGTAACTATCTCGGTATCACCTTTGCATGTCTATCTCAAACCTTGATACTCCCAGGCTTACCATCGAAAGGTTCCCTACCATGTTTTCTTGTTGTTTATTTTAAATTTATTACATAAGTGATTGCTTCTTGGTGTCTTGTGTCTTAAGTGTGCCTTAGGTTTGTTTGTACATGTTTAAAAGATAAATTTGATTGAGCTTAAGTGAAGCAAAAGTCGCTAACCATTTGACCCACCAATCTTGATAGTTGAGAGGGTCTCTTGCTAAAAGTGTTGAACCACCTTTGACTCTCAAATAATTGAATAACTATAAAACAAAAAAAATCCATGACACATTCACACATTGATTGGGAGAGCCATGAGCGAGAAGTACCTATCCAAGCAAATATTACGAAAACTAGTCAAAAGATATATGCCCTCCTGAAATTGAAATTATTGAAAATCAAATACCCATCCATTATAATCCTCCCCTGACACAACCTGACATTATTGTCTTGATATAGTTGGGCATACCTTTACCTATAGGTCCCTTTTAGTTTCTTCGAAATGTACAAAGTAGTATAATTGGAACCAGTGGTTCATCTCAATGGGGTGGGTACTACTCCTGCTACACCTAGTGTCTATAGAGGAAGCATTAACACTCCTTTCATACCTTCGGATAGCGGAGCGAGTCCTTTCACCCAAATGCCACATCTTCCTAATGTCTCTCCATTTGGGATGCCATCTATTAGTTCACACATTCCAACCCAAGGCCATCCTAGTGTTGGAATACACACCATAGGCACTCTAGTGCACAATTCAAGCTTCTCCTTTGGAGGGGGGTAACACTTATGTGTCTCGTTAAATAGGAATTGTGTTTACACCTACATCTAGTATACATGTAGGTGGATATGCAGTTACAAACCTAGGAAACCCTTATCGATAGAGTATTTCTCTTAACGATACCACTCCATTGAATACTAGAAATTTCCTAGGCAATAGTCATACACCTAGTGGAAACAATACGTACGGGGGAAGTAATGTCCTAGATAACTAAGGGGTTCCTAGGGGGTAGTTTCCTTTAACAATCCTAGCATCTATACTCATCTACGATAGCCATTTTGGTGACTTTGAACCTACCAGACATGTTGTGGCTAACAAATGAACCTATACACCATTATCGAACATGGCTAATCATTTTGACTAAGTTGCCATGTTATATTCCTAAGTTTGACAGTCGTTATGGAGAACACCCATCCACACATGTCATGACTTTTCATATTTGGTGCTCATCAAATTATTTAGTTCATGATAGCATTAAATTGTGTCTCTTTCAATATAATTTGACTGGTGGTGCTTCCAAATGGTATATTGAGACACTTGACACATTTTTTACTAATTTTGTCTCTTTATAAATGTATATTCTAATACACATTCATTTACCCATTCATTACAAAATGGGGACAAAATTGTTAACTTCACTTCGACAATCCACCTTTGTTCATATATTCATCATATACATGAGTGGAAGTGCCAACAAAGGCTCATTTAAACTTAAGATCCTAGATCAATTTATTATGGATTGGTTTGTGAAATCATTATTTCCTAACATAACCAAAGATGTAGCCATGTCAAGGGCTCTTACAGAAGAGCAAGTTATTTTACATGCACAATAGTTGGATTTGATATATTCACAATCTGACATGCTCTGTGGGTTAATTATGCATGCACCTTTATCTTCATCTAATGTTTCAAAGCCTACTTCAGGATCACATTTTGATGGCATTATTAGTTCTATGAGTCATAATATTTTTTATCGGTTGATCAACTAGATGGAACATGTTTCCATTCATACACCTACAACTAGTCAATCGACCCAGAATGTTGCAACCTTGGCTCAAATCATTGATATTCTCTTTGTTTAGTCTGCCTCTCCAACAGATAATCGACAACCTAGAGGTAAGAAAAATAATAATAATAATTCTAACACTGAGGATGGGGCAATTGAAAAAACTAATTCCAATGCTAGTGTAAGAAAGAAAAGAAAAATCTCAAATTCTCATGTAAAATTTGTGCCAAAAACCACCCCATCTATGAATGTTCTTAGAAAAGGTTTGTCATTACCAGCCTATAGTTTTTGCTCATCCTTTCTTCCTCAACATTGGAAAACAAATACTACACCCTCGTAAGAGGGAAATCGGGGCAACCCACAATAGGGGGTAGTACCTCAACTACCAACATCTTCATGTGTGAGCAAGATGTCAACCTTTCGACTCATGCTCAAACTTATGAGGACCTTTAAAGATCAAGTCTTGTCTGCCTCAACCTGGTGGTTCTCTCTACATCGAGAGACCACCTAAAGACATAATTCTTAAACTTCCTAAAGGAATCATGTGTTGGTTGACATATAATCCCAATGCATGAGAAGTTTGAAACTACAATATAGTCAAAGATATTTCTTAGGCTCCTTATGCAATTTCGACCTTAGAAGTGCTACAAAAATTCCCATTGTAGTGACAAAAAATTTTGAAGGGCATTGGTGGAATTGACCCTGTAGATTTTCATATCTTGACATTTGACTTAGACTAGTCACATTTGAGGTTACATCACCTTATCATGTTCTAGATCCAAGCATCATCATAAGGGGGGGATATATTTCTATGCATCATTGATGAAGGATACTCTCTTGCATCACATCATTGACTTGTTGGAGAGATGCCTAGAGCTAAATCCATTATCTACATTGTTTAAATCTTTCAAAAAACACTCTTTCGAACCACATGGAATCATCCTTTCCTTTCTAGTCACACTGGGGTGAAACACAACCTCAATCAAAGTAGAAGTGGTAGATGCACCACTCAACTATAATCTTGTTGTGTGATGTAGTTGGTCATATTCGATGAAAAATGCCATATCTTCTGCTTTCATGGTTATTCATTTCCCCATGAAGGAAAAATCATTATTAATGACTGGTTAGATTACTACATGCTTGACTCTAGAACCAACATGGAATCAACTATTCCATTTAGTGGTGATTCTAAAGAAACTTTGGATAGCATCAACATGGGGATGTTAAAAGATTCATCTCTTATGCATATTTTACTCTACCCCTACCAATTTTCTACTTCAACACTTCCCCCATCTTTACTATATCTTATGTCACCATTGTAACCATGGACTAGGATCTATGGGTGCTACCTATCACATCTAAGATCGGTGCTATGGGAACAAGCATGCATTTTTCTGTGGTTGAATTTTCTTACCAATCCGTTAATATGGCTTCCATAGATGTTGACCAAATATTTGCCTATAGGAAGAGTACAATCAATCTACCTCATCCATTTGGGTTGTCAATTATCCTCCTCTCAATGATTCCTTGGACATGGTTTTGGCTTCAGATGAAGCCATTAATGAAGCATTGTTGAACCTAAAACTACCTTGGGAAGATATGTACCATTGCTCATCATTTTTACATGAGCTTGAGAAGATGGAAATCGCTTTGAAACCCTCGTTCATCCAAAATATCTTAATTTGTACCAATGCCCTATTCTTACATAGGACATGTTTGCATAAGGTAATTTGACAAACATTTAAAAATAATACCTATCGGGATCTTCATCAAACTTTGCATAGTCAAGAACATTCTCATTGATGTTAATTATTCTTCTCAAGAAATTGCATAGTACACTACCCTTTTCAAATTATTTTGTGATGTTTTTGCTTATTACTATGAAGAAATGTCCAACATCAATCCCTAAATCATCAAACACGAGATTAAAACTTATGATAATGTCAAACCAATTCGGCAAAATCTTATTCCATTCAACCTAAAGAAAGAAATTGCTATCAAGGTAGAGGTAGAGAATTTTTGTGTTGGCTTCATATATCCTATCCCATTTATGAAATGGGTATCCAATCCTATTCTGATGGATAAGAAACACAACAAAATTTGAGTCTGTACTAATTTTATGGATTTGAACAAATCTTCTCTTAAAGACTACATATTTTTTTATGGATGGTTTTTTAAGCTATAACTATATCCATATTTGAACCTTTATTTATCCTTATGGCTCATTTTCTTATCAAAATATGTCATTTGGTCCTAAAAATGTTGCAGCCACATCTCAACGGTCCATGTCCTATGATTTTCATGATATTAAGCACATTATTGAGGTTTATGTAGATGACTCAGTTGCTCATTCTTGATAGTGGACATAACATCGAGCTTGTCTATGTGTAATTTTTCGAACAATGTTGATATTATAACATTTGATTAAATCTCACAAATGCATCTTTTGTGTGGTTGTCAAGAGATTTCTTGGGTTGAATGTGTCCAATCATGGGATCATGGTTGATCCCTTCAAGGTGCAAGTGATAGTTCAATTGCCATGTCACTCCTCCCCCCATGTACAATTAAACGACTTCAAATTTTGTAAGGGAAATAGAACTTCTTGCAAAGTCTCATAGCTAGCTATGTAGAGATTGGGAAAGGTTTATGCACCTATTGAAACAGGGGTCCCATTTATTTGGGACGATAAATCCCAACAATCCTTTAATGCCTTGAAAATCATTCTTGTGTCTACTCCCTTTTTTCATCCATTTGATTACAACAAGGATTTTTTGTTAAACCTTGCAGTATTAGAGTCAACCATTAGCATGGTTTTGATCCAAGAAGGTGAATCACAACAAGAACATGTGATCTACTACTTGAACAAGGGACTTATTGATCTTGATTTGAGATTCCTCAATCCAAAAATTGGCATTGGAAACATTGCATGTTTTCCAAAGGCTAAGACATTGCATACTTCTTAAATATACACTTGTTTTAGAAAAATCCAATCTTATGCAACATATTCTAACCCAATGCATAATTGAGGGAAAATATTCAAAATGGATTGTCATTCTCCAAAAGTTTGAGTTATGTTAGGAGATGAATCCAATATCCATATCTCCAATATTATCCTTGTAGAGTTCTCAACTAGTCCCATGTGTTGCTCGTATGCGTCAAGTGCATGCAAGGTTCACAGGGGTGGTAGAGTCCCCGAGGCAAAAATTTCTAGACCCTTATAGTGTATTTAAGTTCCTTCTGGAACCCTCATATGTATTGTATAAAAGGGGAGTGACACCCTAACATTGAAACACAAGAGAGATAGAAGAAATCATTGTAAGTTTTTTGTCGAGTAATAATAAAATATTGAAGCTACCATTGCCTTATGGTTTTACATACATACAACAAAGTTTCCATGTAAATCTCATGCTCATTTTATATTGATATTATTGTTTGATTCTGTTTTTTTCTAACATATCTCATTAGAACCTGAAAATCTCCTAGGCATAGGGTTTTCTATGAGTGGGAGTTGCAATAATGACAATAGGTTTAACCAAGTTTGAGATTGAGAAGTTTGATGGCAATAATTTCTCCCTATGAAAGATGAAGGTGGAGGATTTGTTGGTTCAAAATTACTAAGCCGTAGACTTGAAAGGGGTTGTGAAAAACCAAGCGGCATGACAGTTAAGGACTGGATAAAAATGGATAGAAAGGTAGTTTCTACAATTCATCTTTTCTAACAGACTCTATCTTGTTCAATGATGCTGAAGAAAAGATAGCAGAATCCCTTTGGGAGAAACTTGGGAAGCTATATGAGACTAAATCAACAACAAATAAGGTTTTCCCCAAAATAAAAATTATCATCTAAGGATGAAGGAGGGTTCAACTATGCCAGATCATTTGAGCGAGTTTAATACCCTAATCAACAAACTGATCTCATTTGGTTAAAGGTGGAGCATGAGGATGGAGTGATCATTTTACTCTGTTCCCTCTCATATGCTTGGGATCATATGGTGGTGAGCATCACCAAATCATAATTAGGAACTCTAAAATTTGATGATGTGGTAGTTGATCTGATGGGAGAAGAGTTGAGGTGAAAATAATCTTTGGATCCCCCCACCAGTGAATCTTTGTATATGAGATGGCAATCTAGCAAAAAGGATCAACAAGGGAGATCATAGTCCATATCCAAGTCTAGAGGATGTAAGAAAAGGAAGTGCTAGAATTGTGGGAAACTAGGACACTCGAGGAAGGACTTATAGTATCTGAAGAAGGAAAAAAAGGGTGAAAAGCTAGATAAACCATCAATTTAAGCTAGTACAATAGATTCAAAAGAGATGGTAACATGTGAGGCTTTATTTCTTAGTTACAACATATCTCTATTATATGCTTGGGTTTTGGACTGAGGTGCATATTTTCACATGTCTCCACGTAGAGACTGGTTTGTCAAATATCATCCCTATAGTGGTGGGATGGACTGCTTGGGTGATGATCATCCTTTAGAAATTATGGGAAGAGGGGATATTAAAATCAAGTTGCATGATGGCAAATAAAGGAAGCTATGTGATGTACGACATGTACCGCATCTACGGAAGAATTTGCTCTCAATCAAGATGATGGATAAGATGGGCTATTCTACTACCTTTGGTGACAATCGATGCAAAATTACTAATTGATACCTCCTGGTAGAAAAAGGAGATTCTTGTGGGACCTTGTATCATTTGTGTGGTGATACAGTAATAAATCATGCAGCAATAATAGACTTAGTAAATGTTATTGCATCAACGACTTGGACATATGAGCAAAAGAGGTTTGAAAACTCTGAGTGATCGAGGTATGCTTGGCGAGATTAAGTCTTGTGATTTAGACTTGTGTGAGCACTTTATTTTTGGTAAATATAAGAGAGTTCAATTTACTACAAGCTTTGGTAAAAGTTCTAATCTTTTGTAACTTATTCATTATGATATGCTTGGACTAGTCCCCGCTATGTCTATAAATAGTTCTATATATTTTCTTACTTGTATAGATGATTATTCTAGAAGAGTGTGGGTGTATTTTCTGAAAAATAAGTCAGATTCCTTCAAGAAATTTAAATAGTTCAAGGCAAGAGTATAGAAAAGGTTGGGAAATTCTATTTTATGTCTCAAATTTGATAATGTAAGAGAATATTTCTCCAAGGAATTTGATAAATTTTGTATAGGGGAAGGAATTAAGTACCAGAATATTGCCTCATATACACCACAATAAAATGGTGTGCTGAGCAAATGAATCACACAATCATGGAATGTGCAAGAAGCATGCTCAGTGCATATGGGTCGGATAATGGATTATGAGCAAAGGTTGTTAATACATCTTCTTATCTTATCAACATATCACCTACAAATTTGTTGGATGGAAATATTCCAATGAAGGGTTGGTGTGGTAAGCTAGTTGATTATTCTCATTTGTGTATTTTTGGTTGTGATGCATTTTTCCATGTGCCTAAATAAAAGAGGTCCAAGCTTGACCAAAGGTCAAGGAAATGTGTTTTTCTCAGTTATGGTAATACAGTAAATGGGTATAGGTTGTGGGATCTTATTGAACACAAGGTAATCGTTCGTCATGATGTTATTTTTAATGAAAAATCCATGCAAAGGAAGGATGTAGAAAAGTCACCTAAGATTGTACCAATTGAACTAAAAATGAGTGAAGATGAAAATGAAGCTTATGTCAGCATGAAGAATAGCAAGTTCAACAGCCACAACTCATAATATCTACACATCCCAAGAGACATCTGGAAAAGTATTCTCTTGATTTTCAAAATTATTTTCATTTGTTAATTGATGATGGGGAACCTAGTTCATTTCAAGAAGCTAGAGAACATGAGAATGCAGATAAATGGTGGAAAAATATGGATGAAAAAATGAAAGCGTTAAACAAGAATCCAGCATGGGAACTTGTGGATCTCCCATCATGAAGAAAAATTGTTGGAAATAAGTGGGCGTATAAAGTAAAGACGAACAATGATGGGTTGCTGGAACATTATAAATCTCGCTTGGTAGAAAAAGGCTATTTGCAGATGTCATGTATAGATTTTAATGAAATCTTCTCTCCAGTTGTGAAGATTACTACTGTAAGGGTTTTACTTGCACTTGTAGCATCACAAGATTTAGAGTTGGAAAAACTGGATGTAAAAACTACTTTCCTGCATGGTGATCTTGATGAAGAAAATTATATGGATTAGCCTGAGGGCTATAAATAAAGAGGAAAAGATCATTTTGTTTGCAGACTCAAGAAATATCTATATGGATTGAAACAGGTGCCAAGGATGTGGTACAAAAAATTTGAAACCTTCATGAAGAGTCAAGGTTTTAGTAGAAGTGAAGCTCAGAAGGTTCTTAGTGATTTCCACATTGGAGCATGTAGTGGTCATTTTTCTGGAATGGCAACAACCCAAAAAAAATTACACATAGGTTACTTTTGGCCCTCCATCTTCAAATATTGCATTAAAGCAATTAAAAAATGAAACCATTATAACATTTTACCAAGGAAATGTGTGTTCCCCTTGCTTCTCTTCGCCCTATAGTTATTATCACCTTCTTTGCAAAGTGGGAAGTTGATTTCATGATTTGTAAGTAAGCCTTAGTGAACGATCACCATTACATTATAGTGGCCATCAACTACTTCACCAAATGGGCTAAGGCTATGCCCACCTCAATTAATGGTGGTTATGGAATGGCACCTTTTGTATTTAAGCACATAATTTCTCGATTTGGTGTCCCTAAAGAAATAGGCATAGATCAAGGATCTCATTTCCATAATTACATGATGTTGTAATTAAATGTGAAGTTTGATTTCTGGCAAGAGAATTTTTTTCTTTACTATCCTTAGTCCAATAGCCATGTTGAAGTTATGAACAAAGTTTTGAAAACTATGTTGCAGAGGGAAGTAAACAAAAATATGAGCTTATCGGACTTCAATAAAAATTTCCATGAGATTTATTCATTTCTATCTCGTTCATGGTGTGGAAGTGGTTTTACCGATTGAATGTGAAATATCTTGTAATACGCCCATTTTGACCCTTAGAACATATTTGGCTTCAATGTAAATATTGTATACATGCAATGTGTGTTGCCTTAGTGTGGATCTCAAGGCCAAGGCCCCACTAGAAAATTGGCTATGGAGGCAACCAATAAGAGGGGGCCATGTGTATCCACTAGGGAGAGGTGAGGGGGTTGTGGGATTGGAACCCATGCTGCCACATGTCATTTTGTGAACCCATTTGACTCCCTCGCTAACATTTAATTATGTTGTAAGGAGGTGGTTGAGAAAACCTGTCCATGAGGTCGATGGAGTATGGAGCAGCCCTGAAAATCCATATGGCAGGGTATGGCTTTGTTTTTGCTTGTCCCTCAAGCCACTCTACCTCCTGGGAATTGGCTCACCCTAATCCCTATCCCAATGTTGACCAACAATCAGAGTTATAACGCATTATAGATCAGCAGTAAGGAAGATGAGACAAAAATCGTGATTCTGTGTAAGCATGAATTTGCAGAGCCGAAAGCACATAGAAAGCCTGCATAGGAAGTAAATTGATTGGGATATCCAAGGATCAAACCCTAGGGATAAATTACAGAGCGTGAGCATCTTAGAAAACCCATGAGAACACCTAGATCTGATAGTAGAAGACTAATTTGCGGGATAGAGCTTCAGTCGTAACCTTGAGAAGATTTCATCTAGAATAACACAGAAGAGGATTAGACATACGTTGGATTTGCTTGGTAAACCCAGTGAAGGCTAAAGTATCATGAAAGCAGCAGTTGGACCTTTCTATGCCCACCCTGAAGAGTACGGGAGGGAAGGGCCTAAGGGACTATGCAACAAAGAAGGGGGCCTTCCTTGTGTTGGGTGAGGTAAGTATTGTGGGTGCCATGTTTGTTGAGTAGTTTGAGATGCATGTAGATATGTGGTTGAGCTCACTGTCTTAGCATCATCCTCCCTGTTCCCTTACATGCCTGATAAACCCAATTGTATGTTGGCTTAGCATTAGGGTCGAGCCTTGACTGTGAGAGACCATATTTAGCCCTCCTTAGTAGATACACAACCTAGTTCGGGGGTGGTCTCCTAGCTGAAAGAGTATAGGCTCAATAGAGACCTATGGTTGGGTGGAACATTTCTCTCACTTAGCCAATTACTTGGACAGTTCCATTTAAAGATAAATGCTTTATGTGGTGTTAAATGATGCTAGTTTTCCTATGTTATGTCTACTTGTTATGTTCAAGTTATTTGAATGAACGATTGCATGAAATTGACCAGTATGAAGACTATGTATAGGCATGAGTATGAGGTTGAGTTCATGTTTGAACACTTCACCATTTGCTTCAGCTTAATATTTGTTAACATTGCAGGTTGTAGATGCATTGATTAGTTTTAGTTTCATATGGGTGTTTTGTTATCCATTGCATACACTGTTAGATGGACTGCATGGCATCACCTGGACTTGGGGAAGGAATAAGATAGCCCTATTGTGTTTCATGACCCCTCTGTGGGTCAGGTGAAAAGGGAATTCATGGCATAAGGCGGGAAGAACTCCTTGCAAAAGGGTAAAAGGGGCATTGAGGTAGTTTAGGCAAGTCTGCATTTGGAAATATGGCCAAGTGAAAGTACTCATATGTGGTAGGGGATCACACCAGTGTATAGATCTCTCCAAGAGATTTCCAACGATAACAAACTTGTCCAATTTGGTCTAAGGATGAAGAAGTTATCAACCTAAGAAGTTTGCAGGTGTAGCGGTATGTGGTCCCGACTTTTTGAAACTGCAATGCGGATTACGGATTGCGGAGGTCGGGGACCAACCTTTGAAGTTGCGTGGTTGGACTTCTGACTCTCCAAATCCGCAAGGCATATTGCAAATTGCGAAAGTCAGAAGGGCGATTTCCACGAGGTTGGCACGTTGGATTTTTTACTTTTCGCATCCGCAAAGGTGATTGCGGATTGCGGAAGTCGGAAGGTAGTTTTTCCTGGGTTACGAAATGAGGTTTCCGATTTATGACTTCTGCAATGTGGGTTGCAGATTGCAAAAATCGGAGGGGCAAATTTTTCGGGAAGGGGATTTGAGGTTCCGACTTCCGAGTTCCACATGCGGATTGCAGATTGCGGAAGTCAGAAGAGTAATTTTCGAGGCTGTGAAGTTGACTTCTGGCTTTTGAATGCCGCATTGCGGATTGCGGAAGTCAAACGAGTAATTTTTGAGGCTGTGAAGTTGACTTCCGGATTCTGACTGCCGCATTGCGGATTGCGGAAGTCGGGAGCACGATTTCTTTTGAAAGGTAAATTTGGCAATTTGAATTCCGAATTCCAACCGCGGATTGCGGCAAGGTATATTGCGGATTGCGGATCGGAGTCCATTGCGGCTGCATGTAAAAAAAAAGAGAATTGTTGAAAAAAAATGTATCAATTTGTCTCCCATCGCCTCTTAAGGGCACCAAGGCGACCGGGGACGTGAAAAAATGGTATCAGAGCCCAAGATACAGCACTGGGGCTGCTTGGGCCGAAGCATGAATGCATTTATAGGCAGAAAAATTCTCATAGCGCGGCTTTGATAAACATTAATTAGTATTATTGTTGTCTGAATGAGTAGTTTCCAGATTTGTATGGATATTTTATGTTGCATATGCATTCTTATGATGTCTAATAAATGTCTCTGTAATGCACAGTGTTGGCAATTGATAATAGTCGAATCGTACAGCAGAGGAAGCATACAGGGAAAGCAAGGAAATGGTGACCATAAACGATGCCCAGGATCCTTATGAGTAGGAGGAAGATGTTTTGGGAGAGAATGTGCAAGAAGCACATATTGAAACAGAATGCAATGGGAGAAGGGAGCAAATAACTCCCTTGAACTTAATTGAAACCATGGTGAGCTTCAATGAGTGATTGATGAAGGCTCAAAAAGAGCAGCACCAACTCAATGTTGCCTTCTTGCAGAGCCTCACTAATATGCATCAGAGGATAAATCTTGGGTCTAACCCAAGCAAAGTGGGTAGAGAAGGAAGAGATGCAGGTAGTCGCTCTAGAGGTTGTTCTAGGAGGAGGACTCCAAGCCCTAGAAGGAGTTTTGTGAGCAAAAAGCACTGAACACCCTCTCCAAGATCTCTTTCCAGCAGGTCATGCGACTCTAGATACTCTCAGAGAAGTCCGAGGCATACTTCTAACAGGTTTGAAGGAAGAAAGAAATTCAGAGGGATCCCACAGGGATAATTTAGGAAGGCAAGGCATCCCACATTTGATGGAGAAATCAAGACAGGTCAAGAAGCAGAGGCACGACTTCTTGGAATGAAGATGTATTTTAGAATGCATGATTATTCAGAAAATGAAAAGGCCAGAGTTTCCATTTATAATCTAAATGGGAGAGCTTCAATCTGGTGGGAGCACCTCATGCAAGTGAAAAGGATTAGTGAAAGAAGGATCAGCTGGGAGAGATTCAATAGATATTTCAAGAAAAAATACCTATTAGCTAGGTATTATGACAACAAGAGGAAAGAGTTCAATGAACTCGGGTTGGGACATAAATCTATGGATGAGCATGTCCATAAGTTTTTGGAATTGTTGAGGTATGTGAACTATATCAAGGATGAGAGGGTTAAGATCCAGAGTTTCCTTGGGATTCTACCTCAGAATTTCAGAGATAGGATTGAGTTTGTTGACCCACCAAGTCTTGATGAATCCATTAGAATGGCATTGCATTGCTATGAGCATGGCAAAGGTAAAACAAAGGTCCACCCAGCATGGAAAGGAAAGCCAAGTGGGAGGTTTGAACAAAGAAAAAGTGGATTCAAACCACCATTCAAAAATCAGCCAAGGAATTTTCCACGGGGACAGCAAGCAAGAAGTGGAAACAAACCAACAGAGGCAGCAGAAAGAGCACCAAAAGGGCCACTTCAATGTTGGATATGTGGAGGAAATCATGTGCTTAGAGAATGTCCACATTGGAGGGAGAATCCCATAAGTTTGCACAACTTAGAAGGAGCATCTATAGTGGAAGATATGGCAAGGGAAGCACCTCGATCTATGCAGCATTGGATAATCATCAAGCAGACCATCAGTCAGCAGTGGTGGAAGTTGAAGGTAAGATTGCTAAGCAATCTATTTATGTTTTGATTGATCCAGGGTCTACTCATAGTTATGTGTCTTCTAAGGTGGTTGAAGGTTGTTCTCTTAGCAAAGTGAAACATAGTAAGTCTTAGCTAGTTCAATTAGCCACAAGTACCAAGAGGAAGGTGAGTGAGGTAGTGATGGAGTGCCCCATGGTGTTGAATGGGCTCCTCATAAAAGAAAATTTAAATGTCCTACCATTAGGATCTTATGATGCCCTAATAGGTATGGACTGGTTGGAAAGACATAGAGCCAACATATATTGCTATGAAAAGGTACTTGAATGAATTGATGAAAAAGGTAGACCCAAATTGGTGAAAGGAATTCTCAAACAAGTTTCAGAAAGATAGATTTCAGCCCTACAGTTGAAAAAGTTTGATAAGAAGGGTTGTCAATTATATGCAGTGCATATATCAGATTCATCAGAGGACAATGGGCCCAGGTTAGAATACTTCCAGTTGTTGCAAGAGTTCCAATATGTGTTTCAAGATGAAGTTCCCGGATTGCCACCAAAGAGAGATATTGATTTTACCATTGACCTTGTTCTAGGAGCAGCACCAATTTCCAAGGCTCCTTATAGAATGAGCACACCATAATTGGTAGAGTTAAAGATGCAGCTACATGAATTAATGGACAAGAAGTATATCAGACCTAGTGTATCTCCTTGGGAAGCACCAGTGTTATTTGTCAAGAAGAAGGATGGGAATTTAAGGCTTTGTATTGATTACAGGTAGCTCAATAAAGTGACAATCAAGAACAAGTATCCATTGCCAAGAATTGATGATTTGTTTGATCAGATGAAGGAAGCTAGAGTGTTTTCAAAGATTGACTTAAGGTCTGGCTATCATCAAGTGAGGATAAAAGAAGAAGACATTCACAAGACAGCTTTCAGGACAAGATATGGCCATTATGAGTTCACAGTGGTGCCATTTGGTCTTACCAATGCACTTGCTACATTCATGTGTCTCATGAATAGTGTCTTCAGCACATATTTGGATAAGTTTGTGATAGTGTTCTTGGATGACATTCTTGTTTATTCAAGGAATGAAGAAGAGCATGATGAACATTTAAAAATGGTGTTGCAAGTTCTTAGAGAACACCAACTGTATGCAAAGTTGAACAAGTGTGACTTCTACCAGAGGAAGGTATAGTATTTGGGTCATGTCATATCAGAAGAAGGAATTGCAGTGCATCCAGAAAAGATTGAAGCCATAATGGATTGGCCTACTCCAAAGAATGTTTCAGATGTCAAAGCTTGTATTGGTGTTGCAGGCTATTATAGAAGGTTCATTGAAGGGTTCTCCAAGATAGCTCACCCAATTACATCATTGCAGAGAAAGAATATTAAGTTTGTATGGTCTAGAAAATGTGAGAGAAGCTTTCAACAGTTAAAGAAGTTGCTTACCAGTGCTCCTGTTTTGAAGATTGCAGATCCAAGGAAGGACTTTGTAGCGTGCACAGATGCTTGCATTGAAGGGCTAGGTGGAGTACTCACGCAAGAAGGATTTGTGACTTGTTATGAGTCAAGGAAATTGAAAGAGCATGAAAATAATTATGCCACACGGGATTTAGAACTAGCAGCCATAATACATGCTCTCAAGATGTGGAGACATTATTTGTTGGGAATAAGTTTTGAGCTTATGACAGACCACATGAGCTTGAAGTATTTGTTTGACCAGCCAAACTTGAATTCTAGGAAAGCAAGGTGGATGGAATTTATCTGTGAATTTGATTTTGAAGTTAAACATGTGAAAGGTAAGGAGAATAAGGTTGCAGATTCTCTCATCAAAAAGTTTCATGTTGCAGCATTAAGTATGTGCAAATAAGATTTGAAGGAAAGAATTCTTAAAGCCCAAGCCAGTGATGGAACTTACCTTCAAATTAAAGAGAATTTGCAACAAGGAAATGTAGATGAAAGGTGTACAAGATATCAGCTTGGTGAAGATGGTATTCTCTTTTATCAAGGTACTAGACTGTATATTCCAGATTGTGCAGATTTGAAGAATCTTCTGATGGATGAAATACACCAAATGCCATACTCTAGACATCTAGGATATCAAAAGACAATAACAGTAGCAAGAAAGCAGTACTTTTGGCATGGGATGAAGAAGGACATAGCAGATTACATTGCTAGGTGTCAAAAGTGCCAATAAGTCAAGATAAAACATCAACATCTAATAGGATTGTTGCAGCCTTTTCCCATTCCAGAATGGAAGTTGGAAGTAATTTCTATGGATTTTATAACAGGTTTTCCAATGATAGTAAGGAAGCACAATTTAATTATGGTAGTGGTGGACAAGCTATCAAAGGTAGCTCACTTTATTCCAGTCAAGTCCACTCATAAGGCAAGTGACATAGCCAATATTTTCATGAAGGAGATATTCAGATTGCATGGATTTCCCAAGGCCATAGTTTCAGACTAAGATGCAAAGTTCACATCCAATTTTTGAAAGGGACTATTTCATGAATTGGGAACTCAGCTTAACTTTAGTACAACATATCATCCTCAAGAAGATGGTCAAACTGAGAGGGTGAATCAAGTTATTGAAGACATGCTGAGAATGTATGTGATGGACAAACCATCCAAGTGGGAGGACTACCTAAACTTGGTAGAATTTGCATACAACAATGGACATCAAGCATCAGTGGGGATGAGTCCTTTTGAAGTATTGTATGGAAAAGGATGCAGAACTCCAGTGAATCGAAATAATCCAGTGAATAGGGTAGTGCTTGGGCCAGAGATGGTCAAGGAAATGGAACAGGAAATTGTTAAAATCAGGCAAAATTTAAAGGCAACTCAAAACAGGCAGAAGAGTTATGCAAATTTGAAAAGAGTGCATAAGGAATTTTAGATTGGGGATCATGTTTACTTAAGAGTGAAGCCAAGAAAAAGTTCCCTAAATTTGGGGAGTTGTGCCAAGTTGGCACCAAGATATTGTGGGCCATTTGAAGTCCTTGATAGGATATGACCAGTTGCATATAGAGTTGCATTTCCTGCTAACATGAGAGCTCATAATGTTTTCCATGTTTATTTGCTTATGAAATATGTACATGATCCTAATCACATAATTGATTGGCATGTGATACAGGTGGAACCAGAGGGAGAGTAAAAAGTGGAGCCTATGTGCATCCTCGACAAGAAGGTCACATTGCTTTGGAACCAAGCTATCGGACAGGTGAAGGTGCAATGCAAGCACCTTAGTCCTGATGAGGATACATGGGAGCTGGAGGATGCCATGAGAGAGGCATTCCCATTTTTGTTCAGTTTTGAGAACACTGAGGACGGTGTTTTTCTAAGGGGGAGGGAATTGTGATACTCCCATTTTGACCCTTAGAACATATTTGGCTTCAATGTAAGTATTGTATACATGCAATGTGTGTTTCCCTAGTGTGAAGCTCAAGGCCAAGGCCCCACTAGAGGATGCTCAGGTTTCATTTAAAAGGCAAGTATTTGACATTCTGATTATCCATGTGCTATTAATCCATGAGGTATTGTAAATGATTTAAATATTAAATATTGCAATAAAATACCAAGAAAATTGGCTATGGAGGCAACCAATAAGAGGGGGCCATGTGTATCCACTAGGGAGAGGTGAGGGGTTGTGTGATTGGAACCCATGCTGCCACATGTCATTTTGTGAACCCATTTGACTCCCTTGTTGACATTTAATTCTGTTGTAAAGAGGAGGTTGAGAAAACCTGTCCATGAGGTCAATGGAGTATGGAGCAGACCTAAAAATCAGTATGGCAGGGTATGGATATGTTTTTGCTTGTCCCTCAAGCCACTCTACCTCTTGGGAATTCGCTCACCCTAATCCCTATCCCATTGTTGGCCAACAACTAGATTTATCATGTATTACAGAGCAACAGTAAGGAAGATGGGAAAAAAATCATGATTCTGTGTAAACTCGAATTTGCAGAGCCGAAAGCACATAGAAACCCTGCGTAGGAAGTAAATCGAATGGGATATCCATGGATCAGACCCTGGGGATAAATTACAGAGCGTGAGCAGCTTAGAAAACCCATGAGAACACCTGGATCTGATAGCAGAAGACTGAGTTGCGGGATAGAGCTTCGACCCCAACCTTGAGAAGATTCTATCTAGAATAACAGAGAAGAGGATTAGACAGAGGTTGAATTTGCTTGGTAAACGCAGTGAAGGATAAAGTCTCATGAAAGCAGCAGTTAGAACTTTCTATGCCCACCCTGAAGAGCATTGGAGGGAAGGGGTCCTAAGGGACTGTGCAACAGAGAAGGGGGCCTTCCTTATGTTGGGTGAGGTAGGTATTCTGGGTGCCATGTTTGCTGAGTAGTTTGAGATGCATGTAGCTTTTTGGTTGAACTCAATGGCTTAGCATCATCCTCCATGTTCCCTTACATGCTTGATAAACGCAACTGTATGTTGGCTTAGCATTAGGGTGGAGCCTTGACTGTGAGAGAGCCTATTTAGCCCTCCTTAGTGGATACACATCCCAACCCGGGGGTGGTCTCTTAGCTGAAAGACTATAGGATGGACAGAGACCTATGGTTGGGTGGAACGTTGCTCTCACTTAGCCAATTGCTTGGATAGTTCCATTTAAAGATAAGTACTTTCTGTGGTGCTAAATGATGCTATTTTTCCTATGTTATGTCAACTTGTTATGTTCAAGTTATTTGAATGAATGATTGCATGAAATTGACTAGTATGAAGACTATGTATAGACCTAAGTATGAGGCTGAGTTCATGTTTGAACACTTCACCATTTTCTTGAGCTTAATATGTTTTTGACATTGTAGGTTGTAGATGAATTGATTAGTTTAGTTTCATATGGGTGTTTTGTTATGCATTGCATACACTGTTAGATGGACTGCATGGAATCACCTAGAATTGGGGAAGGAATCAGATAGCCCTGTTGTGTTTCATGACCCCTCTGTGGGTCAGGTGAAAAGGGAATTCATGGCAGAAGGCAGGAATAACTCCTTGCAGAAGGGTAAAAGGGGCTTTGAGGGAGTCTAGGAAAGTCTTCAGTTGGAAATATGGTCAAGTTAAAGTAATTAGATATGGTAGGGGATCACACCAGTGTATATATCTCTCTAAAATCTTTCCAACGGTATCAGACTTGTCCAATTTGGTCTAAGGATGAAGAAGTTATCAGCCTGAGAAGTTTACAGGTGCAGGGGTATGTGGTCCTGACTTTCCAAATAAGCAATGTGGATTGCGGAGGTCGAAGACCGACCTTTGAAGTTGCGTGGTTAGATTTCCAAATTTCTGAATCCACAAGGCGGATTGCAGATTGCAGAAGGGCGATTTCTACGGGGTTGGTGTGTTGGATTTTCGACTTCCCGCATCCGCAAAGCGGATTACGAATTACGGAAGTTGGAAGGTGATTTTTCCCGGGTTACGAAATGAGGTTTCTAACTTCCGCAACGTAGGTTGCGGGTTGCGGAAGTTGGAGGAGTAGATTTTTTGTGACGGCGATTTGAGGTTCTGACTTCCGAGTTCGGCATGCGGATTGTGGTTTGTGGAAGTTTGAAGAGTAATTTTCGAGGTTGTGAAGTTGACTTCTGGCTTTCTACTTCCGCATTGTGGATTGCATCAAGGTAGATTGAGGATTGCGGATCGAAGGCCATTGCAGATGCGTGTAAAAATAGAGAGAATTGTTGAAAAAAAAATGTATCAAGTTTTCTCCCATCGCCTATGAAGGGCACCAAGGCGACAGGGGACGTGACATATCTCCATTGAAACTAGTTGTCGAATTCCTCCTTCATACCTCAGCAAAACAAGAACATCTCTTATATCTGTTAGGACTGGAATTGTACCTAGTCCCTATTTTGATTTTCTTCTCAATTTTTCATTTCTTTCTACTTTGATTTTATTTTTATTTTAAATTTAGTAGTTTTGATTTTCTTTTCATTTTATATGCTATGAATGTTATTTCATTTTATGTTATTTTTTCTTATACATAGTGGCTTATTAAAGTATTTCATTTTATTATACAGTTTTCAAAATACTTATTTTAAATTTGCCCTAACTCTTATAATCAAAGTTTAACCTTTATGTTGAGTTTATTTTGCAAAATCTTCATTGGAGACATTCTCGCAGCGCAATAGTGAAACTGCATACACTAAGGCACTGCTGGAATCTGAAATCATGGACGAACGTGGCTGATTAATGGAAAGTGTTGGCCCATTACATTTGATGATATTTGAAGACCTCCAGGCAGTTCTTCAACGTATCATGACATTTGTCAAAACCCATCATGATTCATCACTGAAGGAATTGGGGATAGGAGTGGCCACGAGTTCCAAAATTGGAAGCTACGAATTTCAAAGTAAATCGGTGAAGTGATTGTTGAAATATGGGTAAGAGTGGAAAAATAAGTCGGTTCGAGCCAACAGACACAAGCTGGGTCACGAGTTTCCCTAAGTGTGCAGAATTATTTAGGAAAGCTAGGTGGTTTAACTTCTTTGAACGAATTTCAGGTTTCAATGTTAAAGTTACTCATGCTTTTGCTCAGAACCTTTCCAATGACTCTGTAAATTTTAATACTCCAAAGTTTGAACTGACAGAAGCCCTAATTTATGAAGTTATTGGTGTTCCCTTGGAGGGAGAGTCATGGTTTAAGAAGACTCCCTTTGACTTCGACCCTAGCTCGTTTCTATTACCTGGACGTGAATCCCTCAACTGGAGCAAAGGGGTGCATTTAGAAAACTTCAAACCGAAGTGGAAAGAAGTAATTGGAATTATACAAAGTTATATTACGTGTGAAGGCAGGTTCGCATCTGTATTTAAGTATCATATTAGGTTTTTCTTGCACCTAAATCAGCAGTCGAGGATGAATCTACCTTTCTTCCTACTCAAAATCCTTCAGAAGATGTCGAACAGGGTCAAAAGTCATGCTGACCATACAAATCAGACATTATTCCACCATGGCTTGATTAAATTGATTGTTGTGACAGCTTTTCAGAAGGAGAATAGAAATTGGGATCACTTTTTATTTTGGTCAGGGTTCGTAATCCAGCAAGATGAGCATGAAAAGAAACATACGCCCAACAAATAGTCCCGTTTAGTGAAGAAATTCAAAAGAGATGCAGCTAAGGACGTGATAGAAGATTATTTACAGAATGATAAGCTACAGGAAGAGACTAAAAAACTTGATAATCAAGAGCAAAAAAGCATGATTGGAGATGAGCATGGACATATTCTTGAAGATGAAATAATGGAAAAGGTAGCTGATTCAAATCTTGAAGAGGCTATAAGTTCAGCAGAAGTGAAGCAGAATTTTGTTCCTACAGAGGATAATTTGTTGAAATATTGTAACTTCAAAGAATATTATATTTGTACTTTATTATTCCGGAGATGTTTCATTCCTCTGATGGGACTTTTCTATGTATCCGGAGATGTTTATTCCTCCGAGAGATTGTGGTAACTAAGGTTATTAGATCTCCTAGGAGAGGTCGGCCCTGAGTTAGTTATTTGAGGGTTATTAGACTCTCCTAGGATAGGTCAGCCCCATAGGGTAAAAATTCAGTCAGAAAACAAGTATAAGTAGAGGAGGATGTTCCTCACTTATCTCATTCATTCATCCACTTGGGAGTAGCACACAAGTGAGAGAGAGATCTGCATAGGAGGAGGAGGAGCTCTTGTTTGGTTTCTACATCTTGTATTGGTTGATCATCTATATTGAGGAAAGCTTTGCTAGGTTTCCTACCCCATGAGGGTTTCCCAGGGTAAATCTTTGTCTATCTTGTGATTGTGTTTCTTTCAGTGATCTTGCTAGTCAAATTAGTATAAACTTAACATGGTATCAAAGCTAGCCTGAATAGGACATTTTTCATAAGGTGAAAATACCTCTCTCTCCTCCTCCGGTGAAAATTAGGGTTTCTGCAAAAGTTGGAATTTTTGGATTATGATTGCATGGCTGGATAGCCCTCCTCAAAATCGAAGTTTTGAGCCCTGGATCGAGATTTTTGGTTGGGTAGAACTTCGGGAAAGTCAAACCCTAGTTTGACCAAAAGTGCAGAAAACCAAAAAAACCAGAACCAGATTTCTACAGTAGGTCCAAAATTTGCTGGTCAAGTTTGGAGGTTGAAAATATGAAGTTTCCAGAAAGTAAGCATACAAGCAACCTCGCCTCAGTCAAGCTAATCTCCTGGTAAGTTCAGTTTTTCATTTTTTCATTTTTAATTTTTGGTGACCCCTGGATAAGATGGTCCCAAGCACTAAGCTTGAGGACAAGCTAGAAGGTATATAGAATTTCTGGGCATGGAAATATAGGATTGGTCTCATTTTTGAAGAGAATGATCTTGCCCAATATATCAAGGATGAAATTGCAAAACTTGAAGAAGATGAAGCCAAAGAGAAGTATAGGAAGAAATTGATTAGGAAAAAGAGAATCATTGTTGATTCTATAAAAGACCACTTGATTCCCCAAGTGGCATCCAAGAAGACCCCAAAGGAAATGTATGATGCCCTTTCCATAATGTATGAAGGAAAGAACATCAATAGGAAGATAAACCTCAGAGCTCAATTGAAGAGCACCAAGATGAATCAAGGAGAATCCATTCAAGATTATTTCTCAAGGGTTTCCCAGTTCAAGGAACAACTAGATGCCATTGGAGATACCCTTGATGAAGATGAACTAGTCATGACTGCTCTAAATGGTCTCACTAGACCATGGGAGTCATTTATCCAAACCATGTGTGCCAAAAAAGAGAGCATGAAGTTTGATGTGGTATGGGAAGATTGCATCCAAGAAGAAGCTAGGGTTGCCAAAAGAGAAGCCTTGCTCAAAGAAGGTGACCAAGCCTTGGCCACTCACACCAAGAGAAGAAGGAATAAACCCTAATTCAAGAAGGATAGTCACAAGGAGTCTCAACCTCCACAAATATTTCAGAAGAGAAGAGGAACTACTCAAGGAAGAAAGTATTCCACATTCCAATGTTTCAATTGTCATAAAATAGGACACATTGCTAGGAATTGTCCTTCAAAGGAAAAGAAGAAGGGATTCCACCATAAAGACATCAAGCACACCTAGCAGAAGATGAAAGTGAAGAAGAAGAAGAAGAGGAAAGGCCTCAGAAGAAAAGAGCTAGAATAGAAGAAAAAGATGCAGAAGAATATGTTATATTCTTTGCACTGTAACACCTAGAGAAAATACATGGCTCATTGATAGTGGTGCTTCAAAGCACATGACAGGTCAAAAGAAAACTCTTACAAAACTTGAAGAGAAGACCTCTCCACAAAAGGTATCTCTAGGAGATGACTATCAATATCCAATCCAGGGAATTGGTGAAGCAAGCTACAAGCTTGATTCTGGAACACCATTGAAGATGAAGGAGATATTATATGTCCCAGGATTGAAGAAGAACTTACTTTATATCTCAGCTCTAGACAAGAAAGGTTATAGGGTTGCATTCATAGATGGACAAGTACTCATGTGGTACAAAGGAAAATCAATTAAGGATGCAATTGTTATTGGTGAAGAGGAAGGAGGTCTATAAAAACTCAAGGGACATCCAGAAGCTGCCCTTGTTCATGAAGCCACTAGCCCTACTGAACTATGGCATAGGAGGCTTGCTCATATTAACTACAAAGCACTACCTCATGTGAGTAAAGTAGTCATAGAACTACCAGATTTGAAGATCGATCATGATGGCACATGCAAAGGATGTGCAAAAGGAAAGAATATCAAGAACCCATTTCCAAAGAGTGAAACAAAGACTAAGAGTATTTTGGAATTGATTCATTCATATGTATGTGGACCAATGCCCTCCACATATTTGAGTGGATATGAATACTACCTTAAATTTATTGATGACTACTCCAGAAAGACTTGGATATACTTTCTAAAAGGGAACAATGAAGTCTTTGGAAAGTTCAAGGAGTTCAAAGCATTGATAGAAAATCTTTCAGAAAAGAAGATCAAAATACTCAGGACAGATAATGGTGGAGAATACACTTCAAAAGATTTTGAAGTCTTTTGTAAAGAAGTTGGAATCAAGAGGGAGTTAACCACTCCCTACAATCCTCAACAAAATGGTGTCGTAGAAAGAAAGAATAGAACCATTATGGAAGCAGTGAAGACAATGATACATGATCAAGACCTACCTATGTATCTATGGCTTGAAGCAGCCAGGACAGCAATCTATGTGCAGAATAGACTATCTCATAGTGCTCTTGAATTCAAGACCCCAGAAGAAGTGTTTACAGGGAAGAAGCCTGAGGTAAGCCACCTCAAGATATTTGGGTGTCCTGTATATATTCACATTCCAAAAGAAAAGAGAACTAAATTAGACCCTTCCGGAAAGAAGGGAATATTTGTTGGATATTGTGAAACATCCAAGGCATTCAGAATATACATCCCAGGATTCCACCATATGGAGATTAGTAGGGATGTGACATTTGATGAAGAGACAGCTCTCAAGAAATCTAGGAAGTGCAAGTATGAAGAAGTATATGAAGAAGATGAACCTCCCAGAATTGCAGAGACTGTTCCCATCCCTGAAGATGTAACACCTGAAGACCATGATATGATAGAACCACAAGAACCCTCCATTTCAAACATTTCAAGGAAAAGAAAGCCAGCATGGGCAAGAGATATTATACTAGGAGCAGAAAAGTATGGAGCTCCTGAAGGCTCCACTAGAGTGAGCAAGAAACCAAAGCCCTTCTCCAACTATATGGCTTTGATGTGTGATCTTGTAGATCAAGAACCTACTAGTTATGAAGAGGCAATTCATAAGAAAGAGTGGGTAGAGGCAATGACAGAGGAATACCATTCAATAATGAAGAATGATGTTTGGGATATAGTTCCTAAGCCTAAAGACAAAAGTGTGGTATCCTCCAAATGGATATACAAAATAAAGCATGCTGCAGATGGTAGCATTGAAAAATATAAAGCAAGATTTGTGGCCAGAGGATTCTCTCAGAAAGAGGGAATTGACTATGAAGAGACATTTGCACCAATTGCAAGGTACACTTCCATTAGAACCATCATGGCACTTGCATCCATGATGAAGTGGGATTTACACCAGATGGATGTGAAGACAACCTTCCTGAATGGTGTGATTGAGGAGGAAGTGTACATAGAACAACCTCAAGGATTTGAGGTGGAAGATGGAAGAACCCATGTATGCAAACTGAAGAAGGCTTTGTATGGGTTGAAGCAAGCTCCCAGATCTTGGTATGGAAGAATTGACAGTTTCTTGACAAGCTTGGGCTTTACCAAAAGTAAAGCTGATCCTAATCTTTATCTCAAGGTTATGGATGATGAACCTGTCATATTGTTGCTATATGTGGATCATCTATTTCTGACTGGAAATGAGAAACAGATTATCGAGTGCAAGAAGAAGCTCTCATCAGAGTTTGAGATGAAAGATCTCGGATTGATGCACTACTTCCTAGGTCTGGAAGTGTGGCAAGGACCAGATGGAATCTTTCTCAACCAAGGAAAGTATGTTGTGGGAATCTTGAAAAGATTTGATATGTTGGAATGCAAAGCCATGGCCACTCCCATGGATTCCAACTTGAAACTGTTAGTTGATGACTCTTCAGAGTTAGTGGATGTGACTCTGTACAGACATATTATTGGATCATTAATGTATATGACAAATACCAGGCCAGACATATGCTTTGCGGTGAACACCTTAAGTCAGTATCTAGTGGAACCTAGACGAGTTCACTTGATTGCTGCAAAGCATGTGATGAGGTACCTAAAAGGTACGATAGATTTTGGTCTATATTATCGAGGAGATCATGACTTCAGATTGTATGGCTACACAGATGTTGATTGGGCAAGAAGCGTATCAGATAGGAAGAGTACATCGGGTGGATGTTATTGTTTGGGATCTACCATGATCTCATGGTTTAGCAGGAAGCAATCAAGTGTGGCTCTCAACACAGCTGAAGCGGAATATATATAGCTGCCTGCTCTGCTAGTTGCGAAGCGGTATGGCTTTGAAAGCTGTTATCAGGATTGTTTGACTTAGAGATGGACCCCACTATGATCATGTGTGACAACTAGAGTTATATCAAAATGACAGAGAATCCAGTATTCCATGATAAGTCAAAGCACATAGAGATCCGATATTTCTATATACAGGATATGGTGCAGAAAGGAGCTATCAAGCTCGAGTATGTAGGCACTGATGAACAAGTTGCTGATGTGTTGACCAAACCTCTATCTCGAGTAAAGTTTGAGAATTTATGAGACAAGCTTGGTGTAGTTCAAAAGGACCCTCCTCAAAAGGGGGAGTGATATGGTCGATAAAGATATCTTTGAATACTGGTATCGATGAGGATACCTATATCGATGATGAGATTGCCTATATTGACGGTAAGGTCAATGATGAGGATACATGAGGATAATGTATTGATGAGGATACTGTATCATTGATGTGGATACTGTATTGATGAGGATACTGTATCGTTGATGTGGATACTGTATTAATGAGGACACTGTATCGATGATGTGGATACCTGTATTAATATGGATACTTGTATCGATGATGTGGATACCTGTATTAATATGGATACTTGTATCGATGATGAGGCTACTTGTTCTGACGATGAGGTCAGTGTATGGTACCTAGTTGATATGATAGGACTGCATCATCCCTGAACACCTAGTTCAAAATGTATGTGATGGGGATTGTATCGTTCCTGGACTTCGGTCCCTGAATTGATCCGCAAACATATGTCTTTGTGGTCCCTAGTGGACGAGAGGGGATTGTATCATCCTCGGACTTCGGTCCCTGAATTGAAACATAGACAGATGTCTCCAAGAAGTGGTCCCTAGTGGACGAGAGGGGACTGTATCATCCCCGGACTTCGGTCCCTGAATTGATCGGTAGACAGATGTCTCCGAGAAGTGGTCCCTAGTGGACGAGAGGGGATTGTATCATCCCCGGACTTCGGTCCCTGAATTGATCAACAGACATATGTCTCCGTGGTCCTTAGTGGACGAGAGGGGATTGTATCATCCCCGGACTTCGGTCCCTGAATTGATCCGTAGACAGATGTCTCAAAGAAGTGGTCCCTAGTGGACGAGAGGGGATTGTATCATCCCTGGACTTCGGTCCCTGAATTGATCCGTAGACAAATGTCTCCGATAAGTGGTCCCTAGTGGATGAGAGGGGATTGTATCGTTCCCGAACTTCGGTCCTTGAATTGATCCGTAGAAAAATGTCTCCGAGAAGTAGTCCCTAGTGGATGAGAGGGGATTGTATCGTCCTCGGACTTCGGTCCCTGAATTGATCCGTAGACATATGTCTTCGAAAAATGGTCCTTAGACTTTGTCTAAGTTGACGAGTGGACTGCATCGTCCCTATACATGTTATGGTGTCTTAAATGGATCATGTGTTTTGCAGGGTATGCTGCTATGATACTATTGATCGTGATGATCTAGATGACGATGATGTTGATCGTGATGGTCCAAATGACGATGATGCTGATCTAGATGACGATACTATTGATCGTGATGATCTAGATGGCGATGTTGTTTATTGTGATGATCTAGATGACGATGTTGTTGATCGTGATGATCTAGATGACGATGATGATGATCTAGATGACGATGTTGTTGATCGTGATGATCTTTATGATGATGTTGATGATCGTGTGATGACGATGCTGATGATCGTGTGATGATGATGCTGTTGATTGAGAGGATCCAGATGATGATGCTATTGTAGCTGTTCGAGTGCTGTAGAAGATGAAGACTCGGTATTGAAGATCTTGTTGATGTTCCAGTATTGAAGATCTTGAAGATGTTTCAATAACTGGTTGAGTTACTGAAGAAAGCTTCCAATGATTTATAGATGTATCATGTATCATGTAGTTAATGACTCGTTGCTTCTGCAGATGTTGTTATAATATCCTTCTCGTTAAGGGGGAGCGTTGAAATATTGTAACTTCAAAGAATATTATATTTGTACTTTATTATTCCGGAGATGTTTCATTCCTCCGATGGAACTTTTCTATGTATCCGGAGATGTTTATTCCTCCGAGATATTGTGGTAACTAGGGTTATTAGATCTCCTAGGAGAGGCCGGCCCTAAGTTAGTTATTTGAGGGTTATTAGACTCTCCTAGGAGAGGTCGGCCCCATAGGGTAAAAAGTCAGTCGAAAAACAAGTATAAGTAGAGGAGGATGTTCCTCACTTATCTCATTCATTCATCCACTTGGGAGTAGTGCACAAGTGAGAGAGAGATCTGCATAGGAGGAGGAGGAGCTCTTGTTTGGTTTCTACATCTTGTATTGGTTGATCATCTATATTGAGGAAAGCTTTGTTGGGTTTTCTACCCCATGAGGGTTTCCTAGGGTAAATCTGTGTCTATCTTGTGATTGTGTTTCTTTCAATGATCTTGCTAGTCAAATTAGTATAAAATTAACAGAATTTAACCCTAATTTCTCTTGCAGCCAATACCAATGAAAATATTTTGCAATTTCCAGACTTTAAAGCAAATGTAAAATCTCTTTTACAGCTTGAAAGACCTAGATGGAGACCTAAGACCAGAGCTGCAAATAAAATCAAGTTGAACATGAAGAGATTTTAGACCCTAAGTTGGAAAAGGAAAAGGTCACTATTATTCAAGATTCTTCAAGTGAAGAAGAGATAGATGGTAAGGAAGAATCAAAGCTGCAGCAAGGTCAGACAAGCATACAACAGGATTGTTCAATGATAGCAGAATCATCTAAAGAATGCAATGAAGTTGCAAAGGAGGAAATTATTCCCAATATGGAACAAGGAATGATTTTGAGGGTTCATTTTCAGAAGTAGCAATGAGAAATAAGCGGGAAGAAGATTTGATCTTCAAGAAATTGATATATCATTCCTATCAGACCAAGATTCAGTATTGCATGGAGAGGTTCAAATGGACTCAAAGATAGAGAACCTAAAGAAATCAATACAGCAGCATAAGTCACTAGAGAAATTCCTGAGTGAATCCAATGAAAGGATCATTACCACAAATAAAAGACTAAGGGAAGATTTGGAAGATGTCAATGCTCATTATCAAGAGTTGATTTTAGTAGCAAAGGAAGCTCTAAGAAGAAAGGGAGAAACAGATATTCAAGATAAGAAATTAACCAAGCAGATCCAGGATTTGAGCAAGCAGAATAAGGTATTGTCTGATAAAGTTAAAAGCATGGAGGCAGAGTAGCCTCAACATGACAAGAAATCTCATGCATTGGAAGGAATAACAATGTTAGCTGAAGCTGCAAAGTAGTTGTGAATGCCACCTGATGCACAATTGTCCAAGTATTTTGTTTTAGTTATCTTTTGTATAGTTGTTAATAGTAATTTTGGTAATCTCAAGGCATTTGAAAGCTAGTGTATAACTACTTTATGAAACTATTTCAAAATTAACCTAGAGGTAGTTATGAATCTACTCTATTTTGTAATTATAAAAGAAGGAAAAAATACACTAGAGAGGTTGGTATTTTGTTCGAGAAGGGCTATAGAGCCGATACACTATTGTATTATCAGACTGCTGCAATAAACTCACATGTAAGTTCTTTTTGAAGACTGATTTTGATCTGAATATATATATAAGCCACTTATTAAGTCAAAACAAGAGATCCTGGGATTTAATGTTGAAGTATGCTTTGTGGGAGATCGGATAACTACGAAGAAAGCAATAGGTTTGTCACCCTTTAAATTGGTTTATGGTACAGATATTGTTTTTCCCATTCAATTAGGAATTCCAGTAATGAAATTTTTTCAAGACAATCAGGAGGAACCAAATGGTATTCAAAGAAGAATTTTCTCATTAATTGAACTTCAACAAGAAAGAGAAGCTTTAGCAGAAAGAGGTCAGGATAATAGGAACAAGATCAAAGAAAAATTTGATAGGAAGGTTAAAGAATATACTTTTTTCTCTTGGAGACATGGTGCTCAGGTGGGATTCCAGAAGAGATCAGAAGGGTCAGCATGGTAAGTTTGATAATTTATGGCTGGGTCCCTTCCTAATTTCTAAAATTTTGGAGAATAATAC
The DNA here is from genome assembly GCA_027924585.1 of Larix kaempferi. Lineage (NCBI taxonomy): Eukaryota > Viridiplantae > Streptophyta > Pinopsida > Pinales > Pinaceae > Larix > Larix kaempferi. The sequence goes on along the minus strand of BSBM01000001.1, from coordinate 33,770,359 downwards.
CTTTATACTGCAGAGTTTGGAAGGTGAAGAATTGTCCAATCCAGTGAATGGACGATTCCTTAAGCATTTTTACAGTCATTAAAGGTAAGAAGTTGTCACTCATTGTACATACCGGTGTGAAATAAGTTGAATAAAGACTAAAATTGCCCAATGGAAGTTCACAAAAGAACAAGGAAGTTTCAGTTTGATTGCAGAAGGCACTAGTCTACGGGATCTTGAAACCTCACAAGGAGGATTTCATCCACCAGCTGGAGCCAGATGTTAGGACTGGAATTGTACCTAGTCCCTCTTTTGATTTTCTTCTCAATTTTTCATTTCTTTCTACTTTGATTTTATTTTTATTTTAAATTGAGTAGTTTTGATTTTCTTTTCATTTTATATACTATGAATGTTATTTAGTTTTATGTTATTTTTTCTTATACATAGTGGCTTATTAAAGTATTTCATTTCATTATACAGTTTTCAAAATACTTATTTTAAATTTTCCCTAACTCCTATAATCAAAGTTTAACCTTTTAACTACTATAATCAAAGTTTAACCTTTATGTTGAGTTTCTTTTGCAAATTCTTCATTGGAGACATTCTCGTAGCGCAATAGTGAAACTGCATCCACTAAGGCGTTGCTGGAATCTGAAATCATGGATGAACGTGGCTGGTTAATGGCAAGTGTTGGCCCATTGCATTTGATGATGTTTGAAGACCTCCAGGCAGTTGTTCAATGTATCATGACATTTGTCACAACCCATCATGATTCGTCACCGAAGGAATTGGGGATAGGAGTAGCCACGAGTTCCAAAATTGGAAGCTACGAATTTCAAAGTTGAAGCCACGTATTCTGAAGCTTGTTGAAGATTTTTACTTCTGTTCATTTCCAAGAAGTAAATCGGTGAAGTAACTGTTGAAGTATGGGTAAGAGTGGAAAAATAGTCGGTTCGAGCCAACAGACACAAGCAGGGTCACGAGTTTCCCTGAGTGTGCGGAATTATTCAGGAAAGCTGGTGGTTTAACTTCTTTGAGCAAATTCCAGGTTTCAATGTTAAAGTTACTCGTGCTTTTTCTCAGAACCTTTCCAATGACTCTGTAAATTTTAAACTCTGAAGTTTGAACTGACAGAAGCCCTAATTTCTGAAGCTATTGGTGTTCCCTTGGAGGGAGACTCATGTCTTAAGAAGACCCCCTTTGACTTCGACCCTAGCTCGTTTCTGTTCCCTGAACATGAATCCCTTAACTGGAGCAAAGGGGTGCATTTAGAAAACTTCAAACCGGAGTGGAAAGAAGTAATTGGAATTATACAGAGTTATATTACGTGTGAGGGCAGGTTCGCATCTGTATTTAAGTATCATATTAGGTTTTTGTTGCACCTAAATTAGCAATCCAGGATGAATCTACCTTTCTTCCTACTCAAAAGCCTTCAGAAGATGTCGAACAGGGTCAAAAGTCATGCTGACCATACAAATCAGTCATTATTCCACCATGGCTTGATTAAATTGATTGTTGTGACAGTTTTACGGGAGGAGAATCGAAATTGGGATCACTTTTTGTTTTGGTCAGGGTTCGTAATCCAACAAGATGAGCATGAAAAGAAACATACGCCCAACAAACAGTCTAGTTTTGTGAAGAAATTCAAAAAAGATGCAGTTGAGGATGTGATACAAGATGATTTATAGAATGATAAGCTATAGGAAGAGACTAAAAACCTTGATAATCAAGAGCAGAATAGCATGATTGGAGATGAGCATGAACATATTCTTGAATATGAAATAATGGAAAAGGTAGCTGATTCAAATCCTTAAGAGGCTATAAGTTCAGAAGAAGTGAAGCAAAATTATGTTCCTGCAGAGGAGAATTTAACCCTAGTTTCTCTTACAGCCAATACCAATGAAAAGATTTTGCAAGTTCCAGACTTTAAAGCAAATGTAAAATCTCTTTTACAGCTTGAAAGACCTAGATGGAGACCTAAGACCAGAGCTGCAAATAAACTCAGGTTGAACATGAAGATTCTTCAAGTGAAGAAGAGATAGACGGTAAGGAAGAATCAAAGCTACAACAAGGTCAGACAAGCATACAACAGGATTGTTCAATGATAGCAGAATCATCTAAAGAATGGAATGAAGTTGCAAAGGAGGAAATTATTCCCAATATGCAACAAGGAATGATTTTGAGGGTTTCATTTTTAGAAGTAGCAGTAAGAAATAAGCGGGAAGAAGATTTGATCTTCAAGAAATTGGATATATCATTCCTATCAGACCAAGATTCAATATTGCATGGAGAGGTTCAAATGGACTCAGAGATAGAGAACCTAAAGAAATTTGTACAGCAGCATAAGTCACAAGAGAAATTCCTGAGTGAATCCAATGATAGGCTCATTACCACAAATAAAAGACTAAGGGAAGATTTGGAAGATGACAATGCTCATTATCAAGAGTTGATTGTAGTAGCAAATGAAGCTCTAAGAAGAAAGGGAGAAATAGATATTCAAGCTGAGAAATTAACCAAGCAGATCTAGGATTTGAGCAAGCAGAATAAGGTACTGTGTGATAAAGTTAAAAGCATGGAGGCAGAGCACCCTCGACATGACAATAAATCTCATGCATTGGAAGGAATAGCAATGTTAGCTGAAGCTGCAAAGAAGTTGTGAATGCCACTTGATGCACAGTTGTCCAAGTATTTTGTTTTAGTTATCTTTTGTATAGTTGTTAATATTAATTTTGGTAATCTCAAGGCATTTGAAAGCTAGTGTATAACTAATTTATGAAATTGTTTCAAAACTTAACCTAGAGGTAGTTCTGAATCTACTCTATTTTGTAATTATAAAAGAAGGAAAAAATACACTGTAGAGGTTGGTATCTTGTTCGAGAAGGGCTATAGAGCTGATACATTGTTGTATTATCAGACTGGTGCTATATACTCACATGTAAGTTCTTTTTGAAGACTGATTTTGATCTGAATATATATATAAGCCACTTATTGTCTCTCTTCTGCTGGTTATGTTTATGGCTTGTTTGACCACTCAATTTATAATTTCATTTCTTGATTAAACTATTATTCATGTAAATGCTTATGAGTTTGTGGATATAACCAGTTACTTGTTTTATGAATTCTAATGGTTTATTTATGTGTTTTAAATCTTTATATATCAGTTCTTTTTTATTGCTTTATGATTTAGTGTTTGCATTTGTTTGATTATTAAATATTTCTCTTCTTATGAATGAAACCTACAAACCAAAATCACACCCAAAAAAAAAATCATTTTCCTTTAGTTTTTATTGAGATTGTCCTAGCTTGTACCTTTGTAGTCTAGGTACAATTTCTAGCACAAACATCTTTGGCGTCGTTGCAGGGGACGAAAGTGAAACATGTTTTTTTGGGGTATTTGTATTAATCTGGTTTTGAGAGGTGAACAAGATCAGAAGCTTTTTAGACTACATTTTCACCAAACAGTGGTTCACAGTGGCTTTCAGAAAAGTTGGGACAAGAGGGAAACCTACTTCTCCATTACATCCAGGATTCTTAGATCTAGAGTAGATCTTGAAAGAAGCTAGACAAATTCAAAGATCTCAGTCTTCTCCTTCCTTATTTACTCATGATCAGTTAGAACCAGTATCCTCTTTTACACATTCAGAACTTCAGTCAGAAGAGAAAAAACAAAACTTGTCTTGGATAATCCCTTCTACACCAGTTGACACCTTTCAGATTTTCACAAATCCAATGTCTTGTCAAAAAATAAAAACTGAGCTTCCTGTTAAAACTCCTTTGTTTCAGTTCAAACCTTGTAAACTCTCATTTCATCCAAGTCCGAGCAAAGTTAGTAAGCCTATTTCTTCACTGAACCAAATTAGCTTCAATATGGCAGGACAACAGCCTCTTGATATGATGGACCGAATGGTAGCTGCTAGTTATGCTCCTCTAGTTCTTCCTCAGCCCCTGAATGCTCTTCCAGCTGGAGATTATCAAAAATACATGCCTAGGTTTAATGGCCAGGGTGAAACCACTGCTGAGGAGCATTGGAATGCATTTCTAATTTATGCAGACAATGAAAATATTGAAGCTAAAGATGTGGGGAGGTAAGAAAATGGTTCCGAGAATTGCGAGCTAATTCAATAACCCTAATTGAAGAACTCCAAGAAATGTTTATGAGCCAGTGGGGAGATACTAAAGATCATACTTATTACATTACAGAATTTGCATCTTTGAAAAGGAAAAAGGATGAAACTGTAGCAAATTTCCCAAAACGCTTCAATAAGATCTATGGAAGAATCCCAGCTGAAATCAAGCCTTTTGAAACCTCATCCAAATTAACCTATGCCAATTCCTTTGACCATGAGTTTTCCTTGCATTTAAGAGAAAGAAGGTAAGTGAATTTATTGAATATGCAGGAAGCTTCCCTAGAGGTTGAATTAAACATTTTGGCTTCCAATAGGTTAAAATATCAGTCAAACTATCAAGTGCATGACCAGAAGGACAAAAATGAAATGTTACCAGCAACTTCCACATCAAAGTCAGCAGAGAGTACAATGGATGAGATGACAAAGTTGGTCAAAAGTTTAGCTGCAAAGGTGAGTAAAATGGAATTGGAAAAGAATCCTAATAAACCTGCACAGGAAGGAGAGAGAAATCCTAATCAGTTTAGGCGTCCTTTTTGTTCCTAGATTCATCCCTAGAGAGGGAAGAAACAATGATATTTAGAGGGAAAGGAGGGAGAATGAAGACCAAAGGGTTCCTCCTCCATTCCAAAATAATTTGATAGATGAAGTTGAGGAAGTTGAAGATTTACAATATGAAGATTTAAATCAGAATTTAAATTATTTTGGAGAGCTATCATCAGAGGGTTTCCTAACTGAAAATAACTATCAGAATTTTGAGTTTTTTTACTCATATATTCATCAGGAAGAAAATGGTTATAGTCCTGAAGTTTCAACTGGTATGTATCAATCTGAACCTAGGAAGTCTTATGACCTAAGATTAGGACCGAAACAAATTGCTTAGATTCCCAAAAAGAAGATGGCTCCTCCTGGTAAACACTTACCTAATCAAGCACTGGAAAAGAGACAAAACCATGGTGATCAAACCAAAGATGCAGAGATTGAAGAAAGTAACAAAAATGTGCAAGCCTTTAATTTTGAGAATGAACTTTGCAAGGTCAAAATCCCAGTTCCATTAACTTAATTAATGAAGACTCACTATTATAGAGATCCTACATTTAAAATTATGAATTCACAAGTTAATCATTTTCCTTCAGATACTGTGAATTTACAAGAAGAACATCCTACAATTATTCTTGGTTCTGCCTCATCTAATAAGCCTGAAAATAATTCAAACTTTCCTCCACCTTTTTATATAACCCTGACTGTCCATGATCAAATCATCCATAACTGCCTGTTAGATTCTAGAGCCTCACATAACCTGATGCCTAAAGCAGTCATGGAGGCCCTTGGTCTGAGTGTTACAAAACCCTACCATGATTTGTTTGCATTTGACTCTAGAGCACTGAACTGCCTTGGGGTAATTAAGGATCTTGTGGTAAGCCTTGCTCAACTACCTATGAAGAGTGTGATTATGGATGTGGTGGTTGTTGATATCTCATGCAAGTTTGGCATGTTACTTTCAAGGTCTTGGGCAAAGAAAATAGGGAGTACATTGCAAATGGATTTAGCATATGCAACCATTCCAGTATTTGGGGGAGAACATAGGAGATTGTACAGGGAAGTGCATATGGATTTTATAGTGAGTGATGATAAAAACCCAACTAACCATCCTATTTATGTTGTAGATGAAGATTTGGGATCTTGCATGTTACATTTCAGCAATGAAGATACAAATGGCATACTGTGAGTAGAAAAAGAAGCACCAGTTAGACCTGTTATTGAACAGCAAGATGACTTATGGCAAATGTATTTTGATGGATTATCATCTAAGGAAGGAGCTGGAGCAAGTATTGTTTTGGTTTCTCCAGGAGAGGAGATGATTTGTTTAATGTATAAATTGGAATTTTTGACTACTAACAATACAGCTGAGTATGAGGCACTGATACTTGGCCTAAGAGCTGAAAAGGATTTGGGAATTCAACGGCTTTCTGTTTTTGGCGACTCCAAATTAATAGTCCAGCGGGTGAAGGACAAATATAAGGTAAAACCAGATCTGTTGAAGGTGTACAGAAATGAAGCATGGGATATGATTGACAATTTCTTTGTAGCATTCAATATTTCCTTTATTCCCAGGGATCAAAACCAAATAACAGATTCATTGGCTTTGGCAGCCACACATTTCAAAATTCCAAAACAGACCCAGTTGAAGTATCCAATTGAAGTTAAGTACAGGCCTGCAATACCAGACAATATCAAACAGTGGAGAGTCTTTGAAGATGATTTGGAAATTAAAAAGTTCTTAGAATTGACTGGGGAGTTTTCTAATTCATTGATTGACCAAGACCAGGATGATGAAGTTGATGATGTTGTTGCATATACAGAAAATACAATTGCTAAACATAAGATAATTGAGTTGAAGGGAAACTTCATTCCCAAAGGTCTGGTTCCCCTTGAGAGGATCTTTACTAAAGATGATACTTTACAAAATCCTGCCATGCAATCTTCAGAAGAGAATATTATCAGTTGTAATATTGGTACAGAAGATCAGCCTAAGATGGTGAAAGTTTGCAAATCTCTTCATATTGAAGAAAGGAAGAGGTATATAAAGTTGTTGAAGGAGTCTGTTGACATTTTTGCCTGGTCTTATGAAGACTTAAAGACTTATGACACCAGCATAATTCAGCATAAGGTTCCTTTGAAACCAAATGTGAAACCTTTTAGACAGAAACTAAGAATAATTAACCCAGCTTTGCTTCCACTCATAGAGAAAGAAGTTAAAAAGCTATTGTATGCAAAAATAATAGTTCCACTCATATATTCATCATGGGTGGCAAATCTGGTTCCAGTGCGTAAAAATAATGGAGAGATCGGATTATGTGTGGATTTTCGCGCTCTAAATAGAGCTTCACTGAAGGATAACTATCCATTGCCCAAGATCGAACAAAATTTGCAGAAAGTGGTAGGTGACCAGAGGATTTCAATGGTTGATGGATTCTCGGGTTACAATCAAATTGTTGTGCATCCAGATTATAGGGAGAAAACAACCTTCACTACCCCTTGGGGTACATTCATGTATGACAAGATGTTGTTTGGTTTGATGAATGTTGGTGCAGTTTTTCAAAGAGCTATGGATATAGCTTTCATTGGAGAAAATGAAAAATTTGTGGTAATTTATTTGGACGACATCACTGTGTTTTCTAAATCTAATGAAGAGCATTTGGAACATCTCATAAAAACGTTTTTGAAGTGTAGAAAGTTTGGACTGTCTTTAAATCCTAAGAAGTCATATTTTGTTGTTCAAGAAGGTAAGCTTTTGGGACATTTAGTTTCAGCAGATGGGATTAGGATAGATCCTGAAAGAGTTAAGGCTATTCTGAAGATCGGTATTCCTAGAAGTAAGAAGGATGTCCAATCCTTTATTGTAAAAATCAATTTCTTGAGATGGTTCATTCCAAATTTTGCTGAAACAATCAAGCAGATAACATCTATGTTGTGAAAAGATCAGGAGGTGAAGTGGACAGCAGAAGCCAGAGCTTCATTTGAGAAGATCAAACAGGCTTTAACATAAGCCTCGATGCTAGTAAGCCTTGATTTTTTGAAAGAATTCTTTACTTTCTCCTTTGCATCTCAAGATACTATAGCAGCAGTTTTATTACAAAAGAATACTGAAGTATTAGAGCATCCTATTGCCTTCTTTAGTAAAACTCTCAGAGATTCGGAATTGAAATACAGTACCCTAGAAAAGCAAGCATATGCACTGGTTAAGGCCTTAAAGTTTTTTCAAAATTTACATTTTGCATTCAAAGATTATTGCTTATGTACCTAATGATGCCATCAAGGAAATTTTGACACAACCAGACAGTGAAGGTAAGAGAGGAAGATGGATTGTGAAGATTATGGAATATGATGTGGAGATAAAACCTACTAAGCTAGTCAAAGGACAAGGTTTGGCTAAACTATTGGCTGATTCGAATTGTGAAGCTCTTGGTCTTCATTTAGTGGCAAGCCAACCAACACAGGAGGAGTTGCAAATGAGGCAGATTGAAGAATAGATCATGGATAAATATGCAGAATCAATTTGGTATGCTGATATAGTTCATTTTTTATTGCATCTACAATGTCCTGCTCATTTAGATAAAAAAGCAGCTAGATCACTAAAGTTGAAAGCCACCAAGTATTGTTTAGTAAATCAGCAGTTACATTGAAAAGATCTGGGAGGATTATTGCTTGGGTGTTTGGAGAAAGCAGAATCAGAAGAAGTCATTTCAGAATTGCATGAAGGTGCCTGTGGAGGTCACAAATATTGGAAAGCCACATCTTACAAGATTCTGAGGTCTGGGTATTACTAGCCTTCTTTATTTTCATATGTATATCAGCACGTCAGAGCTTGAGTTCAATGTCAAAAATTTGTCGGTAAACAGAAACTTGTATCCTTACCTTTGAAACATATTGTGGTGAATGCTCCTTTCCAGCAATGGGAATTGGATTTCATAGGTGAAATCAATCCCGCTTCCAGTGGACAACACAAATGGATACTGACAGCTACTTATTTTTTCACGAAATGGGTGGAAGCGATTCCGACACGAAATGCAACTGATAAGGTAATCATTAACTTTATACAAGAGAATATTTTGAGTAGGTTTGGTTGTCCTAAGAAGTTGTTGACTGATAATGCTCAGGCTTTTAAGTCCAAGGCCATGGTTAATTTTCGTGAGGAGAATGGAATTTTCTTAAAACATTCTACCATCTATTACCCCCAGGGGAATGGATTGGAAGAATCAACCAACAAGAACATCATTTAGAGTATTAAGAAGTTATTAAGTCAAAACAAGAGATCCTGGGATTTAATGTTGAAGTATGCTTTTTGGGCAGATCGAATAACTATGAAGAAAGCAATAGGTTTGTCTCCCTTTCAATTGGTATATGGTACATATATTGTTTTTCCCATTCAATTAGGAATTCCAGTAATTAATTTTTTTCAAGACAATCAGGAGGAACCAAATGGTATTCAGAGAAGCATTTTCTCATTAATTGAACTTCAACAAGAAAGAGAAGCTTTAGTAGAAAGAGCTCATGATTATAGGAACAAGATCAAAGAGAAATTTGATAGGAAGGTTAAAGAAGATACTTTTTATCTTGGAGACATGGTGCTCAGGTGGGATGCCAGAAGAGATCAAAAGGGTCAGCATGGTAAGTTTGATAATTTATGGCTGGGTCCCTTCCTAATTTCTAAAATTTTAGAGAATAATACCTTTATACTGCAGAGTTTGGAAGGTGAAGAATTGTCCAACCTAGTGAATGGACGATTCCTTAAACATTTTTACAGTCATTAAAGGTAAGAAGTTGTCACTCATTGTACATACCGGTGTGAAATAAGTTGAATAAAGACTCCAATTGCCCAATGGAAGTTCACAAAAGAACATGGAAGTTTCAGCTTGATTGCAAAAGGCACTAGTCTACGGGATCTTGAAACCTCACAAGGAGGATTTCATCCACCAGCTGGAGCCAGATGTTAGGACTGGAATTGTACCTAGTCCCTATTTTGATTTTCTTCTCAAAATTTCATTTCTTTCTACTTTGATTTTATTTTTATTTTAAATTGAGTAGTTTTTATTTTCTTTTCATTTTATATGCTATGAATGTTATTTCGTTTTATGTTATTTTTTCTTATACATAGTGGCTTATTAAAGTATTTCATTTCATTATACAGTTTTCAAAATACTTATTTTAAATTTTCCCTAACTCCTATAATCAAAGTTTAACCTTTATGTTGATTTTCTTTTACAAAATCTTCATTGGAGACATTCCCGCATCGCAATAGTGAAACTGCATACACTAAGGCGTTGCTGGAATCTGAAATCATGGACGAATGTGGCTGATTAATGGCAAGTGTTGGCCCATTTCATTTGATGATGTTTGAAGACCTCCAAGCAGTTGTTCAACGTATCATGACATTTGTCAAAACCCATCATGATTCATCACCGGAGGAATTGGGGACAGGAGTGGCCATGAGTTCCAAAATTGGAAGCTACGAATTTCAAAGTTGAGGCCACGTATTCTGAAGCTTGTTGAATATTTTTACTTCTGTTCATTTCCAAGAAGTAAATTGGTGAAGTAACTATTGAAATATGGGTAAGAGTGGAAAAATAAGTTGGTTCGAGCCAACAAACACAAGCTGGGTCACGAGTTTCCCTGAGTGTGCAGAATTATTCAGGAAAGCTGGGCGGTGTAACTTCTTTGAGCGAATTTCAAGTTTCAATGTTAAAGTTACTCATGCTTTTGCTCAGAACCTTTCCAATGACTTTGTAAATTTTAATACTCTGAAGTTTGAACTGACAAAAGCCCTAATTTCTGAAGCTATTGGTGTTCTTTTGGAGGGAGAGTCATGGTTTAACAAGACCCCCTTTGACTTCGACCCTTGCTCGTTTTTGTTACCTAGACGTGAATCCCTTAACTGGAGCAAAGGGGTGCATTTAGAAAACTTCAAACCGGAGTGGAAAGAAGTAATTGGAATTATACATAGTTATGTTACATGTGAAGGCAGGTTCGCATTTGTATTTAAGTATCATATTAGGTTTTTGTTGCACCTAAATCAGCAGTCCAGGATGAATCTACCTTTCTTCCTACTCAAAAGCCTTCAGAACTTGTCGAACAGGGTCAAAAGTCATGTTGACCATACAAATCAGTCATTATTCCACCATGGCTTGATTAAATTAATTGTTGTGGCAGTTTTACAGAAGGAGAATCGAAATTGGGATCACTTTTTATTTTGGTCAGGGTTCGTAATCCAACAAGATGAGCATGAAAAGAAACATACACCCAACAAACAGTCCAGTTTAGTGAAGAAATTCAAAAGAGATGCAGCTGAGGACGTGATACAAGATGATTTACAGAATGATAAGCTACAGGAAGAGACTAAAAACCTTGATAATCAAGAGCATAAAAGAATGATTGGAGATGAGCATGAACATATTCTTGAAGATGAAATAATGGAAAAGGTAGCCGATTCAAATCCTAAAGAGGCTATAAGTTCAGCAGAAGTGAAGCAGAATTATGTTCTTGCAGAGGAGAATTTAACCCTAGTTTCTCTTGCAGCCAATACCAATGAAAAGATTTTGCAAGTTCCAGACTTTAAAGCAAATGTAAAATCTCTTTTACAGCTTGAAAGACCTAGATGGAGACCTAAGACCAGAGCTGCAAATAAACTCAGGTTGAACATGAAGAGAATTTTGGACCCTAAGTTGGAAAAGGAAAAGGTCACTATTATTCAAGATTCTTCAAGTGAAGAAGAGATAGATGGTAAGGAAGAATCAAAGTTGCAGCAAGGTCAGACAAGCATACAACAAGATTGTTCAATGATAGTAGAATCATCTAAAGAATGCAGTGAAGTTGCAGAGGAGGAAATTATTCCCAATATGGAACAAGGAATGATTTCGAGGGTTTCATTTTCAGAAGTAGCAGTGAGAAATAAGCGGGAAGAAGATTTGATCTTCAAGAAATTGGATATCTCATTCCTATCAGACCAAGATTCAATATTGCATGGAGAGGTTCAAATGGACTCAAAGATAGAGAACCTAAAGAAATCAGTACAACAGCATAAGTCACAAGAGAAATTCTTGAGTGAATCCAATGAAAGGCTCATTACCACAAATAAAAGACTAAGGAAAGATTTGGAATATGTCAATGCTCATTATCAAGAGTTGATTGTAGTAGCAAATGAAGCTCTAAGAAGAAAGGGAGAAACGGAGATTCAAGCTGAGAAATTAACCAAGCAAATCCAGGATTTGAGCAAGCAGAATAAGGTATTGTTTGATAAAGTTAAAAGCATGGAGGCAGAGCAGCCTCGACATGACAATAAATCTCATGCATTGGAAGGAATAGCAATGTTAGCTGAATCTGCAAAGCAGTTGTGAATGCCACCTGAAGCACAGTTGTCCAAGTATTTTGTTTTAGTTATCTTTTGTATAGTTGTTAATAGTAATTTTGGTAATCTCAAGGCATTCAAAAGCTAGTGTATAACTACTTTATGAAACTGTTTCAAAACTTAACCTAGAGGTAGTTATGAATCTACTCTATTTTGTAATTATAAAAGAAGGAAAAAATACACTAGAGAGGTTGGTATTTTGTTCAAGAAGGGCTATAGAGCTGATATATTGTTGTATTATTAGACTTATGCTATATACTCACATGTAAGTTCTTTTTGAAGATTGATTTTGATCTGAATATATATATATAAGCCACTTATTGTCTCTATTCAAACAGTTATGTTTATGGCCTGTTTGACCACTCAATTTATAATTTCATTTCTTGATTAAACTGTTATTCATGTAAATGCTTATGAGTTTGTGGATATAACCAGTTACTTGTTTTCTGAATGCTAATGGTTTATTTATGTGTTTTAAATCTTTATATATCGGTTCTTTTTTATTGCTTTATGATTTAGTGTTTGCATTTGTTTGATGATTAAATCTTTCTCTTCTTATGAATGAAACCCACAAACCAAAATCACACAAAAAAAACAATTCATTTTCCTTTAGTTTTTATTGGCATTGTCCTTGCTTGTACCTCCGTAGTCTAGGTACAATTTCTAGCACAAACAATATCTATAATAACTTGATGAGCATTGTTGAGATGTAGTAGTAGCTAACAAGACTCATTAGAAACATGTCAAATCCCAATATAATAAGAGTGTTCATCCTCATATTTTTTATGTAGGTGACTTAATCTTGGTTTATGACCAAGATATGGTAAATGAAGGGTAGGGAAATTCGAACCTTTGTGGCATGGTCCTTACATTGTGAATCACATATTGTTAAAGGGAGCATATGAGTTGGTTGACTATAAAGGTATTTCTTTGGCATAGTCTCACAACAGGCTCTACTTAAATAAATACTCTCCATGGACATTCATGCTCTATTATTCCATGTAACATGTTATACCTAAAATTTGTAGTTTAAACAGTTTTCTTATTTTTTGATCTCTTATCTTTGTTAGGATCGTTACTTAAAATGCATTGGTCCTACCTTTACAAATGATATTGAGTTCCCCTTTATATGTAGGATTTATGGATGGCACTAGTCATCACACCATAAACATTACTTCCACCGCTTGGGTGATATTTTTTTTTATAACAAAAACGGCTAAATTTTGATTATATAAAAAAGGAGTACATAGCAAAATATATAGCAGATTGCTCCCATGAATGGAAGACAACAATCACATCCAATTCATCCAGTTCAGGTTGATAACAGTCATTATACCTACCAGTCCTGTGGAAACTGTAGTATCTTACGAACTCCCCTAATAAAAGTAAACATGAATAAAACATTGTGCAGGTGCTTCCTTATCCAAAAATTGGATACATAAACCTTCCAAGTTTTTCGTAAATGCAGCTAGAACCAAAACTATTAATTATAGAGTTCTTAAACATCATTCTAGTAAGCAAATAAACCAAAAAAGAAGCCAAAGATGGCCAACCCGTGGCCCAAACCAGCAGCCATCTACTTGGGGCCGATGTCCATGACAACACCAGCAGGTTTTGCTGCCCCGTTCTTATCTGCACTGAGATCCACGAAGTTCCCGGCACTTTCCATATACTTCTGCAGCTTCACCATTTTTTGATTGATTTCTTCAAGTTCCCTGCCAGTGACTTCATGCTTTTGAGCTTTGTGAGAGAAAACTAATCCCAGGGAGTCCTCCAGGTGCTCAATTTTCTCAGCTAGAACAGACTTCTGAGCTTTGACCTCGGTATGGTTTGTGGACACCTGTTATGTAGAATTTTGCCCTACGGATAAGTCAAAACTCTCTTAACTTTAAAGTAGATTTTCAACTAACTCTAAAGCAAGAAACAAGTCAAAACAAATGCTACCTTGAAATTCCTGAACTAACTTTTATAGCAAGATTAAATGTTTTCAGAAACAATGAGAGATAAGACACACCTTTCAAATTGACGTTTGTTCCGCTTCTAGCTCTTGATCCAAAGCTCCAATGTAGAACCTGTTAAGATCAACCAAAGAACAAACATGCAAGCTTCCAAATACCTTGAATGTAAAGATTAGATTCAAATCTAGATTAGATACATTCCATGCTAAGAACTTATGCTATACACATGAAATGGGAAACACAAGACAAGTTATCTTATTACAACTTGAAGAATGCTTACAAAGGTTGCTTGATGTCCAAGCCAATCTTCTAGCTCCAAGTGCCTTCTCCTCTAGCTATCTCCACAATGCTGCAAGATAATAAGTTTGGTACTTCAAGAGTCCTCCCCTTTCCCCATGGAATGCCTCTCTTTTATAGTGTATGGTAGGGTTAACCAACAAGAGAGATGGGTGGATCTAGGGAGAAATAAGTGGATCAAGGTTTCTAATCACAGAAAGTGAGTTGGGATCGAATCAGGGACCCCAATCTTCCACTATCTTCGAAAATCCAAAATCCCATAAGCCATGGGAAAAAGGCTAATAAAAGAGTACCGCGCCCTGTGGTCTGAGCATAACGCGGTACTACCGTGTTCTGGGGAAAAAGCATAGCGCGGTAGTGTGGAGTACCGCTCTCCTATAACTGAGCAAGGCGCGGTAGTGTGGGTAAATAAAGTCTCAGCTGGGTCAGAACTTGTCAGGGTAGATTTACCTTCAAGGTTCATTCATCTTCTGGGTAGTTCAAACAGCAGGGGAAGTGTCGTCAACTCTGTTTGTGGTGGAGACGCGACACAGATGCGACATTGTGGAATATAGAGGTATAACAGATGCCCCCTAAAGTGTGAGGTCAGAAGGGACTGATGGCCGAAAGACTTTACGAATATAGTGTGCAGAGATAGCATCGAGGAGAACGACAAGGAGCTGAAACAGAAACAAAGTGTTAGATATACCACTGAGGCGGGCATTCCCATGCTCGGAAACAAATGACTCAAAGCATGGCTGTCGACCAATACATTGCAGATCCATGAGTACTGAGATGATATAGACTGTGGACAGACCATGGCTACTATGAACAAGCGTAGATCCATGAGACAATAATGACACAGCCACGACCAATACAATAAGTGGATATGTGTGACAATACAAAGGACATCTCCATCGCAACCTGGACGCAATCAAGATACAGAGGTACGCCCAGGGTCTTCTACCCGATCGCAAAAGATACGAATCTAGCCATGTGATTACAAGGTGTTGAAGTCGAACATGGTAGAAACCATTTGATTACCGGTCAATGATGTGAACCGTTAACAAATGCGAGGGAACTCACCAATGATGAGGATGATCCCCAAGGTGTCTGAAGCACATCTCAACGAAATGCGAATAGATGAGTTGATGTCGAGCATTCGAGAGATCGTTCAATCAGAGGTCAATGATGTGAACCTACTGTCGAACACGAGGAAACCTGCCATTGAGGCATGCAGGTACCAAGGTACTAATGGTTGATCTCTAAGTCCAATTCCCGGATAGTGATTTGGTGTCGACGGGAATAGACTCGTCGAAGGCGGGCCATAATGATTCCCACATCATCGACACGAACGATAAGATGATGAAACAATGGAGTATGTACTGACACAGCGGAGGCCTGACACAATGAACGACTCTGAACAATGCAATCCTTTGAACATATAACGGCATGTGGACTTGGCAGCAGGGATCATTGACAACAGAGGATAGACATCGGATGAGTAGGCTCGTGGCCAGGGAGACGACTCAGGATGATGACCATAACTCAGTGAAAAATGGATACCCAATATAGACAAGAGACGGACACATGCCATGTTCAAAGGTAACGACTGACAAGCTGCCAAAAATAAACTTGACTTATCCCCCCATATTTCCCCGACATGATAGACGAGTACCTCTTTGTTGTTTTGCGAGCTTGAAGAGGATAACAGATGCTCGGTATAGCTCACCTCATGGATGAGTCCAATCTCACATGTTTTAGGAACCTGAGAAAGGAGGGGTTCATCCCAAAGTGGGTCCTTCGATGTTAAAATTTTAACAAGTCCAAGGAAGGAAAACTCGGTAATTTTTCGCATTTAGAGAGCCTGAAAAACTTAAAGGAAGCTCCATAATGTACTTTTTCGTAAATTTAGTCCCTCGATCCCGAAAAAGTGTAAAACAATTCCCCAGAGAACTCTCCTAGCCGATATTGACTGAGGTATACCTTTCTCGTAAATAGTCTAGACGGGCCGAAAAAGGGGTAACCTATCACCGAATAGACGACCTTTCAAATACTTTTACAAGTGTGAAAGAGTCAAGATCACTTGGCAATCTTTTCAATTTTAGGGAGTCTGAAAAGAGCTTAGCTATGGACTCCTATGGTCTTTTTCGTAATTTTTAATTATTCTGGTCCGAAAAAAGAATAAAATACAACCAGGATAATACTTTCCTCATCGTTTAACGAGCATGAGTAAAGCTGACCGTACTCGACACCGTTTACTTGAGTTTGACAAGCACGACACGGGTGTAAAAGCGCTTGGAATCTTTTTCAAGTTTTAATTCTAGAGCACGAAAAAAGATAAAGTGGGCTCAAAATGAAGGTCAAATCATGAATAAACACCAGTGTGAATATATCGCTTTTTCCGGGGGATCCTGTCAATAAGTGCTCAAAAACTGGATATTAGCAATGTGAAAAGGGCTTTATTTTAACCATTTAAAATAATAATTAAAAAAAATATGTGAAAATGCTATATAAAGAATGGTTAAAAATAGGAATTACCATTTCATTTTTGTTTTTACCCAAAGAGGATATTTTTACCCATTTGAGGAGCAAAACTTCAAGGATCCATATCGGGAGTTCCAGGACACCAATTCAACAACCGTCTACGCCAGGTAAGAGCTCTTGAGCTCCTCTTTCATTTCATGTAGGAATTATTTGCTTTCATTAGGAAAAAATCGATTTTTGGGCAAGCCCTATTGGGCAAAAATCGCCCTTCACAGTACCGCGTGGGGGCTCTATCGAGAAACGCGGTACTGTCTAACAGTACCGCGCTGTAGTTCCAAACCGAGGCGCGGCACTGTACAGTAACGCGCGGCAGAGTTTGCCCCAGGCGCGGTGAAAGCGATTTCTGAGATTAAGAAATCAAATTTTCTCAAATTTTCTGCTGAAACTAAGTTTCCAAATAGTTACTAAATGTTTTCCCTGACCTTTTGCAGGAGTTTGCAACTTGTTTGGAGCAAAATGGTAAGCTGAAAAGAAAGAGAGCACGAAGTGGATGATTTTGCAGCTGAAAATCATTTACCAACTGTGACCGCATTGCGAGAATGTGGTTTGTTGAAGTTCTTTAAGACCAAGGGGATTCGTCAGCAACCCAAGCTTCTCACTCATCTTATTGAATTATGGGATCCTGACATTCAAGCTTTCCGAGTGGGAGAGCATGTTCTCGAAATTCAAGTCGAGGATATTTATTTCCTCACGGGCCTCTCGAAAAGAGGGGCCCGGGTGAACTTTACTGGATACCCAGCCTCAGAATCAAGTACAGATGACTTGATTGCTCGATATTGCCGTCAGGGTTCAGGTAAGAAAAGCGGGAAGGTGGCCATAAAGGATGTTATAGAACTCCCTGTTAAAACCGTACTGTTCACCATCACGCGTGCAGCAGGAAGTGTGAGTCCGCATCAGGCGTCCCGCACACAAGTGAATCTAGCAGCGGAGTGTATGGGGGGAACAGTATTTAACTGGTGTGAGGCGGTGTTGGCCAATCTCAAAGAACAAGTGCACAAGTGCAGAGTTGGAAAGAATTCCCAATTTGGCTATGGGAGTATCCTGGTCACCTTCCTTTTGGCAAGGGTGCCATTATTGCGCCCGCAGATATCTATGCCCCCCCGTCCACCTACCGAGCCATGGATGGCTCGATGGAGTGATTATGCTGGACGTCTCGGGGGACCTCAGCGCTTAGCCTTTGGTGAGGATTTCTTTTCCTGGCTCGAGGAGTGGATAGTTATGATTGATGACTACCCCTATGTCGGGGTAGATTTCCGTGAGGATATCGACTTGGCACTGCCAGAGGATGATGATTGGGACAACTCAGGTATGACCTTCATGGATATGTATTTTTTTCTTTTTTGAATATTTAATTTTTATTACTTTTTTAGAATGTGTAAAAGACTTCTAATGTATGTTCGCATGCATGTTGCAGACTGTGGACCACAGAGACCGGCTGGGTACTTCCCACTACGTCGTGGTGGTGTTGATCGTCAAGCTGTTCCTGACGAGGAGGAGGACGAAGACGAAGCAGGAGGTGTTCGGGACATTGAGAGGAACTTACAGGGGTTGACTCATGGTATCCCTGCTATGACGATGGATGATGTCCCTTATCATCTCCAGCAGCATACTGAAGGTGTGCCTGATCGTATCAGTCGACTTCTTCGTAAGGTAGTTTGAGTTGTAGTATGTTACCACTAGCAGTGGGAGGAGTCCGACGAGGGACATGATAGGTCTCCTAGATCTCCATAGACGGTCTTTTTAGTATTTGTGCGGCATGTACACGATATGTAGGCTTTGAGAGCCAAATTTTGTATGGGATTTGGTCCCAAATTTTGTCTTTGACACAAACTTTATGTATTTTGGAAAAAACACTCTTATATACAGTGATATGGACCTATTTATGATCTAAATATTTACAATGACTTGTGTATTTTATTTTTTATGATGTGTTTATGTGTGGGCAAGATGCCAATCCAAAATGTAATTAGCCAATGAATCAGCTATACAATTGAATTCTCTTGGTATGTGTTGATATGTAATGAAATTAAATGACCGTTCCAAGAGGCGTACTCTCTGAAATAAACGAAGTAGTATAGGATCGCGAACTGTGTAAACACGGTTTAGATGAGAAACCACGAGTTGGGAGTCTAAAAAGACTGATAAGGAGTCAATTCCGAGTGAAGCAACCTCTGTCAAGAGACCAATGACCGCATGGTACTCCGCGATATTGTTGGTTGCAGGACCTAAACAATTGGCTCCTGAAGAAATCAACTCGCCAGTGGGGGAATAGATTACCCATGCTGCGGAAGCGAGATTCCGGGTATGTCGGCTTGCACCATCGGCGAATCCAAAGTAGGCAGACATCTGCGCATAAAGTCACGAGTCAAAGTAAGAGTGGATACATAAGGTCCACGCGCACACCAAAAAGAAAGTAAAAGCAAACTAAGTACATTATGTACAACAAGTAACCCGCGTAGGGTAACCTCATGCGTAGAAACGTTTGAGGTATAGCCCATTGCGGGGCCGTGCCAATGGCGTACCATCACAATCGATTAGTTCATAAGCTCCTTTTTCCAAGACACGTTTTACAATAAAGGGGCCGTACCACATAGATTCAAGTTTACCTTTTCCAAGCTTATCGTGCATTTGATCGTATGTAAGTACGAGAACACCTTCATTGAAGATCCGAGGTTGAACGGATTTATCATATTGAGCTTTGACGCGTTTTTTGTGAGCTTCATTAGCTAAAGCAGCGTCGCGGCGGATTTCATCTAGCTTGGCTAGGTATAAAAACCGTTCCTCTTCGGAAGTGGTGTGTGGAAGTAGCTCTATGGCTATCTTGAGTGATGGTATTTCACATTCAATCGGCAAGATGGCTTCTAGGCCGTACACCAGTTGGAATGGTGTAAACCCAGTAGCACTTTTCACTGAGGTTCGGTATGCCCACAGTGCTGAGAATAGAGCTGAGTGCCAATTGGATTTCTGGGTACCCACAATACGTTGAATCATTCGTTTCAGGACTTTGTTAATGGCTTCAACTTGGCCATTAGCTTATGGGTAATACGGGGTTGAGTTTTCATGGCGAAAACCCAGCTTGGCACTTAGTTCTTTGATCATATGGTTCCTGAAATGGGAACCATGATCGGTCAAAATAGACTGTGGGACACCGAATCTAGCTATGATATGATTGAATATGAACTGCGCTGCTGTTTTGCCGTCTTCAGCATACGTAGGCATCGCTTCAGCCCATTTCGTGAAATAGTCTACAGCTACTATAACATAGCTATGCCCCCCGGCTGAAGTGGGCTTACAGTGCATGAAATCGATGCCCATTTGGAAAAGGGGCCGATGGCAATAACAGGATGGAGTGGAGCAGGATGCGAGCGTGTTTTGCTATGAAAGAATTGGCATGGTGGACACTTCTTGACTGTTTCAATGCAGTCTTTGAAAATTGAGGGCCAGAAGTATCCTGCTCACAGTATTTTCTGGGCCGTAGCCATCCCAGAGAGATGACCACCACATGCTCCAGCGTGGCAGTCATTGAGAACGCGTTATGCCTCATCTAAGGTCAAACAGCGTCGAAGGACGGTGTCGACACCACACTGATAAAGAGTATCGTTAACTATGATGTAGTATTTTGCGTGATGTCGGATGCGTCGTCGTTCATCGCGAGTGAGATCGAGACGGAAGCGTTGGGTTTGGAGATATAAAAGAATATCCCCGTACCATGGATTAGACGTGCTAATGAAGAACAATGATTCGTCAGGAAGAGAATCAATGGGCTCGGATTGCTCAGTAGCACGAGGCAAGTGACAAATCAACTCCGCGAAGACCAAAGACTTCTTGGACTTAGCCTTGACGAACTCCAAGTCAAACTCTTGAAGGATGACAATCCAACGAGAGTATTTGCCCCCAAGCACTTGACGTGTGAGGATGTAATACATTGGGTTGAAGTCGGCTATAACAGTGGTCCGGCGGAGTAAGATGTAGTGACAAAATCTCTGGACAGCAAATACTGTTGCCAGAGCCAGCTTTTCAACATGTGAATAGCGAGATTCGGAGTCAATAAGACTCTTACTGAGATAGTATACCACATGTTCTATGTCGTTTGGGTCTTCCTGGACTAGCACCATACCAATGGTGGAAGTCGAGGCTGCGAGATAAAGAATGTAGTCCCGTGTGTAATCGGGAGGTTGAATCACGGGATCTTTGGTTAAGGCTGCCTTTAGATTGTCAAAGGAGCGTTGGGCTTTGTCATCCCAGATGAAGGGGACATTCTTCTTGAGAAGCCGCATGTAGCCTTTTGTTATCTCAGATAGATTGCAGATGAAACGGCGTAGAAAGTTTGCATGCCCTTGCAAACATTGAAGTTCTGGAATATTGTTGGGTGAAGGCAGGGCTAAGATAGCTGCTACCTTTGCGGGATCTAAACGTATCCCGTCTTTGGAGACTATGAAGCCCAACATTTTTCTGGCTTCTACACAGAAGACGCACTTATGCGGGTTCAAACATATATTGTAGCGACGACACCTTTCAAAAATGGCACTTAAGTGGTCTAGATGGTCTTCCCGGGTTCGAGAGTGAGCGGGAAGGTCATCAAGATATGGTTCTACAATATGTTTGATGTCATGAAATGCGTAGGACATCGCCCGTTGGAAAGTTGCCCTGGCATTTTTCAGGCCAAAAGGTAACTTTCGATATGCAAAAATCCCCCAAGGGCAGATAAAGGCCGTTTTGTGCTGGTCGGCTGGGAGGATATCGATCTGATTATAGCCAGAGAAGCCATCCATAAATGAAAAGATGACACTCCCGACACAGTTATCGATGATCTGGTCAATAAACGGAGTTGGGTAGTTGTCCTTTGGACAAGCCTTGTTCAAATCACGGTAATCAACACAGACCCTAATCGTTCCCTGTTTCTTAGCTACGGGAACGATGTTGGATACCCATTTTGTCAATGGGACAAGATAGATAAAACCAGTACGCAAAAGTTTTTCAGCTTCTGCTTTAATGGCAGCTGCCTTACGAGGATGGACGGGTCGAAGCTTTTGCCGAACAGGTCGGGCTCCACGGAAAGTTGGAATTTCGTGGACCACTATTGAGGGGTCAATTCCTGGCATTTCTTCATAACTCCAAGCAAAAACATCGCGAAAAGTTTTGAAGTAGGCACTATAGAACTCCGTTTCGAGGGGAGTACATGTTTTGCCGATGTGTACGTTTTCCACGATACCAGGCTTCACTGAAATATCGATGGGAGTGGTTGCCATAAGATTGGCCAAGTTTCCTTCGGAAAATACTTCGTCGAGGGAAATGGGGAACTTGGTTTGAACCATCCCAAGTGAAGCGTTGGGTTTTGTATCAAACTCAAGTGGCTGAATGGTGGGGAATGAAGATCGATGATGAAAATCTCCCCATGGTGGCTCATCACCGCACATAACCTCCATAATTGATTCATCGGTGGGAAAAATCAAATTGAGAGGATCGAAAAGTGGTGGGTATGGATGAGTCTCAGCCGAGAGCTGTGCCACGGAATGATGAGTAGAACAGTCGACCCAATCGGTGGCTGATTGGATCGCGTTATATGCTGCGAGGTTTCTGTTCAGAGGCATAGAGTTGCCGTAGTCTTCAATCTAAGAGGGACTCGGAATCACCCATGAATCATTGGAAGAGGTGATATTCGATGAAATCATGTTAACTGGTTGAATATGGGTTCCCAGCTTTGGAAAAACTCCAATAAGGGATGAATCCTTCATGAGACCAACACCAACGTCTTGGAACCGGTACCGAGGTTGATCCAATAACGAGATGGTGTTGGCGGAGTTTGGATGGGAGTCTGGGATACAGTAATCCAGTTGATCAATAGTGACAATTTTCCCTTCATGAGGAAATTGCACAATCGGGAAGACTGTAGATGCTATGGCGGTCATGGCGTAAAACCAGTTCCGTCCAAGGAGGAGATTGTAATCCAATGGTGCATCTACGACTTCAACGTGTACGGATACTGTTTTCCCCCCCAGTTCGACACCAATTGAGGGAATGAGTCCATAAGGTTGAAAACCATGTCCATCAAATGCCCTGAGAGTAGTAGGAGAGGTGGTGACTTCGGGTGAGCCTAAGGCTCTCCAACAATTCAAAGACATGATCGACGTGGAAGCACCTTCGTCTAATACATTGCGATGGATGATATTTCCATGAATTTTTGTGTGTACCTGGAAGGCTAACTGGTGAGAAAGCCTAGGTTTGGCGTGCTCCAAGTTAAACATGATGGAGTTTGAAGTATCTGGGTCCATTGCCCCCAGTGCTGAAAGTAGGGTTCTACGCTGCATGGGGCAGTGTTGGAGAACCTCGAGAGTCGACATGGCGCAAGGTGCTTGAGCCAAATCCTCAATAATGTTGTAGTTTTGGGCAGCTCGCGCATTCGGATTAAATGTCGCCTTTCGTATGGTGCCCTTGGGTGGGCGTAGCACTGTGTCCGTTAGCGGTCTCTCGATATGGAGATGGCCGGTAGGGGGGGGAATAGGAATTGGATCTTCAACAGGAGATTTGCCTTTGGCTATCTCCGATTGTTTGTTTGAACTTGGAGGGTTGTCATATGTCTTTGAACGAGTGGTTATATGAACCTCTTCGTTACTCGTCATCAGGATTTTGTGGTTTGTGGACATCTCTCCACGGGTGGGATTGGTCGGGTTGCCCCCTTGTGGGGATTCTTGGGCAACCATTTGTTGTTGCTGTTGGGGGAAAGGGTCAGTTAACACTGCCGGGCGAGAAGATCCTTTAACGAACTTGTTGACCTCGTCCTTGTAGGGACAGTCACACATATAATGATCATCTTGACAAATGAGGCAGGGAAACTTAGCCTTTCTACGTGGTTTCTGGTCATTCTGGGTGGGTTGTGGCTTGGGGTTCTCTTGCTGGTTTTTCTTGGGTTTACCACGATTGTTTTTCTTCTTTCCCCCGGATGGTTGTGACGTAGATTGAACTGCGTTCACCTCGGAGGAAACAACAGGAGAAGTATTTGTTTTTGAGGCAACCTGGGTGAAAGTGGGGGAAGCAGAAGCTTGTTGTCCCGTCGAGTTGGTAGCAGGCTGAGCCTTGACTGAACCGACAATACCATCAATGGGGGGTTCAGTGGTAGGCTTCGTTGGATCAGTGTGAACGCGGGAGGCATGTGGAAGAAGTTCATGTAAAGTAACATATTGAGTATATACCAAATCCATGTACTGGGCTATCGAGATGGCTTGTTCTTCTGTAACCGGTCCGCGCATAGCGATATCTCTGGCTATGGGAGGCAAAAAAGATTTCGTGAACCAATCAGTGAGTAGCTGATCTGGAATGGGTGCCTTAATTAACCTACGGCGTCGTCGCCACTCATGGATGTGATCCGAAATGTGTGTGGAAGTGGTTTGACGCAGTGAGGTTAACAGTTCTGTTCCAGTCTTGTACCGGATGGCTAGCTGGAAATGAGTCAGAAACTGCATAGCCAAAGTGTTGAAATCACGAAAAGAGTGTTGTGGCAGCTCGATGTACCATTTTGCTGTCGTACCGGTAAGCGTGCATTGGAAGAGCCGAAGTCGGATGGAATCATCCATCAAGGAGTTGGATGAACACCAAAGATGGAAGGTCATCACGTGGTTCTTGGGGTCTTCCCCGGGCTTAGCATCGAACTTGGGAATGTCCGATGGTAGTTTGGCTGGAATAGGTGGCCAGTGAGGTTCATGCCATATAGGATCGTTGATAAGCCTCGACAAATCAGGTAAGTCAAGTGTGGCCAAAAAGGGAAGTTGACGGTTAGTCTGCGGGTATGAGTAATAACCATGTGGTGTAGAGAAACCTGGAGGGCCCTGCATAGCATGCTGCTGCGTGTTATACCCATATGTGTTTCCCGGGGGATACTGCTGGAAGTTCAGTGGATAGTAAGCCATCTGGTTAACCGGTTGATTGTAAGCAACTTGTTGGTAGGTGTTCTGCTGAGTGGGTATGGTACCCTGGGGTTGTTGAAATCCAGGGATGGTTGCTACACCTTGTTGGGGAAAAGTTCCTTGGAATTGTTGTGTTCCAAGAATGTTACCACTATACTGTGTAAGTGGGGGGTTTCCCATAGCAGGGTTGGGGGGTGGCTGCGACGGTGGTGTCCATGGAAGGCTCGTTCCTGCTTGGGGAGCGAGTGGAAATTGGAGTGATGGGTTCCATGGAGTTGTAGCAGCTGAAGGGTAAGGGAAGCCAGAATTCAAGTTAGGGGAAATCTGAGATTGCCCCCCAGCTTGGTTCCAGTTTCCAAAAAGTGAGTACCCCCCACTCTATGGGATTTGAGGGTCCCAAGAAGGAAGCAGACCTGACGGGGGAGGTTGAGAATGAGGTCTGGTTGGAATACCGGAATAAGGTTGCTCGCTACCAAGTGTGCTGTACATACCGTACTGAGCAGATACTGCTGGTTGGGAGAGTTGTTGGATGGAACCAATAGGTTGTCCACCAGCAGATGGGTTGGATGGCCCTATAAGAGGAGGTTGTTGACTAGGAACAGGGTTCCCAATAAAAGGTTGTCCTCTAACTAGTTGGGTTGATGACCCTGTAGGAGGAGGTTGCTGACTAACAATGGGGTTCCCAACAAAAGGTTGCCCCCTAGCTGGTTGGGTTGATGGCCCACCAGGGAGGGTTTGTATGTTGGAGTTAGGGACCACTGCAGTCGGTTGTCCACCTCCTGAAATAGTGTAAATGGTAGCTGAAGGTGATCTTCCAGTCGAAATGGAAGATCCAGCAGTATGAATAGGTGTTCTTCCGCCGCTAGCCAAATATGATAGTGTGGATTGGCCAACGGCACCAAAAGTACCGATTTGCGGAAGGGGTCGTCCGTATCTGACAGGCGAGGATGGATAAAAAACTGGGTTGTCCCTCATAGAATGTGCGCCAAAAATGGGTGATGGCAGCAAATGTGGGGAATTTAGCCCAGGGGTATCGGCGTCGTCCATAACGTGTTCAATGATAGGAGGACCATCGAGAACTGGGTCCGAGTTCATATCCTGAAAAGGGTTATAGGGATTCGGCGGGAACCTAGGTATAGTAAAGTCCGAAGTCCCTGAGCCGTCTGCAAAGGAGTGATGAAACTCTGTGCTAGACGGGACGTTGGGAACCCTATAGTCAGAAGGACGAGAAACGGGGGGATATCTAGACGCTGTCGAGAGCATTTGCTCTGTGTTGTGGCTAAACTGTGCCGATGCTAACGGGGAGTTCGCTAGACTAACCATACTAGACTGGATGGAAGCCATGATTTCATGTCCCGGAGGGAGGTTGGGTAGGTCTATAGTACGAGGTACGTTGCTAGAAGAACTCATTTCCTGAGGATGAACACTGGGTGACGTAGTGATAACAGGTGGAGGTTCCGCCTGGGAAGTAATGAAGCCATAATCAGGTTCAAAAGGTGTGTCAGGAAGTTGAGTGTCTTCAATGATTTCAACGTACCCGCCTGGGACTGAAATCAAGCCAGGTATGTCCTGGTCGGATCCTTCTGTGGTGCCAATAGATCCGTCTGTGTCATCGTGAAAAGTATCTGATGGACAGGAAGTGTTGACATCCAGTAGAAGGATGACCTCTGGTCTAGTACTTTGGGTTGTACTAGGTTCAACTGCTGTAACTGTGTCCACTGTGACAGATAAATCTGGAATGACAGTGGGTGAAGTGACAGTGGAAGTCTCAGATATGCTAGTTGTTGCAAAAGCTACAATAGATTCTGAGATTGTGCTGTGAGTGGTAGTTACGGGCGGAACTGAAGATGTTGTACATATCGGTGGTGGAATGTTGCCTCGACCAGCACCGCGGCCAGGAGGAGCAGGAATGCGTGATGCAGGCGGACCAGAAGTCCGTGGCGGTGGTGGTGGTGGAGGGCTTTGGCCCTGTATTCTTTGTGACCTTCATGGTTGTTCTGACATGATGACAGGAAAATGAAAATCGGGGGCAGTGTCGTAAACAAAGAACTCAAAAACTCTAATGCAGCCGAGTGTGCAGAAGAGGAGCTAGAAAAAAGCAAGGCTCACAGGCCAAAAAAGCAAGCTCTAAAATCTATACTGAGACCGTTGTCTCAATAAGCGAGCTGATACAAAAAATGGCCAGAATGCCAACAAACAGTCCCTACAAAGAAAAAATGACCCTCTATGAAGATGAGATACCAAGCAAACTCCTAACTAAGAGCTGGAGACCTCAACAAGCTGTATCCTTCGCAAGGTGATGAAATCCAAGTCGAACAATACAACATGAGAGACCGATATGAGAAGGATATCCCTCTACCAAAAGGGATCCTGGGTAAAAGAGCCCTAGTAGAATAGATACTAAGCTACCTCGTTCATGACACGTCGGAAAAGGTTTTGGGCACTTCAGCCTTCCGAAGAAGACAGCGATCGATGTTGCCTTAGGGATAAGTGGAGTGCGGTATTCCATAGAGTCCGTCCGGTTCTCAATCTCGCGGCTGTTTAACCCCTGAAAGTTAAAAACAGTCAGGAGGCCCCTCCACAAACTAGCTGTGACCGTGTCAATAAATACTAGAGGATTTTAGTTCCCTAAAGACAACGACTATGTCTCAGATGAAAATGACAAGGGGGAATTATTTTGATGCCTATCCCCGGTGTCCTACCTAACTACCAAATTATTTTGATTTCCTCAAGTGAGGTTAAAGTTGGTTTAATTAGGGAGATTAATTTTAGTGGTTGTGTTACTCAATCAGGTAGTGGACGTGAAACTTGATGGTGTTATGACGACTCAAACCATGCAAATGAGAATGAATAAAAAACAAGCCTTTGTCTTCAATGAAATCTAGCTAAGGAAAGGAGAGAGTTCTTCGATCAAACATGCATGAAATTTTTCACGAGCAATCAAAAATCAAAGTAAAAGATTTTTTCTTTTCTTTTTGTAAACAAAGCCAAACTGAAATAAACACTCCTTTTAATGCACTGATCCTACAATCTACAATGCTTCAACTATGAGAATTTTTGTGGCAAAATCAATGGTTCATTTCCTAATGCAAAATAATGCTACTAGACTTTTTCAATTCAAACAACAAAATTGCTCTCAAATGATAAAATTTTAATTACTGAAAATGATGGAAATAATGTGACTGTAAAAACTACAGGGTTCAGTAAGAGAGAACAGTGGTGTTGAGTTGGTTGTGGTAAAAAAATCAATCCAATGCAATCAAACTGGAAAAATGACCCAATGTGTCAAAAATGCCACTAATTCAGACAAATCAAGCTCACAACAGGAAAATAATCAGACCACACAGACTGTAAAATGACCAGGATGCTAACATGCAACAGTAAACACTACCTAAGGCAGAGAGAGACTCAGGAAACCAAGCAAGGACAAAAAATTTGAAAAAATGCAGACACTACCGCGGGTCAGG
The DNA here is from genome assembly GCA_027924585.1 of Larix kaempferi. Classification (NCBI taxonomy): domain Eukaryota; kingdom Viridiplantae; phylum Streptophyta; class Pinopsida; order Pinales; family Pinaceae; genus Larix; species Larix kaempferi. The sequence goes on along the minus strand of BSBM01000001.1, from coordinate 33,742,201 downwards.
TTCTGACTGGAGCGCGGCACTGTGACAGTACCGCTCTGGTACTAATGCAGAGGACGCGGTACTACCGCGCTGGAAGCAGTTCTGAGGGCGCAGTACTGTGTCAAGGTAAGGAAAAAGCGCAACTTGAGAAAAGAAAATGAAGATTTCAGGGTTGTTGCTAACCCAGGGGACTCAGTAATCAGACAGAGAGAAAAATACAGCTAGGAGGGGTGAATAAAGGTAAAAAAAGACCAAGATTCAAACTGGTTTGAAGTGCAATAAAACAAATCACAATCAGCAGATGGATGAGAGTGAACTGAATCAATCAAACATAAATCAAAACCAGCGGAGTCGCCATTCTTGTTATGTAGAATTTTGCCCTACGGATAAGTCAAAACTCTCTTAACTTTAAAGTAGATTTTCAACTAACTCTAAAGCAAGAAACAAGTCAAAACAAATGCTACCTTGAAATTCCTGAACTAACTTTTACAGCAAGATTAAATGTATTCAGAAACAATGAGAGATAAGACACACCTTTCAAACTGACGTTTGTTCCGCTTCTAGCTCTTGATCCAAAGCTCCAATGTAGAACCTGTTAAGATCAACCAAAGAACAAACATGCAAGCTTCCAAATACCTTGAATGTAAAGATTAGATTCAAATCTAGATTAGATACATTCCATGCTAAGAACTTATGCTATACACATGAAATGGGAAAGACAAGACAAGTTATCTTATTACAACTTGAAGAATGCTTACAAAGGTTGCTTGATGTCCAAGCCAATCTTCTAGCTCCAAGTGCCTTCTCCTCTAGCTATCTCCACAATGCTGCAAGATCATAAGTTTGGTACTTCAAGGGTCCTCCCCTTTCCCCATGGAATGCCTCTCTTTTATAGTGTATGGTAGGGTTAACCAACAAGAGAGATGGGTGGATCTAGGGAGAAATAAGTGGATCAAGGTTTCTAATCACAGAAAGTGAGTTGGGATCGAATCAGGGACCCCAATCTTCCACTATCTTTGAAAATACAAAATCCCATAAGCCATGGGAAAAAGGCTAATAAAAGAGTACCGCGCCCTATGGTCTGAGCATAACGCGGTACTACCGCGTTCTAGGGAAAAAGCATAGCGCGGTAGTGTGGAGTACTGCTCTCCTATAACTGCGCAAGGCGCGGTAGTGTGGAGTACCGCTCTCCTATAACTGAGCAAGGCGCGGTAGTGTGGGTAAGTAAAGTCTCAGCTGGGTCAGAACTTGTCAGGGTAGATTTACCTTCAAGGTTCATTCATCTTCTGGGTAGTTCAAACAGTAGGGGAAGTGTCGTCAACTCTGTTTGTGGTGGAGACGCGACACAGATGCGACACTGTGGAATATAGAGGTATAACAACATCAGGTTATAGAGACGAAGCAGAACGTTTTTACACTCCAAATTCTCCTTGCAGATCATTCTGACCTGCATTTCCAATTCCTGCAGACGGTCTAGGATTTCCTCATCAAGGTCAAGGCTACTACATTTTCCTTCCTTGCCATGGGTATTCCCAGCCCTGCCTTGCTTGCATCTTCCCGTCTTGCACTGGCCGAGCCCAGGGTTTTCCAAATCCATAGAGTCTCCTTGCGAGTCTTCTGGCTGTAAGCTCCAGCAGCCACCTCCTTTGGAACCTCTCACATGTCGTGGTAACTTCCCCCCGCCATGAGGGCGTCCAAAACATAATTCTCCACCTCCCTGAGCACATACAAAACCACGACGATCCATATCCCTGAAAGCACAAACACAGAGCAAAAGCACAAACAGTATTCGGGGACCAGTAGCGGAATGAGGACGAAGAGATATCCAACCCTGAAGATAACCCTCACCCACCTACCCACACGCTAGCCAACTGGCATACGGAATGAGAGCCATTAATTCCTGCATGCGATTGGGAGTATCGAGAAGCAAAGGTGCCGCCAAATCGCCAAGGGAAGCCTCCCAAATGTTTGAGATTTTATGCATGCCAAGTCTATAGTTGAAGTTCCAATGAATAGGGGGTATGGCCCTAGTGTAAAGATTGTGCCAGGACCTAGGGGACCCAAGCATTTTCCAAGGTCTCGTTATTGAAGCTAATAGAGCCATAGGGGAGCCCTACTCCCATATTTTCCATTTGGTCGGCTTGTCCGTTGTGACTTCAAAAGATATGCAGGAAGTTTAGTTGAAGAAATTCCTTGTTGATGAATAGCAGAAGGTGGTGCATTTTTTAGGATGGGTTTTTTCTATTTCCCACAATGTTCCTAGCTTCTCGAATGATTATTAGAGAGCCTTCTAAGACTGTCAACTTTTTTATGCCCAAAGAGATGGAAATCTCAATCCCTTTAATGAGACCAAGCCATTCAGCACCATTATTGGTTTTCCGTCCAATCCCCCGGGCAAACTCATTCTGTTTATTCCCCTTGGAGTCGAAGATCACTCCCCCCGCACCTGCCAACCCAGGTCCGCTTGGGTAATCTTTATTCCCACTGACTAACTTGTGAATTTTGGTGGTGTTTGTCTTGGTTACAAAACCAACTATATGCATGTGTATAGTTCCATTATCCAATTTCTCACAAAGGTTATCATTCTCAACATTTGACATGTAAACTCTATTAGGATTCTCATATAGTAGTGTCTTAGTTCAATAATGTTTACTAGGTTCATGGTCATTTCCTAAGAAGTTTTTAAGGATACTTCTTCCTAAACAACAATTTGAAATTATCAGTTACATTCATATTCAAAAAATATTTAATGCATTGCTTGATTCTTTAGAAAATTATATCATTGACTGGCATCTATTACTAAGTTATGATCCATAAGCATGCACATAAAATAAAAATCATGACATTTAAATGCACATGATTTTTATATGGTGTGTGCATTTAAATGTCATGATTTTTATTTTGTGTGCATGCTTATGGATCATAACTTAGTAATAGTTGCCAATAAATGATATCATTTTCTAAAGAATCAAGCAATGCATTAAATATCTTTGGAATATGAATGTGCCATCGAGAGAATATATAGTTAGTACACATTGAATATTTTGAAAAACAAAATTGTTTTCGTTTTTACATTTAAAAAAAAATAAAAACTCCAAAAACAATTTGAGAGCAATATAAAGCAAATTATCCTTACCTATAGGGACCCATTCAGCTCCACAAGGAAGTGGTAACATAGGATCCTACTTGAATTCTTTGCCTATGTGGGGGTATTCATCTACTATGATGATTTTCTCTCCCCACCAATTGAAGAAATTAGGACCAAAGGTACTCATAGGTAGTCTGCCTCCCAAGAAAACCATTATATCACCCCATTGTCACATCTTGAGCTCTCATGGTCCAAGTTGAGGAGTGGAGATACTAGGGCACATGGAAAGCACCCTCTCCATAAAAAATGCATAGAGAATCAAAGCATATGCAAATTGCTTCACCTTCCCTATCCATCATCATTTCAACTAGTCTCTCATATTGAGCACAAGAATCGAGCACCAGTCAAAATAATGGACTATAAGCACTTCAATGCATAATACATCTCTATATGCAAAGTTAGATGATCTATGTTTGATCCTAAAACTCATGTGATAGTGAACATGATGGTATTCAAGGTCAAATCTTGAATCCATCATATTCCAACCTATAGTACCTTGATTTTGAACTTTTGACCTTGATCGTGTTTATATTGTAATTATGTTTTCATTTACTGTGTTTTTCTTAACACAATGAGGTATATTCCATGGTGATTATCAACACTAAAAAACATGATCATTGTAATATTGATGAAAAGTTCCAAGAATGACTAATGGGGAGGACATCGATGGGGATATGAGTCCACTAGAGGGAAAGGTAAGGGAGTCCAATGAGGAAATGAAAATTGCCTTAAGAAGATACCTTGCCTTATCCATAAATATTGTTTTGGTTGTCTTATTTCCATTTATCCTTAAGTTTATGTTACACTTGAAGTGAGAGCCTAGCTAAATGAAGGTGGGAATATGAATATTAGAACTTAGTAATCATTTTCCAAAAATTCCTAGCTCCTATTTCGTAGTAACAAGCTTCTACCTTTCAGAAACCAAGAAAGGGATGGAGGAAAGACTCCCTCCACGCACTCATCCATTTCATCGAGGGACGAGAATTTGAATGCGGAGGGAGGAGCTTAGAAAAAAAGTGTTCTTGGAGATAAAATAAGGGTTTGGAGGAAGAAAACTTGGACCAACTCTCATATGAACCATGGAGAGATAAAAGAAATGGTGGTAACTAATATTAGACACCATTGGAGAGATAAAAGAAATGGTGGTAACTAATATTAGACACCATTGGAGAGAAACTAAATACCATTTCAAACACCTAAATATTTTTGGCTTGTTAGGTTGCGTAGAGAACAATAAAATCTATGTGCAAGAAGCTTCAGAGTGTTGGAAAGGTGACAATGTGTTGCCTTGGAGCAACAACTTGGAAAATATAAGTGTACCCTTTCTTATTTTTTATTTGTGAATTCAATACTATAGAATGAAGAGTACATGATATCATTATCATGATATTTTGATGCAAATTTCCTGAAGATGGTGTATTATGTGTTTTATTAAGTCATGTGCAAAATATATGGAAAAGTGTGCAATTTCTTGCATGGAAACTATTTGACAAAATGACTATGTAAGAGAAGGGTTTCCCTATCTTGTTAAGGTTTATTTATTGAAGTTATGGTTCCCATGGTACTTCTTATCAAGTTGTTAACAAGTTTGATTTTAAAAAGATTGTAAATCTGTTACCTCTTTCTTGTTGAGGCACCTTGCCATCCTGTGTGCCTTTTGGGTGTATAACTTTATAATTGTTTAGATTCACTTTATTTTATTATTTTATAAGGTTCATATATGTATAAAACTTGCATTACTCTACCTCATTAAGTGGTTCAAAGTGGAAAAAATCGCATGGCTTTAAAGAGGACAAAATTCTTTTATTTTGAGATTTTTAAGAACGTATAGAACACCCTATAAATATTTCTCTATATATCCCAATTTACGAGGTGGGTAGTTGCATGGTTTTTATATAGAATCTATTCATCCATGTGAAAACTCTCACAAAAAATATCAAATATCCAGTTTCCCATTTGCAAGATATTAATTATTCAATAGGGACCTCTTTGTTGGGTTTTTATGGGATTTATAAGGTATAGTTGTGTGTCACATGAAGGAAAATCATGGGTATCATCCTATACCTATGTGTTTCCCTCATGGGACCCATGGGGATGTCTTGTGGTGACCCAAAAGGCCCTCTTTTGATGAATTATGGGGTTAAAAGGGTTGGAATGAATGGTAAGTAGGGTGTTAATCTTGAGGAAGGTTGTGATGCACCTATCAACTAATTTTATGATAAATTATGATTTGGAGAAATATCTAGTGCATTTGGGTTGTCTTCTTAACCTCCTTGAAAAAAGGTTTACTCAAATCCCCTTACCTATGCAAATTAGTTTGATGTGTATGTTTGAGAGATTGAAATAATTCAAGGATGTCCTGAAGAGTTTAGAGGGGATGTTTGCCTCTATCAATAATTTAATTGAACCATAGTTTGCACATGCATATGATATTCTTGAATGGAGAAAGGACCCAATACACTTATACCCCCCCAACTTAAACACTTGAGAATGCAATGCAATTTATGGTATGACTGACATGGATGGATTCCATAACTGTTTAGAATTGTTTTATTGCAATGTATGATTAATAATGCCATGTTTTGTTTAAATTTAGTGGTATGTGCTTCTAAGGTTGTTAACGAGATCCCTATAAACTCTCTTGAATGTGAAATCAATGAGGTGAGAGGCTTGTAGGTCAAAGGATCATTTCCAAATGATGCCATAACCCTAAAGAGTAGTGAATCACTCTTCTAAGAAAACCATGAAGTGTTTCATGCATGAGATTGGGATTGCTAACCTTGAAACTCTAAATCTATCCTTTTAAGGAGGAAGCAAAACCTAAATTTTGTGATCTATTATGTGACTGTCAAGATGAGTTTTTGGCAAGCCTCTAAGGAAAATTTAAAAAGAGATATGATTTCTTACATCTATTGAAGTTGTGAATCTAGTTGTTAAGCTTAATTGACAGAATCATGAAAATGTGTGATGAAGTTCATTATCACACCCTGGTTTTGTTATGCATGAAGAACTTGAATCTATGTTGTGTTATATAAATGAATTTTTATCTAGACTGTGCCTTCAAAGGCTAAAAGCTTGTTTGATGTTGTCTATATGAATGTGAAACATTGCCATTTCATACATGAATCGAAGGCTTTGCTATTGAAATGGTCTAACAATGTGGAAAATTGTATACCATACTATTGCCATAATTTGCACATTTAGACTAGCAAACCCTAATTTTGTCGATTGGTATGAAAGTACATTACAAATTGTATCAGATCCATTGGTTACTCCACTAAGGTTTTTATGGTCTCAAAGAAAATGAATGACGATGTTTTTGGTACTATGTCAAAGTAACATACAAGTCATATTTGATACAAAGAGACTAGTTATTTTCGCCATACTCAAAATTGTATGGGATTGTTGTGTTGAGTTGTTTGATGAATCGAAGAATGAATTGTGATCATTGTGAAGATGTCTAAATTTTGATGTAAGTTTTTTCATTTGATCATGCATTGATATTACCATCAAAACTTAATGATATCCACCCTTTAGAAAATCTAGCATGTTTAAATGCGGTGCATTGTTGATTGTTGAGCTTGGTGGCTTCTTGAGTGATGGTTGTTCACCTAGAAGGATAAGAGATTTTTTTTTTAACAATAACGGATAACAAGATTTTATATAAAAAGAGGAACGAAATTACAAAAAAGATGGGAAGACTGATCCCAAAAACGAAGAGCTGCCATGAATTCTAGCTCTTCACTTTCCAGTCTAGGAAAATCATATACAAAACCTATTATGAGATAGTTGTAGACTCTTACAAACTTGCCTAGAAGCAAAATACAGGAGTAATACATATCGGAGAAAGAAACCGTAAACTAGTTGATCATCAACTGCTACAAGCCTAGCAAAAATAGACTTATCACAAACGTTCTGAAAAAACATAAAAGAGCAAAGAGTTAAAACGAACTGAGAGATCCAGAATTAACGAGTTATTGGTAAGAATTATTCTCCTTGTTCCTAGCAGCAGCTTCGGCTTTGTCTTCAGCAATTCCTTGAAAGGCAATGGTGTTATTCCTGATGTCAGCCCTCATGCCGTCTATCTTAGCTTCCACAAAAACTGAGGCTGCAGTACAGAGCCCTAATTTGAGTACCCAACTCCACAGAACAGGGACAACCATTCTCAAACTTCCCAGCAAGAATGTCATAGTACTCCTTCAGCTTGCTACTACTGCTGCGAACCTCAGAGTTCGTAATCTGGACAATGGTGAAAAGATGAGAAGTGGCTCTTTTAAGGTCATAATTCTCTCCTCTGAGCAAGCGGACTTGGGATTCCAAATCCTTCAGTTGCGAATGAACCTCAAAAGGAGGACAGTCGTCAAACCCAGGTGAAGACCCCAGATTACTGTATCCACTGCAATCGCCTGCTAAATGAGCCCAATTCCTGCCAAAACTCTACTCTTCATTTCTAGAGTGATCACGAATAGCAGGCTGCGCAGAGCCACCAAGGTTCTGACCCTACATGACGTCGAGAGATGAAGGTGTTCTCTGCAAACCAACACCCCCAGAATGGGCCGAAGACTGAAATTGTTTCCTGCAGCGAAGACATTGCAACGCAGGGAGGCTCTCGACAGCGATGGGGGCATCTTCCTCCATGATGAACCAAACAACGTAAACCCTATTCTTAACGTGAAAATTTCCCTGTGGAATGACAGGAATAGCACCCCTGAGCGAGATATAAGCCGGAGTTTCCTCGATCCTCGACCTCCATAAAAACATGCATGTGAGACAGGTGTCTCCGGCGTGTGGAGGGATCCAAGGGTGTCGAGAGGACATAGGCAACTTCCAAGGAGTGGTGAAGGATCCCAATGAAATATTGTAATAACTGAAAATCGAATTTGACAAGGGACTATAGTTCATAGAGATAAAATGAAGGTAATCCAATGCCAAGGGGAAATGCCACTTCCCAAAACTTAGAGAATATTTGAGTTTCATCATCAAAACTGGAAGGGGGAAAAGATTATGGAACCTAGTTGATACCAAGATCTTGACCGTTACTGATCGTGATTTCACAGTCTAGACCAGCACCTACGTTGGCCATGATATCTACTTTTTGGTTATTGTTCCTCAAAATATGAAGAAAGTTGATGGAGTTGAAGTCTTTAGCCATGTAATTGAAGAGATGATGGAGCTTGGAGACGGGATTTCTTCGATTTGTGGCCAAAGTTATAGCTTTCCTTATTACCAGCATTGAGTCTCCAAAGGCCACCAGATCCTTGGTTTCGTCATTCCTTGCGATTTCCATTCCTTTGATAAATGCGAGCCACTTTGCATCGTTATTGGTCCTCCTACCAATTCCCCAAGCAAAATCTTTCACCTTGTTTCCCTCGGAGTCGAGAAGAACTCCTACCGCGCCTGCCAACCCATAAGGATAACAGATTTAATTAACAATGATGCTTTTCCTTATTCAATGTGTATGTTTTTTAATGCATGTTATTAAAGAATTGAGCTTTCCCTTGGGATGGTCACCCTTAAAAGTTGAGATACCTTTCACCCATGGTTTTATAGATGACCGATGAAATGAAATTGTCTTATGGATGTGATGAAAGAGTTGAACTAATGTTAAAATAATTCATCTTGGGTGTCTCTCTCACCGTAACTATTTCATATTGTTGTGGAGGGGATGAGTCATGTGATATTTAAAGAAAAGCAAACTGGTAGAGTCAAAGGGATAAAGGTGGGGGCAGATTTTTATCTCTCACATATGTTGTTTGTCGAAGATGTCCTCCTTTTCTTGAATGTCACATTGGCTAAAGGCATAGCCCTCCATGAGCTACTTAGAATCTTTTGTAAGGATATAGGAATGGTAATCAATGAGGAAAATTCCATCATTTGTTATAGTGGGGTGAATGATAAAGTCAAAGGAACCTTACAGAACTATCTCAATATCAGACTTCTACTTGTAGTGATGGTTTTTAAGTATCTTGGATATCTTTGAAAACCAATTTATTTTAGTAAGAGGGACTGGTAATGGATAATGGGAAGAATTGAGAAACGAATCCACTATTGGTGTAGCTACTGGTTGCCAAGAGGAGGGAAATTAGTTTTAGTTAAATTGGTCATTGAAGCAATCTCGTTTTATTGGCAAACCCTTTCCCATATTATGAAAGGAGTTATAGAGAAAATTTGGAAATTGTCTTAATTTTATGTAGAGTGGAAAGAATGGGCCAAAAGGTGTTCACGAGACCAATTGGAGTTTGATCTCCAAAAACAAAGGGTGAAGAAGGCCAGGGTCTCAAAAATATTCATATGTTTGGGACCTCGTTGGTAGGAAAATATATGTGGAATATGCTCACTAAAATGAACCTCTAGAATAAGATGCTCATTCAAAAGTATTTGGTTATGGATTACATTATTACTTAGATTTAGAAAGACGACAAAAAGTGGAAAAATTGTTCTATATATTGGAAAGTGTTGGTGTCTTCCTATCCTTTGATTAACAAGCAATTGGATTGGAATGTTGGAAATGGTGAGGAAGTTAGAGTGGGAGTGGATGCGATCATGGGATGTCGAAATCAGATAAGATTCTCTCATGATCTAGTTAATTCCATATAGTCTCAACACCTTAGTTTACTTCATCACTGTTGTGACCTGGCTAGAATGAACATTTGGACTCAAGGGTGGAAGTTCTCTAAAGATCTGGGCATCGAGGATGATTATGCAAGTGAGTGGAATAATTTTACTTTGGAGCTAAAATAGGGCCATTTCAAAATTCGTGATGAGCCTAATAGTCTCTTTTGTTTGGGAAACCCAATGGTGTTTTTCTTTATGGTGAAGCTACGATATCAACAGCCAATGACAGGTAATCGTGGTCCTCTTAAATGGTGGTTGGGGAGGATCTAGAGAGTTAGGATGCCAACTAAAAATAAAATATTCATGTGGTTGGCTATACAAAACGAAGTAATGACATGGGAGCCTCTTTAAAAACACAATGTTTAGGGGCTCTTGGACAACTCACCCATTTGTTCAATGCATAATTATTACACAAGTATGGAAAGACATTGGCTCATGGTTTCGTGAAAGGGATTTTTGGTTTCTTGAGAGTGTCAAAGACTATTTGCAGAGCTGGCTCGTGTTGTATGAACTCAAGAAATCCATAGCCATTCAATTTATTGTTTTGTGGAGTGTGTGGATTGCTTGAAATATTGGTCGATTTAAAGTTTAAAGACCCTTTGATGCCATCATTTCAATTATTTTCCCAGATCATGGCTACTTTAAATTACTGTCAATAGGTTCCTAAATCACATTTTATTGGACATGCGAGATCTAATAATTGATAAAAGCTACATCAAGGGGTTGTTTGGTGGCGCCTACCAAGAGTCAAGTCACCCATATGATTTGGAAAATATGCTGTTTTTTTTTATGCTCAGTACTTCTCTTTGAAGGCTAATATTGGTACAAATTCTAACAACCTCACATAAGTTATGGTGTTGAAGGCACTTCTTAAAAAAGAATTTGATTAAGGAATGATATATTTGTAGATCTTCGACAATTCATTGTTGGTGGTGAATTAGATGATTGGCAAACAACAAATATATGACATAGATTTGATAGTGGTGGTTGTACATATCAGGAGATGGCTTCAGTTTTTTATCTTTTCATTATAAGCCATATTTATAAGGAGGAACCAAAATATCGATGGTCTTTCGAAAGAGGGTCTTTAGCTACCTCTAGGTGAATACCTCTTCATGGAATACTTTGAAGGGTGGGTTATGGAGACCCACTCATCTATATAATTGCTTTTCATTCTATGTTCAAAGATTTGAGGAAGGATGATTGTATAAAATAGTGGAACATGTGTTGGTTTTTTGTTTATTATTTATGAACGGTCTGAATTATAGTTTTATCAACTTATTCATTCAAAATAATTAAGTAAATGAATGCACACAAGAGTAGTTTTATACCTAGAGAAAGGTACAAAGCACATGACTATGTGCTAGCTTTTGGAGTTTTTGGGTGAGCACGATAGTACATAAGGATTGTATTTTTATTTCTTAAATGAAATAAAATTGTGTTTTTTTCCCGTGGAAAAAAAAGTCATTATGTTTGGTATCTTAGTATTCCTAATGAGATTTAACAGAAACGCCCTTGATGTTTATGTGTAATTTGAGTGAGTAGATCTTGTCTGCATTTGAATGAGTAGTTCTCTTATGCTCATATTTATGTAGAGTGAAGTTATTACTCACAACTAGGACTATATATGGCTATTAATTTGAATGCATGGATGGGTATAATTGTGAAACAATAAATTGTACTTGCTATGTTTTGGGTAATGCCATTGTTACCTAGTTGTCTACATATTGATGGTTATGTTATGTTGTGCAAGGACATAATCTTGGAAAGAATTGAATGAACATGAAAATGAACAAATGTTCTTTTTGGACACGATATGATTATGAAATTTTGTTTTTCTTAAAATGGTGTAGATCTTGTAATTAGCAAGAACTGCTATGAAAATAATGAGATTTGGACTCTATTGTGTGGTAGAGTTATATGGAAAAACATATATGAATATAGGAAATGGAAGAAAGCACGTGTGAAGAGAGGGACCATTGTTAGGCAGTTGAAAGCTAAGTACTTTGACAATGGTTGATCATACTTGAATTATTTACTATAAGAGAGATTTGAATTTGAACTTGATTAATCTCAATCATTGAAACTCTTGATGTTGAATATCTTAATAAATTTAATCTACATATGAATGATATGACGAATATCATTCATTCTAATTGAATTTGTGAGTTATATTTATTGTTTCAGTATGCCAATTTCATCAAAGAAGGAGGGCCAAGTAATAAAGGTTACATATATGATATTGTATACACTGGGAAGAATATTCCATGAAATACCTAGTTAGATCATGTTTGAATCTAGACTACCTAGTAGATAAGACCAAATGCTAAGAATCAAAGTGGATCTTGGCTGCAAATTATCCAATGGAATAAAAAGAATACCAAAGTGGGATAAGACTTAAAGGTATCTCTGAGAGTGAAATGCCGAGTTTTAGCTTGGCTGAAAATGCTCAAGGAAATTGGAGCAACAAATCTCATAAATAATAGAAGGAAGAGATAGATCAAGGCATCAAACGAAGCTACAAGATACCAAATAATTGGTTTTTGCAATAAATGATGCATGTGACCAACTGGGATGATATAGAAATAAGGGAGTTTTTCTCACCCTAAAAACTCTATTTTGTTTTTTATACAAAGTTGTATGCATTTGAAGTAGCTTGTATAACTTATGTGTTTGAACTAAGTTTTGCTACTTAGGTGAGAATATTATAACTAATGATGTATAGTGTGATCGGGAGAAAGGCCATGGAGTGTATTAGTTATGATGTGAAATTCCAAGGTATGCAAAGGAATTGTAATGGAAAATTACTTGATTCCTCTCTCGCATTTATGTTATATTTCTCTAGATTGAGAAAGCTACTACGTGTGAAGAGTTAAGGCAGGGAAACGTTAATGGATACAAGAGAGTAAAATAGATGGAATGCATTTGTAGTAATAGACATATAGATGAATACTTTATGGTAGAGTGTGTGTATATATACATGGGAATATATAATGTTGTGTATTAACTAAGAGTAGTTTACTATTATATGCAATGAGTATGGCATGATAACTAATGTGGTTGTCGGCTTGTTGTATAACCACGAATGGTTGAGGACATGGTTGAAGATGTTGATTATGTAGTTGCCTATGATAAACAACCTCGTGAACAGGATAAGGAAAAGAGGACGCTTGTCAAAAGGTTGATGAAAAGATCATGTGAATTTCCATAAGGATTAGTTGATTTTGGTAACATTAGGAATGTTGATGGAAACCATATAGGTATGAAATTGGACATGCCAATTTAGCATGTAACCTAAAATAAATTGGGTAATAATTTCTTCATTTGTGCTTTGAGATCTTAATTTATATGTTTATGATGACATTTGAATGCATGCGTGTGATCGATACTTAGTGGGGTATGATAAAGGTAAGAATATTTTTGTCCGCTTCGGAGGGAGAAGCTCATCACCACAAACACAAACTCAGACTAAGTGCCTAGACACAATGTCACTGGCCCATTTACCATTCAAAACCTCGCAGAGCGATGAACCTACTTGGAGGCTTCCTGGGGATCCAGTGATATGCCTACTAGCACACCTTACAGGCTCGACATTTTTACAGAGGTCAAACTTTGGTCTTTTGATGTTGTATTGGTATCAGAGCCAGAGACACTTGTGTCGACTATTCTGGTATATCTATTTCATATATCTGATGAATGCATTAATTGTCTGTTAAATCTGCTGCAATATCATTGTCTCTGTCTGTTGTTTGATTTATTTGCATTCTACAATAGTATTCTGTAGGCGGTGGAAATGACCGTTGAGTGGATTGTTGGGTCATTGAGAGTGTAAGAGTTGTCCAAAGTCAGAGTAGCAGTAAGGCTCGTTGGGATAGGGGAGTAAGTCTACAGAGTTGCCGGAAACTAATTTAGAGTCTGCACTCACTCTCATTTAAAAATGGACCCTTCAAGGATACTATTGAGCAGACACATTTAGAATGTGAATCATCTAATGACACAGAAGTAAGCCTAGAAGAACGCAGGCAATCCTCATTCAATCCTTCTTCATTAGATTCCTCTTATATATCTATCTCTGATCATAACCCTTCAGAAAATTGGCAATTACCTCAGATACTTCCTAGAGAAGTATACATACTTCCATGGTGGAATGTCACAGCCGCTACACATATCAGAGTGTCTAGTATAGATGTTTCCTTTACTGATAAGCAAGAACCTGTACATGTAAACTTGCTTGATAAATGTCAAATAGACTGGGCTAAAGAACAAAAATATAAGTATGCACATTTTGGTGCTATCAAACTTGGCCTTGGTCCGTTAGTTCGTCCGTGTCTTGCTGTTTCTTCTCTGTGTTGTATTGTAGATACTCGTCATCGTAAGTTTTCTGATGCAGTCATTGGAGGTTTCACTGCACCACTTCATGATGGTCCAGGTTTTGGCACAGTCTACCCAAAGTTTTCTGTTAGCCTCGACGACCCTCATATCTATAATCTGTTAAAAGCATATATCCTGCCGAAAGGCTTTGACATGGAGACTGGTTCCCGCATTATCCAGCTTAAAGGTGGAGTCTGTGTTCGGTTCGGAAATGATACCCTTCCTCAGTTGCGAACTCATGTCCATTAGAGTTCTGCAGACACCAGCGTGGTGGAAACGGAGAAATCCCGATCCAAAAATGCCACACCTATCACTTTTAATTGGACTGGTATCAATTATCCCCGATCTTGGGAAATGAAATATTTTGAGTTAAGGAATAGAGAAAGAATTGCTGCTTCTTTCACCCATCAACCTCTTGTTTTTTATGAAGCTTCGAGTTCCTTCCGTGTACCCCAAGATATTCCCACACAGAGATTCAATCCTCCATTGATAAAATCTACTTCTATCTCCTCCTATAATAACGCTAGATTACAAGCCTTATCCAACCAAACTAGTAAAGCTTTTGCATCTGAATTTTCTACTCCTGTAAATGAGTCTTCTTCTGTACAATCTTCTTTTTCTGGTTTATCCGATTATGAACATAGAGGCCAACATGCTTCCTGTCAAGCATGTCAGAAAATAAAACAAAAATTGATTCACCAACAGAAACAGAAACAGAATGACCTGCCTTCCTTAGGTATGTTCTCGGTCTTACCTTCCTTACTAATGATGTCACTCCCAAGAGAAGGAAGTAGTTTAGAAGTCATGAACTCTGGCCAAAGATCCTTTGTTCCTGGTAGGAATCTGCCTGAATCTGGATTTAGACAATATACAGCCGATGGTCAGACAAAAAGAGAATTTCTTCCTTGTAAATCTTCTGCCCAAGACCAAACTGTTTTTGATGAAGTTAAGCTTGCAAATTGGGGAAATTTGCAACAAGTTCACACTGCCAGAAACATAGATGACATGGCACAATATCTTATTCTTCTGAAAATACAGTGTGCAGATCAACAAGAGCATCTAGTGAAAATTGAAACAAAGCTAGAACTGCTAGATCACTTACTTCATGATTCAACAGAAATCCGAACGGCCATAAAACAAGCCTCTCAAAAGCTTGAACGAAGAATAGCTGTCCTAGAAGATCTCTGGAGCAAAACAGAGAATCTTAAGAAAAAACAGTATGTGGTCCCAGACCATGTATTAAAAGCAGCATCAAAAGGACATGCTAAGAGTGATTCTTTAGGTCAGTTCAGTGTTCTGCCTGAAGATGAAAGGCCAGAATGGGATTTTGGTGAAAGCGATGCAGACAGGGAAAATGTGGAAGAATGGATCAAAGAGTTTAAAGGTTTCAAACCTGCTTTAGATCCTAAATGTTTGGTTAGTCTAAATGCATTAAATGATGAAGGATCCTCTAACCAAAGAAGACAATTACCTCCTCCCCGCTTTGATACACATATGCCAGATGCTACCTCAGCTTCAGCCGCTCCTGCCAAAGTGTTCCACTTTGGTATCAATTCAATGAATGATATAATCTCCCAAATGCCTGAGCAACCTGTATTGAATATACAATGTCAATCCAGGGAAGACATTAGAAATGCAATCCAAATGCTTGCTCATTGGACGTTGTATAAGAAACAACAGGACCCAAATCTCACAGGGCAAATGCTAGGAACCCAGCTCATAGCAAGATTATCTGGTCTAGCATATGAATGGTGGCGATGGTTGCCACAGGAAACAAGAAATGAAATGCTTGCTGCTGATGATGCAGATGAGCAAATTCTGAGTGCCCTAGGAAGAGAGTTTTATGGCCCTGAGGAGGGAGAAGATTATGATCACCTTGCTTCATTATTCATATTTGCTCGTCTTTGTGATTTAAGCAAGAGTGAAGAGTACTTTTGTTATATGCAGAAATTGTTAATCTCATCAGGAAAATCTGGTAACCCTGCATATTTGAAACATTATCTCAGGAGCTATCCAGGACATGTCCCGGATGCTGTAGAGCAGGCTTTAAAGGATAAAAAGGTAGAACTGAGAAGCCTATCGCTTGCTCAACTTCATGCTCACATTATGGAAACATGGCAAGAACATTGCCTAGAGAAAAGGGTGAGCAAAGACTTTAAACATCATCAGAAGATGTATTCTGCTTCATTCTGCAAAGATGTTGCAGGAATGCCCGATTGGGGGTGTGGAGCACACAATCGAGGACATGTTGATCATTCTTCTTGCAAGTGTAAGAAGAAGAAAAAGGTATTTTACACCTCAGAACCAAGGTATCACCTAGATAAGCCCTATCACCACAAATCTAAGCACAAAAATAAGAAGCACAAATATGATAAACCCTATTACAAGTCCAAATATAAATCCAAACGCTATGTGAAGCGTCGGACTAAAAAAGGGAAGAAAAATGTCTGTTTTATTTGTGGGAAATCAGATCATTGGGCTGCTAAATGGCCAGAAAGAAAATCTCGGCCTCGGCTTGCTGCTTTGTGTACTGGTTTGGATCCCGCTTGGTGGGATTTATTTGAAGTTACTGTCAATTCACCCAAGCCCTCAGGTGAAGTTGTATATCTACCTGATGATGATACTAATTCTTC
Source organism: Larix kaempferi (assembly GCA_027924585.1). Lineage (NCBI taxonomy): Eukaryota > Viridiplantae > Streptophyta > Pinopsida > Pinales > Pinaceae > Larix > Larix kaempferi. Next base: position 33,725,455 of record BSBM01000001.1, on the reverse strand, counting down.
TGATTCCTATATAGATTTTGAACTTCCTGTCTTAGCTAAATGTGATCCTCCTTCGTCCAGCTCATCCTCTGAGTCTCATTCCAGTTCGGATGCACATTTAGGGGGGTGTAGTAGCCTACCTGAGTTTGACTTTTCTCTGTATATGTTTTCTAGATCCCCTTCTAGATCTTCTTCTTTCCATATAGAGAAACAGATTGCTGACATTGATCTCCGACTTTCAATGATTCCTGTATACAGACACCTCGAAAGAACTGAATTAAGAGAAGAAAAGACCAGACTACAAAAATAGCTTGAAACATTGAAATGACAAAGGTAAAAAGCCAATCTCTTCCCATCCCGAGTCTACTCATTATAACCCTGCTGAAATCTAACAAGATTATCCAGGTAGCCACGAGGATAGACAAGCCCATAGAAGAGTCAAAGAAAAGTTTTTGAGACTCCAGCTCAAGGAGAAACAAACTAAGCTCAAATCATTAATCAAAGAAATAGATGAATTGAAAAACATGCTATCTACTTTGGTCCTTGAGAAAGATCAGTCCTCAGATGAGGAACTGTCTAACCAAATAGAGAGAGCCTGTTTCAACCTTGAATGCAAGGAAGAGCCACCTTCGTCAACTCCTCCTCAGTCTCCGCAGTCTCAGAGTACTAATCTGTTAGGTGCTCTATCTGGTCCCAAATTGTTCATATCTTTGCAGTTCTGTCCTCTAGAGTTTAAAGCTTATTCTGTACAATGTTTAATTGATTTCGGGTGTCAGTTCAACCTTGCAAAAGGAAATGCCATTCCGCAGTTTTATTGGGAAAAGAGTCAAGAGTTTGGCTCTGCCATTGAAGGTTCCCCTGTGTCATTGTCTGGTAAGGTCAAGCATTTCCCTATACAGCTTTCCGGTGTAAAAAGTGATTTGTCTTTATTTAGATTAGATGTCTTAAAGGAAAATTATGTATTAGGTTCAAATTTTCTGCAAAAGGTCAGCCCATTTTCCATTGATACAAATAAAATGGTTTTCACTTGTACAGTCTTTGGAAAGTCAGTCTAGTTACCTTTAAGTTTCAATCTTGTAAATAAATGCAAACCCATTCCAGTTGAGTCAGTCAGTACTGTCAAGTCAGTAAATTTAAATAAGATGGAACGCTACATAGCATATGCAAAAGTTCATGGAGAGAAAGCCTTGGCAGAAATAAAAGAAAAAATTAAAAAAGATTGTTGCTCAGAGAGTCCCAATGCATTTTGGACTCGAGAGAAATATTTTGTTTCTCTACCTTTTGACCCACTTCAGAAAATAAAGCCCATGAAAGCTTCATCTCGGTTGATGAGTCCCTCTGAAAGGGAATTATGTTCAAAAGAAATTCAAGAGCTATTGCAAAAAGGCTTGATCGAGCCATCCAAGAGTCCATGGGCATGCAGAGCGTTTGTCGTAAACAAACACTCGGAGCAGAAGAGAGGAAAGTCTCGCCTGCTAGTCAACTTCAAACCTCTCAATGTTGTTTTACAAAAGGTTAAATACCCACTGCCTGATAAATCTAGCTTGTTGCAGAAGATTGTAGGCTGCACTGTGTTCAGCAAGTTTGATCTTAAATCTGGGTTCTACCAAATTGGGATAGAAGCGAAGGATAGCTTCAAAACAGCCTTTGTTGTCCCTCATGGACAATATCAGTGGAAGGTTTTGCCTTTCGGAATTAATAATGCTCCATCAAAGTTCCAAAAAAGGATGGAGTATATCTTCAGAGACATCCCATGGCTTGTTGTCTTTATTGATGATATTTTAATCTTCTCAAAAAGTCTTCAAGATCATCTTAAGCATCTTCAGTTTTTCTATGATCTTGTTTTTAAACATGGTTTGGTCCTGTCTGAATCAAAGATGGAAATAGGAAAAACAGAAATGGATTTCCCAGGTTTTCATATCAAAAAAGGACAAGTGATTCTGCAACAACATGTGTTGTAGTCTTTTGAGCATTTTCTAGATAAAATTTTAGATAAGAGACAGCTTCAGAGATTTCTGGGAAGTCTGAATTACATAAGGCCCTTCTACAGAGGACAAGCAACAGACATCCACTATCTGCAACAACATCTGAAAAGGAATCATGTTGCTTGGTCGAATGAGATGACTTTGGCAGTTCAATCAATAAAGGCCAAAGTTAAAGAGTTACCAGCCCTTCATCTGCCACAGGGTACTGGTCAATTAATAATTGAAACTGATGCTTCAAACACTACCTGGGGTGGTGGTCTGTTAGAAAAGATTGATGGCAAAGAAAATATATGTGGCTATGGATCAGGTTCCTTCAAAGCTACTGAGCTTAATTATCCAAGTAGCCATAAAGAGATTCTTGTTCCAGAAGAAGCAGTCGGTTTGAAAATGTTTTATGTTGGTTCAAGTTCCTCAGGTTAGAAAGGAGATAAGGGCAAAGGCCCAGCACCAACAGCATATACAGAGCCTGATTATGTCAGGTTCGAGCCCCGCAATGCATTGTTCATGAAGCCTTGGGATGAAAGTTTGTCCCCCAGTGACAGAAGAGAGCTTATGGACTATGTTGATCGTCATGCAGCTGAGAAATATCTCAGTCTGACCTTGATAAAGCAGATACAGATGAATCCCTGCAAACTACACATCATGGAACACTGGGAACGTTCGGCCTTCAGAGGATTTACTCAGGCCCAAGATAAATTAAGAACGTGCAGAGAGTTGTGGGTTAACTGCAACGATGAAAAGGATGGACCGGTATGGTATGTGGACATTGGCGAAGGAAACCTGACCTGGACCAGTTACAACCTGATTCTGCAATTTTGTAGAGAACAAATGTCTATTGTCATCTGTGCAGACCCTGGTAATCTCAGGAATAAGAAGTGGTCTGGTTGGACCGAAATCCTTTTGGATAAATTCTGCCCCAGACTTGATTGGACTGATCGTCGTGCAAATTTTATATTGCACATGGAAGCCGATATGCAGGTAGCGGATCACAACAACCTATGGTTCAAATTTTTGTTGCGGCATCATGGTGGCCGTTATAGTCCGCTAGAACATACGGTTCATGTCACGCAAAAGTATATTAAACGTGACCACAAAGGGAACTGTCTTGACACTAAAATACACCGGCGAACTTTGCCTTTAGACTTTCGGGTTGAGTCTATGTTTGCCAGTGAATTTATTGGCAAAAAGAATGAAGTCCTCCATGGATCGGATATTGAACAATGCTTCAGCACATGGTTATACCCTCCTCTTGAGTACAAAGAAGATGTTGCCATGCCCGATGACTCCCAAGATGTTGACTCTCTTCTTGAACAACGAGAGTTAGAAGAATGCCTCTATGCAGAGGATGGTTTTGATTATGCCTGTGGCGGTCATCCAGTTGGACCTCCGGGTAACCCGGAGCTGTTTTGTGTCTGTCGATCTCGCGACGATTAGATGTAAATAGTTGTCATTATGCTTTCCAATAATTGAAGCCGTGATGGGCCGATAACAGTATCTCCACAGTTGTATTTTGTCGGGTTTGATTCCCCTGCTTTTGGGCCCTATATGTCGGCCATGATGTTTTGACAGATTCCTTTGTAGGCCATAGTTGTCGGCCACTTGTCTTGTCTGTCGGTCTGGGTCCCCACATGGCGCTGCCTTTAAGGGACGAGATAATAGTGGTGAGTCCCACCACTACCCTGGATTACCTCCTTTTGACCGAATGGTGCCTGTTTTCTGTAACCGGTAGACCAGCTAGCAAGCTATAAAAGAAAGGTCGCGGAGTTCATTTGATCATTCGAGTCTAGTGCATCGAGCTAGTTAAGAGCTCTGTAGCTTAGGAGTCTAGAGCCGAGCTGCTCCAGTAGTTGGAAGCTCTGCGAGTCATAGAGAGTCTGTCCAGAGCCGAAGGTTGTATGCTCTGCTGATTGCCCTCGTGGTATAATACAGCATCAAAAGACCAAGGTTCGACCTCTGTAAAAATGTCGAGTCTGTAAGGTGTGCTAGTAGGCATATCACTGGATCCCCAGGAAGCCTCCAAGTAGGTTCATCGCTCTGCGAGGTTTTGAACGGTAAATGGGCCAGTGACATTGTGTCTAGGCACTCAGTCTGAGTTTGTGTTTGTGGTGATGAGTTTCGCCCTCCGAAGGCGATCCACACATGAGTCTGTAATGTGATGCTGGAATAATAAAGCTTTGAATTTTTGTGGAATTGCTGGTAAAAATTGTTGGGGATAGACATACCAATACGCTCCAGGATCTATCCTTAGAAATTTTTACTAGCAATTCCACAAAACTTCAAAGCTTTATTATTCCAGCATCACATTACAGACTCATGTGTGGATCGCCTTCGGAGGGCGAAGCTCATCACCACAAACACAAACTCAGACTGAGTGCCTAGACACAATGTCACTGGCCCATTTACCGTTCAGAACCTCGCAGAGCGATGAACCTACTTGGAGGCTTCCTGGGGATCCAATGATATGCCTACTAGCACACCTTACAGACTCGACATTTTTACAGAGGTCGAACCTTGGTCTTTTGATGCTGTATTATACCACGAGGGCAATCAGCAAAGCATACAACCTTCGGCTCTGGACAGACTCTCTATGACTCGCAGAGCTTCCAACTACTGGAGCAGCTCGGCTCTAGACTCCTAAGTTGCAGATCTCTTAACTAGCTCGATGCACTAGACTCGAATGATCAAATGAACTCCGGGACCTTTCTTTTATAGCTTGCTAGCCAGTCTACCGGTTACAGAAAACAGGCACCATTCGGTCAAAAGGAGGGAATCTGGGGTAGTGGTGGGACTCACCACTATTATCTCGTCCCTTAAAGGAAGCGCCATGTGGGGACCCGGACCGACAGACAAGACAAGTGGCCAACAACTATGGCCTACAAAGGAATCTGTCAAAACATCATGGCCGACATATAGGGCCCAAAAGCAGGGGAATCAAACCCGACAAAATACAACTGTGGAGCTACTGTTACCGGCCCACCACGGCTTCAATTATTGGAAAGCATAATGACATCTATTTACATCTAGTCGTCGCCAGATCGGCAGACACAAAACAGCTCCGGGTTACCCGAAGTTCCAACTGGATGACCGCCACAGGCACAATCAAAACCATCCTCTGCATAGAGGCATTCTTCTAACTCTCGTTGTTCAAGAAGAGAGTCAACATCTTGGGAGTCATCGGGCACGGCAGCATCTTCTTTGTACTCAGGAGGAGGGTATAACCATGTGCTGAATCATTGTTCAATATCCGATCCATGCATGACTTCATTCTTTTCGCCAATAAATTCACTGGCAAACATAGACTCAACCCGAAAGTCTAAAGGCAAAGTTCGTCGGTGTATTTTAGTGTCAAGACGGTTCCCTTTGTGGTCACGTTTAATATACTTTTGCGTGACATGAATCGTATGTTCTAGCGGACTATAATGGCCACCATGATGCCACAACAAAAATTTGAACCATAGGTTGTTGTGATCCGCTACCTGCATATCAACTTCCATGTGCAATATAAAATTTGCACGACGATCAATCCAATCAAGTCTGGGGCAGAATTTATCCAAAAGGATTTCGGTCCAACCAGACCACTTCTTATTCCTGAGATTACCAGGGTCTGCACAGATGACAATAGACGTTTGTTCTCTGCAAAATTGCAGAATCGGGTTGTAACTGGTCCAGGTCAGGTTTCCTTCACCAATGTCCACATACCATACTGGTCCATCCTTTTCATCGTTGAAGTCAACCCACAACTCTCTGCACCTTCCTAATTTATCTTGGGCCTGAGTAAATCCTTTGAAGGCCGAACGTTCCCAGCGTTCCATGATGTGCAGTTTGCAGGGATTCATCTGTATCTGCTTTATCAAGGTCAGACTGAGATATTTCTCAGCCGCATGACGATCAGCATAGTCCAAAAGCTCTCTTATGTCACTGGGGGACAAACTTTCATCCCAAGGCTTCATGAATAATGCATTGCGGGGCTCAAACTTGACATAATCAGGCTCTGTATATGCTGCTGGTGCTGGGCCTTTGCCCTTATCTTCTTTCTGGCCTGAGGAACTTGAACCAACATAAAACATTTTCAAACTGACTGCTTCTTCTGGCACAAGAATCTCTTTATGGCTACTTGGATAATTAAGCTCAGCAGCTTTGAAGGAACCTGATCCGTAGCCACATATATTTTCTCTGCCATCAATCTTTTCTAATAGAACACCACCCCAGGTAGTGTTTGAAGCATCAGTTTCAATTATTAATTGACCAGTACCCTGTGGCAGATGAATGGCTGGTAACTCTTTAACTTTGGCCTTTATTGATTGGACCGCCAAAGTCATCTCATTCGACCAAGCAACAGGATTCTTTTTCAGACGTTGTTGCAGACAGTGGATGTCTGTTGCTTGTCCTCTGTAGAAGGGCCTTATGTAATTCAGACTTCCCAGAAATCTCTGAAGCTGTGTCTTATCTAAAATTTTATCTAGAAAATGCTCAAAAGACTACAACACATGTTGCTGCAGAATCACTTGTCCTTTTTTGATATGAAAGCCTAGGAAATCCATTTCTGTTTTTCCTATTTCCATCTTTGATTCAGACAGGACCAAACCATGTTTAAAAACAAGATCATAGAAAAACTGAAGATGCTTAAGATGATCTTGAAGACTTTTTAAGCAGATTAAAATATCATCAATAAAGACAACAAGCCAAGGGATGTCTCTGAAGATATCCTCCATCCTTTTTTGGAACTCTGATGGAGCATTATTAATTCCGAAAGGCAAAACCTTCCACTGATATTGTCCATGAGGGACAACAAAGGCTGTTTTGAAGCGATCCTTCGCTTCTATCCCAAATTGGTAGAACCCAAATTTAAGATCGAACTTGCTGAACACAATGCAGCCTACAATCTTCTGCATCAAGCTAGATTTATCAGGCAGTGGGTATCTAACCTTTTGTAAAACAACATTGAGAGGTTTGAAGTTGACTACCAGGCGAGGCTTTCCTCTCTTCTGCTTCGAGTGTTTGTTTACGACAAACGCTCTGCATGCCCACGGACTCTTGGACGGCTCAATCAAGCCTTTTTGCAATAGCTCTTGAATTTCTTTTGAACATAATTCCCTTTCAGAGGGACTCATCAACCGAGCTGAAGCTTTCATGGGCTTTATTTTCTGAAGTGGGTCAAAAGGTAGAGAAACAAAATATTTCTCTCGAGTCCAAAATGCATTGGGACTCTCTGAGCAACAATCTTTTTTAATTTTTTCTTTTATTTATGCCAAGGCTTTCTCTCCATGAACTTCTGCATATGCTATGTAGCGTTCCATCTTATTTAAATTTACTGACTTAACAGTACTGACTAACTCAACTGGAATGAGTTTGCATTTATTTACAAGACTGAAACTTAAAGGTAACTGAATTGACTTTCCAAAGACTGTACAAGTGAAAACCATTTTATTTGTATCAATGGAAAATGGGCTGACCTTTTGCAGAAACTCTGAACCTAATACACAATCTTCCTTTAAGACATCTAATCTAAATAAAGACAAATAACTTTTTACACCGGAAAGCTGTACAAGGAAATGCTTGACCTTACCAGACAATGACACAGGGGAACCTTCAATGGCAGAGCCAAACTCTCGACTCTTTTCCCAATAAAACTGCGGAATGGCATTTCCTTTTGCAAGGTTGAACTAACACCCGGAATCAATTAAACATTGTACAGAATAAGCTTTAAACTCTGGAGGACAAAACTGCAAAGATATGAACAATTTGGGACCAGATAGAGCACCTAACAGATTAGTACTCATGTGAATTTCCATAAGGAATTAGTTGATTTTGGTAACATTAGGAATGTTGATGGAAACCATATAGGTATGAAATTGGACATGCCAATTTAGCATGTAACCTAAAATAAATTGGGTAATAATTTCTTCATTTGTGCTTTGAGATCTTAATTTATATGTTTATGATGACATTTGAATGCATGCGTGTGATCGATACTTAGTGGGGTATGATTTTTGTATGTCAAGGTTTTTAGAATATTATTGGTGCATTCATCAATTAGTATGTCATGATTGCATTTATTAAAAGTGGGGACTATTGATCATGAAGATGGTAATTTCGAGATCGACAAACTCAACCTCATGTTGGGAAATGCGGGAAGAGATGGGAATGGTATCCTAAGATTATAGCTTTGAAGATATACACCAAACCTTGCTTTCATGGAAAATCCAATAGGTTCATACATAAAGTTACTTCTTTAATTATTTTATTTTTGTGGTTTTTTGTGTTTTATCATGAGTAAAGTGTTGTACGATAATAAGAAACTTAACTATTGATCATTTTAAAGTTTGTTCGAGAAAATAATGTAGCCAATAAACTTAAATCAAAGCTAACAAGAGTAAAACATTAACATAGCAAAAGTAGAACAAGTGCATAAAGATCAAATATTTTTGTATTTTCTGAAACATTGGTAAGAAAATAACTTTAAATAGAGTAGACAAATTGGACGACAACAAGTTTTCTTATTACTGATATAAGATGACTCCATAAAAATGTGTTTTTTATAAGACACTCATTAGAAATCTTTGCGAAGATTTGGACCAGTAAGGACTCAAAATTGAACTGGCATTTCCAAAACCATACACGAACATCTAAGAACATAAGAGAAAACAATATTAAGAAAGGATCTTGGACTTGCCAGTGTCAATGACCACTGAAATGCAAAGATTGACCTACATTTGTAATCACATATTAGCACCATCCAAACTGGGTATCTAATACCATAAAACACACAAACAAACTCTCTACCTTGAAGGAAAAATACCAAATCTCAGGTCTTGATCAGTTCCCTACTGAGTTTCCTGCTATCCACAAGAATGTCAATACTTGGGAAACAATTGTATGAAAATGAAAAATTAAATCGGTTTTAAACAAAGAATCTCAATATAGATCTCTTCTTGGCCAAGTTCGAAATCCATTGTTGGTTGTCCTCCTCTCTATTTATCATTATCTGTAACCCGAAACAGTTACTGGTTGCAAGTATCCCTCTATCGACTTCAACATAGTTATTCCAGAGGACAGAACTAGAGGTACCATGTACCTTGGCCTCGTAATCTTCATTGATGGGCCCCTTGGACCACCTGAGGGGAGACCTAAGTGCCCCTTAGAACAATTGTTTCTCATGTGCTTAACATCAACAAAATTATCGCATCGATGAGATTCATACATGTTGATGGTTCTCTCACTATTTGGTCGAAGACCCTGGATGTCCCTTGACTCTAGTCCATTGGTGAGTCTATATGGAAACCTCGCGACCTTATGTTTCTGGTAAAATATGGGCTGCGTTGGTGATAGTATTTGGAAGCCCTCTAGTTACATGCTTCCTATTGTATCCAGTTCAAATGCAGTCCATTGTACTTGTTAGATTCAGACTCTCAGTCATTTGAGTCATTACAGATGTTGGACCCCTTCGGTTCTGACAGTGCATCTTCAGTTCTGACAGTGCATCAATTATTGTGATTTAGCATTCCATGAAAATGCCATTGTTCCATAACTAGTTCTTCAAATCACCCATGGTTGGACCATGATTACAGTCCATATTTAGGTCCATCCTAGACATTTATTGTGTACACAACAGTTATCCATGTATTGATCAGGCCCCCTTTGGGCCTCAATCCATTTTTTAGCCTGATACATTGATACGAGCATGGGAATGCTCGTCTCGTCCATATATTTGAGATCATATGCACCTCATTCATGTTGATCACTATATCTGCAAGTAAGGGCCCTTGTAGTCCCATCAAAGGGCGAGATACCTCCAACGCGGTCTCCATTCTCTATGCCACTGTCACACTTATCTCTTGGAAAAGAAGATTCTATGATCTATGTTGGCCACACGATGAGCTCTTGACATCACACATCAGGGGGCAATCTGTTAAGACCTATATTTTGTCCACCTACCACGTCACTAGCCCCGTCGTACATATACATCATTACAACATTTCATTTCCATCCCTTGGACCTTCAAAAACAAAAATCAAAGTCGCACACCAAAAATGGCTATTTTACAAATTAAATTGCCCAATTATCTCGAAATAAATGAGCAACCTTTACCTTGACTTGATTTTTGGATGTTTCTCTTTTTACCCTCAATGGAAAGAAGAAAGTTGGTATGATTCTTATGATAGCCCAAATTGGATAAAAGGATAAAAAAGTAAAAGCAAAAAAATCAAAAAGGAAAAAAATGAAAAAAAAATAAAAAAAATCAAAGCCTCATCCTTATCCTAGAGCTATCCAATGTGCCTATAAATGAACCCTCAAGGTCCTTCACTCAACACCAATTCTCCATTCATTGCTCAAGTCGTTGCTTTGCAAAAATCTTCCCGATATTAGAACTCCCCTTCCTGTTCCAGTCTCACCTTGTTGGAGATCACATATGTGACGTGTGGCCGGAAAACCGTGGACTGGTGGAGACTAAGCAAACCCCTTCTACTGCAACTTAGAGGTGACACTTACTCTTGTAAAAGTCCATTTTTATAATTAAAAGCATTATTTATTCTTTTACACGATGTTATCTATATATGTTTGCTTGCAGGAGAAGGTGATTTTGAGCGAGCTCGTAGCCGATTGCCCGCATCCCACAGTCGAATGCTCGCAGTCGTGCACTGATCGGCCTACTCTGCATTCGCAAGAGTGCACGCTCTGGCTCCCTCGGCCTCCACTAGGGCTTCTCCCGAGGGAGACTCTGGTTCCTTTTGGGATTGCAGATTTGCAGGCTTAGCACAACGTTGGTAGGCAGCTGGACTCTTGCAGATCGGACTTCGATCCCGTGAGAACTCCTAGACTCTCACGCCTCTTACAAGTCGCCTCAGAGTAGAAAGTGCCAGGGTTCTGGATTACCCATGCCACTATGGTATCGAGTGATGATCCTTGCCATCCCCCTCCCTCTGGTCTCACTGCTTTTATAAAACTCATCGCAGCACAGGGGAAAAAACCCCTTTCCATCGCCCAACAAAAGTTTGTGAAAAAAATCTATGAGATCCCCACAGTAGCATTGCCAGTAGAGAAACCATGCAAAACTACTCTCAACCTGTCAGAAAGAGGATTAATCAATCAATTCACAGGACTATGGCCATCGCCGGAATCTACTAAGATCTGGGTTCAAAAAAATTGGAAACCTCTGATTTTAGACGAAGTAAAATCCTATTTCCTCGGAAAGGGATTTTTTGCATTTATCTTTGAAAGCAAACAAGACCGCGAACTAATTTTCAGGAACGATCCATACTTCATGGGGCCGCAAGGACTCTACATGAATAAATGGAATCCTGACTTCAATCCATCCCAAGACATCCCCTCCACAGTCCCAGTCCGGGTGAGATTACCGCATCTGCCTCTCCATTGCTGGAATCCCGAATCTCTAGAAGCTATCGGAAACTCCCTCAAAAAGTACATTGACAAAGCAGATCGAAAAGACCAATATTCGTGTGCTAGAATCTGCTTCAAAGTAGATTTGGAACGCGAACTCCCAGAAGCTATAAAACTCACATTAGCAGATTGGTCTCATATCCAGGAACTTGACTATGAACAAATACCTTTCAAATGCAGGTATTGTCACGAATACGGGCACTTCGCTCAATCTTGTAAAATGAATCCCCCAGACCCGGAAGCAGGAGGGAAAAAAGAACAATGGTCAATCGTTAAAAAAAACCCTATTTCTAGATTGGGATAAAAAATGCTACCGAAAGGACAAAACTCAAGAAAAGCAGATCATCAGCACCAAAATCCGGTGATCACCAACAACGAGAACATATTCAAGGTTCTGGAAAATTCTAAAAATCAAGACAACATCGAAGCACCAGAAGAAGGAGAAATATCAAAGCAACACGACTCTCAAGAAGCACCTCGAATCCTTGAAGATCCAGAATAAATCCAGCCTCAAAGCACCCCAAGTCCCAAAAGGACCAATTCGAATAAAGGTATGCCACCCCCCTCCTACGCAGAAAATGAAAAAACTAAACCATTGGACATCCCCCCCTCTCTAGAGGATCTGATAAACAGATCATCCAAAAAATTAGGACGGAAAACTAGTAAAGATCTAAGGGAAGAAGAAGCCGAACGCGAGAAAATACAAGGATCTCAAGCAACAATAGACATGGCGTTCAACAGGACCACCAGAGCCAAATTAGCAGGAAAAAAAATAGGATATCCAGTAGGGGGAGGTCCCTCCTCCACCTACAATAATAAATAATGAAGCTGGTCTCTTGGAATTGTAGAGGATTGGGCAATCCCAGTAAAATAGAAGCAGTAAAAGACCTTCAAAAAATAGATATGCCAGACATCCTCATGCTCCAAGATACCAAACTTAACGATCAGGCCATCTTGATCATTGGAAAAGATAAGTGGAAGAAAAACATTAGCATGGCTGTCAGCGCTGGAGGATCCTCCGGTGGTTTAGTTACTCTCTGGTCCTCCGACAAGTTTCATTTATGCAACTCCTTTTCCACTCAACATTGGATCTATACGGATCTCCTTCACACCCAAAGCAACACTCAAATTACTCTCATCAACCTATATGTACCAAATCTGCATTTGGAAAAAAAGATTGCTAGAATCTTTTGGAAGATTTCTTGGATGCATATACCTCGCATAATCTCATCCTAGCTGGTGACTTGAATACAACCCTCTCCAACGCTGAAAAGAAAGGAGGCCTTATCGGAAAGGATGCCTTCATACCTCAAATAGAAACTCTCATTCATAAATGGGATCTTCTTGACATCAAGCCTAAGAAAGGAAAATTCACATGGTCCAACAAGCAGCTAGGCACAGACAACATCATGGCTCGACTCGATAGATTTCTTGTCCAAAGCAGACTGTTGATCGAAAAACAGACTGTCATTTCAAAAATATTGGTAAATTTAGCTTTAGATCATAAACCGATCCTCCTCCACATACGAGAAGACAAAGATTACGGCCCTATCCCTTTTAGATTTAGCCCTCAATGGCTTGAACGCAACAGCTTCTAGGATACTCTTAAGAACGCATGGAACACCCCCATAATTGGATCCCCAAGACACGTTTGGGAACAAAAGCTTATTATTGCCAAAAAATAATTAAAAAATTGGGCCAAAATCAGTGGTCCTTCTCCAAATTACAGAAACAAGGTTGTCAATGATCTTGAAGATATTCAAAGTTCAATGGATGAAAATCCAATAGATAGCAGCATGCTTCAGGAAGAAGCTATTCACCAACCAAAACTTATCAAGCATTCCGAAGAGAAGAAGAATTTTGGAGATTAAAATCTCACAGCACTTGGCTCAAAGCAGGTGATAAGAATACAACTTACTTTCACAGGCAAGCTAAAGTTAGACAATCCATCAATCATATTTATGAGATCAAGATCGATAACGGATTGACTGTCAAAGGACACAAAGATATAAAAAAATGCAACTTATAATCATTTTGCAAACCTTTTCAAAGAGGATAACAGCGATGATGAAGAAGGAGATCAATTTTTTCTTCATCACCTACTGAAGAAACTCATGAATGAAGACAATGTTGAGCTTCTCAATCTGTTTACAGAGAAGGAAGTCACCAGCACGATTTGGTCTTGCGACCCTGACAAATCCCCTGGGCCTGATGGGTATTCCATCCACTTTTACAAAGCTTGCTGGCATTACACTAGAAAGGATTTTATGAGAATGGTAAGATATTTTCATCTAAAGGCCAAGATCGGTGGATGCAATAACTCCACTTTCCTTGCTCTCATCCCAAAAGAAACCAACCGCTGCACTTTAGAAAGATTTCGACCAATAGCATTATGCAACTCATCCTACAAGATCATCTCCAAGATGCTGGCAAACAGGATGAATCCCATTCTCTCCAAAATCATCTCAAATAACCAAGGAGGATTCCTACACGGAAGACAAATCCTTGAAAATGTCATCCTTGTACAGGAGGCCATCCACTCCAACAAATTTCACAAAGAAAAAGGCATGCTTATCAATCTTGACATGGCTAACGCCTTTGATCGCGTTCAACAATCCTTCCTTCTTATAATCATGAAGCACTTCAGTTTCTGAGAGTCCTTCTTAAACTGGATCTCTACCTGCATAAAAAGTCCCTGGATTGCCCCTCTTGTGAACGGCCATCCTACCAATTTCTTCCAAGCTTCCCATGGAATTCGACAAGGATGCCCCTTGTCTTCCTTTATTTATATTATCATGATCGACTCTCTTAGCCGAAAGCTAAATTCTGATCTTAGCACTGGTCTCCTACTTGGTCTTAACTTAGCATCCAATTCCATGCCCCTAAACCACACTCTCTTCATAGATGATTCCCTTTTGTTGGGAGGGGGTTCTTCCTTAATAGCTCGGAAATTCAAGAAAAACATGGCCAACTACTGCAAAGTCTCAGGTGGCAAGATCAACTTACATAAGAACGTTGTTTATGGCTGGAATCTTAACAATGTCGCCGCAACCAACATCGCCCAAATTCTTGGAATCAAAGTCCATCAGCATTAGGATACTTTCAAATATTCGGGTCTCCCAATCACCCATGGTCACTCAAAGTCAAAGAACTGGGACAAAATAATCTTCAAAATCAAATCCAAAATTAGCAAATGGGGAGGACAATGGCTCAACAAAGCAGGAAAATTGATCCTTCTTAATTCGGTCCTCACAACATATCCTATTTACCAATTCTCACTCTTGCTAGCGCCCAAAGGAGTTACAGAGCAAATAAGCAAGATTTTGAGAGAATTCCTCTGGATGGGAGGGAAAAACAATGAGGCCAAAATACACCTTATCAATTGGAATACCATACTACAACCAAAACAATCAGGTGGGCTTCAAATACGAGATCCTCTTCTGGCAAATAAGGCTTTGGGAGGTAAAATTATCTGGCGAATTCTGCAAGACAAACATCACAAAGTCGACATATTATTAAAAAAGAAATATTTAACAGGTTCCATTCTCAGATCTCTCGACAGCAAGCCTGAATCCAAGGGATCCTCAATTTGGTCCCTTTGCAAAGCTGTTTGGGACTTCTTCTCCCAATATTTATATTGGGCACCTGGAAATGGAAAAGATATAAATATCTTCTCAGACAAAATAATGAGAAAAGAACAGCTTCAGAACATCCATGAACTACAGGACATAAACCATTGGCTCACTCAACATGGAATTAGGACCCTAAGCGACCTCAACATCTAGAATCCTTTGGGCACTTGGCACGACTGGATAAATATTTCAATCCCAACAAACTTAGAACATTCTAGAGCTCTCCTATATGAAAATTTGATTGGTTGTTCCCCTACCCATCTCCTGGACAATGATGAACGTGGTTGGGGCCCTAGTGGAAAGTATACTGCTTCTCTAGGCTATAAATCTCTCAAAACTAATGTCGTTTCCAGAAAGAGCACTTGGGATATGGTCTGGACCTCATTCTGAATCCCTAAAGTTAATTTCTTCATGTGGATTCTTGCTCACAGAAATATTCTTACAGGTGACAATCTCACTAAAAGAGCCTTCATCGGACCTCATCGGTGTCCACTCTGTCATAAAAATCCTGAAACACTTGATCATCTCTTCTTGAACTGCACATTGAACCATATGCTTCAAGAACTTGACATTGCAACGCCGAACTTTGGTTCTACTACATGTCTTCTCAAAGATTGGAAATCTATTTATCCAGCCCCACTCTCAAAAAGGAAACTTTGGCACCAAATTTGGATAACCATTCCTAAACTCACATGCTGGAAGATTTGGATTGCCAGAAACAAAGCAATTTTCCATGACACCTGCCCTACGCCACTTCAAGTTGCTGGACAAGCAAAAGGTTTACTAATTGAATGCATAAATCAATCCAAATTCAGAGCTGATACGAACCTCTCCACTGTTGAATCAAATTGGATTGGCATTGTCCCCCTTGCTCCTAGAGAAGTTGACTAAAAAAATCAGAAGCTTCCACCCTGGAAGATCAGATACTCTGACATCGACTTCCAAGCTTGGAGAAGCAATCAACCAATGGACTGTCTGCATTTTGATGGTGCATCCAAAAATAATCCAGGTCAAGCTGTAGTCGGAGGAGTCTTACTATTCAACGGAGGAACATCGAAAATCAATTACAAATGGGGATTGGGAATATGCTCAAACAACCTAGCTGAAGCTTTAGCACTCTTACAAGGATGTCAAATCGCTAAAAACCGGAATATCGAGAATTTACAGGTTTTTGGTGACTCTCTTGTCATCATCAAGGCATTCAATTCACCCATACACTACAACAACTTGGAAATTGATAGAATCATAAGACGGATTCAAAAAATAGCGAACACCTTCAAGCACTTCAAAGCCTATCACATCACAAGAAATCTGAATTATGAAGCAGATGTGGAAGCAAAGGCAACAATCAACCTTGCACCTTGAATGTTAGAATGCTCAAGCGGTGAAAAAGATTACTGTCATATTCCTTGAGAATTCATTGCTATTGGTAGACCTGGCCAGATCACCGTCTATCACTGCAACACGTCTTCAATATTTTTTAGTTTTCAGATTATGAATTATGAACCGGTTATGGTTCATGCTTGACTGTCTTTCAAAGCACACAGACTTCCAATCGATGACACATAGAACCGTCGCCGACTTCAGCATAACATATCTTCTTCATCTCATTTGAACGAATTTGAGCTACAATCAACCGCAGATTCAAGCTTTTAGAACAACAACTCTTTAGCATCTTCTAGTCTCTAGATCAAGAATTATGATTCGATTAAGGCTCGTGTTTGACTGCCTTTCAAAGCACAAAGGCACGACTAGTTGACACATAGAATCGTAACCGACATCCTGCATTGTAGACCTTCTTCACCCCATTTGAACGATAAAGTTACAATTGAATGCAGATTTGGTATTAAGATTCATCTCCATGCATAGAATAACCTTGGAAAGGTTAAGAGACTTGATAAATACCAAACTTCAGCTATAAATTCAACTGATTTCAATTTATAAAATCCTCTCATCAAACTTTGTCCTACGTGAAGGTATCAGTTCTTATATGGAAATATATCAGTCCCTATATGGAAAATTATCTAAGAAGCTTTCTTGCCTTATATCAAATTTCATTTACATTCTTCGAAAATGTACTCAGTCGGATTTGGCTATTGCCATGATTCATTATTTTTTCTTTTTCTTTTTTTTCAATATATTTTAACCGTTTTTGTGAAGAAGAAAAAAATGTTTGCTTGAATGAAGAATGCATAGAAATGTTAGTTTAAATTTGCTTTCACTGTTATTTAGTTTTTCCTACCTGTTAGATTAGTCATTTTAATTTACGTTCAATTTGTTTTTACTTTTTTATCTTGAAACTCTACTAAGATTAGCATGACTCTTAGTAGGTGCACCTTTGCACATGTTGGTGTGAAAACACTAGCAACGGTAGAGATGTTGGAGGAGCCTATTCGAACAACCGACTAGGTTCTCCCGAGTGACTAGAGATTAGTCGGCTCAATTAGTAAAGTCGGTTAAGCCAACCGACTAGACAATTGGGAAGTTATAATTGTATAACTGTTTAGATGCACTATATAATAGGTTGGTGAGCCATGAAATGTAATGTTGCTTCTTGTACATGATGGCCTCATAATATAAGACAACTTGTTGCTTCTGCTACCGTTACATATATTCTTCCTCGTACCTTTATGTATGTATGTATGATATTCCATCTAATATATACTTAGTTCTATAGACCCATTTACATATGACAAGTTTTCTTCCTTTCAAAAGCGGTACAAGATCCCAAGTATCATTTGTCATTAAGAAATTATATTCTTCATCCATAGTTACATCCCAATTTGGATTTCCTGGAGCTTATGTAAATGTCTCTAGATCATGATTCTTTAAAACTTGATCCAAAATAGAGGTGGCTTGATGGAACTAAGAATGTGTTCGAAGTTGATCTCTAAGATCACTGGTAAGGTCACAAGTCGCTTCACATGTTGAACGAATCCATACAGGAAGTGGTTGTGTTGGTGCAACTGGAGGAAAACAAGCAAGCGGAGGTGGATTTTCATCCTCATTGTCATCATCAACAGTTCAAGTAGGACCACTATCAAGGAAGTTGGAAGTAGAAGAAGGCACAAACATCGAATAAAGCTCACAGGCCAAGATATTTTTATTGAATAACATCTCTTCTAATAATTATATCATGAGAATGTGGTTGAAGAAGTCTATAACCTTTTAAATATTCGTGATACCCAACAAATATGCAATTTTTACTTTTAGGCTACAAGCGACTTTCTATTTTTCATTTGGAATATGAGCCCATGCTTCACTACCAAACACACGGAAGTGGCTGACATCTGGTTTAATTTTACTCCATGCTTCTTCCATGTGATACCTTTTAAAGCTTTAGTGGGGGTGCGGTTAACTATGTAATTTGCACAATTTATGGCTTCAATCCAAAATTGAAGACTCAGTCCATTAGCTTGGAGCATACAATTAACCATTTCTTTTAAAGTGCAATACTTTCGCTCAACTACACCATTTTGATGTGGTGTAAATGGAACAATGTGTTATTGTTGGATGCCCCGTGCAGTGCAAAAATTAACAAACTTGTTGTTAACATATTCTCCCCCATTATCATATCTTAACTTAAGAATTTGATGACCAAATTGTTTCTCAACAAGGGCCTTGTAGGCCAAGAACATGTTAAATACTTCTCTCTTAATTTTTAGGAAATAAACCCAAGTGTGTCTGGAGTAGTCATCAATGAAAGTTATTAAATATTTGAAACCAGAAAAGGAAGCAGAAGGAAGAGGACCACATAGTCACCATGCACAGGCTATAAGGGGCTGAGGCATGCCAAGAGACAAGCTTGTCAAAATTGTCTCGATGATGTTTGTTTAGTACACAATCGAAACAAATACCATCTCTGTAAGATACCATCGAGAGATATGTCACCATATTTTCTTTACATAGTTGTTGCAGTGAGTGATAGTTTAAGTGAACAAATCACTGATGGCAAAATTTGCTCAAGTCATTGCTACGAGCAACAAAAACTGACAAAAAAGGTGATGACCCAAAGTTGTTGAATTTGTACAACCTAGTAACATCATCAACAATTCCAGTAGATAGGACATGCTTAGGATATTTGAAATATTTGAGTACAACTTGGTGAGGTGTAAATGTTATAGTCTTACTTCACCATAATGAGTGATTTGATTGACCGACAAGAAATTGCAAAAAATTCTTGGAACACATAATACATCATTGAACTATCCATCATCTACCCGAATTGTTCTAGATCCTACAACATTAAGAGATCTATAATCACCAAAAAATATTTGTTTGGTGTCACATTCATTCACAGTAGAAAATATGGCTTTATCCTTAGCCACATGCTAAGATGCTTTAGATTCAATGAGCCATTCATTAGTCAAGTTTCGGTAGAGCAAACGGTCAAGACGGGTTTCATTATGCAAGGCGACTCGAGATCAAAACCCGCTGCTCCCGAGAGGTGACATCTAAATCCAACCATGCTAAGGGTTGGTGCGGCCCAGGCCTGGTGCGATCCTCAAGTGACTTTGACGGCTTAGATGACCCTAGGTTGTGGTTTCTCAGACCAAAGGTCCGCCTAGCAAGTCAAAGGGCATTGCAACAAACAAAAAAAATGAGCCATTAATTAGAAGTAGAGGAAGAAGATGCATTGAAAGAAAAACTAGAAGCACGAAGTTCAAGTACATGTCCATGAGTTGAAGAGTCAGAAGATGAATCAAGGTTGATGTTGTGCTTCTTCATTGTTGCTTCAAAGACTGCCATCTTCTTGAAACATTTAGATTCCACATGACCATATTTCCTACATATGTTGCAATGACACTTAGTCTTCTTACCTTTGGATTTGGTCCCTTTGTCATCTATGGAATGATGAGATGGCTGAGAGGGTTTGTGACCCTTGTTTGCTTATTATTGCGATGATGTTGCTTCTTAGGATTTTTGGTCTTATCCTTCTGTTGCGCCACTAAGGATTTGCTATATGTATCGTTGTTTATTATTCCAAGATGTATGAGGTTATATTGCTCTCCAATCAATGAATCACAAAGGTATTCAAGAGTGGGTTTTGTATAGTTAGTCCCCAAAGATTCTTTCATGGAATAAAATGTAGATACACAAATAAAATAGGCAAGAGCAAGATTGGAAAGAATATGAAAAATACATTGCTTATATTCCCTTGTTATGTTCTATTCTTCAACTAAGAGTTTAAGGGTTTTATACTTAGATAAATAGTTTTGAATGCAAGAGAAATCAATTGGATTTAAGGAAATCAACTCATTTTCAAGCTGGTGACCTCAAATCTCATTGTGTTTACCAAACATAGCTTCCAACTTTTTCCAAGTAGTATTTTGTTCATCAATGCATGATATGTGGAATCGTAAATCAATAGAAATTGTCATTCTGATTAATCCACAAGCCTCGTCACATTTATTGGCCCATTTTATTTTATTATCATCATCAGTAGGTTCAACCCAAGATAACCCAGTAAAGTCCTCTACTTCATAGGACATCTTCCATATGGGCTTTCCATGAGAAATAATCAGAACTGACAAGCATAATATTACATGGAGTGACCATACTGCAATATGCAAAATGTAAAAATATAAACTAATGGTATATATGCAAAGATCTCAAAAAAATAGACAGTTAAAAAAAACGACATTGAAAATGGACTTTGGATGAGGAAGTTATGCTTGTTTGAAAAATGGTTGAAAACATACATGGGGTAGGTAGAAGATTGACCCCATGGCAAAAATAGACCCCCCTCTTCCCAAACTTAATCTTTTAAATTCACTTTAGAATAATGTTGTTTTATGTGACCCACTTTTATAAAATAAGTGAATATCACTTTTACAATAATGTTACCTTAAATATTGCATGCAAAACCTAAAAGACTTTATACTAACAAGTGAGAATAATGTTGTTTTATGTGACCCACTTTTATAAAATAAGTGAATATCACTTTTACAATAATGTTACCTTAAATATTGCATGCAAAACCTAAAAGACTTTATACGAACAAGTGACATTTTTTTTCTTTTTCTTTTTTTTTTATTCGTGGAAAATGCCAACACCTGCTATTCTGAAAGAATCGAGGTATGGCCAAATTTACAATCATTACATAGAAAGTTGGCTCCCAAGGAGCATGTGTCACAAAGCAAGATTTGAACCCGGGAGGGGAGGATAACAACATTCCTCCCAACCACCCGATCTACACTCAATTGACAACAAGTGACTCACTTTTATAAACAAGTGAGATGCACTTTTACAATAAAATGACTTAAAAATAGAAATTACATGCTTTTTTTAAGAAAAGTAACTAACAAATAGAAGACTTGAACCCAAACCCTCTTATTTAATAAAACAATTTTTAACCGAGTGAGTTAATATTAAACGGTGTGTAAAACTTGGAAAAAATGAAGGGGTGTTTTTTTTGTTTTTTTACTCTCCTGCCTTGAAGTGTGTGTTTGCCCCCGAAACCTTGTTTTTCGCCTACAAAACACTTCACAAAAAACAAAACAAAAAAATACAAAACCAAAATGGCTCGAATTTTAGGTTAGTCTTTGGTTAGCTTTCTCAAAAAATGTATATTTTCTCACTGTTTTTGGTTTACTAAGTTCACACAGAGCACATGGCAAAGAGCATACGCAGTAAAGAAAACCCTTTCTACTTTGTTTATGATTTTCCAAGTTCGCACAAAGTGCACGACAAAGATCATGCACATAATGAAAAGGTAATAAACCCGAACTAAAATATAAACCACTAGAACTGAAAGAATATGAGAAAAAATTTAAAAACGCATAATTGTAATGATATACCTCTAGATTTGGTAAAATGGTTGTATCTTGGGCAAACATAAACCTTTATAGTGAAATGAAAAGTGTTTTCAACTGGAAACAACGTCATGAATGCAATGAAACACCTCTCACAACCCAAAAATGCACAAAAAATACTAGAACCATAAATCCTTTGATGGCCTAGGCAACACTGGTTCAAGATCTAGATCACCAACACAAGTGAAACTTCGTAAGAGCTCTGATACCACGTTTGACTATCACATGATATTTCCAAAAGACCAAACAACTTGAGTAGCCACTCACATAAACATATCACATATCAATACATCGATGTTTTTACGTGGTTTAAACCTTCGAAGAGGGAAACACTCCATGGCCCCAACCAAATAG
Organism: Larix kaempferi; assembly: GCA_027924585.1. NCBI lineage: Eukaryota > Viridiplantae > Streptophyta > Pinopsida > Pinales > Pinaceae > Larix > Larix kaempferi. The sequence continues at coordinate 33,703,291 of BSBM01000001.1, read as the reverse complement.
CTACTTGAGGCAATGCTATTATGCAAAATAAAAAAATACAAATGAGCTTCTGATAATCGATCAATAAGAAAATGATCCTCCATGCTCTTTAAATAGATATCATGGACCAATTGAGTGTAAATCCATGGATCAATGGCCATTAAGATCGAGAAGATGAATCGTCAGATCACTCTATGTCAATAACATATTGTGATCGTCGGATTACATATGTACAAATGCATACTAAATAAACACACTTACCTAACATATACATTATAACAAGTTGGTCTTAACTAACTCCTAAGTGTCTAAATATCCTGACACTTTTGAGGAGGAAGCAAAACCTAAATTGTGTAATGTGCTATGTGACTATAAGGATGAGATTTTGATAGGCCTTTTGAGGCAAAGTTAAAATGACATCCGATTTCTTACATTTATTGAAGCTATGAAGCTAGTTATGCTTAATTGACATAAACATGTAAATGTGTGATGGAGTTCACTATCACATCCTAGTTTTGCTATATTGCATGAAGAAATCGAATCTATGTCGTTTTGTATAAGGAATGGTTATCTAAATTGTGCCTTTAAAGACTAAAAGCTTATTTGATGTTATCTATATGAATGCCAAAAAATGTCATTGCATACATGAATTGAAGGGTTTATTATTGATATGGTCTAATAATGTGGAAAATTGTATATCGTCCCATTGCCATAATTACACATTTAAACCAGAAAACCCTAATTTTGTTGATTAGTATGAAGGTACTTTACAACACCTGGTTGTTGCTCTTCTGGATGCCTTGCGTGTAGTGCAATACGATATACTCTAACATTGTCACAGTACTCGGGGCCTTTGTATCCTCCCTTGAGAAGGATTGGGGCTCCTTTCTAAGATAAACCTATAAAAAAGTAGATGTCCTTGACATATAAATGAATAATCTTGTGTCCTGCATGGAACACCTAATCATCAAGACCCCACCACCCCACAAGTCTTTGTAAAAGCCCCCCCTGCTTGTATATTTTAGTGTAATAGAAGAACTTAAGAAGCTAGTAGTCATGCAGGGTATCCAAATTAGGTTGATGCCACGTGGACTTAATATTTGTATCCTTGTTCTTTCTCTCTTTCCACTCAATCATTGTGAAAAATGCTCTGCAAAATCCAACATAAAAACCAGGGTTAGTTCTTTCAGGAAAAATGTCTTTTGGGGGGATGGCCATGAATGTTACCATATATAGCTATGGTCGACCATGGTTTTTGTATACAACAAGCATGATAAGTGCCATATGCTTGTGAATATTGTATGCCAAAACAATGACAACACAAACCTAGGCTAATCAGAGTTTGGCATCCCATAAAAAATCAAGAAAAATAAACTTTAAACCAATGGAAATGGAGGGAGATGAGGTGGCCTATCTAGAGGGATCAATGAAAAAAATTGATGGTTGAATCTCTCGTAATCAACAGTTATCTTGGGGCCACCAAATATTCCTCCAAAATCATTATATTACTATGGTAAAAATGAACTAAAAAACCATTTTTTCACCTATATTTAGTTATTTTGGACAAAATGTTTAGCTTGAGGGATTATATAATAGCCTTTTTTTATTGTTTTCCAAGAGATGACCATGGCAAGTCATTATTGTGGCCCAGAGATGGTTTTTATTGATAGATTTTGTTCTACTGACCTTTTATTGACTTGTAAGATTGTGTGGCATTATTTCTTTGAATTGTTCTCAACTTATGATTAGATAATTTGATCATTTTGCATATGATGATAGGTTGTTAGCTCACACAAATGCATCTGCAACCTGACCTTACGCCAAAAATTTAATTGATATCATTTTACTTCATATTATGCCTTATTGACCTACACCATTGTGCATACTACCTAATTGTCCTTCGTTGTCCAGTGCTTATGCCTTTTTTCATTACTTTTGTTACTTGTTATTTGACCAAAATAACTCCTATATCTTAACCGATTATCCATAGAGGGGACACATTTTTTAGTGATTGTAACTAGCCTAGTATTGCTGATGCCTTTGTTTTGCATAAGACTGCTCCATGCATTTGGATTGTAACATGCCCTTATGACACTCATTCCCTCCACTATACCATAACATACTTTTCCTTTTCATGCTCTGAAAAACATGAAAAAGACAAAAACATTAAAAAACATAAAAAATCAAAAAGCGTGGGAAAGAATATTAACCTTTGTAATTTGTTATATTAACATGGAAGCCGCTAGTAAATGTTTCCCTTAAACATAAGACACCTTTGTGTCGAAAGCTCTTGTAGTTGGGATTAGTATTACTTAGGAATTTGTACCATGTTGATGAGTTATTGGTAATTCTTTCAATCATGCAGTCTAATTCAAATATCATGAATAATTCACTATCATTTATACAAATGAATGCCTATACAAATGAATCTCCTTTATTATAAATATGAGATAAAGTGAACATGATGTAACCTACCACTAAGCCAACTCAACCATAACCAATATATTAATAATGAATAAAGATTAAGACCTCAATATGCAACAAGTGTGCTGTTCATATTGATTTTAATTAGAAGAAGGCTGGCCATAACAAGTACGGGTGATTACAACTACGCATTGAGAACAAGTAACAAATAACTTGTTCATGGCACTTAACTTGTGGCCACAAGTTAAGTTTTTGTGCTAGTTTATAATTGTTTATTTCGAATTTGGAACTACCACCTTAAAAGAAATCTGGAGAGTACACTCATACCATCGTCCTCCTTCACCCCAAATTGTAAAACATAAACACCTATAAATGAAAAAACAAAACAAAATCCAAACATTTTAAAAACAAAAAAAGGAATTTTACTTTATTTTATCATTTCTATTACAAAAAAAAAAAAAAAAATTCCAAGGAAAAATAATTTCTATTACAAAAAAAAATAAAAAATTCCAAGGAAAAATCATTTCTATTACAATAATTAAGTAATTATTATTTTTATAATTTTTTATATATCACATCGCTTCCACCTTCGTTTCACCAAACACACTGCAACTTCGATCTCCTTGATCAAAATAAACGGTCCCTCACTCATCCAAACCAACCAATTTTGCCAAAAATCCATCAACAAATAAATACTCTCGAACAGCTAGTGGGAGATCATTATCTCTCTGTGAAAAAAGCTTGGAGGTCAGCCATGGCATCCGAGGGGACTAACGCTCGAGCTGGCAACAAAAATACCAACAGCAAGAAGCGAAGAGCTCACTACTTGCCATACAATGTACACGTCTCATATTTATAAAATTCTCTTATGTGTTCACATTCTCAATATTATGGAAACGGGCATATTTAGGAGTGTTATATTGTTGTGGAGCTTTCATGGCTGACTATCTTCATTGTTATTATCATTATTTTGCAGAGACCTGTGAAGAAGGGCCACTATGCGGTGCGCCCTGGGGTTGAGGGTTTCTTTATTACCTGTGACGGTGGAAGGGAGAGCCAGGCCAGAAACGAGGCCATCAACTTGTTTGATAAGGTACGTGCTCTGCTCTGCAATACAGTAATGTATATTTAGGTTTTAAGAAGATTATTTAGAGTTTATGGTATGCATGGCGGCTTTTAAGTTACTCGCATTATTTATCCCTGGAAAAAATGTCATTTTTTTTTCGCCCGTGTATGGGATTGGAGGTGTTACCGTATACGTTTGAAGCCTCTATTGTTTTCTTACTGCGAAGCCAGGTATATATATGATTTGGGTATGTGGGTTCATGCTCTCTTAGTATTAAACGCTCAGGTGTGCTGTTTTATGTTGTCTTGCTATTGAACAATTCTGTTAACCTCGGCGTTTTGTTCATTAGGAGTTGTGTACAAGTTCTAGTTTTCAGTAGTTTGTGTTCATCCAGAACTGTATTGCTTAGACTGCATGTTTCGGGATACCTGCACAGGGAATATACTTGTCCAAGATTATATTCAGTGTGTCGAGTTTTTAGTTTCAGAGTGGTTATCCATAAAGAAAGAATTGCCATCATAGATGGTGCATTCGCAGCTCAGAAAACTAGGTGTATATGATCACCATAGATGAGCACTATACAAGATGGACTAAGACTGCAACATGATGACAGAAAGAGGACGACTAGACAACTGATCCTCAACTCTTCTCCCCACCCTCTCATAAGGATCTTTTAGCACCAGACTTTTTAACTTCTCCTCAATTGTCCCTGGACCCTAACTGGCTCCGACATTGTCAGGCCCAGAGATCACAAGTCATACCATAAAGCTTATGTAAAAGGAACAGAGAACACAACTCCATAAAATAACTGCACAATCAAATAAGCACACAACAAATGAATAAACACGATTACTTTTATCCTTTTAAATAAGAGGGGTTACTAAATTCTCTGAGACACAGTTGCACCCAGGGATTGTGTCCCCCAAGCCAATGACAAACCTTCATGTCTGTCCCCTTGAAATAGATAGAAGGTGACAAGCAGGATACTGCTTCTCATTGTTGGCTCCAGCTATCATCCACTATGATTGCTGCTTGGGCTTTGCTCATCCATTGAGTGCCAATCTCCATTGTGTAGCTCACAAGTGTCCTCACCTTTACAAATCTCGTTACACCTCATCCTTCCAGTTTAGTCAGTCCACCTAGTGATCATGCCAGATATCACTCCAGGTTGATGAGTGAGTTTAATGTCCTTTGCCTAACTAATAGATCTGTTGGAGATCAGGACAACAAGAACCTAGCACTACAAGTTCCTTGGGTACTGGTAACGCCAATGACATCACTTTCTGGCCATTTGTTCTCCTATTCCTTGGTCTGCTAATGAAGGCTACCTCTGCCATCGAACTTTGTAACCCGATCTGTGAAACCAAACTCTGACTTGCACTCCTGTGATCTCATCTCTCGCACTTACAATGCTTCATACTTTGCCAATAGGCCCCGAAACCTCTGAAACATGCTCAGGATTGTTAAGATTAGTTCCCTGCTAGCTTTAAAGTTTACATTGTTAAAATAATCCCTTCAACAAGCCCATATTAATGTGCAAAGAAATAGCAATTGCCAGTAGTGTATGCTTTTTCTCGTGCAATCGAGATCAACCCACATGTTATTGTAATCCCTTACAAAAACTTCCCTACAACATGGAAATTTGACCTGCACCCAGCTAAAATTGCCTATAAATTATTACTCCCTACCTGCAAAAGTTGTTTGACTAAAAGAGGGTATTTCCACACAGGCCGAACACCTCAAACAATCACTCACACGAACAGATCACATATCAGCACACTGATGTTTTATGTGGTTAAAAACTTAAAACCCTCAAAGAGGGAAACAGTCCACGGCCCTAGCCAAATATAACCAAATAGCTACTTGAGGCAATATATTAATGCAAAAGGAAATGACCCTCCATTCTCTTCAAATAGAGATCATAAAGCAAATGACCCTCCATTCTCTTCAAATAGAGATCATAAAGCAAATGGCCCTCCATTCTCTTTATAAGAGATAATGAACCAATCCAGTGTTAAGCCATGGATCAATAGCTGTTAAGGTCGAGGTGAAGATGAATTGTTGGATCACTCTATGTTTAGAACATATTGTGACTGTCGGATTACAAAAGCACAGATGTATACTAATGCATACTTGCATACTAAAGAAACACACTTTACCTAAAGACACATTAGACCAAGTTGTTCTTAACCCCTAAGTGTCTAAATATCCTAACAAAAGCATGGAACTGATTTTGTAGATTTGGTAAAATATGTGAGTTGGCCCGCAAGAGATAAAAGCTAACCCACAAATCCTAGTTATTGAGTACATATCTGAGACCAGCATACCACCTTCCAAACAAACAGTTGAACATAAGCTAAAGATATTAGAGATTTTCAAGTATGGGTCGCTGTTGAAGTAAGTAATTTGGATTTTGGACATTGGCTGAATATGTTGAATACAGCTTCAATATCTTTTAAAGATTAATTTCAATTTAGAGGAGCTCAAACCTTCAAGTCTTCTCCATAGCTTCAAAAGCTATTGCATAGAATGCTGATTGAAATTCCTCAATTTTATGAGAACAATGCAGAGATTTGACCCCAAATTTGGATGCTTGGACATTGAATAAGCCCAAGGTAAGATGACGCAACTCATCAAGTTACATTGTTTGTGGATAGACTAAAGGATCAGTTTCACTGTACATGTTATCCATACTCACAACATTCAGCTAGTGATATGATTAGCCTTTTAATTTGGACAAAAGGTGAGTCCTATGAGAAATATGAAGTGGTTGAATATAATATTGCTGGAAATTTAAAACCAACATAAAATAGCCGTTTAGGCTGAATTTTGGATCAATGTTATTGTTCTAATAGGAGCAGAAAGAATATTCAATTAGGTTCTCGTGTAAAAATGGAGGATTGCCAGCATAACAACTTGTGCTTTTAATGTAAGGAAATGTGGTAGGTATACTACTGGTGTGCCAACTTAAAGCAAGTCCATCTCAGTGTGAATCAGTGTGCCAATTTAAAGCAAGTCCATCTCAAAGTAACCCGAAAGTGTTTACACCATGTTGGGGTGGTTCATGAGATTAGGGGTACATGGTGTGTGTTTAGCCCCTGGATGGTCCGAGATGGATTGTAGCATGAAAGATTGTCCATGATGGATATTCACACTTGCGATAGCTTGCTCAGTGAATGCTAGACCTCAAATGATTATTGGCTTAGTGTTCGTCCCAAGGGTGTTGGAGAAGATGATCTTGTTGTTTGGATGGTGGACACCCTGCATGATGGCCACATGGAGGATTCACATGGTGGAAGAATGCTATATCGGATATGAGAAGTGTTGTGCATTGTGGTGGAGGGCTACAAGCCCTAGATGGCACATGGCAGCTTGGTTTTCTGTTCGAAGGATTGGAGAGTGTTTGGGATGCTTGTGGCCTTGATAGTGTTCTTGCAGGGGGTAACTGCCCCAATGGAGTACTTAGTTTTGGAAGATGGATGGAGTCCATGGAGGCTTGGGATGGTTGTGTTTGTTGTTATATCTGCTGTATAAGAAGGGTTTTCAGATCTGGTTTATGAATGTGAAATTGCCCTAGAGGGCTGGGAACGCATCAGAATGATCAATATCTTTTGTTCTTGAATTGCTGTGAATTTCGGGGCTACTAGAAGTGAATTATTTTGACTGTTTTGCTGCTGTTTTTCACATTAATTTATAGCAATCCTAAAGGTTGAAAATTATGGGGTTAAGGTTTGAGGAACCTTCTCAAAAGAAGGTGAATTTTCAGATTTGCATTAACTGCCTGATGCAAGTATTAGAGCAGTTGTAGTTGAGATAGCTCTTGAGCAAGAGGTAGTTGTATTTCAACTAGTGATTACTTGGGATAGGTACTTGACCTAGTCAGTGTTAATGGGTGTGAAACCCTAGGTTACTCTCGATCTAAGAGAGTGTGATAGGTTGGGAGGCGCTTACAATTTTTTTCCAGCTCAAGCTTTAGATACTTATGGAAGAAGCCGATCTTTGGAAACATGTATTGAAAGAGATTTCTAAACCTATTGATCTAGCATAGTTGGCTGCTCATTGAAAGAAGGAAGCCAAAGTGAAGAGAATCATTGTTAATTCTGTAAAGGATCACTTCATCTCACACATTGTTGATATGATGTCAGGTAAGAGCATGCTTAGTGCATTGGTTAAGTTATTTTAGAATTCTTGTGCCTCTCGATAGATGCTCTTGCGAAACCAGCTTTCAACTGTTCGCATGAGCAAGACATATACTATGGTGAACTACTTGAATAGGATCAGTGATTGAAGGATCAGTTGGTCGCCATTGTAACTAAGGTAGAGGATAGGGAGATAGTATCTATCGCCCTTAAAGGGCTTGCTCCTTCCTAGACACCTTTTGTTCATGGTATTTGTGTTTGGGAGAAACTACTGGATTTCCCAAAACTTTGAGTTGCTCTTGTGGAGAAAGAAATCAGATTGCAGTCATGTTCGGAACAACATGGGGAAGTAGATGCCATCGGTCTCGTCAGAAAAAACGAAGAAGGGTGGCAAGAAGGGATTTAAGAACAAGGATGGGACAGATATAGGGAAGGACCTCAGTAAGGTCATGTGCTTTTGATGTCATGAGACAAGACATTGTGTAGGACAGCGTCCGTTAAAGAAGGGAAAGGGCATGAAGCAGGTTGTAGTCGGGATTGTAGCAAGAGTAGAGGAGATGACCTCTCAGTTTGAGATTGCTTTTTCAATGGCTTCTTATTTATCTACCAACATTGTGTCTAGTGTTAGTTGGTATGTTGATAATGGAGCTTCCAGATACATGACATATGCCAGGGCATTATTCAACAGGATTCAAGAACAAGAGAAAGGTATGAATATGGAGCTTGGTGATGATGCCACATACCTTGTGTGAGGAGTTGGCTTCATTTCATTCCAAAGGCCCTCGGGTGATGTTCTTGAGCCGAGTGATATTTTATTTGTTTAGTGTTTGAGGAAAAACCTCCTTTCAGTTTTTTGTATGATGTATGTGTTAGTGCTAAAAGATGCACTCTGACTGCTGAGAGGGCATGGCTAGCACATCTTGATGCTCAAGGCTTGGATAAAAACTGAATGAGTTTGGTTTTAAATAACAAAAGAGGGATATTGAAGGGATGGATGAATGATTCAGCCTAAAACACAGACCTATCAGCATAAAAAAGATAAACCAGGATGATATAAAAACATGTGTCTACAAACAGTAGCAATGTCAGAACCAGTTGAACAACAAGTTATGTAATCACAAACAGTTGACCGTATAACCAATAAACATTCTTCAGACAGAAAGACATTCTGCAGAAAGAATTACAAACATTGGCAATCTGTAATATGAAACTAGGACAGAAACACTGTCCATCATAAAAATTACTACAGACACAAACAATATTTGCATGAAAGGAAGACAACAATGGCTCATAAAAAGATCTCTCATCCTCGATACATTTTCAAAATATACATTTACAGAGCTGAAAGAAATTCAGACTGATGTTCAATCCTCACACTACAATACACAGCCTCTCAGGCTGGAACCCCTGCTTTTAACAATCGACTTCAACTTGCTTATATAAGCAAATGAAACAAGATTAAAATTGAATTCAATCTCTGTGATGGCAGTCACGATCCGCTTTTGGTGGTTCCAATATTCTTCCACGATCTGATACCTTTTGAAGATAAACTGGTGGTCAAAATTTGGACGCCCGATTTTTCTAAGAGGCTTGAAATAGTAGACACGATCTGCAGAATAGACGTAGCAAATTAAGGTTTCTCTTTTAACTCATGCAATCTGGCAAGTAGAGCGATCTCTAACTTCAGGAAATCTTGTAGTTTGGCGGTGACAGCTCAATATGGCATCTGTTAATAAATAACAATATGGAAATTTGTTTGAGTTAGCAGAGATAATTATGGAATGCATTTCCTCTGCTAGCTGCGATGAAAGTGAAGCAATCTCCTTCTCAACGACACCTGTGATAATAATCTGGTGGTGGCAGCTGCGATCTTCTGTTATCTTAACAATTTCCAGTAATGACCTGATCCATATGCGTTGAAAGCATGACATTCTGATTGGTTACTCAACTAAAACATAAACCAGGTGTAAAAGCCTTTAATTGACGGGTTATTGACTCCATTATGAGTAGGTTAAGACTCTAAAATATTTTGTGTAATGGTAAGTGGAGGCTTAATGGATAATCGACAACACCAAAATTATGCAGAAACCGACAGAACATGTAAATGAATTTTGAAGTGATATAAATGGAAAATATGACGACTAAATGTTTTGCATGGAGTTTGGCTTTGGATGGCTTCGAGCTTGGAAAAGATAAAGGATTTTGACATTTGGGAATGAATTTATTAATAAAACAAAATACCGAAAATGGGACCAATAACTTAAAAAAAGTCACGTGAAGGATAAATACAAAACTTAATCAGTACATGGATCATTAACCCATAACATATGGTTATAATCTTTTTAAAATAACCAAATTTAAATAAAAATAAATATAAAACATTATTTTAAAACTATAAAGAATAATTTTAAAATAATATTATTTTATATTTATTTTTAATATTTGAATTTATGTAATAAAGATGTAAGACAATAGGTAAGGGTCACCTTATTGATGGATAAGGATATAGATAAACGTTCACTAACTCGGGATTTAAAAAGTGGTTGAGAGACTGATCAAGTGGACAAAAACTCTCGGCTTTGACTAAGATGCTAGTAGACTTTTTGGGTATTAAAAATCAAGGTCTTTTTTTTGCACGAACGTTGCCGGAATAAACAATTTTGCTAGGGTAGATTTTGATGACAACATCTGGCTCCATCTGGGGATGGCATGCTTCCTGCGAGCTGCCAAGAACAAGTAGACCTGTGCCTTCTCCATTCTATCTCAGTGCCTTGTATCCATTGGGCTATGGAGTCCTTCAGATCTCAAACTTCTGCAATTTATTCAAAAATCTTGAAACCCTGTTCTTCAAACAAACTTGGAGTAGTATACTATAAACTGAAATTATTCACTGTAAACCATAAACCATATGTGCTGACAGCAAACTTCTCACTGCAAAGTAAAGGAAGTGAGCTTATTTCCTACACTGCCCTACCTCTAACCAAATCTGCAACTTGGTCAAGTGAAATCATGCTTCCAATGAAACCAGGTTAAGAACTGACTTAGCAATTGAACTCTTGAAATATGCTTCAGTAAGATAAAGATTGAAGAATTTACAGGCATCTCATCAGGAATCTGAAACCCATATTTAGAGCTGAACAAAAAAGAATGACTTGAGTTGAAAAACTCCTCCATATAGTCGGCTACCAGGTCATACCACTGTTTCAGTTTTGGATCATCAAACTTGTCTTTATTCTCAGTCTTGATCATCAAACTCTTGGCTTTGACTAAGATGCTAGTAGACTTTTCGGGTATTAAAAATCAGTCTTTTTTTTGCACGAACATTGCCGGAATAAACAATTTTGCTAGGGTAGATTTTGATGACAACAGTATGTATATTGGAGAGTTGCTTTTGAGGGAGAGTAGTGCACCATCAATGACTGTAGTCTAACAAGTTTGAGGACTTTGGATAGAGGGGTGAGAGAAGGTGGCCTTTGCAGGTTACTTATTGATCCAGTAGCACTCACACATTCCAATTAGAGGTTGGTAAGGTCTTCTATTTCTCCAAGTGCACATGCAGAGCAAGGTTTTGATCCTTGCACTTTGATTATGAGATCTTTCAATGGACAAGGTTCTTCTTCGATGATCAGGGAAAATGTGGAGATTGTTGATGCAGTGGCTTAGGAGCATGTAGGAGCAAGTTGTGCTTGTCATGTAGCATTGTTTTCTTCCATCCACGTGACTTCTAGTTGTACAAAGGAGGAGAGGTGTGATGATGAGATTAGTATATTCATTGGTTTTACCTTTGATGTCTCTATATGCTGGTGCCATGAAATCGTCAGGATGCACCATCTTGAACAGCCTGAGTGGGCCTAACGGTTAAAGCATGTGTTTCCTCCTAGGAGGTCACAGGTTCAAATCCGGAGGGGGTTAGGGTATGCACACCTCTGTAGACTTTAGCAGTTAAATCGCTGCGCAGAGGTGGGTCCCTTGTCCCACAAACAAGGGGGTCTCATACACCAAATTGGTGTCTCGCTTGGTGGTGACCTTAAAAATAGATTATTATTATTATCAGTATGCGGTTAGATTATGAAAAACCAAATTTAAGATTATTTGTGCCATTTGAAGAACTACATCCAAACTCATGCCAAGAAACAAAGTCATCTTAGACTTAGAGGCTGCATTATTTACAGGGGACTGATGATTGCATGCATGTACAGCCATTAAAGTCCTCTAGTGGATGTTTAAAGCAATGTTAGAACTGAATTACATGATGGATATCATAAAAGAGAATTTCCAAATTCAACTGAATGACAAGTGAACATGGATTTGTTATTGATCAATGACAGCACATTGGAGAAGACACAGATTCAACATGGAAGCAACTTCAGAGGCATGTCTATGCTGAGTTCCTCCTCAAGCATTTTTGGCTGCTATTCTCTACTAAAGAACAAGGTTCAAGAGTATATGTGATGGCCTTGCCTCTGTTCAAAAATGTGAATTTTGGTTTAGTATTTTTTCCTGAAAGAACTAGCTAATATTAATAAAGAAGCTACCTCCCACACATTAGCACTTTTGAAAGGCCATACAGATGTCCTAAGGCTCATCAAATTACACAAGTTGCATGTAGGCTTTTATGCTCGTTATAAGATCTGAATTCCTTCAAATGTGCCATGAGCATTTAGTCACCAATATACTGTTAAAAACAATGGACATACATGTCGTTAGACTTTTAGAATATTGGTGGAAGAATCAAAGATATATTATATTCATTTGGACAATACATCAATGCCATACATATGTATTGTATATAATAATATATGGAATTACAAGGGGGAGACGTGGGGAATGACTCTCTCTACTACAACTTAATAACTTGTCTTAACATGTCTAACAACACACTATTAACTCTTACTTGGCATGACTTTATAACTGAACCATATGACTTCATAAGATAAACATTACAATGTTTAACATATATGTGCCATGGTGATACCACTATATAGGATGGTTAAAAAGGACAAGCCTCTAGGGAAAGCATGAAGCATTACTGGAAAAGGAATTTCAGTGATCGAATGAATGGTTTCATTCAAAAGAATTTATTTGGATAGGAAAGTTACATGTCTTTTTATGTGTATATAAGTTGTGATTTTGTTTGATGACCAAACAAACCTCGTGCAGTTGGGTAATTACTTTTAAGTGTTGCAATATATCTCTAGAAAGTTTTGAAAATAGTGCTTCATATGTGAGTGTGTCATATCATGCATCTTACAAGCACTGAAGAATTTGTGGTGCCATGCCATATAGTGCAAACATATAGATATCCTTACTCATAGTCATAGTAGCATGAGCGCTTGCTTATTTTCTTTATGTCAAGTTGTTATGCAAAGGGTCCAGTTTAACTTGTACAGATTATACTGTTGAAGCGATTCTTTCTTGTGGGTGTTATGAATTTCATTGCTGACGAAATTTAGTTGTTGATAATTCTGGTAAATGCAGTTTTATGAGGAGTTGTTACAGGAAAAAGGATTGGAGAGAGATGTCAAGTCAAGTGACCAGGTACTGCCCATTCAACCATCAAGGATAGTATTCAAAAGCGATGATGAAGGATCTTCTAGCAGTGATGATGAGTCTGATAAAAAATCTGGTAATGAAAATGGGCATGATGGGGGAGGGGGAGGGGAAAATGATGTGGAAAAGAAACTGGAAGGCAAAGGAGGTGAAGTGGAAAATGAGGCAGAAAAGAAACTGGAAGGCAAAGGAGGTGAAGTGGAAAAGGATGCAGAAAAGAAACTGGAAGGCAAAGGAGCTGAAGGAGAAAGTCCTGTGAAGGAACAACTACTGGAAACAAATCCGGAGAAAAATGCTGCTGAGAATTCACAAGCAAGGTGCTGTACCATTGATAAACTTATAGAAGCGGAACTTGAAGAACTGGGGGACAGGGAAAAGGTGAGCTTGCAGTATACTAGCGCAAAATTAATATTTGTGAAATTCTTTGTGTTGCATTTTGGTTGGATTGTTATACATAACCGTTGGTTTGTGATTTATTTATTGATGGATATGTTGTTCCTTTTGTTTGCAAGTGTCTATGCTAGTCAACAAACCTTGTTTCTAACTTTATGAACTTATACAGGTTTCATGTTTATTTGTAGGTCATCAATTTTCATTTAATATTCTATGGCTTCTTTCCTTTTATTTCCTCCCTCCTTGAAGATTTTATGGTTATAAATTCCAACCAACTTTGAATTTATTTCCAAAATCGTAATATTTTTTTTTTGTAAGCCAGCTGAACATTATACCAGCATAGATCCATTTTAAACCCAGATCTATCAAGCACTGAGAGGGATCCAATTTCTTGATGTGTAAATTTATCTTAAATTTTTTATATATACATAAAAAAATTACACATCAAGAAAACTGGATCGGTGATCCCCATTTTTTTATTTTATGAATGGACATGGATTTTTTTAATTACTTTTTATTTGGTTATAATTTTTTATTTTATGAGCAGACAGATTTTTTAAAATTGTTTTCTATTTGTTTTCTTCTTTTTTGAGTCGACATGGATATTTTTAATTACTTTTTATTTGATTTTAATTTTCTATTTTATGAGCCAACATGAATGTTTTTAATTACTTTTTATTTTTGATAAGGTACATAACGTTACGTTAATGCCCAACCCCACTCAACACATAAACCAGTTCTGTAGCTTAAAACACTGAGAAATTCACCAATTAATGAGCAGAAAATAAATAGTCACATGCATAATAAAATTCAGACTCAGAATTTTAGGCTAATGCCTCAGAAAAAACCCCCGTGGGGGAAAACCTGTGAGAGAGAGTAATTATTTATTTCTTCTTCAAAATGAAATGTACAGCAGTATTAACAGCAATAAATGCACAACTTGTCTCGACCTTTGAAGACAATTTTCAGACTCGAAAACAGTGCCAGAATTCCTCCTCGATTTCTGTGCATAGTACAGTCTTCACCTTGGTTTCTGTGCCCACTGCTACAGCAGAAAAATATTTCAAGATTTGTGCTCTGCTCAGCCTTGAATTTCGTGCCCACTCAGCTACAGAATCACACTGTATGGATCTGCTAAATTTAATGCAGTACGGCCTGCATTAAATGCTGTACAGTTCTCTTCAATTTTCATGCTAGAGTTCTGGAAATGCGTGCAGCAGCTCTCCTCAAAATCTGTGCAAGCCACCTTGAAAATCATGCCCTTTAACTGCTGTTCGATTTGCCTAGGAAACCGTGCCTGTGCTCTCTCTCTCTCTCTCTCTCTCTCTCTCTCCTCTACTGCTCGACTTCTTCTCCTCGAGAACTTGACCTCTCTTCCAAAGCTCATGGAATGAAATGAATGCCTCTTCTCATGCCCCTTTGCCTTTTTGCTTTCTCACCTAAGCTCATGAAACGAAATGAATGCCTCTTCTCATGTCCCTTTGCCGTTTTGCTTTCTCACCTAGGGTAGCTGAATGGTCACAAGATCAAGGGCCCACAAGGAATTCAAAGCCTAGGTTGAGAACCTATCCGAGAAAAGGATGAAGGTTTTAAGGTCCAATAATGGAGGAGAGTACACCTCCTCAGAGTTCAGTAATTTTTGCAAGGAAGCAAGAATCAAGAGGGAGTATACCGTCCCTTACAACCCTCAGCAAATGGGGTTGCAAAAAGGAAGAATAGGTCTATAGTTGAGGCAGTCAAGGCCATGATTCATGATCAAAATCTACCGATGTTTCTATGGGCAGAAGCCTCAAGCACTGTAGTATATGTTCAGATTAGAGGCCCGCACAAGATATTGAAGAACATGACTCCAGAAAAAGCCTCCACAGGTGTGAGGCCAAAAGTTGGTCATTTACGAATATTTGGCTGTCCAGTATACATTCATGTACCCAAAGAGAAGAGAACAAAACTAGAACCTTCAGGAAAGAAGGGTACATTTGTTGGGTAGTGAATCATCGAAGGCATACCGGATCTACATCCCAGGATAGAGACAAATTGAAGTCAGTAGGGATGTTTCCTTCGAAGAGGAGATTGCCTTCAGAAAGGCTAGAAGATCATCCATGGACAGTGAGGAGCAAGAAGCTCCAATGAGATGGAGTCATTACCCCCTCCCTCTTCAGCAGTTCAGAGGGAGCCGACAGATCTAGTAGATTCTGTAGATCCGATGGATCCCGTTGATCCAGTAGATCCCACAGATGTTCCTAGAGATTTTTCTATTGGCCGGAAGAGGCTTGTCTGGGTTCAACAGACTCGAGAGGATGTAGAAAAGCATGTTGTTCCCCTAGGTACATTCAGGGAGAGCAAGAAACCTCGAAGAGATTCAGGATATGTAGCACTGATGTCCCACATCATTGATTCTGAGCCCTACAGCTACGAGGAGGCTGCCAACCAGCAGGTTTGGAAAGATGCAATGATGAAAGAATATCAATACATCATGAAGAATGACGTATGCGAAGTTGTGCCGAGACCTGAAGGGAAGTCAGTGGTGACTTCCAAGTGGATCTACAAGATTAAGCATAGAGTAGATGGGAGCATTGAGAAGCATAAAGCGATACTTGTGGCTAGAGGATTCTCTCAGAAAGAGGGAGGTGATTATGACGAGACATTTGCTCCAGTTGCACAATACATGACCGTTAGATCGATCATAGCTCTAGCCTCAGCTTTGGGATGGAAGTTACATCAAATGGAAGTTAAAACTGCTTTCCTCAACTGAGTAATTCAGAGATATTATTATTTAGCCGTGTCCGTACCCCAGGTTTGGTTATGATCCTGGCACGATCCCCAGGCGGTCCGTGGGCCAGCGGGCCCCCGAGGAAAATTTTTGGGGCTGTTTTCGGGCCCATGGTTTTGGGTAACCCATGGTATTTTCCCATTGTATCTCCCTTATAAAAGAAAGACATTGTAATACGGCTAGGGTTGATGTATTAGGTTTTATGCATTGTAAAGATCTCTGAGATCAGAAGAGAGACTGTGAGACAGTGAAGAGGAAGTGCAGTGGTTGTGCTGCAGGTTGTATCCCTTCACTTTGTTGGATGGTATAATAATAAGGACTGGCAACTTCAGTGTGGACGTAGCCCATCTTGGGGTGAACCACGATATATCTGTGTCTCTCTTGTAATGTGTGTGTGATTATATTTGCATTTCTGTTTATTGTTATTGCTCTGCGATCCTGTTTTTCTAACAGGTTGAGGATGGTAGATCATTGATACTAGTATTGTACGTTGATGTTTTGTTTCTCACAGGAAATGAGAAACTTTCCTAGTGGTGCAAGAAGATGCTAGCCTATGAGTTCAAGATGAAGGAATTTGGTTTGATGCATTACTTCTTGGGTTTAGAGGTGTGGCAGAGATAAGATGAGATTTTCCTGAACCAAGGAAAGTATACCATTGATATCTTGAGGAGATTTGGTATGTTGGACTACAAGTCCGTGAATACACCCATGGAGACAAACCTGAATAAGTTGAGTGACTCAGCTTTCGAGTCAGACCTGATAGATCCCACCATGTACAGACAATTGACTGGTTCATTGATGTATCTAGTTAACACTAGACCAGATATCTGTTTTGCTGTGAGTGCTCTCAGTCAGTTTATGTGTGAACCGAGACATGTACATTGGGTTGCTGCTAAGCATGTGCTGAGATACTTACGTGGCACTGTGGGATATGGATTGAGATATGCTTCTAAGAGTGATATGAGATTGCATGGATACACATATTTCAATTGGGCAGGAAGTGCTGTGGACAGGAAGAGCACCTTCGGGTTTTGCTTCAGTTTGGGCTCTGCAGTGATTTCCCGGTTTAGCAGGAAGCAACCCTCAGTAACATTGAGCACAACAGAGGCAGAGTATATTGCAGCAAGTGTTGCGGCACGATAGGCAGTATGGCTTCAAAAGCTCTTTGTAGGATTGTCGGGACAAACACTTGAGCCTACCGTGATTCATTGTGATAATCAAATCCGTGTGAAGCTTTTAGTGAATCCTGTATCTCATGACAGATTGAAGCATGTGGAGATCAAGTACCATTATATCAGAGATATGGTACAAAGAGGAGCAGTTCAGCTCCAGTATATCACGACTGATGATCAGATTGTAGACATTCTCACCAAGCCTCTTTCCAGAGCGAAGTTTGCATACTTTCGTGAAAGACTTGGAGTATTGGAGAATGCTTCCCTCAGTGAGAGGGAGTGCTCTTAGTCCAAGTAGGACATGCGGTCCTTGTGGAATGAAAATGAGCTTAGTCCAGGTAGGACAGGTGGTCCTTGTCGACTGAGAAGAGCTCAGTCCAGGTAGGACAGGCGGTCCTTGTAGACGAAAAATGAGCTTAGTCCAGGTAGGACAGGTTGTCCTTGTATATCGAGAAGAGCTCAGTCCAGGTAGGATAGGTGGTCCTTGTAGACCGAAAATGAGCTTAGTGCAGGTAGGACAGGCGGTCCTTGTAGACCGAGAAGAGCTCAGTCCAGGTAGGATAGGCGGTACTTGTAGACCAAAAATGAGCTTAGTCTAGGTAGCACAAGCAGTCCTTGTAGATCGAGAAGAGATTAGTCTAGGTAGGACAGGTGGTCTCGTGTAGATCGAAAATGAGCTTAGTCCAGTTAGGACAAGCAGTCTTGTGTAGATCGAGATGAGCTTAGTCCAGTAAGGACAACTATTCCTATGAGGAACATTCTCCCATGTGGTGAAAACTCTTGTATAGAGTATACTTGGATCCCTGTGTGGGATGTTGTTTTGTATGGATAGTGTTGACCCTTTCTTATAATGACGAGATGTATGAGTCCAGCTGTGACGATCAGATGATGCCCAGATGTTCAAATCTAGTTGTGACAACCAGATGATGCTTAGATGTGTTCCTGCGTGATGATACCTCTCTAGCTAAGAGGGAGTGTTGATGATGTAGCTACGTGAGGTATCCTCACCAACCTAACCGACCTACAAAATAAAACAGACAATAAATGTATTTTATATTCCAAAATGACAAGTCGGCACTAGTGAAACTGTCAAGTCGGCCCAGTTAGGAATTTGCCAAAAAGTAATGTATAAATAGAAGTGCTGCTCCTCTCATTTTGGGTAGTAGAAGACTTTTGCAGGAGTTTTCTTTGGGCATCTATTCTTCTTGTACTTTTATCTTTATTGTACTGAATCTTTGAGTAAGAAAGGGTTGTTGGGTTTTTCCCAGGATAAACTATTGTGTCTATTGTTTCTGTGCGTAGTTGTTCTTTCAGTGATCTTATATTGTGTATAAGTTGAAAGAGATGAAAATTATATTGCTATAATTAAAATTCTAACAGGAGTGACCCCTCCCATATTGATTTTTAGAACCCTAATCCGATTTAATGTCACGAATAATTTACTTGCAGTTTTTAACAGAAAATACACTGAATTCACAACAAATCACGCGGTGGAATAACTCAAGAAATCATCACACATTTGACCTACTTGAGATCATCTTGCTTGTTGCTCGACCATCTGCCTTGGCTTAGCAAGCCAATCAACGCATTTGTTTTAACTTTTCTACTGCCTGGACTCTGCTACTCGTTGCCTGGACCTGTTGCCTGAACTTGCTCCCTGCTTGGATTTGCAAACTATTGTTGCCCAAGGCATCCTGCAACTTCATGTTGCTGTTTGGGGTTTTCTAGGTGCTGCTTAGACCCTTTTTTTGGTGCCCAGATTCCTATTCAGGCCTACTCGGACCCTTTTGCTCGTTGCCCAACCACCTAATGGGATGACTGAGCCTTCGAGGGTATTGCCCTCTTTTGGGTTGCCCAAGTCCTTCTGGGTGGTGCTCGAGGCTTGTACGTGGCTCCTCGGAGGCCTACCTGGCCCTCCCAGTTGTCCTGGTGGCTGCTTGGATTTTTTGTTGGCGTCTTTGTTGAGTTGGCTGCCCTACGGCTGTGTCTTGTTGGCGACGACTTCAGTTGTATGGTGGTTGGCTACATCGATGGCATGTTCGCCTCTCTCCTCTATCGTATTCCTTGCACACAAGCACAACACTAACTCTCATGGCTCTTCCTGTCCGGTTTACTCATGGGTCTCCACGCCCTGTCGATCTACAACTTCACAGCCCGCGGATTTTTGCTGGCGTGCTTGCGTCCCAACTTAGCCAACGCCTGATCCACTCTTCTTTGTTCGCGTCCAACTCTTCACATGTAACAGTTTCGGTGGCTGCTCCCTGCCAGTGTCCAATTCTTCTGCCGTGTGCTCTTTCCCTGTTGGCCGACTCCTCGCGAGCTTCCTATGTGTGGCTTGGATGACTTCATGCTGGCCTCCCTCAACCCACATTCGACCCGTGGTCAACTCCATGCTTCCACTATGTGCGCTTCTCAGCATCGTCCGCCGCCTGCTGGCCCTTGGTCATGATCTCTCTGCTTGTGCCCATGTAACACCTAAGTCACCGGATTCAGCGACTTTCTCCCTTGAAAATCGAAAATTGCCGAATTTTTGTGACAGCCAAACTTGTTCATTGAAATTCGCCGAATCTGAAGGACGATTTCGATTTTTTTTTTTTCTCTCCTGAGGGAATTAATTTGCGTGTATTCGGCGAATATGTTTAAAATCAGCAAAAATTCATTTTTTGGGGCCCGTGTAACCCTCGTTCGCTATACCTCCGCGTGAAGTTATCTTCGCTGCTAGTATTGCTGCGCCTATTGTAGCCTGTTGCCGTTGTTTTGCTGCAACCTCTCTCCGCGCGTGAACTCGAAGCCATCCATCCCGATCCGATTTGGCAGCTGTTTCCATATTGCAAGTTGCAGAGGGTTCGAGACTCCAGAGTCCAAGTCGAGTCGCGACTCACAACTCACGAGTGCTGGCGTGGCTGCTACGTTGCATTGTGCAGTCGAATGCTTAGAGGGCCGCGTGAGCATTGAGCAGTCTACAGACTTGGAGTGAGGGTTGATCGCTGAGTGCAGAGTCTCCCGATTTAACATTGGAGTGAGGGTCGATTGGGTGCAGATTCCAGAGTCGCAGTGTTTGTCATCTGGATTCTGCAGAGTCGCAGACTGCGCACCGCCAAGTGACAAGTTGACAACTGCAGTCTGCCATCAACCAACGCTCATAGTTGATTGTTTAATGTCGATTGTTGATGTGTTTAATGAGCATGATGAAATTTAATGAAAATTTTCATATATTTTTTAATTTCCATATTTTATAGTCATTCGAACTTAATGCCGATTTTTATCGCCAAAATTTCAAGTGCCGATTTTTTGCCGAATTTCAAGGTCGCGGAATTTGAACACGAACTCAAACCATGTGACTTAGTGTAACACCCATGAGTTTGCTTCTTAGCACCTCATCTATGGCCTCAACTGCTTTTGACGGCTTTGCTGCCTTACTCTCGTAGCCCCCCGTGTCCTGGTGGCTCAGACTTCTCTGTTGGCAGCCTGTGCACTTTCACTCCTGACGGCTAACCTCCAGCTCTCGACGTGTGCAGCTTGCACACTTCGTAGCTACACCCGCACGATCTTTCTCTGTGTGGCTTGCCCAAGCTTCCCAAACTTTCCCGCTACCAATCGGATGTGCTATGATGTGCTTGTACCCGCGTCCACTGTCGACGTGCAGCAACTGACGCGGGCCCAATTACTCTCCACGCTAGTCGTCACTCTTCCTCTCCACCTGCTTGTCCTTCGTTGTGCTCACCACCGCTTTCTGCCCTGTTCCCTGTGGATCCGTTGACTCCCTGTCAGCTCGCGAGCAATCTCCACATCGATGGCTATAGCCACATCCTGGTGCCAACACTCATCTCGTGCTAACTCCACCCTAGTTCTCTTGAGGCTTAGCTCACAACCTAATTCGTGCATATGGCAGCTGTACGGCGGCTATTGTACAATCTTTTTTTTTTTAATCTTCATAAACCTCTGCCAAACCTTGATTTCTTGCTTAGAGTGAACATGGCCTCGTCATCGACTTTTATACCATGTTAATTTTTTGAACCTAGATCCGATTTAATGTCACGAATAATTTACTTGCAATTATTAATAGAAAATACATTGAATTCACAACAAATCACATAGTGGAATAACTCAGGAAATCATCACACATTTGACATTCAAATTTACCCCGGAAAACCCCAATTGGGGAAAAACCAACAACAAATTGATTTTATTAACTATAAAATCCTAGGCTCCCTTCCTGGGATAATGGCCCACTAAGGAAAATACAATGACAGACTGCTAGCAAATCACACTCACTTTGTGTGACTTGTGTGTCTCCTCCTCTCACCTAGGTTGCCTTTTATAACATTACAATATGCAAATACCTTTGGCCAAAACCATGGACTACAGAATACCATGGGCCCTCTACTTTACATAAAGTAAATCCAAAAGAACATACACTTAATAGTTCACTTAATTAAAGTGAAACTCCTAAGTCTGATAGGTCTTCTGGACGACACCTGCATGCTAGACACTTGGCCTATGCAGGAGTAGATGTCTGATGCTACAAAAACCAACATCCCCCTATTACCCCTCTTTCCATGATTTCCACTAACCATTATGCCTTGAAAATGCTCGAAAGCACTACTCCAAATCCCAAATCCCCATTCTCGGTAGAGCTCTGAAACTCGTCCTTCGCTTAATTGAGCTTCCTCACCTTTCACATTCCAGTTCCAGCAAATAGCACAGTCCGAATCGATCGCTTGCTCCGAGATTCCTGCCAACAACTTCACCAACCTATGGTAGACACAATAGAATCGAGCACCATATCCCTCATAAACCTACCCAAGGGTGCGATCAAATTACTGCCTGTTATCATCAAACCATCCACAAGTGAGAACCCAAAGGCTAATAGCACTTGTATATATCGCCAACTGAGTTTATCAAAGGCCTTTGACATGTCCAACTTGATGAGTATTTCCTTTTTTTATGTGGCTGCAGAGTGCAGAGGGAGTGAATCGTTTCATGGGCCAGAATAATTCCATCCAAGATTTGTTGGCCTTCCACATACTTCAATTGCTCCGGGGAGATGAGGGTGGGCAAAAGAGGCTTGAGACCTAGGGCTATGACTCAGTAATAGTTTTATAAATAACATTACATAAAGAAATAGGTCTGAATTTACCTGGATGATTGGTCTGTTCTTCCTTCGAGATCAAAGTGAGGTAAGTAGAGCTTATTGCTGGGAGAACATTCCCACATCGTCGTGACTCTTCCACCATCTCCCGGATGTTAAATTTTACTTATTCCAGTCCTAGATAAGCTATTTCCTAGTGATTTTCCTTGCTGAAAATTACTTCTACAACTCACTAAATAAATTATATTGTTGGAATATTTTAACTGAAATAATAGCAGAAGAGATTTCAATGAAAATAGATCTACTCGCCCTTCAAATCAACTTTTCATTCATTGATTTCCAAGCTTACAAGGGCTCCCTTACTGGGAAAATGGCCTTGGGAGAACACAACAGTAAACTTGGCAAAATGCCATCCTCTTACCTACAAATCTGCCCAGCAACCCTTATTGCACTACTACTGTGCCGTACGGCCTTACTGTGTTGCAGTACAGCCCGTACGACCGCATCTCCGTGTGGATCTGTCGATATAGTCGTGCCCTATGCACTGTTCGCCCGCAGCTCTGTCTGTACAACTGCGACCTGCAAACAGTTCACCTGTGTCTCTACCCGTACGAATCCTGCAAATCTGTACAGATTCTGTATGAACTGCATGGATGTCGATTTGCTTGGACCTCTGCCTGACTGGTACAGTTCCCCTGGAAGATTTCTCCATTTGCTGCAATGTCTCTCTTGGCCAAACCTGAAAAGTAGACAATCCTCTCCAACTCAATGCTGAGTTTCACTCTTGTGGTGGTGTTGTCTTCTCTTCTCACCTTGGCTGCCTTTTGTACTTTGGAATGAACTCCGATGGCTGAGATTAGATCTCACTTACTTGAGATCAATGGTTGAGATTCATTTAATTAATTTAAATCACTAATGCCAAAAACTTAGGCATTTCTCCAAATTAACCCCAATTGATCTAAAAAGACATTCACTTTAATAACTGACTTTAATAAAGTGAATTTCCATCCTGAGAGGTATTAATGACGATTTCCATAAGAAAGACACTAACTCATGGAAATACCTGTCGGAGCTACAAACATGAACACCAGACCTCCATCTTGATCCAGCGGCTAGCACGCATGACATAAATCCGTCGTGAAGCCATTAGGTCCTAGGGATTTCCCTTCATCCATCTCCATTATCGCTTGCTCTACTTCCTCCAAGGATATAGGCCTCATTAATCTGTCATTCTGCTCATCTGTTACCATTCTAGGGATGTTTCTGGTTATCTGTTGGATAGCATCCTCCCTCTCCCTCCGGGGTTACGTTAACATCGATTGATAGAATGCTGTCATTTCTCGATCCATGTCCTCATACGTGTGATATGTATTACCATGAGAATCTTAAATGGAGGTTATTCTATTTTGGTGCTTGTGGTTTATCATCTAGTTGTGAAAGAATTTGGAATTTATTTTGCCTTCCTTGAGCCACCGTACACATGATTTTTGTTTCCATAATATTTCTCGTCTTTTCCTAAGATCGATTTGAGTTTGTAAGGAGGCTTCCTCCTCAATGAGCGAGCTTGTTCTACCTTCCAGAATGATTTTTTGCTGAGTTTGCTCCATCTGCTGTTCCAATTCCTGTTGAGCCTGAAAATTATTCCCAGACTTCCTTATTCCAGATCTTCAGTCTTTGTTTATACCTATACATTGTGCTGCCACTATGAATTGCTGCTTCTTCCCACCACGTGGCAATGTTCACCTGAATGTCAGGATGATCAAGCCAGAATTTTTCAAATCGAAAAAGATGGTTTCTTGGCCGGTCGTCCATTTCAATATTGAGACAAATGGGCCAATGATCAGATACTGCACAGGACAGGATTGAGGCCTCAATCTGGAGGTTCTGAGTTAGTATATTCTCCGAGAGCAGAAAACGATCCAATTGAGAGGCCACTTGTTGAGTTCTGCCCCTTTGATTGTTCCATGTATAGATGCCATTGATTGTTTCAAATTTCAATGTCAACCAAATTGAGTGCTTGAATAACTTATACGGATCACAGTCTGGCTCAAGCATTCATATTCCTCCTTTTTTCTCTGGAAGTGAGGTTATTAGGTTGAAGTTCTCACTCATTATCCATGGTTGCTGAGCAGTAAGTTTGTAGATTCTTTACAAAGAATGAAAAAAATGGATTTTTTTCTCAGGGATAAAAGGTCTATAAACATTCGTAATAATGCTGTAGCCTCTATTCCTTTCAAGTGGAATCTAGCTGAGAGCGATCTAGAGATAGAAAAGAAATCTTCCAAACTATTTATCCTTGGTTCCCATAATATGGCAAAGCCTCCTGCTGTACCTCGTGCATCTACAACCATGACTTTACTGTCATTCCAACAATATCTATGTGACTAAGCATTTCATCAGTACATTTAGTTTCCTGGAGCATAAGGATGTTAGGATTTTTTGCTTGGATTTTATTCCCAAATCATAATATTATTATAATAACAAAATTAAATTCTGTATATGCATCACTGCAAAGAATGCATTCCAACAAAAACTTCAAAAAGGAGTACATTACTGATTACAGGATTCTCAAACATACATCTAAACCACTTTTACAGTCACATATTACAATTTACCACCCAAGATACACCCCATATTACATCTTTAAAACCAACAGATATATATTATCTTCCAGAAGAAACAGAAATAAACCAACAGACCCTCATAGATCTAATAAGAAAGTATGGAAATGTCCAGAGGCTAGCCCATCCACAGATTCATGAATGTGCCATGTCCCTGTATCCAGAGGAAGTTCAGCCTTAAACAACACATCCACATGCATATTCCTGTCTCCGCAGATATGAACAAAAGAGATCTTGTTGAAAGAGGAACAAACCAACCTGAGCTCATTATATATTGGCCTTAAAACATAGTTATCCAGCTCATAGGTCCCACTAACTTCGATTTTATATAACTATTAAGATTTTTATATAGTCAGGGAGAATATCTTTTGTCTTTCAACCATCGGAATCATGATATAAAACTATTAAAAATCTTCTTCCATTTTAATATTTTCCCAATATTAAAGATTATGGCATAAAGGTGGATGCCCTATATTACTATTGTTGAATATTGCAGTAGGCCTTAGGTTGTGGAATTAACTTATGCTTAACATATTACAACGCAAGCAATTATGCTTTAAATGATCATTAACTGACCGCAGAAAATAATGTCTAGTTATCTAATTATAGTAGATGTGATGGCAAAAATTCTTCATTGTTACAAACTGGTGATTTCAAGTAGAGGAATTATTACACGCTCTACTACATAAAATTGGCAAAATGCATACCACTTGCAATCTTTAAGTGCATGCTAATCCCCTCGTAGAGTTTTGAAAATGCATATGTGCTGCTAACTAAGGACATCCCCAGCGGGCCAGCATGTGAATATGGCTGCAGTATGTCACGGTTTCAGAAGACCAACTGAATGGCCATATAATGAAATATGACATTGGTGAATCATTACAGCTATTTCCTTCCAAAAAAATAGAATCATAGATGTTAATCCATGCACAACAAATACCGATGGCTAAGATCTCTCAGGATGGCAGCATGGGGTAGTAGGAGCAATGCCATTGGACTCTGGATTTTGACCAAAGACATTGGAAGCATCACCTTGCTTATAATTTTTGACATGTGCATTCATCCAATTACTGCCCACAGTAGAAG
Organism: Larix kaempferi; assembly: GCA_027924585.1. Taxonomy (NCBI): domain Eukaryota; kingdom Viridiplantae; phylum Streptophyta; class Pinopsida; order Pinales; family Pinaceae; genus Larix; species Larix kaempferi. The sequence continues at coordinate 33,676,999 of BSBM01000001.1, read as the reverse complement.
GGTTCCAACTAGCACTTGGCATGGAAGAAAGGGTTTCAACTAGCATTTGGCATGGAAGAAATAGTGAAAGGCATAGAAGGAAGCTCTTCCTCAGCTCTTCTATTATTCTTGTGGGCCCTATCTGTGGGTATAGTAGGAGCAAACCTAGATGTTTGTTGGTCCCATGTGATTTTCCTATCTGAAGCCTTTGCTTTTCTGTCAGTGCCTGGGTCTTGACCACTCCTCTGGTGGTTGCTAGTGGTTCATGGCTTTGCTCTCTAATGTTCAATCAATAGTCAATTCAAGTTGAATTTTGTCTGCCTGGAGTTTTCACTACAAACACAATAGAAATGATTGTGGAGCACTATTAATAATTTTTGGGCAAAAGTTACACATGAATTTCAAAACATTCTGCAGTGGAGAGATCTTCTTTTGACAGAATTTTTGAATGGCCGTGGTGGAATTTTGGTCGAGGACCGTAATTAGAGAAACCCTAAAAAAATAAGTGTGGCCAAAAGTTCAGTCATACAATGTCTGAAAAGATATGGCCAAAGGCTGGATCGGCAGAAAGCTTTGATACCAATGAAACAAACAATATTCGTTTCTCAAGAGAGACAATAATTCAATCACTGAATATCCAATTTAAGTAGGACAATGGGTATATCCATAAAGGATAAGTATATAATAAATGTATAAAATATGGGAATGATGAGATACAATGACCATGTGATGGTGTACTTATAGCACTGACTGGTCACAATGGTAAGTCATGTCCTTTCAATAGGTCATGTCTTTTAGATTGGATGCGTCCTTTCATTAGTCATTAATTGTTAATTATTACTTATTATTATTATCATTATTATTTATTTATTGTTATTATGTTATTACACTGAAATTGTTGTTTTTTCTAACTAATAAATTTGAACAGCCATAACTTTTGGATATTAATCTAAAAGGGATGTTGTATGACTAATGATTTTGGTGTCCAATGAAAAGACTCTTTTATTTGCTCAAACATTATTTAATTCTGGCCTCCTACCCATCAGTTTACCTCTCACAGCTTCAGCTGAGTAGCCAGAGATTGATTCTTCGATAGATGGTAAGATAGCAGGGCTTCCCTGCTCCTATTTACCCCCAGGATTGTACAGTTGGACCCCACCATGATGCTCAAGGACTCCGACAGCTAGCTAGTGCCCCAGTTGCCCTCCTTGCCTTTTGTCATCAGGCCCAGGAGGTCTTGACATCATTGACATCATCCTCAGATCTCTCTCTTTCTCTTGATCAATAGTGAGATGTCCAGTTTTCTGGTATCGGATCCTCACTTTGTATCACCACACCTTTGATATTTTTATATATATCTTTTGGTGTTGGTAAGACCTAGTGATTAGCTTAGGTAGATACTTATCTATGCATTTGTTCTTTAGCTTTCATTATCTTGCTTTCAGCATTACTTAGTAGTTGCTTTTGCACTCTTATATTGTATTCACACTAGATGTATCTTCTAGTCCCATTGACTTGCTTTGGACATTAATAAAATTATCGTACCTTATTTCATCTGAAAGATATAGCATTTGTATATCTTATGACAGTGTTTCTTTATCTTTGTACCTAATTTTGCATGGAATAAATTATAGGATTGTATTTATTACTATCCTCTATAAGAAGAAAGATTATTTGCATAAATGCATCATACTGTGCCTTAGTTCTTGCCTTTGAATTGGTCAAAATATGCTAAGTAACAAGTTGGATATACCTGTACCAATTTTTATTTTTTCGTTTATCAAGTGAGCTAGCCTAAAATCTCTTCAATAATATATGGATCTTTAATGACCATATTGGGAATTTGGTACCACTGTAGGTCTCTATGACCTTTTCCCTATTATATGAGCGATGAGAGATATTGCAAAGCCGTGGTTCCACGGTTCATGGAGTCAGGTGCATGTTAATTTCAACTACATGAGGAATGGCGATGAACATCTAGTGTTGCTATATGAATTTCGACTGCATTGAGGTTTTTGATGATGGTCATACTTCCCTTTTCTCACTTGAGGTGTCTAGTGAGAAATTATCATTTAGAGATTGAGTAGTCTCTATGACCATCTCACTTTTATATCACTTTTATATGAGCAATGAAAGATATAGGAAGGCAGTGGATCCATAGTTTACTGAGTCAGGACCATGTTAATTTCAATTGCATGAGGAATGATGATGAACATCGACTGTTGCTATCAGAAGTTTCAAGTTTTCAATTGCATGGAGGTTTTGGATGATGGTCATACTTCTGTCTTTTTACTTGATGTGTCTAATGTGAGATTATCATTCACTAAATACTCTTTAGAGATTGAGTTGGATACATTAGCATTTGTGCTGTGTAATCACCCTTGCTAGATCGGGGGGGATTTTTGACTTGCCTGGTGAAGTATTTTTGGTTTGGGACTTTCGTCAAACACTTGGCGACAACTTCTCTGAATCTGATTTGACTGGGTTTTGTCTGAGTTTGCTTGTGTTTTAAGTGAGTTATGTTCAGACTTATCTCACACATTTAACAGTAGCCTTTGTTTGCAATACAAAATGGAATTAATACTGTATTGGGCACACAAAACAACTTCGAATTTCATGAACACACAGATTACATTTGCTGCTAATAAAAGAGGATTTATAACAGCTGTAGCAGCAGTAAATACTCAGTGAATTAAATTGGACTTTATGCAATTTCTGACCTGTAGATGTAAAAAGAATGGTGTGCAGACCCTTCCAAACAGTGAAACTATTCTCTTCCACAAGTCTCAAACTGCTGTAGATGATCCACAGTCAACAGGCAGCTTCAGGAATGCGCCCAGCAGTGGTAATCAGCCCCTTTTTCTCATTGTTTCTGAGTGCATACAGTTCAAAGATGAGTGCACCTTTCAGCAGCAGTGCATAGAGTGTTTGTGCTCTATATTTCCTTTCCTTTCCAAAGTGAATGTCCCCTCCAACACACACGGAGCGACGTCATAAAACCCACAACACTCTCCTAGTGAGTGTGCCCTCCTTAACTTGGTGAAAATATGGCTGCCCCCACAAGAAGAATACTGTCCCCACAAAGATGAACTCTGCCTCTTCTCACTTCCACTGTTCATTGGTCTCTTCATCACAAATCACCCTCCAAGACACACACCTTAACTCAGATTTGCCCCACAGCTTCACTAGGGCCTGCGTTCTTCTTCTTACCAAATCTGGACTGTGATGGTAATGTGCCCTCTTGCAGCAGAGAGGAAAAGTAGAGGTGCGAATATGCCAAGTGCGCCTTCTTCATACAAACACTGGAAACACTGAAAATGCCCTAAAATCTGTGAAATAGCTGAGTATTCTTCGTCACAATGAAGTACCATGAAGAGATCTGATTGATCTCCTCTCTCATAACCAGCTAGGGTGGATGGTTTCACCACCGAAACCGATCTCTCTTATGGTTTTCGTCCCGAGAGCAAAAAGCCACAAGAGCTCTCCAAATCTTTTTGAAAGTGAAAATAACATGAATGAATGAGAGAGGGTTTGATTTGCCCTTTTAAGCTCTTTTTAACCTTTTTGGGCCACTCTTACATTTTTCCACTACTTTTAGCTTTTCTTGCTCAAATAATTAATTAAAGTGAAGTCATTGTCACTTTATGACTCTCCTTTTTATTTAATTATTCAGTGTCACTTTTTTAATGTTGCTTTTTCGCCCAGTTGACATTAAATAATTATCAATTCCCTTTCTTCGTCGACTATATCCTATGGGAATGAAAGGGACATCATTTGGACTTTACCTGCTGCATGCTATTTATCTCCTTCTTTGTATGTATATATACGAACATGTGTTCTAGGGCATTGGAGATTTGTTTGTAATGGTGGGATTAGAGTTGGGTTTATATTTTCTTCACTTCCTGTTAACACAATTGTAGAGTTACACCTTTGGTAGTAAAGGAGGTTAAATCCTTCAAATTATAAACGATTAACTGGCAAAGCTGCCAAAAGCCACACAAATCTAATCTTAAATTATGACTCTTGCATTCATAATAATAATCAGGGACTTGGTCTCTCTCTACTGCATGCAGAGGGGAGTTAATGGGGTTTTGCAGTATACTCTTTCTCTAAAGGAACTTTGATCAATTTTTAAAGAGTGATATGGAGCATACCATGCCTCGTTCATTGGGACTGTGTACAGATTCTCACAGAAACTGTTGTGGACTTCCATGTGAGCAAACCAGTTACCAAGTATTGAATTTAAAAACTAAAAAAAGAACATCTGTTAATTTTTTTTTGTTTCCTCTGGTAGCATCTGAATGTCACTTTTTGACGTCAGAACAACTTCAAAATATTTGAGAAAATACCTCCAAAATCCAGGCTTTTGGGGTCAAAGAGACCCAAATCAGTGCCCAATTTCTGTTGACTTTACTAAATTTGTCAAAATCTACAGCTCCAAGAGAGGCCCCAAAGGGAATACCCCCAGCAATTCCTGATTTCACCATCAAACATCACACCAGAGAAGTCCCACTCCTAAAGACAAAATCTTACTCAAAGACAATCTGCAAGTCACCCTATTGGAAGATTAGGACTAGGGAGTGAGACTCCTCAGCTCTGATGCCATGTAGAGGTTATGCTTAAAGTATCTCCAGAACCATATATTCACTCCACTAGCATAGACACCAATTTAGCAAAGCATAATCAACCTTAGCAAATAAGAACAAAACTTACATGGGATTTAATGGTGGAGCCTTCACTCCAAGATTTATCATAAAGCTCCAAAATAGCTCATGTACATCATAATATTCATGTGAGTATCTTATAATCTTCATCAATTCAATGGAAAGTCGAAAAGTTTGTAATGAAAAGATACTAAATACAATATCGTATGTACTGTTGCAGATGTTAAATTTATAAATTAGGTGACATGCATCTTTGTTTTAACTTTAGTGCTGTAGTAGGTTTCTATAGACAGCTGGACTAGCAGATATATTGGGAGTATATATATGTTTTTACTAAAATCTCTCTCTCTCTCTCTCTCTCTCTCTCTCTCTCTCTCTCTAGAGAGAGAGAGAGAGAGATTTTCTTAGGAAAAGTTTAGAAAATTCAGGATTCTTCCTAGATAAGATAAGATAGTTTTTAAATGTCCAACAAATGACCACAAAAGTATGTCAATGGGACTGTGTGGTACCAAGATGTCAATACAAAGTGAGAGCGCTAAGGCGGCTCTTATAAATAGCAAGAGGTGAGACTTTAACTTAAAAACCAAAAAGAGGTAACTCCAAAGTTGGAGAGTCAATCCAAAAAAGAAATGTAGAAAGAGAGCCGATACAGAAGAAAAATGTACAAGGGGAGTGTATTTGGACTCTGTGATACAAAGATGGTGAGTATGTAATGGTGCACTGGAAGCATCCTTCTAACATCTGAAGCTGAATGAAGGAATCTCATAATAGTACTTTGTTTGGAGGAATAATTGGAAGAGGAGCTATACTGGATAGTGTGTCGTTGCATGGTGTGGGGAGCCTACTACTATGATTTGGATGAAGTCATCCGGTTGTTTGGATGGTGCCGAGACTGTCCACGTTTCTGGTATCGGGTGGAAGTAGAGATGTTGCCCCATGTCCTAATTGAGTTGCGATCAGAAGCAATGCCGTCTTGTGTTGGTCTCTTGGTGCCCCTAGAGGAAGGGAGCACCAGAAAGAAGGAAGTGATCTATTAAGTGGAGGTTGGTCTTGATTGCAAATGTCCCTGGAGGATGAGGGAGCGAAGCCAGAGGGCCTCCTACAAGTATAGGACCAGACATCTCTGATCAGGATATTTGAAGAAACTAGTCAAAGTTTGAAGCTTCGTGAGAAGAAGGTCCCTAAAAAGATAACGGAACCACCCACAAATCTTATAGTAGATAGGACACCGAAAGATGAAGTACTCTTTGGTCTCAACCTTTCAAAGATGGCATACTTGGCAGATCTTGTTTGATTGGTTGATCTGGTGATTTGTCTCCACCTTGAGATGATGAAAATCAAGATCTAGTGCGGCCTAAAGAGCTACCTAAGGCAATAGATTGCGATGAGAGATATGCCAAATATGGTTATCGATCTCGCCCTATCGTCGTGTCAGCAAAGCTTCGAAGGTGGTGTAGGAGTGAGACAAGATTGAACAAAGTCTTAAGCTGAAAGGGTCGAACCCCAAACTTTGCAAGTATAATGGGTTGAGGTACTGCCTGTTTGCATCTGATGATGACAGAGGAGGAGGATTCACACTCTCTCTGCTAAGGCCCAATTAGAGTTTTGTAGGAAAGGCCCCTAAACCTCTGAGCTATAGAGGACTGTGGGTTGGATGAGTGTCCATGGACCATGAGAGACAACCCCCTAACCTCTGAGCCATAGAGGATTGTGGTTGGATGAGAGTGTCCATGAGAAACATCTTGGATAAGACATCCTAAAAGTCGTGTCTGAAGCACTATCTCTTGAGAAGGGCCAAGGATTTGTATCGTTTGTTGACTCAGGGCTAAAGGGCATGTCGTAGATTGAAACAGGGTTCTATGAACTGTACCCCCAAATAGGTATAGGCGCTAGTGATATGGATCTCCTTCCCTCTAGAAAAGAAATGAAGATCAGTGAGGAGCTTCTTTGACTCGTTAAAGATCATGACCTTGGTTTTACCCAAGTAGATCATCAATTGACAAAGATCACAAAAGAGGGCGAAGGCATCCAACTGTCTCTGCAACCCCTCCGGAGATGAGGCAAAGAGGACCACACTGTTAGCAAAGAGCAGGATAGAGATCCATACTTGGTGGAGGCACCCATCTCTGTCTTGAAAGAATATTCAAAAAGATAGGAATTAGGAAAATCAACTACAACACATTTTAACCACAACCTTGCAAGGCTTGCATATGATCTTGCTAATGAAATATCAACACCAGGATAGAACGCTGAAAGTGATGCTCATCATGGATCTATGGAAAAACATCTAGAACAAACATGTGATTGCAAGGAGAAAGAATAAGCATGTCTATCATGACCTAGTTCAAAACAACAATTCCCTTGAAAAGGTCCCTGTAGTGATTATTGTGACCTTACCACCATATGAGTCAATTCAGAATGTCTTGAGTCTGTCATGGAATTAGTAATAAAATGTTTATTTGCTGATGTACTTAGAATTTGGAAATTTTCAAGTGAATATTTTCTTGCTAAGAAAAGGCTTGTTATCACCCAAACTCACCCTTAGAGATAAAGTCCTGATGCTCAAGTTATGGTTTTGGTGAAACTAAGAGGAAGACCAATGTCACCACACCAAATCCTCTTCTACTTTTTAGGTTGGTTCTTCTCCAACTCAAGAGAGGTTTCCCTAGGTTAGGATTACTAGAGCTTACAATTAAGTACAAGGATAAATATCAACATGAGGAGATAACATTGAAAGTGATGCTCAATGGAATCATGGAAAAACATCTAGAACAAACTTGTGATTGCAAGGAGAAAGAAGAGGCTTGTCTATCTTGACCCAGTTCAAAGCAACAATTCCCTTGAAAAGGTCCTTGTAGTGATTGTTGCCAGCCTACCACCATTTCAGTCAATTCAGAATAGTCTTGAGTCTTCCTGAAATTAGTAATAAAATGTTTATTTGTTGATGTACTCAGAATTTGGAAATTTTCAAGTGAATATTTTCTTAATAAAAATTATCACCCCAAACTCCCACCCTAAAAGTTTTAGTCCTAAAGCTCAAGGTGTGGTTTTGATGAAACTAAGAGTGAGGCAAATGTCAACACACCACTCCGCTCTTTAGGTTGGTTCTCCAACTCAAGGGAGGCTTCCCTAGTTTAGGATTACTAGACCTTACAATTAAGTCCAAGGTTAAATATCAACACTAGGACAAAATGCTGAAAGTGTAACCCTCATACAATGTGGGGGTTGTTATCCTCCAGATACTCTGTAGTGTGCCATACTAGATTGCCATAGAGGAGGGGTCCTTTTTTCCATGTAAAGGCCAAGTTTGGGCTTGGTTTATGTAGAGTGTTGGTCTGGTGGTGCTTAAGACCTGTGGTCTGGTCATGGAAGATCCCCTTGGTTTTCATTCTAGGAAGTGTTAGCTTAGTGGCATTGTTGACTGCCCCTTGATGGGCATAATTCCCCTATCATGTTGGGGCATTTGTGCTCTAGGTTGGTGTTCGATGCTTCTTGGGATGACTCTGTTTGGACACATGGCTTAGGGGATCCTAGTCACACTCATGTTTATGCTTTGTAGAAGGTGAGTGTGCATGTAAGGGTTGTCATACCTGTTTTAATACGCCTCATTATGCCCACTTGGACCTATTTTTATTATGTATTGACCCTCCTCTTGGCTCAAGCAAGCCAAATTGATGATGAAGTCATCCTTTTGAAGAGGCCGTACCACCTAAAGGAGGAGGGTGTTGAGAAAAAGCACAATGTTGGGTTAGATGGGGCATGGCACACCCTCCTCCCATGCTTAACATTTCATCCAAATTGCAGCAATTCATCATATTTTATCACTATTTTATGTTGCATGAGGTTTAGTCCGTGGCTTGTGGGTGACAAACCCTAAAAAATTCATTGAAAAATCATTTTAAGTTATTTTAGACATTTTAGGATGGTCAGCTTGTAAAGGAGGTTAAGTTAGCCTAAGTCACATAAGCAACTCCTCATTTTAACTCAAGATCATGGGATCAATTAAAGTTCTTTTCTTACTTCTTCTTGTTTGCTTGGGATAGTGGTGCGTACTCTCTTCTTGGCACTCTTGAAGCTTCAATGTGACATTTTCTTGGTGTTTGCGGTTGATACTTAATCTTGCAAGGCTTGTTTAAGGAAAGGCTTAGGAGGTTACTCTTTTCTCCCTTTCTCTTCATTTGTGGTAAGATCTTTGGTTCTCTTTCTCTTGCACTGTGTAGGGATTTTTATGCATGAAAGCTCTATCTTGTAAGTAAGACATCCCTCCTTGAAGGGTCTCTCTTGTTAGGCCTTTGGCACCTCTTTTTCCCTAATTAGGTCAAGACCAACACAACCCAGGGTTTCTTGGTTTTACCCTAGTTCATCAAAATAGGATTGTCAATTCTTGAGAGGAACACTAACCACGATTCCTCAATGGCCTTGAAGGGAAGAGACTTAAAGTCTTTATTTCCCTCATCTTCACTTGGAATCTCTTTTAACAAATTTATGTACTATATTATGCAAAAAATACAAAAAACCATATATTGTGAAAAACCCTAAAAGTTTCATATTTTTGCAAAAAATCCAAAAATAATTATCTTTTTTGTGCTGTAGATTATCTTAATTGTTATTTTCTGAAGTTGTTAATTGTAGTAGTATATTTCAGATCTTGATAAGATATCATAACAATCCAAAAAAAAGGATGTTCGAGTCAAATCCAAGGTCACTCGGGAGGACCTTGGGGGGATTTGAGGCCAAGGAATTGTCTAATTCACCTTGACTGCAGTAAGTTGCAGACGCGAAGCTTAAATCAGTATCAAATCATATCTTTCATCCACCAAAACAAGTGCACCCTAGGGGGAGTAGGTGCACCCATCCTTGTTGGTGACCGAGAGGTAAAGTTTGCCTATTTTCAATGGTTGGTTTGAGAGATATCTCCATTTTTCTAGTGCTGGTTTTACTGTAGAAAATTGCAGTAGTGAGTTACATATTCATAATTGCTTCTTGCCTTCCAAAGTGAGTTTTATCGTAGACATATTTCGTTGACTCCACCAGGCACTAGTCTACTAACATAGCGAAGGTGTTGTAGGGATAGAAGTGGTTTCTATTGTCTATTACAGGTCTATCCTTGCCTCTCTTCGGCGAGCCTCTCGTGGTTCCAAGAGCAAGACCTAAAGAGGAAGGGGTATACATCAAGGTGATAGTTAGTGTACTTCCTTGAAAAGTTGCTGATCATAGCATTGAGTCCCATATTTCAATTGGGTCCACATACTTGAATTGGGTCCACTTATCTTTAATCGTGGATGAGTTCTAGTTTTGAGGTAATAGGGCTAATGGGGGGTAACATCTTGTGATTTTACTCACTAAGATTGAGCTTGCTAGTGGATTCTTTGTTCTGGATTGGGTTACATGTGAGCTTTGGTCTAGGATTGTTGATCTGCTTAGATGGATTGGATGTGATCTCTCCATGATGTTTATGATATTGATATACTCTTCTCTTGGTGGTATTGGCATACTTGGAGTATTTTTGCTTAGCATTCATGAAATTATCTAATACTTTGTGCATTCATGGAGTGGGGACCCATCAACTTAGGGTCTCCCTAAGTTTTAAAGTGTTAATAAGCGCTCCTTGATGAAATATTGCCTATGGGATGTTTGACAACAAGATTATTAATGTGATTATGTGGGTTTGAGGCCTCCTAGAATGTTGCCTCCTAGCTAAAACATTCTAGGGGTTAATGGTGTATTTCACTCATATACTACTTGCTCATGACACATTGATCACCATTGATGGAGCACCTTAGCATTGTTGGGCTAATTTGATGTAATATCCCAAACTGATATTTTTTTCTTTTTATGAAGTTCTGTTGTTTGCTAGTAGTCTTTATGGTTCGGTATATGAAGGAAGTATGAATGCATGTACTGATCTAAGCATGCATGCGCTTGCGTGCAGATGCATTAACCCAATAATCAGAAATGCTATAAAATAGGGGTAGAAGTTATGCATGTACTTACCATCAGATAAAGGAGTCGATGTACGTCAGTATAAGACCAACATGCAAGAATTGTGCCGGTGGATGAATGAGATAATGAATGCTTCTCCTCCAATAATGCGTCCTCTTCAATGATAATAATGAAGGATAGATAGTATGCTGACAAAATATGAATCCAGAAGGGGTGTACTAGGGTTATAATCCCCCTCTGAACAAGATAGATGCTACATGCAGATCATGCAATGGCTCAGAAGCATAAAACGTGAACCTCGCCTCTGAGAAAGTCCCCTATGCAAGGGAGGACGTCCTATAGAAGATGAAGATGCTGATAACTAGCTGAAGAGGCCAAAGAAGGAGCCCTTCTTCCAGGTATAGGGTAATAGTGCTGCTCTTGGAAGAATAGAGCCAGCATGCAGAAGATCTGGACCTTGTAGCCTGAGATGCGAATGAATCTTTCCTTGAGCAATTCGCTCATGCAAGAAGGGAAAACTCCTTCAATCCAACCTGTAACTTGATCCTTGCAAGATGCTAAAGATCGATACTTGATGATGATAACAATGCCGAATTTGGATGATCCAACCTGATAGTGACTAGGGAAGATAGATTTCGTTGTCGAAATACACTGAATAGTTGAGTGTGTGCACTCAACCCCAAAATAGCTCACTAAGCTCTCCAATTCGACTTCTCAAATCAATAATCATATAAGCAGGCTTTGCTCACTTGCTTTACCTTTCTTTTATAACATTCACTTGCCTGACCTAACTTTTGCATGACTAGGTCGCTTTATCTTCTAATTTCCAGTTGACTTGCATGCAGTGCTTCCGGAGTGCATGGAGACTCAATGAAGGAGTATCGGTGCATGCAACATGAAATATAGCTTGTATGTCATGCATGCAAGTGGCCCCTAGTTCCTTTGGCCCCTATTTATCTATTGATGATATAATAACCATGCTAAAGATCTTCTTAGGGTGTAAATGGCATCAATCCTCAGTAAATTGTTTGAATGTCAGTGCCCGTTCAAACCTATGGGAATCATATCGGTTAGCGGGATGGTCCTTTGTGGTTAAGCAGAAGAGGACAATACATTTGACATCTTGATCACATAGACTATCCCTTTTGATGGAGCTCTTGGCTTGTATGCATGATTTGGTGATATTTGGAGGCTTTCTATTGGAGCACTCTAGCTCATTTGATGTGATTCACACTTGGGGATGGTTTATTGTTGGTTTTCCTTGGAGCGCCCTCCCTTTTAGTACATACTTTGAGGCTTTAACTCATCTTTTGCTAGGGCCCCCTTGCTTCTTGGCATTTGGATGGCATCTTGACATGGTTGGTTATCATTGCTAGTGGAATGCTCCCCTTGATCCTCTCTCTTGCCACTCATTTTGATGCAAGTTTTTTTGTTGCTTGAAGAAGGGGCCGCCTCCTTCCTATATGTGATTGGTTGAGTATTGTGGGGACTTTGTTCTTGGATTTATGTTTCAATCTTGATTAGTGGGCTCCTTATTCCATAGATCTAGCTTTTGCACATGTATTGATGAGTTGTCACTTGGATATTGAGCCTTTGGAGGTGACTTCCTAGCTTGAAGGACTATTGTTGGCATGTGGACACCATCTTGAGGCTTTTGAGGGTTGTCTTAGCTTTGGGAGTAGTTGTCTTTGACATAATGCCTAGAATTGTGCTCGCTCAAAGTCGTTAGATGCAAAATAACTGCAGGATTTCCGAATGTGTTTATAATAGAAAATTTGATAAATATTGAGGAAGTTGGCAATTTCAAAATTATCATTTAAAGACATGGATGGTGCGCATTTCACTTGGAAATCCGCACGTGCCCTTGAGGAGCATATTTCTTGGAGACGTTCACCTTGGAGAAGGATTCTTTGCATAACCACCTCATATTTTATTCATTGTTGACTTCCTAACATGAATTGGTTATGATTTAACATTATTTTATTGGTTTGCTTGGAGAGAAAAGTGGATCTTAACCACCTCATTCTATTATTGGAGAGTTTGTTCAGTAAATTGTGGATCTAGGGAAGAGAATTATTATTTTATTGTAAAGGAAGTTGAGCTAACTCTCTATATAATGAGTATCCCTTCCTTGTTCTTTTTCATGTTTGGATTGTGGGAGAAATCCCCTAGAGCGTAGTTGAATATCTTTTGGTTTCTCATGGGTGGTTAATCAAAGTGCTTCTCTTGGATGGTTTTGTTATTGCTCATGTTTCATTGATGGATGGAATCTTCAAATGCTATTGGTCTTGAGAATTAATGGAGTAAGCCTCTTCTTTTCCATGTGGTGATTGTCAATTGGAAGTGACGAAGAATGGTATGTGTCTCCTTTTCTTGGTTATATGCTGTCTTATCCCTTGCATGACAAGTATCCCTTCAAGACTATGTGAAAATGTCCTCAAGGGTTTTCCTTTTGCCAGATTTCTGAATTTGGTGATGCAATTAGAGAGTTGCCACGGTTTGTAATCTTGTTGCCATAACCCTTTCTAATCATTCCTTTAAGCCTTCATATGAGCGTAGGTTGACCCCATATTGCCCAATGGATAAGACAGTAGTCCCTTGTCCTTCTTTCTACTTATTTTCTTATTACTAAAACAAATCGTTTTGCTAGAGTCATCTCTTTATTTCACCTTGGACCGTATTGTGGACTCTAGTAGTCCTAATCGAGGGAAGCCCGCTTGAATTGGAGAAGAGCCAACCTAAAGTGCAGAAGAGGGTTGGTGTGGTGACATTGGCTTCCCTCTTAGTTTCACCAAGACCATACCTAGAGCTTTAGGACTTTATCTTGAAGGGTGTGAGTTTGGGTGATAATAACTTAATAAGGCCAAAAGGCAATACTTAAGTGTTTCTGCAGATAAACACAATAGTGGAAGTTTACGAGCTATTCTTGAATCTGCAGTTTTTTGTTTTGTTTCTGCTTAATTTTCAGATTGTAATTTGTGGGAGAAATGGTGCGGTTTCCTGAGGTTTGTGATGAGGATTTGTGATTCCAAGTTTTTGGTGTGGATTGGAAATAGGTTCATCACCTTAGGGTGGTGAATCTAACTAGGGTTTCAATAGTTTGTGTCTTTATGAAAACATGGCCTGTATGCCTCACTTATGGAAAGCCCTGCTTCTATTTGGTATTGTCTTTTACATTTTGGCATATGCTTGTGTACCTCCTTAAGGGCATCTGTGCAAAATTTGGATAGCCTTCCAGAAGTATGTTTGGGAACATCATTTTAATGCTACAGTATCAGAAATCTTCAGATTGCGTCTTTGTTGGATAAGTGCAAATGGTTGAATAGATATTTCTGTTTTCAAATATTGAAATAATGACGTGTTTCTATTTGGATGTTACCTGAAGTTGAGGCTTGTCTACAGGTTGAAGCTCACAGGCTGTTAGAAATCTGAATTGGATATGTTTCTGTCATGTGGTCCATGTCTTTTTTAACTATATATATATATATATATATTCCATTTCCCCATTTCTGGATCCTAAGTTTTAAAAAATCTGGTGAATCTTCTGTGCTCTTTTAAGCAGGTAAAATTTACAGGCTTGGAATCTGGGTGTAATGGTGTTATATTTATACGAATGCGTAAAGAGTCTGGATGCCCAAGTCCTTCTGAGCTTGTAGAATATATAATGGACAAAGCTGCTTCTACAGGGAAGCACATGTCAAGGTTTCTGTTCTTGCTGTCATCCTTGAGAATTTTTGATCTATTTTGCTTAGGAAACAAACTGAACATTTTTAATTTCTTTTATGCTTTAGTAGTTCTTACGTGCTGTTATTTGTGGTGTATAAAAGGTGTCATTGTTTTTTGTGGTTTCAGATTCATTTTGAGGGTGTTACCAGTGGAGTTGACATGTTATGCTTCTGTGGAGGAGATTACAAGGGCAGCTAAAGCTTTGATTGAACAGCACTTTCCAAGTGGAGAAGAACATCCACCTTTTAAGGTATTTCCAGAAGTGACATGAGATTGTGATGGTTACCATTTTACACTTCATAGCTGTTCAAATATCAGAGATTTAAAATTTAAAATGGATCAGAAGTCTGTTAGTGTAATTTTATGTATTTTTGTTCAATACCATTTGGTGGAAGAAGGAATGATTAGCTTTTGCTTTGTATTTATGGTCCTCTTGTTTTGTCATTAATGTTCACTGCATAAGTTTGATCTTTCAACGTTTGTGAGATCTGTGTGTGGAAAAAAATGCTGAGTCTAGTCTGAATGTTTTACAGTTTGCTGTTTTGTACGAGGCCCGTGCAAACAGTGGCATAGATCGGATAAAGATTATTGATACAGTTGCAAAATTGGTACCTCAATGCCATAAAGTGGACCTCAGCAATCCGGATAAGACTATTGTAGTCCAAATTGTTAAGGTTGTTCCGTGCTCTTGTATTTCAATCTTATGCTATTTCTAAAATGATGTGATTTAGTCTTGTTTTATATGAAGATGCATAGTCACTCCTCTTTTCTAATGCACATTCCCTTCGATAATGTTGGGTACTATATAGATTTGGCTCTTTCTTTTAAGACAAGAAATCTTACACATAACCTAAGACAGATCAATGCAAGTGCCCTAGCAACATTTGTAAACTTCTGACATTGTTAAAGATTGCATTTGCTTGTATAAGCTATATAGCTCAGTCACTAATCATTGTATAGTTTAGTGATTTTATATCTTAGATAAATAATAAATGATGTTCACATTAATATGTATGAATGCTGTTGCATCTTCCATCTAGTACTGTTAGGATGGGATATCTCATTGTGTTCAAAACAGACATCCACATTTAATCCCATGAATTCCTCTCAGGTAAACATCAGAGTGGATTATGGGCAATCTTCAATATAGAATCCGTGCATCGATTTTATGATAGGAACCTTTTAGCTTTAATTATGCAGCGAATTCATTAAGAAGATGCTTTCTAAATGCTGATATAGAGAACAAAGAACCACTGAAAACAGCCTCACATCTAAATTTTGCAAATAAGATACAAGGAAACAGCTCTAATACAATCGCATGCACCCCTGAACCATAAAGTGCCAATGGAGTCCACATCAGCTAGTAAAACAGATTTCCAGAAGATCTTTCTGTACATGATATATTCAAAGTGTACCATACAAGGTCCCAACATTTCCCATTGTTAAATTCTGAATCCAGATCTGATCTTCGATTCCAATAATTATGAAATTATGAATGGAAATACATTGATTAATTACGCAGCGGAAAATAAACAGGAAATTACACACATTTGACGAACTTGTTTACCCTGGAAAACTCCAAAAGGAAAAAACCAGCAAACTGATGATTTTATTAAGATAAAATCCTGGGCTCCTGTCATGGGAAAATGGCCCACTGAGGAAAATACAAATCAGTAAATAGTCAAGCCTTTCAAACCTCAAGATAAGTCCTTCGATCTTGCTGTTTGGTTGCTATCTCCCATACTGCCCCTTTGCTCCTTTCCTCTAACCCTGTCCTACACCTGCACACTTGGCTGAAAATCCTCCAACCAATCAATGAGATCTCGCTCACTCTGTGTGACTGTTGTGTCTCCTCCTGTCCTTGGGCTTCATTTTATAACTCTCAATGACCAAAACCCTAACCCTAGATCTCCAAAGTGATCGATGGCTGAGATTACATCTCAAGCCTCACTTAAGATCAACAGCTGTGACTTAATATTAAGTTCACTTTTAGTCATTAGCCAACATTAAGTTAATTAATGTAGTTTTCCTAGGTTAGACTTAGGAGAGAGATACAAAAGTCGCTTGCTCTCTCAAGCAAGTACCTAGAGAGGTAATACAGACGACTCCTGCATGCCTGACACCTGGCCTATGTAGAAGTACCTATCCGAGCTACAATCATTAATACTCCCTCTTAGCAATGAAGGTACTTCTCAAAGAGCCACCTGGAACTGGTTCTCCCTCTGACCCTAGCACATGTCGCACACATCATCTTGCACACTGCCATCCCTCCAACCTTGTTGGTTAGCTACTCCCTGATCACTACAAGTCACATAATTAATGACGCTACACATCAGTTGCATGAAGTTTTGAAACTATGTTAAAGGCTTGCTCTCACTCATTGTACTCTTAGGAGCTTGTTCCTGCTCCTGAGCATCCATTAATGTCATCTCGTATCAAGTAAGTCTCTTGGAAAAACTGGAAGGGGCTAACTCTTCCCCTTTGAAGGTTTACTCCCCACATTGGAAGTCTGTGCACAATGCTCACCCTTCGAAGCCTTCTGCTCCTCGAGCTCTGCCACTAACATCGATCCATGATCCAAGATCCCCTTGGATCCAAATACAGTTTTTCCCTGTAACCTATATACTTTGTCCTCTCTAGCACCAAGAACTCGTTCTGTCTATGCCATATCCCTTGGGCCAAATGAGAATTGGATCACTCTCGAAAGAGATGATGTATCCACTATCCTCCAATGCCGATACTGACACCAATTTCATCTTTAGCTCTGGTACATACAACACATCTGTCACCTCCAGAGATCTTCTTGACTCTAGTTGAAACCTAACTGTCCCAACTCGCTTCATAACACACTTGGCATGGGTGCCAAGCTCCAGATTCAAATATGAGTTTGTCCCTGACAAACTTGTGAACAATTCATGTGTCCTCGTCATGTGATGAGAAGCTCCATTATCCACAAACCAGGCACTATCGAAAACTGTTGTGAATATTTAATTAATATTATTAATAGATTATTAGGTTATTAGTGAAAGGTCGTAACCCTTCGTTATGATTGCTCAAGCCTTATAAAAGGCCATCTTATTGTAATTTTTCAACATCTATCAATATATTATTATCTTTTATCTCAAATATGGAAGGCGGATTCGCTTCTTAACCTAGTGAACGGATACGTTCACTGCATTTGGTATCAGAGCTCGGTTTCGGCTCCTTCAACCTGAGCTCGGATTCGGCTCCTCCTACCATTGAGCTCGGTTTCGGCTCACCTATCCTCACGGATCGGCTCCTAGGCTCCTGCACACTCACTATCAGCCCGACTTCACCATTCTGCACTATCGGCTCGGCTTCACCATTCTGCAGACTCTCCTTCACCTTCTCTTCCCGCGCTCCCCCCCACACACTGCACTCTTTCCACCCAACCAATCAACACTCCACGCCCATCCACTTCCGCCTGCATCCTTCCACGACAGCCTGCGTCCTCCTGTATCCTGCGCCCACCCTGCCTCCACACCAACTGACTGCACCCACACCTCCTTCCACGCAGCTTCCCGACTTCCATCTCCACCACGCCTGCTAACCCTCTCCTCCTCACGCAACCACCTGCGCCCGCTACCCTCTGTCGTCCCCGCCAATCCCTGCTCCAGCCATCTCCCTGCTCGCTCGCGCCCCTCCCAACCCTTCGTTCCCTCTTCCTCCCACGCTCACGCCTCCCTCCGCATATCTCCAGTGCCTCCACTGCGTCCACCCCTCTGCTCCTTCCGCCCCTCGTCCCTCGTCCACGACAACCCCCACCCAGCTCCATCACCTCCCAGCAACGGTTCCATCTCCCTCCAACTACGCCCTGCTCGCTTCCCCATTGAGCCACCTGCGCACGGCTCGACTGCGTGCTCCTCACCACCATTTCGCACCTGCTCCTCCTCCTTGCATCCTCTCTCGATCCTCCACTACTGCAACTACACCCTCGTTGCAGCTCCCTCACCACCATTCCGACTCCTCTCACGCTTCCTCCACATTCGCTCCCTCCACGTCAAACCCTGGCACACTCCCGTCAGGCCACACATCCATCCTCATAAACCTAATTTTTAATAAAAATTAAATATTATATTAATATTGTTATATTAATATTTAATTTTATTAAAAGTCACAATCATAAAGAAAATAAAAATAAAAATATTTAAATATAATAATAATTATATTTATTTATTTTACCGATTAATTATAATAATTATTTTCCTTACAATAGTTATTATTAATTAAATTCTACCAAAAGTGGGCCCAAATATTCACCTCCCCACACCAGATCCAAGACCATGGCGGAATTAAAAGACAAACTTGAGAAATTGGAAAATAACATCAAGGCCCTCGTTGCCAACCAAAAAAAATTCAGAGAAGAAACAAAAAATAACAAGGCACTTAAGAAAGGAATTAAAGAAGATGTTGTTCTAGTACTAGGAAGAAAACTTGATGACAAAGTAGACATCATGCACGAGAAACAAAAAGAGTTGGATAACAAGATGTGTGCGATGACACAGAACATAAGCACCATGGCACAGAACTTGAGCATGATGACACAAACCCAGAATACCATAATGGAAATTTTACAAAAACTAAGGTCTAATACAAACCATATCAGTAACTCAGATGTGTTGGACCACTATGTCAACAAAAATGAGAGTAGCAAAATTGATTGAGACAATAAACAAGACAAGGAAACTAAATATTGTAGGGATGACCAAAATACCAATAATATTTTTGATAAAGATGAGCTCGACCAAGATCATAATGAGAGTCAAGCCAGTATCATTGACAATAAGGACGATCCATACAATGACAAAAGATGGATCCTACAATATGCAAAGGAATCCAATTCAAAGGAATCAGATAACATAGATTCATCTTCTACCACCCTGGAGAAACCTAAATGTAAAACTATCAGGTGACTTTGAGTATGAGAAGCCTCACGAAACGCCACTTCTCGAGATAACTCATAAGGATAATAAAATGAAAACATTACGTGATGACATCGCAAATATTGTAGGACAAGCGACTTCTAAAACAAGGCTTGATATGGTCAGTCACAAAAATACTCCTCGTATTCATGCACAAGGAAAATGGGATAACAATAATAAACGTAATGGAGTACAAATTCAAGTTACAAATGAAAGGAAGATGGCAAACTATTGCGTAAATACCAAGCATATACCTAATACCAGTTCTAAAAAAGACATAAAGGAAGTAATGACATTGTTTCAACACAAAATGAGAATGAAAAGACGACAACAATAATCTAAGCTTTGAGGACAAAGCTTTCCTAAGGGGAAGGCAATGCTGTGAATATTTAATTAATATTATTAATAGATTATTAGGTTATTAGTGAAAGGTCGTAACCCTTCGTTATGATTGCTCAAGCCTTGTAAAAGGCCATCTTATTGTAATTTTTCAACATCTATCAATATATTATTATCTTTTATCTCAAATATGGAAGGCGGATTTGCTTCTTAACCTAGTGAACGGATACGTTCACTGCAAAAACTGTTCCAGAAATACTAGAGACTAACGATAAATCCTTCTTGAACTTTTCAGCAAATTCCTTAACTTGAGCTTCTGTAGATGCTGCTACCTATTGAGACTTACTCTTCCCTTTTTTTTTGTTTTGGACATTGTGAAGCATAGTGGCCACACTTGTGGCATGCAAAGCATTTGAATTTGCTCATGTCCTTCTTCTTCTTCATCGCCCGTGAAGTCGACTCTCCAGCTGTACTGTCCTTGCTCCTCGTTACTTGACTGGCAAGAGCAACATTCTCTTCATCATCACCCTTCTGTTGGATTCATATAGAGATTCCTCTTGAATCTCCTCTTGGATGAAGTCATCCCACAACCTCTCCCAGTTAAGAAGATCCCCCCTATGCAATAATCTCTTTGACGAAGGGTGCCCATGGCTTGGTGAAGCCATTCAGGGCAATCCTCACCATCTCTGGATATGCAATTGTTTTCCCAACTGCTGTCAACTTATCTTGAACTTGTGTGATCTTGGTGAGATAAGAAGTTACAATATCTGTCTTGGACATCTTGGTGCTCATAAGCTCCTCCTTCAACACCATCTTCTTGTTGTGCTTATTACTTTGATATAAACCCGTTAGACCCTCCCACATCTCCATGGTTAACTTCTTCTCAGATATGTGAGGGATCAAATGATCCTTCATCTTATCTAAGATAATCCCCCTGGCCTTCACATCCTTCAAGTTATGAGCTGCCAGGTCCCTAGGATTTGTTGGTGGGGTCATTGGGGTCATCGTGGAGTTAGCAAACTCCCACAACCCATTCTCCATGAGAACTAGAGAGACCCTCGCCTTCCAAGGGATGTAATTGGATGCACCCTCCAACCTGTCTTCATACCTTATATCTGTTGCAACCATTTTTTTTTTACATTGAATTGCTGACCATATTTCTGTTGCTTGGATTTCGGCCTGTTGCCTCTATTCTTGCATGTTGCCCATATTTGCAGCCTTTTGCTGCTTGGGGGGTTTTTCTGAGCTACCCGAGTTTTTTGGGCGTTGCTCAGACTCTTTTCTGGGCTGCCTGAGCTTCTTGCTCGCTGCCCGGTCACTTACTGGGCTGCTCGACTCCTTTTCGGGGCTACCCAAAGTCTTCTGGGCTCTACCCAAGGTTGTTTTGGGCACCCCGAATTTTCTTGGGCCTTCTCGAACTTCCTGGGTCTACCCACAAATTACTCGTGGCTTCTTTCTACTGGTAGGCGACTGCTTGCTACAGCTTGCCTCACCTTGCTTCAGCTCCTGTCGATTGCTCCACGTGGGCCTGCCTTTTCTTCTTCGCCTAGCCGTGACTTCTGTAGTTGTTTTTCCTGCCCATTGCATCCACCAGCTCTCGACTTGTCGGTGGCTACCTCTTTGTCATTACTCCTAGCCCTTGACCGCTAGACCTTCTGCAACTTGCAACTGCTCTCCGTGGCTCACGACCCATGAGTCTGTTGGTTGTGGATTCGCCCGTCCTAACCAACTCTCTTGTTGTTGCCTGGCCTAACATTGCCTGCAGCTATGCTCATGTGAGCTGCCTCCGCTTGGCTGCGGCTTGTTTTCCTTTGCAGCCGTCATCCATTCGCCCATCATCCCGCTCCTTGCTGTCGCCTGCACCCAGCTCTTTGTCGGCTCACATGAGCTCCTCGTCGACCGATCTTTTTCTGCGAGCCACCACTTGTTGGGTCTCTTGTGGCAGCCCAGTTCCCATGTCCACTGCTTGAGCCCATTCCGTGGCCTGTCTCCATGACCTCCGTCTGCCACTCGCGTCCACCAACTTCACGTGCGATTAGCCTGCAGACCGTACAACGATTGTCGTACGATTCTTTTTTTTAAAATTTTATTTTTGGAAACACTCATCAAATGTAATTTCTCTTTCAAAGCTAATCCCGCTCTGATACCGTGTTAAATTCTGAACCCAGATTTGATCTTTGATTCCAATAATTATGAAATTATGAACAAAAATAAATTGATGTTCTTAACTAATTACACAGTGGAAAATAAACAAGAAATCACACACTTTTGACACACTTGTATACCCTAGTAACCCCAAAGGGGAAAAACCAACAAACTGATGATTTTATTAAGATAGAATCCTGGGCTCCCGTTCTGGGAAAATGACCCACTGTGGAAAATACAAATCAACAAATAGCCAAGCCTTTCAAACCTCAAGATCAGTCCTTCGATTTTGTTGGTTGGCTGTGATCTCCCTTATTGCCCCTTTGCTCCTTTCCTCTTACCCTGCACCTACACACTTGGATGAAAGTCCTTCTCCAACCAATCAATTAGATCTCACTCATTCTTTGTGATTGTTGTGTTTCCTTCTCTCTTTGGGATTCCTTTTATAACATCTTAATGGCCAAAACCCTAACCCTAGATTGCCAAAATGATCGATGGTTGAGATTAGATCTCAAGCCTTACTTAAGATCAACGACTGTGACTTAATCTTAAGTTCACTTTTAGTCATTAGCCAACATTAAGTTAATTAATGTGCTTTTCCTAAGTTAGAATTAGGAAAGAGATACAAAATTCGCTTGCTCTCTCAAGCAAGTACCTAGAGAGTCGATCTGGAATCTAGATGACTCCTGCATGCGTGACACCTGGCCTATGCAGAAGTACCTGTTAGATCTCAAGTCTCACTTAAGATCAATGGATATGACTTAATCTTAAGTTCACTTTTAGTCATTAGCCAACATTAAGTTAATTAATGTGTTTTTCCTAAGTTAGACTTAGGAAAGAGATACAAAAATTGCTTGCTTGAGACTTAGGAAAGAGATACAAAAATCGCTTGCTCTCTCAAGCAAGTACCTAGAGAGGTAATCTGGACGACTCCTGCATGTCTGACACCTGGCCTATCCAGAAGTACTTGTCCGAGCTACAATCATCAACACCCGTGCACATTTGCAGTTCCATAAATTGTGGTGAATGGTTTCTACCCCTCAGCAATGAGGGCATGAAGCATTTGGAACCTCGTACAAGACAATTGCTCCTTGGAAAGAAGTCCTTGATAGATAAGCACCGATGCAAAGACTCTCAATTTGTAGGATAGTCTAAAGGACGATACTATATGTAGGTTATTCACCTACTTCACTTACTTGTTTGAGAGTCCCTGTCTTTTGTTCAATATTTCATGAAAATGATATGATGGAGTATGCAGGATATTATATAGTCTGCGAGGCTTATATATCCGTCTGGGTTTATCATACCTCTACATCTAGACCCATCGTATGAGTCCTGGGGTGTGGATATTCAGTGTACATAGCTCATCAAGTGGAATCAAATGTTGTTTTCCTGAATAGCTAATCAATCAAAATGCAAGAGCCAATACACATGCAAGAGGTGGGATCAACTCTTCCACTCTTGTTCTTACATCCCTCATGTCCCTGCAACAAAATACCCCTTTTATGGCAAGCCTCTTGGGAAGAAACCTGTCAAGACATGAAATAGCAGAATTCTAAATTGTCGAAGACCAAAATGACCGACTCACAATATCCAAGCCCCTTTTGTAGCTATCCCATAGCCTTTGCAGCAAAGGTGAGCCTCCAATTTCAAAATAATCGTGTGTGTTAATCATGTCACAAATCAAGAATGGTCCTTTGATCATTTGAGTATGTTTACCATGGAGAATTTTGTATATAAATAAGATTTTATATGGGTGATATGAAACAGGACATGTCCAAAATTTAAATGGGCTCTTATCTCTGTATCTTGCATGTCGGACAAGGACACGTGTTTTGGACATGTCTTAAAAAAGGACATGCTCAAAACACGTGTCGGACATGTGCCCTAGACATGTCCCGATTCTACGACACATGTCCTGCGTAAAAGCAGTCCATAGACCACTTAAAACCAAATTTCTCACTCTCTTTTGTCACTTTTCCACCCAATGTTAAGCTCTCAAACATTTATTTTTCGCAGGTGAAGGGTAATAGCAGGATGGAAGGGTTTCTAAGGTGTTTGTAGGCAGATTTAGCTACCAGACTTGAGAAATTTTTAACAGCAGCAGTGTTATTCACTCATTCCCAAGAAATCATGGCTCAATCAGCAAGGGCAGTTGGTAGAGGGTAAAGGAATGGGAAGAATGTCCCTGCTGGTGTTTCCTCTTACTCTTCCAAGTCCAAGTCTATTTATCTCTCATTCAGCTAGTGCTCCATCTGCTGCTAGTGGAGCTGTTAATGCTGCAAATGACCCTGATTTTTCAAGACAGCAGGCCCAAAAGAAGAAATCCACATTGTGGAAGTATGCAACAAGGAAACAAGGGCCTGGGGCAAAGCTGGTTGGGGGAGGGAATGTGCTTTGGACTTGTAATTTTTGCAAGATTGAGTTCAAGATTACCTATTACTGGGTTAAGGGCCATTTGTTGGGCCTTCCTTGTGGGCTTGGAGCATGTAAAGTAGTAACTCTTACCCAACGAAGGGAGATGGAAAAAGAGGATGCAGTTGGCTTGAGGACGGTGGCAGCAGCAAGTGGGAAACACAAAAATGAAGTTCCTCTTCCATACTTGAACAAACCATCTAGCACTAGCAGATATGGGAGTGGGGTTGAAGTTCAACCAACATGAAAGAGGCCAACTCCAAGTGGTCTAGTGGACAAGATTTTCCAACAAGAGAAGCGAGAGGAGATAGATCTTACCATTGAGTTCTTTTTCTATCTCAACTTCATTTCATTTAATGTTACACAATTACCATTGTGTCTTGAGATTTGTCGAAGTCTAATTGAACGAGATCCAACTGGTTATGTGCCTCCTAGTTCAAAAAATCTTAGAACCACATTATTGGTTAAGGTAAAGAAGGAGGTGGATAAAATCTTAGAGCCCATTAAATCATCATGGTCCTCATTTGGTGTCAGTGTTGTTTCTGATGGATGGACGGATGCAGTACACCATCCATTAACCAATTTCATGGTGTCTTCCCAAAATGGAACGGTGTTCTTGAAAGTGGTGGATGCTGTTGGGAAATAAAAGGATCCACAATATATGGGTGAGTTGTTCATTAGAGTCATTGAAAATGTAGGTGTTGATTCTTGTGTACAAATCATCAATGATAATGCACCTGTTTGCAAGGTTGCTAGCATGATTGTGGTGTTAAGATTCAATATGCTAAGATAGATAACATCAGTATTCAATTCAATTTCACAACAATAGCATATACAGGGTCACTGAAAGAAACACAATCACAAGATAGACAAAGATTTATCCTGGGAAACCCTCTAGGGGAAGAAAACCCAACAAAACTTCCTCACTACAGATGATCAAAAGTACAAAGACAAAACCCCAAACAAGTGCTCCTTCTCCTTGCAGATATATCTCTCTCTCTCCTATGCGAATTACACAAGTGAGTGTGTGTCCAAATGAGGAGCGCAACACTCCTATGTATACTTTAACTTTCACTTGACCTTTTCACTCAACAAGTTGGCCCCAACTAAACTTGACTGGGCCGACTTCTCTAGGAAGACTCAATACAATATAAGAATACATTCTAGAGGGTTCTATTGACTCGACTTACAAGAGAGGTTTTACCTCATGACTCTATGATGACCAAATACAATAATAACATCCCGACGGAGGAATAAAACATCTCCGAATAAATTACAATAATAAAATACAATAGAATATTCTTCGAAGTTACAATATTTCAACACTCCCCCTTAACGACAAGGGTATTCTACTGACAACAACAACATCAACTGAAGGAGCAAGGAGAGAGAACATCATCAAGGTGATACATCTATAAATCAGTGGAAGTTTTCTTCAACAACATCAACAACTGGAACATCTTTGATATCTTCAACATCTTCAGTACTGGAATATCATCTTCTACAACACTGAGTCTTCATCTTTGATCTTCATCTTCTGCAGCACTCGATCGCTCGATCATCTACAACAACACTTGATCTTTCGATCAACAACAACATCATCCTGATCTTTCGATCAACAACAACATCATCTGCAACAATATAACCTGCAACACACATGATCCAATTACAGGATGATCAATCCCTCTCACTTTAGGACATAAGTCCAAGGATGATGCAATCCTATCCACATTCTCGAAGACAAAAATCTCCGGATCAGTTTAGGACTAAAGTCTAGGGATTATACAATCCCAACCACACTCTTGAGGACAAAAGTCTCCGGATCAGTTCTGGACTGAAGTCCAGGGATGATACAATCCCAACCACATTCTCGAGGACAGAATTCTTCGGATCAGTTTTGGACTGAAGTCCAAGGATGATATAATCCCAACCACATTCTCGAGGACAGAAGTCTCCGGATCGGTTCTGGATTGAAGTCCAGGGATGTTACAATCCAAACCCCATTCTTAAGGACAAAAGTCTTTGGATCAGTTTTGGATTGAAGTCCAGGGATGATACAATCCCAACCACATTCTCCAGGACAAAAGTCTCCGGATCAGTTCTAGACTGAAGTCCAAGGATGATACAATCCCACTGCAACATCATCATTACCGCATTCTCGGAGACAAAAGTCTACGGATCACTTTTAGGACTAATGTCCTGGGATGATACAATCCCACTGCAACATCATCATCACCACATTCTTGGAGACAAAAGTCTACGGATCACTTTTAGGACTAATGTCCTGGGATGATACAATCCCACTGCAACATCATCATCACTGCTCCCCCTTTCGAGGAAGGTCCTTTCGAACCACACCAAGCTTGTCATGGAAGTTGTCAAACTTCACTCGAGATAGAGGCTTAGTCAACACATCAACAACTTGCTCATCAGTGCTCACATACTGGAGCTTTATAGCTCTCTTTTGTACCATATCTCGTATATAAAACTATCGGATTTCTATGTGCTTTGACTAGTCATGGAACACTGGGTTCTCCGTCATCTTTATACAACTCTGGTTGTCACATAGAATCACTGTGGTATCCAACTCCAGGACAAATAGTCCTGACATCAACTTTCGAAGCCATATGGATTCACAACTAGCAGAACAAGCTGCTATATACTCTGCTTCAACTGTGCTGAGAGCAACACTGGACTGCTTCTTGCTAAACCATGAGATCATGGCGGATCCCAGACAATAACATCCACCTGAGGTGCTCTTCCTGTCTGAGACACTTCCAGCCCAATTTGCATCTGTATAACCATACAATCTATAGTCATGATCTCCAACATAGTATAGACCAAAGTCTATCATACCTTTCAGGTACCTCATCACGTGCTTTGCAGCTATCAGGTCAACACGTCTAGGCTCAACTAGATACTGACTCACAGCAAAGCATATATCTGGCCGGGTATTCGTCAGATACATCAACGACCCAATAATCTGTCTGTACTGAGTCATCCATTAACTCTGACGATTCATTAGCTAACAACTTCAGGTTGGTATCCATGGGTGTGGCCATGGCTTTACATTCCAACATATCAAATCTTTTTAGGATTTCCACAACATACTTTCCCTGGTTGAGAAAGATTCCTTCTGGGCTCTACCACACTTCCAGACCTAGATAATAATGCATCAATCCAAGGTCTTTCATCTCAAATTCTTCAGCGAGCTTCTTCTTGCACTCTACAATCTGTTTCTCATTTATTGTCAGAAATAAATCATCCACATACAACAATAATATGACAGGTTCATCATCCATAACCTTAAAGTAAAGGTTAGGGTCAGCTTTACTTTTGGTAAAGCCCAAGCTCATTAAGAATCTATCTATCCTTCCGTACCATGCTCTAGGAGCTTGCTTCAATCCATACAAATCCTTTTTCAACTTGCATACGTGAGTCCTTCTGTCTTCAACTTCAAATCCTTGTGGTTGTTCTATGTACACTTCTTCCTCAATCACACCATTCAGGAATGCTGTCTTTACATCCATCTGGTGTAAACTCCACTTCATCATAGATGCAAGTGCCATGATGGTTCTAATGGAAGTGTACCTTGCTACTGGTGCAAATGTTTCTTCATAATCAATTCCCTCTTTCTGAGAGAATCCTCTAGCCACAAACCTTGCCTTGTATTTCTCAATACTTCCATCAGTTGCATGCTTTATCTTGTAGATCCATTTGGAAGATACCACACTTTTGCCTTCGGGTTTGGGAACTATGTCCCAAACATCATTCTTCATTATTGATTGGTATTCTTCCGTCATTGCTTCTACCCATTCTTTCTTCTGTATAGCTTCTTCATAACTGGTAGGTTCTTGATCTACAAGATCACACATCAAAGCCACATAACTGGAAAATGGCTTTGGCTTCTTGCTTGCTCTTGTGGAGCCTTCTAGAGCTCCATACTTCTCTGCTTCTTGTATAATTTCTCTTGCCCAAGCAGGCTTTCTCTTTCGTGATATATTCATGGTGGGAGGTTCTTGAGGTTCTAGCATATCATGGTCTTCTGGTGTTTCATCTTCGGGTGAGGGTGTAGCTTTTACATTCCTGGGAGGTACATTTTCTTCACACAATGAGTCTGGATATCTCGTCATAGTTGACTTCCTCTACTTGATTTCATAAGTCTTTTATAGTTGAACCATTGTCACTTGTTCTACGGAACAAGTCTCATTATTCTTCATCTGTAGGTTATCGTTGTACGATACTTCCTACAAGTCAAATTCAATAGCATGGTTAGAAACATCTCATAGTTTCCAAATATATGCATAAAAACATAAGTCACACTATCTTAGCCCATGCTACAACATTCATCCCTATCCCATATTCATATGGTAACTTTCTAGATGCCTTCCATCTCTACCAGGACATTATTAAGAGTGTGCACTACTCCCTATATGTCAACAAAGAGGTTTCACTCTAGATAAGTAGCAATGGAATGTTGTATAGCACCATAGGCTACTTACCCATCACATGCATGACATTGCAAACATCCTAACACACATCCTAAATAAATGTGTATACAACTAGATACTATCACTTAAACAATGTGATAGAAATGACAATTCAAATACTTATCTTTGTTTGTTTGGTAGGATCTCTTTTGATCTTAGTCTCCTTGCAGGTATTACTGGAATGTTTGATGGTGAACTCTACTCTATCATCAAGCTTGTATTTTGCTTCTCCTATGATCTTTTCTGAGGGAAGTCGTTTTCTTCTAAACTAGAGAGTATTGTTCTGACCTATCATGTGCTTTGAAGCACCACTATCACAAGACATATTCTTTGACTTCTTGCTTTGCTTGCTTCCTGGGAGGTTCTTCATCTTCTGATTCTTCTTCATTGTCTTCGGCTAGGTGTGCATGATGTCTTTTGTTGTTGTTCCTCTTCTTGTATTCTTTTTTCTTCAATGGACAATCTCTGGCAATATGTCCCATCTTATCAAAATAGTAACATTGAAAGTTGGCGTAGTTTCTTCTTGGATTGTTTCCTCTTGTCCTTTGGAACTTCTTGGGAGGTTGAGACTCCTTGTGGCTTTCCTTCTTGAAGTTAGATTGACTTCTTCCTCTCTTGGTATGTGTGGCTAGGGCTTGATCATCTTCTTTAAGTAGAGCTTCTCTATTGCCTACCCTAGCCTCCTCTTGGATGCATTCTTCCCATACAATATCAAATTTCATGCTTTCCTTTCTAGTACACTAGTCTGGATGAATGAATCCCAAGGTCTAGATAGATCATTGAGAGTAGTCATTACTAGCTCATCTTCATCAAGGGAGTCTCCAATGGCTTCTAGTTGCTCCTTGAATTGGGAGACCCTTGTGAAGTAGTCTTGGATGGATTCTCCTTGGCTCATCTTGTTTCTCTTTAATTGAGCTCTCAAATTCATCTTCCTGTTGATGTTCCTTCCTTCATACATTGTGGCTAGGGCATCATACATCTCCTTCGGGGTCTTCTTGGATGACACTTGAGGAGTCAAGTGGTCTTTGATAGAATCAACAATGATTATCTTTGCCCTAATTAGGTCCCTCTTGTGCTTCTTCTTAGCTTTCTCCTCTTCAGGTTCTGCAACTTCATCCTTGATGTATTTGGCAAGATCATTCTCTTCAAGAATGAGGCCAATCCTATATTTCCATGCTCTGAAGTTCTCTATGCCTTCTAGTTTATCCTCAAGCTTAGTGCTTGGGGCCATCTTATCCAGGAGGTCACCAAAAAATGAAAATTCTCAAAATGCAAAATTGACCTTACCAGGAGATGTGCTTGACTGAGGCGAGTTGACTAGTACACTTGGTTTCTGGAGATTCCAAATTTTTACCCCTCAAAATTGACTTGCGAATTTCAGATTTGCAGTAGTTTTCTGGTTCACTGGTTTTCTGGTTTTTCTTGTCCAGAGTCAAACTAGGGTTTGACTTTTCCATAGATCTACCCACTCAAAAACTTCGATCTAGGGCTCTAAATTTCGCTTTTGGAGAGGTGCATCTTTCTATGCAATCATATTTCAAAAATTCCAATTTTGACAGAAACCCTAATTTCTTGCCGGAGGAAGAAGAGAGAGAGTTTCACCTTGTGAAAGCTGTCCTATTCAGGCTAGCTCTGAAACTATGTTAAGATGCAATATGCTAAGATATATAACATCAATATTCAATTCAATTTCACAACAATAGCATATACAAGATCATTGAAAGAAACACAGTCACAAGATAGACAAAGATTTAACCTGGGAAACCCTCTAGGTGAAGAAAACCCAACAAAACTTCCTCAATATAGATGATCAAAAGTACAAAGACAAAACCCCAAACAAGTGCTCCTTCTCCTTGCAGATATCTCTCTCTCTCTCTCTCCTATGCGAATTACACAAGTGAGTGTGTGTGTCCAAATGAGGAGCACAACACTCCTATTTATACTTTAACTTTCACTTGACCTTTTCACTCAACAAGTCGGCCCCAACTAAACTTGACTGGGCCGACTTCTCTAGGAAGACTCAATACAATACAATAATACATTTTGGAGGGTTCTATCGACCCGACTTACAAGGGAAGTTTTACCTCATGACTCTATGATGACCAAATACAATAATAACATCCTGACAGAGGAATAAAACATCTCCGAATAAATTACAATAGAATATTCTTTGAAGTTACAATATTTCAACATGTGGAAGCTAAATCTCCACAGGTATTTTGGACTCCTTAATTGTTCATTCTTTGAAATTAGCACTAAAATCCATTGCTTTAGATGTGACATGGATTGGAAATATTATTGATGATGCATGCCATATTCGCAATTTTATACCAAACCACACCAATGCCCTCACAAATTGCTTCAGATGTGACATGGATTGGCAATCTTATTGATGATGCACGCATATCTAGAATTTTTAACCAAACCACACCAATTCCCTCACAATCTACAGAGTATACAAATCTTTCATTGTTGAAGATTGTAGATACTTGGTTTGCTTCCTCATTTATCATGCTTAAGAGCTGAGTGAAGTCAAAACCGCTCTTGGCTTCATGGTTATTTTAGAGTTTTGGTCTTTTTGGAGAAAGATAGATCAAATTGCTTCAAAAAATCTCAAGGACAGTGTTAGATGATGGTTGGTGGGAGAGGGTAGATCTTACCATTAAGATCATGAACACATTCATTTCTTTGTTGCGGTTTGTAGACACGGACCAATCCATCTTAGGAGATGTTTACGAGGGCTGTGATTCCATGAAGACCATTATTTTACAAAATGAGTGCTTTGAGTATGGGACATCAATGAACAACTTATTCACCACCATACACGATATTCTTATCACCAGATGGGATAAGAATTGTACGCCTTTGCATTGCTTGGCCCACTCATTGAACCCAGGTTCTGTAGTCATGAGTGGCTCAGTGGTGGCCCCCCACGTAGATTCCCTCCTCGCATGGATGGATAGATTTTACAGGGGGACGAAGGAAACATTTAGATGGATTTATCATGATAGAGCATCACTTGATGAGGTGGAGGAGGGCTTCGTAGAGCATTGGCAGTGGGAGATTTGGAGGCTATGATGTGCTTAGAGACAGGGGGTTAAGAAGCCCTATTCTTAGTGGGAAGCTCATGGGGCAGCATGTCCTATTCTACAACAGTTAGCCTTGAGGGTCCTCTCTCAGGTTACTTCATCCTCTTGTTGTGAGAGAAAGTGGAACACATATGGGAACTTGTATAGTTTGAAGTAGAGCAGGCTTGAGCAGTCTAGGGTAGAGACAATAGTGTATGTGCACACCAACCTTCGTCTTATTTATGTATAGAGGGAGGAGTAACCGAAGGGAAAGACAAAGATGCGGGATGTGTTTCTTGATGATATGGGTTTGGACAACACTGTTGAGTTGGCATCAGCCAAAATGGATCTTAATGATCCAATGCTAGAGTCAGTCACTTTTGATGATGGTGATCCTCTTCAGGGGTCATCCTCCACACCAGTAGATGCAGATCTTGAATTGGGCATAAAGGAGGAGGAGGAGGACAACGACGACGATGGAGGAGAGAGCAGTGATAGTGGTGCTAATTTTGTTGATTCCAACATGGAGGAGGACTATTGATATATGATATTCTTCCATCTCGATCTACCCTATTTTGTATTTGCCAATGGCATTCCCACATCTATGTAATCAATAGTACATTTTGATTTTGATGACTTAATGAGAAATCTCCAATTGGAAATTTATGGTCCTAACTTCTAATTTTATGAGCCTATGAATTTGTAATGTGTGTTGAGTATTTGTAAATGTTCTAGCTTCTAAAAAATTTAACTATATGTCTATATTTTCATTTTTGTAATTTTTTAAATACACATACATATTGTCCTCCATGTCCTATGTTCAAGGTCGCTCTGTCTTGTGTCCGACACTTGTATCCATGTGTCCTCGCTGTCCTGTGTCATTGTGTCATGTGACTTGGCTTCTCACCAAGTAAGCTTCTCACAATCCATTTACATGACAAAATGGCACTTTGCCAAGCACGCACCCTCTACATACTCCCTGTTGCTCAATGTTGAACTCTAGAAGACCTGTGACTATCTCCCCTAGAATAGGCAACATGTTAGTTTTTCATCATTTAATTCAATAGATCTAGGATCTTAACTGAAAGAACAACATGTACAGCATATCAAGCATAAGAAACAAGAGACAAGAGACACAAAACATTTCACCGGGGAAAACCAAGAA
The DNA here is from genome assembly GCA_027924585.1 of Larix kaempferi. Lineage (NCBI taxonomy): Eukaryota > Viridiplantae > Streptophyta > Pinopsida > Pinales > Pinaceae > Larix > Larix kaempferi. Next base: position 33,644,122 of record BSBM01000001.1, on the reverse strand, counting down.
GGTGAAAAACTCCACAACTTCCTCAGAGATAGAATAAGCACCAATACAAGGATCACAATGATCAAACCCAAGAGATAGATATCTTCAGCAGCATGCTCCTCCTCCACTTGTGCACACCCTCCTCTTCTCTCACTAATGCGAAGTGAGTGAATAATAGAATGTGTAAGATGAGAGAGACACACTCTCTATTTATACACTACTTCACTTGTCTTTTAACTTTAACTAGGTTGGCCCCAACTTAACCACTTAACATAATGTTGATTGGGCCGACCCCCACCAGGGTGGTCTAATAACCCTTTAACCCACATGACTCATACAGGGCCGACCCCATCAAGGTGGTCTAATAACCCATCAAGTATAAGTTACGACACTTACAATATAACTTGCGACACATGCAAGTACAACTGACGACACTTCCAATCGGAGGAATAATACATCTCCGTTGGGGATACAATAAAGTACAAATACAATATACAAGTGAATATCTTCCGAATTACAAATACATCAATACTCTCTCTTAACTAGGAAGGTATTCTCTTGACACAAGTCATCAATACATATAGGCACAAGTCTTCAATTCTAGAGCTGGATCGTCATCACTAGATCACGGAGCGTCATCATCATCATTGCTGCTGTACTCGACACCTCGATCACCAGTGCTATCTCTCAATTCTTCTCGTCATAGGAAGTTCTATAGAGCCAACTCTTTTTCATGCTGGATGTAGGCCTAGCCTCCTGTAGGTCTTTATCATCTGTACGAACGGTCTGATAGAGGTGGAATCTTAGGACTAATTATGTGCGGATGCAATATCTGACCAAAGTATCCCAGGAACATTTATGTGCCTAAGCACGACCGGCAAGATCTCTCTCAGGACTGATTACATACATCTCTTCACAATACCTTTAAAGAGCATCCCAAGAACATTTATGTGCCGCAGCACGATTGACAAGATCTCTAAAGAGCATCCCAGGACTTATTACGAGCACACAGCTCAACCTTTCGGATCTCCAGGACTGATTACATGTGAATAGGCATTACCTTTAAAGAGCATCCCATGAACATTTATGTGCCGCAGCACGACCAGCAAGATCTCTAAAGAGCATCCCAGGACTTATTATGAGAACACAGCTCAACCTATCGGATCTCCAGGACTGATTACATGCCTCCCTAGCAAAATCTCGAAAGAGCATCCCAGGACTGATTACGAGCACACAGCTCAACCTATCGGATCTCCCATGATCTTTTACATGCTACTGCACAACCTGCCACATATCATCTCTGACCTCCAAGTATCATCCTGATACTCACGATCCAATTAATCATCATCGCACGGTGCATCAACTTGATGCACACCAACATCACATGATCATCCTGATCATTGTGATAGCATCGTCTTGATGCATATCATCCAGAGTATCATCTTGATACTCATCGCACATGATCATCTTGATCATCGTCATAGCATCGTCCTGATGCACATCATCCAAAGTATCATCCTGATACTCATCACACATGATCATCCTGATCATCGTCATAGCATCATACTGATGTATGTCATTTGAAGCATCGTCCTGATGCTCATCACACAACGCTTACATCCACAGCCATGGGAGGATCCTCCTACCACCATGCTTGGAATGGCTCCTGCAAATGTGTCCCATCACTTCTTTCTCGAAGTATCTTCTATCTGAAGAACACCAAGCCTCTCTCTGAAGTACTCGAAATTCACTCTGGCTAGTGGTTTGGTCAACACATCTGCAACCTGCTCATCTGTCGCAACATACAGGAGCTTCACTGCTCCTCTCTGCACCATATCCTTGATATAGTGATATTTGATCTTGATGTGCTTCGACCTGTCATGGAACACCGAGTTCTCTGACAACTTCACGCAACTATGGTTGTCACAATAGATACAGGTAGCATCCAACGGGAGATCAAATAACTCAGACAGTAGCTTCCTAATCCATACTGCCTCACAACTGGCCGAACAAGCTGTGACATACTCTGCTTTGGCTGTACTCAGTGATACACAAGATTGCTTCCTCCTAAACCAAGAGATCACACCTGATCCCATACTGAAGCAGCACCCTGAAGTGTTCTTCCTATCTGCAGCACTGCCTGCCCAATCTGAATCAACATAACCCTCTAGGTTAAACTTTTGATTCGCATCATACTTGAGCCCATAATCAACCGTACCCTTCAGGTACCTCAGAATATGCTTTACAGCAACCAGGTGAACACCTCTGGGATCCGTCAGGAACTGGCTCAATGTGTTCACTGCAAAGCAAATATCTGGTCTCGTGTTCGTCAGGTACATCAAGGACCTAATCATTTGACGATACACCGTGACATCAACCGGCTCAGATGAAGCATCACACAATAGCTTTAGGTTCGATGCCATATGTGTGGCCATGGCCTTGCAGTCCATCATCCCGAATCGCTTCAGGATCTCTATTGCATATTTCCCTTGTCCAAGGAAGGTTCCATCTGTACTTTGCCACACCTCCATATCTAGAAAGTAATGTATCATACCCAAGTCCTTCAACTCGAACTCGGCAGCATGCTTACTCTTCATGTCGGCAACAGGTCATCGACATACAATAGAAGTATCACTGGATTGCCTTCCTCAACCTTGTAGTAAAGGTTGGAATCCGCTTTACTCTTGGTAAAGCCCAAGCTGGACAGGAAGCTGTCTATCCTGCCGTACCATGTCCTAGGAGCTTGCTTCAAGCCATACAAGGCTTTCTTCAATCTGCACACATATGAATCCCTATCATGTGTCTCAAAACCGAGTGGCTACTACACATACACTTCCTCGTCGACTACACCATATCCATATGGTGTATCTTCCACTTCATCACTGCAGCTAGAGCAAGTATTGTTCTGATGGAAGTGTATCTGGCTACAGGAGCAAGAGTCTCTTCATAATCTATCCCTTCTTTCTAGGAGAAGCCACAAGCCACAAACCTTGCCTTGTATTTCTCTATGCTACCATCTGCAACATGCTTGATCTTATAGATCCACTTGGAAGTCACAATAGACTTCCCTTCTGTTCTTGGGACCACATCCCAAACATCATTCTTTATGATTGACTGGTATTCCTCGATCATGGCATTCTTCCATTACTGCATCTCGGATCTTGGGTACTTCAGATTCTTCAATATCTTCAATAGATAATTTTCTTGAACTTCGTTGCTGAAACAAATGTTGTAGTCCTTCTTTTGTAGGTGATTGTACACGATCTTTCCTACAAGTCAAATTCAATTGCATGATTAGAAACTTCTCATAGATTTCAGAACAAATTCTTACACATAGAGACATATGTCATACAGTCATGCAATTATCTTAGCCAATGCTTCAATACAACATTTATCCATATCCCGTAACTTTCTAGATGCCTTCCATCTCTACCAGAACATTGTTAAGAGTGTGCACAACTCCCAACATGTCAGCAAAGAGGTTTCATTCTAGATAAGTAGCAATGGAATGTTGTACAATACCATAGGCCACTTACCCATTACTTGAATATTAGTAGTATCTTGTTCATTAATGCAACTTTTCTAATATGCATAATATACAGCATAATGTACATGACTGGACAACATCATTTAAGTAATCATATATATAATAAATGACAATTCAAATACTTATCTTTGTTTAGTTGTAGGGTGGACTCCCTCTCAATCTTTGCTTCCTTGCAGGGACTACTGGAGTGTGCTCCCTCTTGATCTTTGCTTCCTTGCAGGGACTACTGGAGTGTGCTCCCCCTTGATCTTTGCTTCCTGGATTATCTGTCTTTGAACTTATATCGATCCTGGACCACTATGCATGCTTAAGTGTGCACTAGTGTCATCATTGTGTCATCCTCAAGATCTCATACATGATCATACATTCATTAATATAATCTCAATACTATCAAAACATTATGATTCTAGATAATCTTAAATATGTATTGTCATGATCATTTCATACATAGGTAATAAGCGTTAGTATTCAAGGTTTCAGGGAAGACTTCTTTTACTCATGCATATTCTTATTTGACCACAGGACTCTTCTGGTTAGTCATATCATCAATCAAAGTAAGAAACATAATATGCATAAACCCTTGATTACTTAAACTTCTAACTTCAAGAATAATCATCCAAAAGTATAAGATCCTAACACAAGGTAGGATTCTAACTTGATATAGGAAAAACATACCTGGTTATCATGTTTGCTAGTTATATCTAACATACCAAACAATGTCTTCTTGTTCTCTTCAATGACCTATGCTAGTAACCTGTATCTCCTCAAGTCATACCTGTCGAGATTGCTTGTAGCATTCTTATGTAAGGCCTTAGCCTCATCTCCCTCTAGAATTGGAACTTCTTCACTTATGCAGGTGTCCAATTCATTTTCTTCTAGGATTAATTCAATCCACTTTGATTTGCTGAGACTCGATCTCGAGCTGGATTAGGGTTTGTCAGAGAAACCATAAAAATTCAAACATTTAATTTCAAACTTCTGATTGGATGAAAAGATGTGCCTTGTTGAGCTGATCAAGCTGGTATACTTCAATTTTGAAATCTCCAAAATTTGACCCCTCAAAATTGTCTTTGCAACTTTCGGATCTTCTAGACAGGATCCCGAACTAGGGTTTGATAAAACCCGGTCTTCTGCCCATCCAAAAGGTTCGATCTTGTGTTCTAAACTTCGATTTTTCTGATGAGTTTCTAGCCGTGGTCACAAATTTCAAAAATTCCAACTTTTGTAGAAGCCCTAATTTTCCACCTTTCCGATCAAAATCCCGAACTAGGGTTTGATCAAGCTCGGTCTTCTGCCCAACCAAAAAATTCGATCTTGGTCTTTAAATTTCGATTTTGATGAGGAGCATTCAGCCGTGGGCTCCGATTCCAAAAATTCCAACTTTCTCCGAAGCCCTAAATTCTCGAAGCAGTGACAAGCCAAGAATGAAGGTGCTAGAATCCAATTATGTTTTGACAGAAATATGCACCTGATTGTTTCTGGTGCATCTCTGAAATTATGAATCCATAGGGTCTAAAAATTCGGCCTGTTGTAGCCTGACCTGTCATCTTTCCAACCCCACAGGTCTGACCTCAATCGGATTCTCTGAGAGAGAGTTATGCCAAGTGTCGCAACATGACCTGTTTATGGGATAAAACACTAGAGAAAACTTGTACGGTGTGCCACGTGTCACTGGTTCAACTTCGGCCTTTGAAAAACTTACTTGAGAAACTACAGTCCGTGCTCTTACTGTCACTTTTTACAGAATTTCATTTGGAGCTTTCTGGCCGAAGTTGTGACCTTTCTGCCTAGGTCACTTGTTTATGACTGAGATCTGGAAGAGGCAGAAACCCTAGGTTGTATAGATCATATCTCACAAAGTACAACGAATTAGATGCTGTGCTTCTGACACAAGGTACATGGGGATGTTACCTTCGACCTGTAAAAGTTTCAGATCCTAAACCTTCGCCAAAATGGATTTATAGCGAAAGTGCCACAATGACTAGTTTTTGCTATATCAAGCCCTAGCTTTCAATTTGTCGCAAGTGCAACAAGTCTCATAAATGCCATACCATGCCGTCCTTCAGGCTAGCTCTGATACCATGTTAGTTTTTCATCATTTAATTCAATAGATCTAGGATCTTAACTGAAAGAACAACATGTACAACATATCAAGCATAAGAGACAAGAGACACAAAACATTTCACTGGGGAAAACCAAGAAGGTGAAAAACCCCGCAACTTCCTCAGAGATAGAATAAGCACCAATACAAGGATCACAATGATCAAACCCAAGAGATAGATATCTTCAACAGCATGCTCCTCCTCCACTTGTGCACACCCTCCTCTTCTCTCACTAATGCGAAGTGAGTGAATAATAGAATGTGTAAAACGAGAGAGACACACTCTCTATTTATACACTACTTCACTTGTCTTTTAACTTTAACTAGGTCGGCCCCAACTTAACCACTTAACATAATGTTGACTGGGACGACCCCCACTAGGGTGGTCTAATAACCCTTTAACCTACATGACTCATACAGGGCCGACCCCATCAAGGTGGTCTAATAACCCATCAAGTATAAGTTACGACACTTACAATATAACTTGCGACACATGCAAGTACAACTGATGACACTTCCAATTGGAGGAATAATGCATCTCCGTTGGGGATACAATAAAGTACAAATACAATATACAAGTGAATATCTTCCGAAGTTACAAATACATCAATACAACACACTATGCTACAGGTGCCCCATCCTCTTGTGCCACAACTTGCACAAGTTGTTCGTGTTATGAACTAGGGATCAAACATGTTCACCTTGTATCCTGTATATGTTGTCTTTCGTAACCCCGATCACTTGTGCTAATTCTGTGCTAGACTCTTTCAGTCTTATAAGTACTTGTTGGTTCTTGAACTCTACTGTAAAGTTCTTATCTTCCATAACTAAAACGGAAAGCAATTTTTTCCTAAGATCTGGAACAAACACATTGTCAAAGTCTAAAAAGTTATCTAACTAGAGCTGGAAGGGAATGACATCGATTTTTGAAACTAGATACTTGGCATCATCACCAAGCTTGACTTGAACTCTCGACACATGCTCTTTGAAACTTGAAAACAATTGTCAAGCTGATGTCATTTGCCTAGATGCCCCAATGTCCACATACCAAGTGTTCCTCGTAACTATGCTGGTAGAAAGGCAAGATACCATTGATAAATCATTCTCGAATTTGGAGTCAAACTCGTTCATCCGAGTTTTAGTAGAAGATGTTAGCTCATTTTGTTGTTGTTTCCCTTTACCCTTTTTCTTGTCTAGGCACTGTGATGCCTAATGTCCGTGCTTATGACATATGAAGCACTTGATTTTACTCAAGTCTTTTCCTGGCTATGAGTTTGACTCCTCACTCTTTCCCATACCCTTGTTGGGTCCTATACCTTTTCCCTTCTTCGTTTGACCAAATAGGGTATGATCATCGTCACTTCTTGCTTCCTAGCCTTTGAATCTATTCATCTCCTCTTGGATATAGTCATCCCATAGTCTTTCAAAGGAGGGAAGATTCTATCAAGCACACACACCTTGGACAAATGTTTCATTGAGAAGAGAACCCAATCATTGCTCCATTCTTCATCTCTTTGTCTTCAATTTTCTCCATAGTTGCTGCAAGTTGATCACAAATCTCCGTGACCTTCATGAGGTAATTGTTAACTTTGTTTGATTTGGTCATCTCTATGGATTTGAGTTTGTTATGTAATATCATCTCCTTGTTTATGTTCTCTCTGGTAATCAGAGCATCGAACATCTACTTTGTCGTCTTCTTCCTAGATATACGAGGGATCAAATGATCCTTTATAGTATCCATGATCTTATGCTTGGCTTTCACTTTTTTTTTTTGTGAATTGCCAAATCACGTGGATTTGTTGACAGAGTAACTACAGTCTGGACAATATTCCAAAGATCATTCTCTTTCAATAGAAGAGTTAGCCTGACTTTCCATGATAGGAAATTCAAGGCACCTACCAATCTATCCTCAAACCTGTGGCTAGTTGATGCTATCTCTAAGCTCTAACACACAAACTTCCAAACTTGATAAGCACTACCTTTGAAACCCTCTAATTGCTCGTTCTAGTTCTTGACAGTTGGTTTCGGTAGACGATCTATTGCCATAAACTCCTTAGATCCTCTCAGTCAGAGAAGCTCTAATACAATGTAAAATTCCAAACCCTAGGTGACTACTATCCTTATGTTCTTAATCAAACAAGTCTGTTATTTAATTGTAGAAATATAATTTCTTCACATAGCATAAATCACACAATAAGTAGAATGTAAATAGTGGAGGCATAAAATAATTACACAGACAAGGAATTTCTCCTTCAAATCAACTAATCATTAACTTAATAAAATCCTACAAGGAAACCTCCAATAGTTGCATGATAAACAAATGCACCTCAACCTTGAGGTGTATGACCTCTAGAAGAATTTTTGCTTGCACAAAAATCAAGAAACAATGTTGTTGTATTGATCCATACGATTGTACAAATCTGTTGTATGACTTGTTGTATAGATCCATGCTACTATATGGCTTGGTAGTATGAACTGATTCTGTTGCTATTTGCCTCTAGACTGATGCACTACGCTTTCTCTTTTGTCATTGTCTCGATTTGACAAAACTTATTCTAGACACTCTATCTTGACCTACCTTTATACTTGAGATGAATCCCTAATCTCTCTATAAGATATATGATTGAGATTAATCTAAATCACAAATGTATAAATATACTATATTAGACTCGATCAACTAAATATAAAACTTTCACTTTATTCCTACAGTGAATTACGAAATAAAATTAACTCAAATTACTTCCGGCATGCATGGTCACACTGAACCTGTGCGAAAGTTCCTATTCGAGCTACATTCTTCAACATTTAAAGAATCCCAAATGGCCCAATAATTGGAGGTGACAACTTAGTTCCTTTTCCAAACCTAAAGGTACTCTTGGATGGTCTAACCCTGGCGAGCACTTGATCATCCACTTCATAATATCCATTTGTTCGCTTGGCATTGACATAACTCTTATGATGATCTTTGACTTCTTTAAGCCTTTGTTTGACTTGAATCATGTACCCGTCCATCTCCTAAAGCGTCATGGGTCCCAACCAGGTTCGATTCTCCTACCTATCCCAACTCAACAGAGTCCCGCAAGGATTTCTATAAATGAAATCATAAGGAGACATGTATTTTTAGATTTTTTGGTTACTTTGAAAGTGTTTATACCATGTTTGGGGGTACTTCATGAGATTTGGGGTACGTGGTGTATGTTCATCCCCTGGATGGTCTGAGATAGATTGTAGCATGTGAGATGGTCCATGATGGATATGTGCAGTTGAGATAGCTTGCTAAGTGGATGCTTGGCCTTAGGATGGTGTTGGTTTGGCTTTCTTCCCTTGGGCGTTGGAGATCCCTTCACTGGATGGTGGATGCCCTTCATTGTGGCCACATGGAGAATAACCTGGTTGGAGAACGCCCTACATGGGATTTGGACCATTGTGCATCATGTAGGAGGGTTTCAAGCCCTAGTTGGCTTGTGGTAGCTTGGATTCCTTTTCAAAGGATTGGAGATGGCTTAGGGATGCTTGGGGCTTTGACAATGTTCTTGTTGGGGGTAGCTAACACAGTGGAGTACAATGCCTTGGGGACTTGATGGAGTCTGTGAAGTGTCGTGATGGAGTGGTGTGGCTATACCTTGTGTAGCTACATCACCTTGGAGTCATTATTGTGCATGACATCACCTTGAGGTACGACACATGTATTTTAGAGTGGACATCTCACTTGTGCTATCCTACAAGGGCTCATTGTAGGTTGCTCTTAAGGGCTAAGGCCCACATTGTATTGTTGGCCTCCCTTACCTCTCATATATGTAGAGGAAGGACTCTCTTTTCATTATTATCATCACTATATCTTTCTCTCTGTACTTGTCTTCTTGGAGAGATTTGCTAGGGTTCAGGAGCTCATGAGGAAACCCTAGGAGAAGCTATGAAAGGGAAATAGGATGTCTTGATTTGGAGTTTTTTCCGATGGCTAGGGTTTGTTCTTGTGGAGGAGACATTGGCGATGATTATCACACGCCATATTCATTCGCTCACTTGATTTCACTCGTGTAGAGATGTGACCTAAAGAAGAGTGTGCACTTTCTCTCTCTCTCTCTCTCTCTCTCTCTCTCTCTCTCTCTTTCCCTTTTAGGTCTTCTCTTGTATTTGTATTCTCTCTCTTTGTCAAGGTGCTAGGGTTTCTTGGTTTTCTTGGAGTTTCTTTGAGCATCTTGGAGGTCTATCCCTTGGAGATTGGAGATTAGGGCTTTGAGAGAATACCCTAGGGTGGATTGGTGAAGAGAAGAGGACATCTTGCCTTGGAGGTTGTGTTGGAGAGATTCTTGCACTTGGATATTGTTGGTTGACCTAGGGTTTGATGATTTACCCTAGCTAGGGATTTTCGGATAGTTTGAAGTTTTGTACTAGCCTTGAGAGAAGGCTACGGTATGTACTTGTACTTTTTCTTGAGCAAATAAAGGAATTTGTCTATATATAGTGCAATTTCATATTTGACTTTCTACCATATATGTTCTTTATGCATTGCTATTTACAATGATTTATGTCTTGCTTATTTAACATAAGTAAAGGGGCAAATTGTTTAATGTTTTGTCATCTATAATTACTACATTGTTGTTATACTGCTATAATTACTACTGTAAAAGTGTATTTTCAGATATGTTCATTGATTGATAAGTTGCCCTAAAAGGGATTAAAACTTATCTCTTTGCTATCTTTTCTACTGGAATTGTTGGGACGTTTGGGGCCGTTTGAAGTGAATTATTGTGATCTTTTTGCTGCTGTTTATACTCTAATTTATAGCAAGCAACTCTATTATGTATAAAAAAAGTTATGAAGTTTTAGAACCTAATCCAAGCCAAATAAAATGGCAGATATGTTGATTAATGGAAATGACTTGCATGTAAACCGATGTTTAAAACCTTATGTTGCACAAGTTTTTGGAATGTAGGTACGTTGGGTACATGGGTACGAGTATCTGGTACGGCTAGAAGCTTTGCCCAAATTTGCAGAAAACGTAGGGTTGGGAGCGACAATAATATATATTAATATTTTAAAATATATTTAAAAAATTAAAGAATTAAAAAAACATAATTGATTAATTTCATAGCTTGAACTATTTTAGCCTCTTAAGCCTCTAGTAGTGTCATGAAATTCAATCGTTTCAAATTTGCTCACTCCTTTAGGTCCACATTATACAAAAATTGGGTTTGTGTGACCTGAAGTAAACCCTAACTATGCATGACTCTAGTGCCATGGTATGTTTTGGAAATTTGACTTGCAACTTTATCCCATTGTATAAGTTTGTAAAGGCAAATTGCATATATGTGTGTGTGTGCGTGCTTGTGTGTGTGTACAAAGCACCAATAGCTTCATAAATCATAAGATTCAATCTTTTTCAAATTCCTTGTTCTATCTCCATATCTATTATTGCTCCTAAGAGTGCTTAGTATTTGAGTGCCTCTGCATTTTTTTTTATTGTAACTACTACTTCTCATGTAAATGAACTTGATTGTTTCAAGCTCAACTAACATCGAACTTTCAAAGTCTTCGGTATTTTGAGTTTGATGTGGTTTATGATACCAAATTGCTATATCAATCAATATGAATAACGTAAGCTAGCTATAAACATTTGAGACATGAATTAAAGTTGTTCAATATCTTAGTATTGTAGAAAGATCCATGTTTATTCACTGGTACGCTAGTAGCTTATATTTTGAGTGTGAATGGATCTAAACATTTAAGAGGTGTGAGTCCTCTTAATTTATGTAATCTTGAAATTTTTTAAAATGGCATTATTGATAGATTCACTTTAATTTTTATTCTTGGTGATTTCTTGGCACAATAAACAACAATCATTCAATTGATTTTCGACACTTTTCTTATGATTTTGGGCTCCACATGGTCGGGAGCTTGTAGAAGGTCCTTGTCTGTTTAGGAGCTTCTGGAAGCTCCTAAACAGATAGGGAGTTTCTACAAGCTCCCAATAAAAAGGGAGTGGCTAAAGAAAGTTCCTGAAAAGCTCCCAAGCTCCCAGAGAAGCTCCCAATAAAAAGGGAACGTTTCATACCATCTCCCAAGCTCCCAAGAGTGGGGAAATGTCGGGTAGGAGTTGCCAAAATCTCGAGAGTGGTCCCCGTGCAACTATGATAAAACCTCTATGCCTTAAGAAATTAACTTGTTCTTTCATTTTTTATTTAAAAATCAGTTAGACTCGAGAGTGATCCAACATTAGCTTTTAGCTGTAGCTTTTAATTTAAAAAATAACAAGATGATTTAATGATACTTGTTTAGAAGAAGTGTGTAGTTAGTGGAGCAATACCTCCAACAACAACAATCTCCAACAAAAGATATCCACAACCAATTGTAGGGGATAGGAGAGCTCTCCTCCCAACTAAATTCTTTCAATCCTTGAGATCACTAATACTATACCAAATTTCTCCCTGTATTTAGAGTCATCAATCCTCAAGCTTAATAGCTCTAGCCCATCCCTTAAGACCTCATCCACTGGTCTTCACAACCTCTCAATCTCTCTCGAGAATTGAGATAGGAATGCATAACCTCAAAATCCTCTCTCTCTCTCTCTCTATATATATATATAACTCACATTCATCCACGCCGCTCCAATAATAACTTTTGCATGCAGTCCTCTAAAAATATCCAAGTGACTAAATATGGACATACACCTAATTCTTTCCATTAATAGGCTCATACATATTTAGTTAAATATTTTTTTACTAGGTGCACATAATCCTTTTTTAGCATTAACTCATCACACAAAATACACTTTTCAATATAATAGTACTAAAAAGTTAATTGTAGTGTGTGCATGTGTGGCAATCATGTGTAAACCTTGCATGTTCATTTAGCGCTCAACAATAAATTCCCTTAATAGTACATGCTTTTTGTAATGTAAGATGTAGAAGCAGGTCAATGCACACCTATGATGCTACATGCTCTTCTATTATTTTTTGTAAATAGGAGAATCAACAATTGGGACGGGCTTATACTCACATGACAAGGGGTTGATTACGCTCTGCTTCCACTATACTCCTAGGCATACCAATGCTGCCCCACACAGGGCACACAGGGCTAATCAAGGTTTAAAGTCGCGAACTCACAAGGAGTGCCTTAATAGTGCACCCTATCACCAATTTGTCACTCCTTGGGGGCTCACATGCTCTTCTATTTCATGAATACAAGTGCATTCAAATTGACTGCAATCAAGAAGCCATGATTCTCCCTATAGTTCAAATGGTCTAGCTTGCCATGGTAGAGGTCCCTTTACTGATACTAACCCTTTATATTTTAATCGTCATGGTATGGTTTTAAAACATATGACATGCATGAATGCAATGTGCTTTGAAAGTCACCATCACAACTCTGGACTAGTGTAAGTAAAATCTTGACCATCTCCCCATTTTTTGGTAAATTAGGCTACCTCATGGCCCCCATCATCTAGAAAAGCCCAAGGATCAAGGCATATGATAAATGCCCAAGCTTCTCATGAGTCTAGATTAGTTTGCATAGTGCTAGTGATTGTATCATGTCTTGCCTCTAATGCAACTATGGTACTTCTATTGAGATTCTTTGTTGGCATGGACTCCGTGAGATCTATCATTGAATTGGTCCTCTGGGCCCACAGAGTGGCTATCTTGTCAATCTCTCACTCACCTCACAAAAACATCAAGTCATTATATATATCCAAGGAAGGAGACCTTTTCATTTGAATCATCTCAACTTGTCTTGTCTTGTGTACTTAGTACATTGTATAAGGAGGTTTCCCCCTCGAAGAGGCTTGCTATTCATCTCTTTTCTTTATTATTAAGGTGTGTATTACTCTTTCTGGTCTATTTATGTTCTTTTGGGGAATTTGTTGCTTAACATTTGGTATTAGAGCTTGGACGCTTCCAAAACAAGTCATCTTGGAAGTTTTGCTATATCGTTTTTTCTGTAGGGGTTTCAAACAACAAAACTAAGAACCCATCTCGGACACATGCCGAACTATTTGTGGTAAAATTTTCAGATCTGACCCATTACAGGTTCGGAGTAATACCCTCGGGAAGTTAGGGTTTCTAATTAGCTCAAAAGCTAGTCTCAAACAGGTGTTCTAGGGAAAATTGTTATCTCTAGAGCATGTGATATCCAATTGAGTGAGACCAATTGCATTAGAAAGAAGACATACCATAGTATATGTGGTAGCAATTTCAAATTCAAATTCAAAATATTGGACACGTGGCAGGCTGTACATTCTCGCTCTTCTGAAAAGTCCAAAGATAACAAGTGTTGGGAAAATTGTCACAACTTTTCTTTGGCACATCCAAATTCAACGAGACCCGCTGCATTGGAAAGAGGACATATCAGGCTACCACATGCTGAGGCTTCAGACTAAGAGGGGTCGAAACTTTAGGATTGCCTTAGATGGAAATCAATCTTCAAATCAGGTGGGAAAAAGGTACTCCATTTTAAATTTTGAAATAACTTTTAGTAGAAGGATCTATTTGAGGTGAACATAAGGTGTGATATATATTTCTATTGTTCAAAATGCCACCAAAAGGCAGTGGAAAAATCATACTCCACTCAAACCAACTGAGAATTCATCCCTGACCTACGATGACAGTGAAGACCTATCTTTCCGAGTGTCCAAGTTGGAAGATATGATTAAAGTGTTTGTGAAAACGATTTATTTACTTAATTTAGAGGAGAAGATTATGGGACATATGGATAATAAGATGGAGGAGAATATGGAAATGATTGCTAATCTCCTGCAAAATTCAAAGGAAAATATCCCTATAGGAGATGATAAAGATAGTGTCCATGTTGAGCAACCTTCCATTAATAAGAATACTCCAAGAGGAATTGATTCTAATAATGGAAGTAACTTGGGATGGTCCCCAAGGGGTATCCAACTCCCCAAGATTGACATGAGAAAGTTCGATGGCAAGGACCCCATAACATGGATATTTTAGATGGAGCAATTCTTTGATATACACCAAGTGCCAAATCTCCAAAAGGTACCTATTGCGTCTTTATATTTAGAACATGACCAATTTGTGTGGTACCAATGGCTTTGTGAACACAAAACAAACTCCATTATCTCTTGGTCCATTTTTACGGAAGAGTTGAAATCATACCATGATGATGTTAAGAGTAATTCCTTCTTTACACAACTGATAAATCTAAGGCAAAAAGGTTTAGTAAGCGAGCACATTCAACAATTTCAAAAGTCGAGTCTTAGAGTGGATGGCATACCAGATGATAAATTGTTGGATCTCTTTATTGGAACCTTGAAGGATAACATCCAACATGAGGTGCACCTCTTCGAACCAACATCCTTAGAGAAGGTTTTCATGTTGTCAAGGAAGGTTGAAAGTAAAAATATGGCGATGGCTACAAAAATGACCACTTCCAACACATATAGAGAGAATAACATTCCTTCTTCTAACCCTCCTCAAAGGTTGACACCCCAACAACTGGATAAAAGAAGAGAAAAAGGTCTATGCTTTAATTGTGACAACAAGTACAGTAAGGGACATACGTGTGGTGAGAAGAAATTATTCTACATAGATTGTGAAGAGGAGGAAGCAAAAGAACATGAACCATCTCAAGCTGAAGAAATAAAAGACATTACTTCCGAATAGATTACTCCCACCATATCTTGTCATGCATTGGATGGAATTAGCACCCCCAAACTCTCAAGATCGAAGGATATATCAAAAAGAAAAAAAGGTAACAGTGTTGATTGATTCTGGTAGTGCTCATAATTTCATTAAGTGTAAACTAGCCAAAGCTCTCA
The DNA here is from genome assembly GCA_027924585.1 of Larix kaempferi. Lineage (NCBI taxonomy): Eukaryota > Viridiplantae > Streptophyta > Pinopsida > Pinales > Pinaceae > Larix > Larix kaempferi. Next base: position 33,628,714 of record BSBM01000001.1, on the reverse strand, counting down.
ATTGCTTTGTATATCCAACACCACAGTCAAGTAATGATTGCAGATGGAGGAACTATCAATTGCTCAGGGAAATGCCATAATATCAATCTTACTATGGGGGAATATGTATTAAATAGTCCAATGATTGCTATCCCAATGGGTAGTTTTGATGTTGTCTTAGGGGTTCAATGGTTACAATCATTGGGAATAGTGGCTTTTGATTTTCAAGAACTTTTCATGAAATTTTCATGGAAAGGAAAATAATTTGAATTAAGGGGTATCACAGGGAAGCCAAGCAAGGTGATAAGCTCTAATGGTATGACAAAATTGTTGAAAAATGGACGTCAAGGTATAATTGCACAATTATGTTCACTAGATATTCAAACATCTGAGCTTCCTATTCCCATGGATCTCCAAAGGGTCATTGATAAGCACTCCAAGGTATTTGAAGATATTCCAAAAGGGTCTTCCACCTACTCGAGATTTTGATCATGCTATTCACTTAATTCCAGGAAGTGTTCCTCCTAACATCATACCTTACAGATACCCCGATGGCCAGAAGAGTGAAATTGAGTGTATGGTTGCAGAAATGTTAGAGGCTGGCATAATTAGGCCTAGCCAAAGTTCTTACTCTGCAACAGTGGTAATGGTACCTAGAAGGAGGGCTCATGGTGTCTGTGTCCAGATTATAAAGAGCTCAACAAGATCACCATTAAAGATAAGTTTCCCATTCCTGTCATTGATAAATTGTTAGATGAACTACATGGAGCAACTTACTTCACAAAGTTGGATCTTCTTTTAGGGTAACATTGGATTAGAATGAAGGAAGAAGACATCCCTAAAACAACATTCAGAACTCATGAAGATCATTATGAATTTCTGGTCATGCCTTTTGGCGTTACAAATGCACCTTCCACATTTCAAGGTTTGATGAATTCCATTTTCAAGCCCTTCCTTAGAAAAATTGTGTTAGTATTTTTTGATGATATACTAATCTATAGGAAGTCTTGGGAATATCATGTTCAACATGTTGACAGGGTGCTATAGCTACTAAAGGAGCAACAACTATATGCTAAACCTTCCAAATGTTTCTTTGGGGTAAAGGAGGTAGAGTATTTGGGTCATATTGTATCTCATGAAGGTGTCAAGGTGGGCCCTAACAATAGATATTGCAATTTCTAGCTATGCATATATGATTTATACTTAATAGTATCCTCTTAATCTCTCTTCTAGATAAATATATTGAAGATTGTCATCAACCTTAGTTTCAACCTTAGAAGAATTTGGTTATATACCTCCATAAAGAATTGTCGTTTGGAAACAACTATTGAATGGCATTGACGCATGACTTATATTGTTAGTGAAGCGTCATTTTGGAAGAAATTCTTAATGGCATTGATGCTTGAAATGTATCTATTGATAAAGCTTCATCCAAGATATATCTTGATGGGATAGGTGTTTGAACTCTGATTAACAAAGCTGCATTGTTCAGGATTTTTGATGGGATAAAAGAATGTGCAAGATAATTCCTGTTCACTTTTTGATGATTTTGATAGATATTTCAAGGGGCGGATTCATAGATTAGTTAGCTAGGACCATGTGCGTTTTCCCTCTTGAGGAATGATGAACGTCGAATGACATTGACCATGTGTCTTTGGACTGCATGGAAGTTTTGCATTGGGCATGCTTTGTCTTCACATACCTTTATAAAGAATGACCACCAATGACCTCTTAAAAGTTGAGTAGGTTGTAGCGCATAGCTGCATAATAACTTACTCATCTTTCCTGCATATGTAAAATTATGGTTGCAAGTTGAGAGGGAGATAGATTTGCATTTAAATTGCATTCGTGTAATGACATTGTTAAATTTGATCGTAGGCTGTTTACGAAAGGGTGCACTGGAATTACTACTCCCTTATTGAGGTGCATTGCTACAAGTCAAAGCTCTCCTTGAGAAAGGCTTTATACAACTATCTAAATCAATTTACAATCTTTGTTATCAGAACTAAACCAAAACTAGCTAAATTGACAGGTTGAACTGGTTCTAGGGGTTTTCTGGGCAGAACTTGCCCCTCAGACTGAATTTGACCGTTTTTGGTCTGAACAGGTTTGATACTGCTCAGGGCCGATCAAAATTGGTCGTTTAAGCCAAAACTAGTGGGTTCAAGCTAAAACCAGTCAGAATTGGGCAGGTTGACCCTACTGACACACTTCCTTCATCCAAAAAAACTAAAATTCAAATGATCATTTCATTATATTTGATTTTAAACTATAGCATGATTAATTTTTGGACTTTGCAAGCCATTTTGAGCCTCAATGTAGTTGTATTTTCATTCAGATATGTACTCATTTAGCTATATGCACCCTTACAATGCTATCTACATTAGAAAACCTTGCATATTTGTGTCTAAAGATGTATATATTTTTAAATCCAAATTTGAATATTTTATGTATTTTTTGGTCAACCAGTTTTCTATTGGTTTTAGTCCAGTTCTGGTTTTTGGGGTTGACCGATTCAGTCACTTGTCCAGTTTTGATAACTTTGTTTACAATGCTTTAGTTCCCTTACTTAGAAATGATAGTTGTAAGAAAATGTGCATATATAATATAGATCCCTAAACAAGCTCACAAAAAAGTGAACAAAGGTCAATCCTTATAACTTGTTTTCAATCTTCATAAAAGTTAAAATAACAAACATGATATTTTTTATTAAAGTTGTGTCAAGTGAATAAAGTGGGGGAGAACGGTATAATTTTTATCCACGAGGCAGAACTTGGACATGGGAAAAATTTAGTGGGGGTCATTAACAGGAGAATTCGGCAAAAATTTGGGCAAAACTTGACAAACATAAAAAATGCAAAATATGTTCTTTTAAAAAAAAGTTAAATATAAACTAACAACAACATTGAATATAAAATATAAATATAAATTTAATCTCCAAGTTTACCCCTTCGAAACATGTAGGAACACTCCTCTCCCTTGAAATCTCACAACAACAGTGAGGAGAACTTGCATAGGGAAACTTCACCTAAATAGATTTTGAAACATGTTTTACAAAAAATTGGGAATAATAGAGTTTTTGATGGCAAGAACTCGACAGCTTGGAAAACTATTGATTTTTGCAACCATGGTTTTTATAGTCGTATAGATATTTTGTCTCTAAACCATTTTCTATATAATCTTCATTGCATTCTCTATCACATTTATGATTTGTTTTCACGAAAAGTATTTTATTAGTGCAACAATTTTTTGAGCAATATTATTTGATAGAATTTCTGTCGTTTTTTCTTGTTTGCTGATTTCTTCTTAATTTCTGTGGTTTTAAGTCATCTTTTGTTGCAAGGATGATGCTAACCCCATTAATGGCAACATGGCCTTGGTTCAGTGGTGGGGTCAACAAAGTATTAAGTCCTTCACCAAGTTTCCTTTCCATTCTTGCAATGTTCTGCCCCACCCATATGGGATGTCTGAAAAAGGGATGATGTTGGGCGGAGATCCTGAGCAATTTTGGTGGAATAATTACTGCTTATACTTGGTGCCTAAGCTGAAGGAAGTTTGTGTTATTATGTGGTGCAACCCTTGACCTCAGATTGTGCTTTTGGAAGAAAATTCCAAAAAAAAGGACCAATTATGAATTAAGGCTGGGTACTTGTAACATAGGCTTTTAGAATGATTATGAGGGTTGTTATCCACTAAATTGCACCTAGTGGATTCCGAGTGAACCATCGAAGACTTGAACAATCTAATTGTTCATCATCAGTGTTCTGAGATCCATCAGGCCAAGTTTTGGCCCATTTTTTAATAATTGCATGTTCATACCCCCTTGGGGGATTTTGTAAAAATGTGCTAGCATGACGGTCTATGTAAAGGGTTTGGCTTCCGAGGACTTGGACATCAAATGGGAACATTCCATGGTGTTTTTTCCCTTGTCAATTATGCACTGCTGAATAAGCAATGTATAATTGACGAGTTTTTCACCCGCTCCTCCAAAGTTGGAATGTCGTCTTGGTGCTTAGGCCTTAGAAGGTTATTAAAACTCAAGTGTCAATATTTATGAGTATGCTAGACATCAAATTGAGTCATTATGGACATGCACTAGGTCCCCTAGGATTTTCGTTCAATTCCGAGAAAATATTTTTTTTCTTCCATAAAATGGTTTTTTTTTTAATATTTTAATTAAAAAATAAAAAATGCAATAAAAGTGTGGTTAGGAGGCCAATTTGGCCATAGGGGTGCTGATTTTCTAACTCAGAGCACCCACTTTCCTAAGTGTTTTATTTTTCACTTATTTCACTTTTAGTCAAAAAAGTCAAAAAAGAGAAAAAATGCCAAAAAATTAAAAAAAAGTGAAAAAATCCATTTCCTAATTTGGTGGGATTTGTAAGAGGTCAAAGTTAGAAATTATGTAAGGGATGTAAGAGTTGTTTTTGGCATGATTTATGGCCGCATAAGTGAAGGAGTCATTCCCCACAAAGGGGGGCGCATTTCCCCATAAGGGGGACACATTTCCCCATGAGGAGGGTCCCATATTTCAAGGAATTTGCAGCTGATTTTTAGGCTGCCTTTAGGCTGATTTTGGGCAGCCCAAATGAAGGAGGCAGCACCCTCCATTATGGCACGATCAAAGGCTTGGTTCTCTCCCTTAATGCGCCCTCCCCCTCCTTCACCAAGTGCGCCTCTCTTCCTCCTTTTTTCTATTTAAGCATGAGCTCTCGCTCTCTTTTGCTCATGGTCAAAGAAGACCGTAAGGCTAGTAATTCTTGTACTGTATTTTGTAATATCTTTTGGAATAATAAAGGCTTTTGAGACAAATCTGTGGTGTAGTGCTCTATGTGTGTGGATGCAAATGTAAATGTTTTATGAGGTAACTGTAACGTAACTTAATTATTTGATGTATTTTTGGATGATCAAGGCTTACGAAGGACTATTATTAGTTGGTAGGATTTATGATTCTAGTTTGATTTCATATATTGCTTACTCATGTCTGCGGTATAGAAGTAGTATGTTATTACTAGTTTGTATGCTTACTCTTCTGATTTTTGGCATGAGAAGCATCAGATTTGACACTTTGTGCAAGTAGTTTTAGTTGTGCAGGTTCCCTAAGCTTGAAGGTGCAGTTGATCTAGTTTGACTCTACTGCTCTTCAAGTACTTTCAGGATATAGTCCCTTAGCTCTCCACTAGCAGGCTCCATAGCTCAAAATTTCCTAGGATTCCAACATTTTTTCTCTCTCTCTCTCTCTCTTTCCTTCATTTTAAATTCAAGCTATTCTGGTTATGGTTACTTGCGTGCTTAAGTAAATTTAGTTTGATTTAAAAGAATATCTAAAGGATGATTTTATTTGAGTACGCTGCTAGATCTAAGTTTTAAATGCTTACATTTGTAGATTTAGTTTATTTTTAAGTACTTGCACTTATTTCCCATCTTTAGTACTCTAATTTTTTTATGCTTTTAACTTTCATTTGGGCACATTTGGTGCATTTCAGATGGCTGGTTTTGCATTTTTATAGCCATGACAAGAGGAGGTGCTGCTGGAAAATCGAAGATCTAAAGCCATCCAAGGCTTCCCGAAGCAACACTCTTCTTTCTTCTTCATTTCTAAAAACCTCTAAGCCTTTGGATCCAGATCTGTAAGGACCAAAGGAAACCACCTTTTTTCACTTGTAATATAATAATAATAAGAAGAGCAAGTGGGATTTCCAAGCGCCCGCACTCCATCCCCCCTGGGGGGGATTCGTGTCGCCTCCTTGATGGTTTGCTTTTCTGTATCATTATTTTCTTTTTGCTTTAGATTAGTCTCCGTTTTCTTATTTTTGTTAGTTTAATTTTTTCTTGCATGGTTTTTGTAAAGTAACGAACACTAACCCGACGTTGCTCTACCGAACTACCCAAGAGAGCTTGCTCGATTGGGGAAAATATACTCTTTTCCGTAGTAAGTAGTCTCACATTTCCTTTTTGCATTTCAATCCCAATTGGAATAAACAATCCGCCCTTCCGTGTATGCTCTTTCCCATCGCAGGTTCGCCATGTCTTTGGGATAACCAAAAGCGGAAGTGTACACTTTTTTAACTTTCCACATGTAATAAATAACTCGCCTTAATAAAAATAACTTCCCCAATACTTTACGAAAATCCGATGTAATCGTTTCTTGACATTGTGTGGGGAAATTCTTCAAAGGAAGTGGGAACCACTGAGTAGTGACCTCGGGATACCGTTAGACTGCACTCTCGTTTGATGTAGTGTTGAACACCTCCCAAAGACTCCGAGCCAGCTCACATTTCCTTGTGAAGAGCCACCTTTGTCATAATTCAGACATATTTCCAGTACCTCACGGTATATTGGGAATCCCCCGACCTAATAATCCACCCATCTCCACAATAATTTAAAATTGACAAAGAGCATTCGCACAACATTTTGTTTCAAGCATTACAACATCACTTTATTTGACTCCATTATCAACATTGGTCTTTTGCTTTATCATTATAATCTGTGTTTAATTTCCATCATGTGTTGAATGGTTGGGGAACACTTTTAATCGTTATGTTGTTATGCTTTAATTTGATACATTGCAAATCTCTTGTATCAATTTCATTTTTATAAAACTCCTAAAAAACTTACTCATCCACCAGACCTAATTAGTTTAATCAGCCTTAGAAACTCTTTGATAGGGACTACCCCCCTTGGTTTCGTTAGGAGTTAGCCTAAACGGAGGAGTCAAGATCAGGTGACAGCCCTGACTTGTGACTTGCCCCCAAGGACACACTTAGTGGTTTGAAGATTTCTGCCACGCTGACCCTAGGTGTGTATCCGGCGGAAACAAGGGGGGAAAGAAGCATCCAATGTTATCAGAACCCAACCAGTTTTGATAAAACCGACCAGTTGAACTGGTTTATAGGCTTCGCTAGGTCAAATCATGCACTTAGAATGTTTTTGGCTGGTTTCGTACAAAACCGGCCAGTTTCAAGGCTGAACCGATCGGTTTTCTCCATACCGACCGGTTCTGTACAATAACGCTTGGTACCCCAAAAAAACAACAAATTTGCAATTTTTTTTAATAAAATAAAAAAGGGTCCACACGTGAGATGTAACATGTAACTCCTTTCTGCATGTGATTTAAATAGCAACGACATGGAAGTAATCTGCTGCAGTGGGAATTTTAACTCGTTTGTCTGATAGAAAACTTTAGATTTCAATGGTGAAACCTTTTTGGAAAGTGGGTAATTTGAACCTCGATCTGTTATTGGAGACCGGTTCAAAAGGATCACTAAAAAGGGCACCGGTGTTTGGGTGATATTCAAACTGTGTATTCTATACGCAATATTGTTTGTCTTTAAAGGGTGTGGGAGATTCTGGAAAATATCGATGATCGATGTTGAGAGATATGCACTGCACTGTTTTGATGGGCATGCCGATGCTCCATATCAGAAAGATGTTTCGATAGATGGATAATATCTTAGGGATGGATGTTACGGTAGCATCTTTTAGGTCTAATTTGACATCTATATCGTTCCGTCATATTACGGATGTAATAACTTCAGATTCATTCTATCAATTGATTGGGGCACTCTTATATAATATAAAGAGATCAAAATACTGGATATAGAGAATTAAAGTCGAGCAAAACTCCCCCTTGATATAGAGAATATCTCCAAAGACCTCCTCCTATTAAGTTTTATACACTTTCTTACTTGCTATATACATGAGAAACTTTGCATATTTGTGTATAATGGTTGGAATTCACATGGATGCGCATGAATGTATATAGATTTTTTGAATATATGAAATTTTATGTATTTTTGCTCAACTGGTTTTTTGATCTTGTTTGTTTCTCGGTTTTTGTCTAATCCTGGTTGGGTTCCGGTTCCCGGGGTATACCGGTTCGATTACCAGTCTGGTTCTGATAACATTGGGAGCATATCAGTAACAACTCAACATTTTTAATAGGGAAGATATTAGTAATTGGGCTTAACAAGTATATTTGTAATAAAAGCATTTTTATTGCTTTTGAGAAATTGTGGGTTCTTGATAAAAAGGATTTAATCTATATCACCTAGCGAAACATGCCCACACTTTTGATTTGTTTTCTTTGATTCCTGTTCCTGACAACACGGGGATGTGTGGAAATAGCCTCAATTTGACTCCAACCAGAGCTTCAAAGTTTGAGTAGTAGGGCCTCTATGGTTTATAATCAATATGACATGGACAAATCAGGGGATTAGTACTCCAAAATGTAATTCCCTTGAAGTACTTTAAGAACTAGAATGTCCCAAAGCCACCCTTAGATATAGTTGTTAGATTTTTAGCTACTTTCATAAGCTGGTAATTATGAGTGCAATTTTAATTTTTTTTCTTTTGCATAATTACACATGAAAGTATCTACCACAATAATTACTTTATGAGCAGTATTACATTAACTAATTACAACAGTAAACTGAGTTAAGCAAAAATAAACATATCACATCACAATAGACATGCACAGTAGACACAATGATTTACCCTAGGAAAACTCTCTCTCATTCAGAGGGAAAAACCCAACAACTTTTCTTATGATAGATTCATTGATAGAAGAACAAGTATACATCATGACCATGAACATTAAACCCTTGTCAGCTGAGGGTAAACAAACAGAGAGACCAAGTACTTATCTTTTAATCTAAAACATGAGATTGCAGAGTTAGGAGCTGCTACTCTTTCTTCATGACTACTGATGTCAGTCCTTCTAGCCCTATCTCTTCTCTTCTTTACCTGCTGGCAGCCTCCTGGGGTCTGCATTAACTTTGTAACAGTTCACTGTCCAATGGCAGCCTGAATCTGATCCAACATTAGCCCCATTAGGGCTGATCTCATCACCGGTATTCAAGAAAAACAGAGATAAAGTTAAACTCCTTTGCATCCCACTGTCCAGATTCAACTGATAAAGTTAAGCTTGCTGCAGTAGCATGATCTCATCAGTAGTGATCAAGAGAAACAAAAATAGCCTTGTTAAGTGCTGATCTAACCCTCGGTGATTTTTTCTGAACAAAAACAGTCCATGTTAGGGCATGAGTTGACCCACTGAGGCCTCGATATGACCTTTGATGACTTCAATAGTGCAATGATGGCCCTGCTTAGAGCTCAATCTGATCAGTGGTGTCAAGAGAAGACTGATAGATAAGATAGAGGGCTGCCTGTAGATGAAACCCTGAGCAAGATGACAACTGTCATCAAACCCTAACCACTGACATTTCTGATCTGAAGTACCTGTTGACCAAAAGAAGGATTAGAGAAGACTGCCGTTGACTGTGTGATGGCTTTCTGAGGCTGCCGATGACTGTATTTGACTTTTCTGAGGCTGCCGTTGACTGGATCGTGGCTGTAGCTGACTGTCCGAACCCTAACGGTGGCTGGGTTGACTGTGTTAAGGCCCAGATCAGGGCTCGGTGTCTTCGGGTGCCTGAGTATAAGCCCTTATAGGGCTGCCGGATGCCACAGATGTCTGGTGTATGCCCTTATAGGGATGCTGGATGCCACAAATGTCTGGTGTATGCCCTTATAGGGCTGCCGGCAGAGTAAATGACCAAGTGGAGACCCTAATCAGGGCTCTGTGAGCTGAGGCAAGCCCTAACAAGGGTTTGGATGGCTGGATGTGACCCTAGCAGGGTTCCCGGTGAGGTGCGGCTGCCTGCACAAACTGATCAGACCTCACAAAGAGAAAAGAAATGAACCTTTATCCCTGCTGCTGCCTTCACAAACTGATCAGACCTCACAAAGAGCAAAGAAACGAACCTTTATCCCTGCGGCTGCCTTCACAAACTAATCAGACCTCACAAAGAGCAAAGAAATGAACCTTTATCCCTGTGGCTACCTTTACAAGCTGAAACAGTTCTCACGAAGATAGAAGAGAGAGAGAAGATGCCAGCATGTAACCCCACGAAATTGTCTTTCAGATCAGAGATGAAGACATCATGTGTATTGATCAAATAAGAGTGCTCTCTATTTATAATTTGCCATTGAGTGAGATAAAACCATAAGTTAAGGAAACCATCCTTCAAAAATCATATTTTGTAATTTTTAATTTTCCCAATTAAAAATTACATTAATTCTTTAAGTTAGGGTCATTTTAATCTCTTGTGGGATTTTGGCACCTTTAGTGGGGTTATTGACATTTTACTTGGGCTTATAATCCATTCTCTTTATGCAAGTCATCTCTTAGGCAAGTTTAAGGTCCCTTCTCATGGTTTTCATGGTCCACACATACCAACACAAGTACATCATTATATATAAGCACCTTAGATCATTTAAAAGCTCATGACGGCTTAGACAAATTATCTTCTAACCCCTCTTGGTCTTCATGATCAAATTTGCCCTAGAACCCTTGGGGTCTTTCAAGAGCTTTTGTCTTGAGTCCTTGTGACTCAACTATTAAGTACCGGGTCCTCTTTTCAATGGTCAACTTGTCTTCTCGAATCTTCATCATAAGAAAGGTTTTCTGTTGATGTTATCTCCTTTGCACTAGGAGAGGTTTTCTGTTGATGTTATCTCCTTTGCACTAGGAGATCTTATGTCATCAACGTCCTGGTCCCTGACTAGGTCTCCAGCCCCCCAGGCTGAAGCCAATCTCCTGCAGAATGGCTCTTGATGCTGCCCGAAAATCAACAATAGTTGACTAAGTTTTTCACAAGGAAGCGTGACTAAGTTTTTCACAAGGAACGTCATTGGGGTTGGGAAACATGCCCTCTATATTTTCTGTATCAGGGACGGGGATGATTTGGGTGCATCTCTTGCTACCCCGTATTTGCAGAGAACACCATGGAGGCATCCTTGGACGTTAGGGCATTCTCTTTGGCAAGCATTGCCTAACATTTTCTTTTGGAACTTTGTCGAGTGTATACTGTGGGCTGTGTTTTTGGCAATGGTTATAGTTTTTATAGTTGGAGACTAGGTGTTTTGTCGCCAAAACATTTATATTTAATGTTCAATGCATACTCAATCACATTTCTGTTTTTTTCCATTTCAATTTAAGAGAATTTCTCATTTTACAAATCTCGCAATAATGATTCTAAGACCCTGTCAATTTATAGATGTAATTATACTTTTTATATCCCTTTTTCTAGAAGTTTTTTTTCATTGTTGATGTAATGGTGGAGATCTACACATTTCAAAGTACTGTAGCTTTTGTATCCACTGTTTCAAGACTATATGGGGTACTTAAACCTATTGCTTATGAACTCCTGTCCTCTCCAGCCCATACAATGGACTGATGCTTTTACGTGGTCTACTAAATGCTTACATTTTATTCTTATAGTGTCCTTTGTTTGGGTTGTAATGGTTATAGTCAAGGTTATATGGATGGCTATCATAGCTGATTAAGGTTATGGAAAGATGAGCAAATGCTTTGAGGTGAACTAAGAACTTTAGCCTTTGTGATACCAGAGTTTTGTGTGACCAGGAGGGTGTTGAAGTTCTCTATTTGATGTATTTATGATACATATATTTGTAATCTATAATGTATCTATAAAAAGTTGGCAATGAACATCTTCTGGGCCATCTCTAAAAAAATACTCATGGATTTGTCCAGCTGGATGCTCTCCCATGATGTGCTAGTGCTAGTGAACGCCCTCCAAACGTTACTATAGAAATGAGCACAAACTCGGGATATTCTTGCCTCTAAACTCCACTATAGAATGGGTAAATCAGAAAGGGGTATAAAATGATCAAATAGGGGTATAGTCGTCATAAAACCGACAAAACGTAGCATTGTGTACACGAGAAATAGTTTCATGTGTTCTTGTGTCATTTCTATGGGCGAGAGAGATTGGTAATGAGAGTGAGTCTGGTTTTCTTAACTTGGATTAGCGCTTAGTGCTTAGTATTTTCCTGCTTCTTTGAATAGTAGTAGGAGAAATTGCGATCACTATTTTTTTATAAAACAAAAGGAAGGGCATCTTTTTTTTTCCAGTTATTGAATCTATGTATTATTTGAAATCTGAATTTCCTTTCCGTTGAGATTCTGACAAGCTTTTTGTTTGCAGACTATCTGTATGATTGGAGTAGTGCGTAAATTCAAACAACTTTTAAAGTACAACTTGCGGCAGTTGACTAGTGTGAAGAAGTCCTGATGTGCAATCTGTGGAGATAAAGCCTTTTGTGAAAGTTTGTGTCAGGGGGATGGATCATTTTAAACCAGATGATGATATAGGCTTAGCTGAGCTTATGTACTATATGTAACTGAGAGGCATGGAATCGACTAATAAGCTGATTGTTTTCTTTCAATCCTAGCATTGCTGTTTAAGTTTAAATTAATGCATATAAATGAGGTTTTGGGTGAAGCAGACCTTAGCCTAGTTCTAGGGGGTATGCTAAAGCTCTTTTGAGGAAAGTTATCTGGTTAGTTAATTTTATACAAGGTTTCTCATGGCATGCATATGCAAATAAAGCAGCGTATCACATGCGCATGCACATTGCTGATCTTGATAGTGTGTTTCTGCCTTCTAATTTCAGAAATGCACCGTTGATTTATGATGACTTATTTTTTTACAGCACAATTTTCAGTTTTGTCCTTTATTTATGTCAGTTAGGCCTCGCCCTATTTTGTGACATTTCACCTTTCTAAGATGCTCAAAATCTTAAAATATATACTTTCTTGTGTACCAGTATTCGTCCTCTTGAATATTTTTTTATTATGTCATGGCATTGGTGTTGATATTGCATTCATAGGAAACAGTTCATAAGTTGAGCCATATTTGTTTCAATATTCAGTACAGAGCTTGTAAGCATATATGTTGACAAAATAGGAACCAAAGCAATAAAACACTAACCCTTTTCTAGAGATCAACTATAAAACATTTACCGAAGTGTTAATAATTTATTTTGAACATGTACTGGTGGTGGTATTGAGTTGTAGGTTTCCTAATATGATGTAATTTATCTTTGATCAACTGGTTCTTGTAACTTGATCCCTCAAAATGAATGAACTAGGCATCATAAATTGTGCTATTACTATCAACTTTCATATTTTGTGATCTTTTGTAATCTAATTGAAGATTTTTGATAAACCTATGTAAGAAAAAACAATACCAAAACTGATTCTAAAACACAAGATTTAACGATGTATCACACACATTACATAGAGATTTATCGTAAAAACTCAAAACTGTGAAAACCAACATTCGTGAAAGTTTCTCCACTCTCTATCTCACTGTATTATCTTTTTTGTTTACAATATTATAGCAATCAAAATCCTAATCCATTCACTCGGATTATGTTACAACCCCAATTCTTTAATGGAATTAGTTTACAATGGCCTTCAATATCATGGGCCGAAAACAACTCAAAATTGGATCGAAAAAAATGATTTCGGGGGCACAGGGGGCTATCCAAGGGGGCTACTCAGCCCCCTCTAACCCCTTTTGCTCTAAGAACCTACAAATCGTAACACACATGTCCAACATTCTCCCACTTATATTCTTTGGAATATGGGGTCAAAGGAGAAGCATTCATGAAGTTGGTTTCTAAGGGCAACAATGCCCATTGACTCTCCACACCAAGATAACTTTTCATTACTAACAAAATTTGTCAGTGAATCTTCAACATTCATCAAGGTATTGACCTTCTCCAACAATACTTTGTTCTGCTCAACCACGTCTCTAACAAAATGGTACTGAACATCAATATGCTTTGTCTTGCAATGATAAGCATGGTTCTTTGCCAACAAAATTGCACTTGAGCTATCACAACCTCTTCTCACTTCTTTTTGAACAAAACTATTCCATGAACACAATCTTTGCAATCATATGGCTTCCTTACTTCCATGAGTAGTTGTCATGTATTTTGCTTTTGTACTTGACAATGCAACTACGCCTTGCCTATTACTCATCCAATTGATTACTCCACCAATAAGTTAAAAACATAACCACTTCTATATCTTTTGCGAGTAATATCTCTAATCTAGTTTGCATCAACAAGACCTTGTATATCTATCTACTTGTGAGGTCAAGGCCATCCTTGATAGTAGATTGCATAATATAAATTGCCACAAATATTTGAAGACCCTCTATACAACTATCCAATGTTCCTACACCTTGCCTATTACTCATCCAATTGATTACTCCACCAATAAGTTAAAAACATAACCACTTGTAGATCTTTTGCGATTAATATCTCTTATCTAGTTTGCATCAACAAGACCTTGTATATCTATCTACCTGTGAGGTCCAGGCCATCCTTGGTAGTAGATTGCATAATATAAAGTGCCACACAAATATTTGAAGAGCCTCTATACAACTGTCCAATGTTCCTTTATTGGCTTTGACATATACTTGCTCAAAACTCCCATTGCATGGGCAATGCCTAGTCTAGTACAAACCATAGCATATGCCAAACTTCCAACAACGCTAGCATAAAAAACATGTGACATGTCTTCTACCTCTTCTAGAGTCTTGGGACACTGATCTACAAATAACTTTGCACCTACATGAATAGAGATGTTTGCGGGTTTACATTTCTGCATATTAAACTCTACAATTTCAACATATTTCCTCTAACTCAAGTAGTCTTCCATTGGTTCGATTGTTTTTAATTTCCATTCTAAAATAAAAATTTATAACACCAAGATTTTTCATATCAAACTTAGAAGAAAACTTAGCTTTGACATCTTTGATGATTTTTTTGTTTCCAATCAATAACATATCAACAAACAAGACGACATAAATAAATGATTACCAAATTGTTTGGAATACACAACGATCAGCTTTGCTTCTTGAGAAACCAAGTTCCAACATAAAAGTATCAAACTTTTGATACTATATTCTCATTGATTGTTTTAATCCATACATGGACTTCTTCAGCTTGCAAGTTGGCTCTTTCTTTCCCATCACTACAAAACCCTCTATATGTTTCATGTATATTTCTTCTTCCAAATCACCACGTAGAAACATTGTCTTCACATCCATTTGGCCTACTTCAAGCTCAAAAGCAACAACAATAGACAAAAAAACTTAATAGAAGATATTGTAGCAACTACTTTTCCATCTTACGTTCTGCACTTAACTTAAACACCCATTTGCTACCAATAGGTTTTATTCCAATCGACAACTCAACTAGATCGCAAGTCTTATTGTTATTCAAGGCATCCATTTCTTCAACCATTGCCTTCCAAAATATACTAACCTCTATACCCATTGCCTCCCTAACATTTCTAGGATCATCATCAGTAATAGACAAAGCAAAATTAGATTGAAAATCAAGTGGGATATACAAATCTCATGAGCAGATCTCCTCAATCCTAGAACTTGAGTTTCTTTCTCTTCTAGTTCATTTTTTTTTGTTGAGCCAGATTCTTCACCTTCCAACTCAAACTCCATTGCCTTTGGTTCTTCCTTTCGTTGGACTTTCTGTTTGAGAGGAACTTTAACATTTCTAAATACACCATTCCAATTATAAACAATCTTCTTAGTTACTAAGTTCCAAAGCTTATAAACTTTTATACCATCTTTATAACCAATAAATATACACGTTTTGCTCTATTATCCATCTTACTCATATTTCATTCGGAACATGCATATAAGCATCACAACCAAAAACACTAAGATTTTTAAGAGAAGTTTTCATATTAGTCCATGCCTCGTGGAGTTTTGTTAGCTAGTGATGGCGTAGGTGACCTATTTTCCAAGTAACATGCAATATCCATTGCCTTTGCCTAGAATTCCCATGATAACCCATCACTAATGAGCATACTCTTTGCCTTCTCCATCGTGTCATGTTCATCATTTATGTAACTCTATATTGTTGAGGTGTGTATGGAGTAGTCTTTTGCATTGCTATTTCACACGTCTTATATAATTCCTCAAACTTATTTATGCGGAACACTTCACCATTATTTGTCCTTGACACCTTTATTTTCTTCTAGGGTTAGTTTTCTACAAGAACTTTAAACTCTCTAAATTTATTGAAAACCTCAGATTTCTTATGGAGGAAATAGATCCATCCGTTCTTCATAAATCATCAATGATGAAACATAATACACCGATTTACCTAGTGATGGAATATGAATAGGTCTAAACAATATATTGACTCAAGATTTCTTTTCTTGTAGCACAAGATGGAAATTTTACTTGATTCTGTTTACCATATATGCAATGTTCATAGAAATCGAAATTTAATGAGCAATATGACAAACCTTCTACTATACCTTTATCATGTAATGCTCGAAAGCCCTTTGCTTCAATATGTCCCAATCTCTGATGCCATAGCATTGTTTTGTTTCTAGGGACAATAGGGGTCCTATCTCTTTCATTGCTATCGTCAGGAACAATAGAATTGTTATCCATTATTAAAAGTCCTTCCAACTTGTACATATTTCCAATCCAATCTCCCTGCATCAACACCATTGCTTCTCAAACCATTTCACATGTGTCCTTTTCAAATATAGTATACACCTCTACATCACCCATCTTACTTATAAATACTGAGTTTTTGGCTAGATCTAGAATGTGCAAAACTCCAAGAAGAGTTTAATCCTCCCATTTTGAGCAACGAGTTGACCCTTCCATGTTCTATGATTTTTGCTATCGATTCATCTCATATGAAAACATAATCTCCATCGTACTTTTCATATTCAGAAAACCACTCCCTATGAGGAGTCATATGAAATGAAGCACTTGAGTCGATCAACCATATGTTATGATTTGCATGTGTACTTGCAAATTCCAAATAAACATAACCTCCTTCTGTAGAGGGTTTCATTTTTGTGGAAGGGGCATCATGTACTTTTATCAACACTATTAGATTTGCAATTTTTTTATAATGCCCAAATTTACCACATTTCCAACATTTCTTTTCAAATTTTCTAGGAGATTTAGATCTACCTCCAGACTTAGATTTGCTCCCATAAGACTTATTTTTTCTTTCTTGAGAACAACGTTTCTTAGATAAAACATCCTTGGTCACACCCTCCATTGGTTTTCTTTTTATTTCCTTTGATAACAAGGATGTAACTACATCCTCAAACTTTAATGTGGATTGAGTGACACTACCAATTGCTACAACTGAATTATCCCAAAGTTTGTTAATGAACATAGCAAGGTAATGCATATATTTTCTTCCTCCATCTTAATATCAATAGAGGTCAGTTGACTTACCAGTGTTAAAGACATTTATATGATTTTCCACATTGTCACCATCCTCCATCCTAAGATGAAACAACTTATTTTGAAAAAATAACTTGTTCATTAGGGGCTTTGACTGATACAAAGTCCCTTGTTTATTCCACAACTTCTTTGCATTGTTTTCTCTAGAGATGTTCAACAACATTGAATTTGAGAAGTAGAGTTGAATTGTGCTTCTTGCTTTTCTCAATTTTCTTTTGACACATTAGTGGAGTTTATACCTAGATCCATGACAATCCACTAATTTATATCGACAAGATCTTCCATCTTTAACTTCCATAACTCTATGCTTTGGCCAATAAACTTCTAGATTTTATTCTTGAACTACTCACCATTTTTTTTGCATAAGATTCACTACACAACTCCCACTCCAACACATGTTTATCGCAAACCCAAGATACCCTTGATCTTCATAGGATAAGATAAACCCTAACAACAAAGGTGTTCCCCTGAAGCCAATAACTCGTGTAAGAAAAACAATACCAAAAACAAATCCGAGATACATGAATTAACAATAGCCCACGAGATTTACTTTGGAAAACCAAACTGGGAAAACCAACATTCTTGAGAGTTTCTGCACTCTCTATCTCACTGTATTATCTTTTTTGTTTGCAATATTATAACAACCATAACCCTAATCCAATTGCTAGGTGTTACCTCGTATTTTGCAAGGGTGTCCACTTGTAATATTCATCACGATTCTTAGCAAGGGTGACAAGTTAATGATGCTTTGATGTTATCCCATGGATGATTCTTGAGTTTTGATGCCATTTTTGTTGTTGTTCGTTGTTATGAGGGTTTGGATGGGATCTTGATGATTTTAATGGTGGTGTTGAGCTATTGGATTTGCTCATTATTTTCAGTGGGTTTTTATGGTTATTTTAGGGAAAATTGAGCAAAACAAGACCTTGCTTGCAAACCTTTGGTTCTCCAACGTTCTAGCTCAGATAATGGCATATGAATTATGTTGGAAAGCTCTTTTTGAATCCTTACAAATGATATAGAATTCTCAACCTCATTCTTTAGGGTGTTAGAGCAATGTGGACATCTTTCAATGGTTCAAATTTTGAGTTTTGAGCGGTTTTCAACAAATTGACACCCTATCTTCATGAGCGACGATCTCACTCATCCTAGCTATGTTGGAGGAGTGCCATATATTGTTGGAAATATATTTTTGAGATCTTTCCAATGGTGTAGATCGCCCAACTAGATTCCTAGTACTTTGGGAGCAATGTAGTCATCTTTTTGGGTCATTTTTTAGTAGTTTGGTAACTTGACTTCAGGAGGGTCAATCTCACTCATCCTATCTCTGTTTATGAAGTGTGATATATGCTTGGAAAACTCCTTCCATGAAATTTCCAAATATGTACAACGATGAACAAGATTCATAGGGGTTTGAGGGAATTGGGGTCATTTTTCAGGTCATTTGTTTTTACCCTTTTGGAGTTATTTCCACCACTTGGTTTGGCCTTATACCACATGCTTGGACCATAGGCACGAGTACATTGGATCTTTTTTTGTCATTATTAATGGGATGTCTCACATGTGTGGCCTTTTTTAGGAGTTTGCTACATGTTTGATCGAGCACTCTAGGGTTTTTGACCCATGATGGACCCTAAGAGCGCATGGCACATGGTATTGGTGGAGCACTTTTGGTGTTGGAGTGGTTTTCTTGGAGGGCACCCCCTTCCTCCCCTGTAATGTACCCAAACCTAGGTCTAGGCACACTAACCCAAAATTAACTAGTTTTGGCTAGGAGATTAAAAATTGAGTCTCAAACATCTCTAAACCCTCCCAAATTTTCCCAAGATGGATTTCAGGATCTTCTAGAGCTCAAGGACATCCTACAAAAACCTTAGTTAGACACCCAACTCCGACAGCTGCACATTTTCTGGGTGCATCACACATGAGTAGACTCCTTTGGCTAAACCAAAGGCTTTAAGGAAATGGCCCCAGGACTTATGTGGAACCCAATGGATTTTGGTGCAGAACTGGAAGTGGATGGTCTGTATTTAACCCAATCAGCTATGGAAAAACCAAGAGAATCAATTTGATCCAATTTGATAGGGTTTGGAATCTAGGAGGAAAATAGAGAATGTAGGACATCTCTACTGAGAGATTTCCAACTCAAGTCTAATGCTACCTAAGGGTCACAAAATTATGATTTGAGGGATGGGATGAATCCAGTTAGGAGTCTTCTTACTGTAGCAACTTATAGGATAATATTTGGAGCCGTGGAAGTCAAGTTACTACAACAATTCAGAAAACTAGTTAAATCTAGCATTCAAATGAGCATATGAGTATATTTTCACTGAAAAGAAAGATAGTATTGTAGGATATGAAGCAACTTCTGTATTATTAATTTGTAGAGGAGTACAAATACATCACATGGATGCAAGTACAACAAAAAACCCTCATGACATCACCACCCTCCATGGACAATTAGAAAGCACTATAGAAAACACACTACAACTGCTGAATCTTCACACTAATGGTGGATTGCTTCATAGGAAGTGGAATGGATTTGCAAATAACATGAGAATCCTGCAATAAAACTTAGTGAGAAAGGCTGAATTCCCTCCTCAAATTCTAGTTGAATCCTCAACTAGTGGGCACATCTCCCAACTGGTGACAAGGGGCACATCTCCCAAGTCTTGAAAAGCTTAAAGCTCCTCAATTCAATTGATCTGAAAATTATCTAGGATCTTTATAACCAATATTTGCATGTGAATGTTTAAATGATAAAATCCATTAAAAGACTTAAATGACAAATTTAAAGAACATAACTGAAGCACATAAAGCACATAAAGAGATATGCAAACTGGAAAATGATGACAAGAGATGATAACGAAGTTCACCCTTCTTGGGATACGTCTCCGGGACGCTTCCAATGGGAAGGCCGATCTTATTAAGTCTTCAAAGGTTACAAATTGAGTGTTGTGGAAACACTTATGAATTATGACTGTCAAACATAGAAATAGACTGCACCACTGCATTCATCTCAAAATTCTAAGAAAAACGAGTATAAACTTGAATACCTTTGCCTGAGATCTCCTCTGGCACACAAAACGAGACAATCTACCCGCAAATAAGACAAAACAGTACCATCTGTATGGATTCCACCTCGAGATCCGTGCCCATTAATGGCTTGAGCGCCTGGGGAGCTGTGCCTGTGCCTTTGTCTCGAAGTCTGTGCAACCCTGCGCCTGTATAACTCCGAACTTGGACTCCCGTGGCTTGGCAACTTGTGGTTTATATAACATTCCTGCGTTGTTAGGTTAGAAGCATAATACGCCGATTTGTACTTGACGGTGGGGTGGTGCCTCAATGGTAAGCCAGTTTTAACACATATAATAGTTGTTTGATATATGGTTAACACACATATTATAGTTATGATATGGCGCTTTGTTATGGTTGGGCTCCACGTGATATGTGGATAAGGTTGGCGCTAAGGTTTGTAATATGGTTTGATTGCATATATTACATGGCATATGGAATATGGTTAACCGAATGAAGCTTATGGTGGCCTAACCAAGGTCTTGGGTTCGATTCCCAAAGCTTCAACAAACCATATTTTTCAACCTTTGAACCATTTTTAACCATTTTTCACCACTTTAACAATCCTTGACGAAACTTCAAATGTTGACAACTTCTTCATTTGGAGTCCGTTTCGTACGAAACAAGCGTCGAAGGAAAGTTGAGGAAGATCTCTTTACCACAATAACCTTTGTACTGTTGTTTGAAGACTTTAAATCTGATCGGTGATGAGATGATCCTCCTGGATCATCAATAATCAAACTAGAAAAAGATTCCTAAGGAAACTCTCATACTCCTTTTATAACCCTCTGGTGGTTTTCTTCCTTTCTCTAGATCCTTCCTTCTTGAAATTTGAATTAGTGATGAGTGGAGGCTTCTTTGGAAAGTTGCTTTTGCATTTGGGCCCACTTGCCTCATTAATTTCACCCTCACTGGCTAAATTTGGCTCCTGTAGCTTTTACTGAGTTTCCTTGGTGCTTTCTTGTTGTTACTAATTGTTCTTGAGTTGCACAAATCAGGAAACTTCTTTCTTTTCTTCTTTTGAGTAGATTTCCTGCTTTTAGGCTGCTTTCCTGCTTTTAGCTACCTTTCTACTTTTAGATGCTTTCTTGCTTTTAGTTTCCTTTCTACTTTTAGTTGCTTTCCTGTTTTTTTGCTGCTTTCTAGCTTTTCAGTTGCTTTCTTGCTTTTCAATGCTTTTCTTCTAGTTTCTTTTGTGAAAGATAACTCATAGGGTCCACCTAATCTCCTATGCGCCCTCCTGGTCCACCTAGGCATTTCCAACTCATCACACAATCAATTAATAATTAATTATTCAAAACTATGGACTGCATTACTTGTACATGATTTAATTTAATTATACTAGATAACCATAGACTAAAATTAATCCCTAACTAATTTATTTAATTTTCCACTAGGACCTATGGGGATCTAATCGTCAGTGGTTGCTACTTGGTTCTATAAAAAATAGGGACATTACAGTCCTCCCCTCCCAAAATTTGCTTGTCCTCAAGCAAGTGAAAATATGGTTGGTGAAGAACCTGTACACTTTTTCCACAATACTTTTTCAAGGCGGCTTCAAAAACCATTTCAATCTCATCTCCATCCTAGATGACCCTTTTGAAAAACTTGCATTGGTCATCCTCTCCATCAAGTCATGAATGAACCTGATTTTGCAACACTCCATGGCAAATTGAGTTGCAATATATGGATTGAATTTGACTGTGATGCACCCTTTCACATGCTTCAATCCACCCAATAACTCACATGCAACCCTTTTTTGTTTCCATACATTGAGCTTCTCATGTTTCAAGATTGGCCTTGAACCATTATGGTCAATTTCAATCTTAAGGTTGCTTTCCCTTAAGCACTTTATGCTTTAGCCAGTGCATGCCTGATGACTAACACCTCCATGTCTGTGATTGAATAATGTCTATGATGGGGCTGCAACCTCATGGGGTGTCTATTTGGCTTCAAAACCATTCCTAAGCTTTGTTGGGGAGCATCACCTTCATGCACAAATGGTGGAGCAAAACCTGGTGGGGAAAACATGGAATAATCATGCATCATTTTCTTCATCCCTTTGAAAACTCTGTTGGAGTTCTCATCCCAACAAGGGACTCCTTTCCTTACTTGGTCAGCCACATGTGTTTTGAACCGGAAGGAATTTCTACATGGTGCACCATTCTCCCACTTCTTTACATATATGGAATTGATCCAAACAAGGGTGGACCGAATCCTCTTCATCTAGGCACCAACTTTACCAAGATCAACCATAGAATCAAGATTCGATCCCTCAATCCTTTCAAATTCATGTCTAGACAAATGTATATGCAATGACTGCTTTTCCCAAGTATTTGACATAGCTCCCAAACCAAAAGAATGATTTCCCAACATGCCACAATGAACCAGAATGCCATCAAAAGGAACAAATACAAGCTTACCAAATTGCTTGTTGTATGCTTTGCTCATGTAAGATGGAAAAGCCATAGGCGCACTAGCCAAACTAATGCTTATGCATGTAAATCCAAAATAGTCACATTGGACACAAGGAGATGTCTTCTACAAAAATTCTTCATCCATAAGAATATGATGATGAGGATTAAGGTGGAGATCAATTTTGGGAAGGTACTTGACCCTCTGCAATTTACTCCTCTCAAGAGGTGTCTCTGTCTCACATACTGCTACATAAGATTTACAGCTAGAATAGTTAAGACCAAGAATGATTCCAGGGTCCCAAATGAATCTAAGAAGTGGGAAGTGTCTCCTAATCCTACCTCTACACTTCCTAGTGTCAACACAAAGAGCCTTATGCAGACTCCCAAACCACCAAGCATGATGACAATAATCCCTTCCATCATATGGATTCCGATGTAGGGAACTAAACAATTGCTCCATATGGATAGACTCCTGTAAAATATGGATGGCTTGATCTCTATTTCCAGCTACTAAAATGCAAAACCAACTAATGCCAGGATCCCATTTCTTATGTTGCTCCGACATTAGGAACAATCCATCACTCCAATGGATGCCAGGATCCCACACCCGAATTGGTAGTATTCTCTTCCAAGTGCTTGTTGGAATTTTTATGAATATTTCCAATAGGAAGAGAAACTCCTCTTGAGCATCAATGCCATATGCTCCATCCCATTGAATCAATTGGAACTTCCATGTCCCACCATGCATAATGAATGCATCGTATGATGACCGTGGATATCTTTGTTGTTTCTCATAAGATTATAGAGTAAGGAGTGTATCAATCAACTTCCTATTGAAGCATGCAAAACTATTACCTCCATGTGTGTCCATCTCTGAGATGTATTTTTCCACCCAATCCATGGATGGATCAACATCTTTGTTGGCTGGTCCAAGTGGAGTGAATCTAGGTACCACCTCCAAAATCAAATCTTTCTTCAACAAGGGTAGCCCATGATACTCCTAGTGCACATCTAGCGCTTGGCCAACCTTCTCCATGATAATTCTTCTCTCAAGCACATGCATTTCGGATTGCACTTCTTGCTCACTAGATTCTACAATGATTGATGTGTTAAAGAGTCTTCTACCAAGGCAAGCAAGACTGGTTACTCCTTGCCTCTCCATTTCTATTATGTACTCATCTACCCAATCCTTGGATAAATAAGTACCTTTGCTTGCAGGTTCAAATGGTATGTCCTCCTCAATGTCCTTCTGCATTAAGACAAGTGTTTGGCCAAAATATTTTATAGCATCTTCCTTCATAAACACCTACAAGTTTGAAATTTCCTTATGTTCATCCCCCATGTGAGGTTCCTCCATCATATTCAAAGTGTTTCCTGCCATGTGCACATGATCATATTCCATGCAGGATGGAGGATGGGGTGTGCTCAACTCCTTACGAAGCCGATCAATCTTCTCTTATGATTCTTGAAGGGCTTCATGTGTGCACTTCAAAGAATTATAGGTAGACTCCAAATCACCAGTGAGCCTATCTGTTGCTTCGACTTCGTTCTTGAGCGCATGATGGTACATGTCTGCAATCTAGAGAAGTTGATTTCTATCTGAGAGTATATTCATGTAACTATCTTTCATCTTAGCCACTGCTTCTCTGAGAATTTCGAAATCTCCAAAGAAGGATTCTTTCTCGCAATCTTCTCCTGAAGCTCTCCAACATCTTGACACCAAGGCATTGGTATCAACAAAGTTCTTCATGGATTCCACGAGCTTCTCTTGGTTCTCCTTCAATGATCCACTAAAATGATGTGGCTAACAAAGAAGATCCTCCGCCGATGTTACTCCTTCCAATGGATGACACCTAATATCATCTTGCTTGTGGAATAGATCCACAATGCATGTTTTATTCTTGACATGCAAGTCATAATTCTTGTCTTCAGGTGCTTCTGATTCCATGCTATCCTCTTGGTAACTTGAAGCTTCTTCATCTTGAGAGACATGAGGATTTGCATCATGAGTAGGCTCCACCATGTTACTGGTTGCACTTTCTTCACAGAGATTTGAGGTAGAAAATTTTGATGGTAAAAATTCATTCCGCTGCAACATTTGCTTCACATCTTCGCACACATTCTCGACAATATGTGCTACCCTTCTTTGATGTGTGCTGTAATAGGGATCCTCGTTCAGGAACAATATTTCCACCTTGAAAGTGTATAAGTCTTGGAAAGGTAGGACTTCTTGGATCTCTTTCCTAAATGTTTGGTATTCTCGAAAGTACTTGGAAGGATTAATTCCTAACGGTTGTCCTCCAAAGAACAATCTGCCATCAACAATACTCAACATGGGTGGATCATGCCTTCTATCTTCTCTGGATGTTTGGTTACAAAAGCAACCATCTTCATCTCTTGACATGTGCAAACCTCCATCTACATAGATCACCTCTTCTTCTTCATAATGCTCAAGGTCTTCGTCAAATACTATTGGCACAAGCCTCATTCTACAACTTTTCTTCTTTAATTGAGAAATGGAGCTTGGTTTTGATGCTCACAGGTGCATAGGACCATGCTATCATACCACTGTAATGTACCAAAACC
This sequence comes from Larix kaempferi, assembly GCA_027924585.1. Lineage (NCBI taxonomy): Eukaryota > Viridiplantae > Streptophyta > Pinopsida > Pinales > Pinaceae > Larix > Larix kaempferi. The sequence continues at coordinate 33,603,531 of BSBM01000001.1, read as the reverse complement.
TAGGTCTAGGAACACTAACTCAAAATTAACTAGTTTTGGATAGGAGATTAAAAATTGAGTCTCAAACACCTCTAGACCCTCCCAAATTTTCCCAAGATGGATCTCAGGATCTACTAGAGCTCAAGGACATCCTACAACAACCTTAGTCAGACACCCAAATTTGACAACTGCACATTTTGTGGGTGCATCACGCCTAGGTAGACTCCTTTGTCTAAACCAAAGGCTTCAAGGCAATGGACCCATGCCTTATGTGGAACCCAATGGCTTTTCGTGCAGAACTGGAAGTGGCTGGTTTGTATTTAACCCAATCAGCTATGGAAACACCAAGAGAATCAATTTGAACCGATTTGATAGGGTTTGGAATCTAGGAGGAAAATAGAGAATGCATGACAGATCTATTGAGAGATTTCCAACTCAAATATAATGCTATCCGAGGGTCACGGAATTATGATCTGAGGGATGGAATGAGTCCAATTACGAGTCTTTTACTGTAGCAAATTACATAATAATATTTGGAGATGTGGAAGTCAAGTTACTACAACAATTCAAAAAACTAGTTAAATATAGCATTCAAATGAGCATAGGAGTATATTTTCACTAAAAAGAAAGATAGTATTGCAGGATAGGAAGCAACTTTATGTTATTAATTTGCAAAGGAGTACAAATACATTACAGGTTTGCAAGTAAAACATCAAACCCTCATGACATCACCACCCTCCATGGACAATTACAAAACACTATAGAAAACACACTGCAACTGCTGAATCTTCAAATTGCTAGAACAATGGCTCGCTTGATAGGAAGTGGAATGGATCTGTAAATAAAATGAGAAACTTGAAATAAAAATTAGTGAGAAAGGTTGAATTCCTTCCTCCTCAAAGTCTAGCTGAATTCTCAACTAGTGGTGAACAAAAGGGGCACATCTCCCAACTGGTGACAAGGGGCACATCTCCCAAGTCTTGAAAAGATCAAAGCTCCTCAATTCAATAATCAAATTGGAAAAAGATTCCTAAGGAGTCTCTCACACTCCTTTTATAACCCTCTAGTGGATTTTTTCCTTTCTCTAGAGCCTTCCTTCTTGAATTTTGAATTAGTGATGAGTGGATGCTTCTTTGGCAAGTTGCTTTTGCATTTGGGCCCACTTTCCTCATCAATTTCGCCCTCATTGGCTAAATTTGGCTCCTGTAGATTTTAATGAGTTTCCTTGGTGCTTTCTTGCTGTTACTAATCCTTCTCGAGTTGCACAAATCAAGAACTTATTTCTTTTCTACTTTTGAGCTGCTTTCCTACTTTTGAGCTGCTTTTCTACTTTTAGGTTGCTTTCTTGCTTTTAGTTGCCTTTATTCTTTTAAATGCTTTCCTGCTTTTCTGTTTCTTTCCATCTTTTCAGTTGCTTTCTTGCTTTTCACTGCTTTTCTTCCAGTTTCCTTTGTGAAAGACAACTCATAGGGTCCACCTAACATCCTATGTACCTTCCTAGGCCACCTAATCATTTCCAACTCTTCACACAATTAATTAATAATTAATTATTCGAAACTATGGACTACATTACTTGTGCATGATTTAATTTAATTATACTAGATAACCATAAACTAAAATTAATCCCTAACTAATTTATTTAATTTTCCACTAGGACCCATGGGGATCTAATTGGTTAGTGGTGCTCCCTGGTTCTATCAATAATGGGTACATTAAATCCCCCCTTTTGAGGTTTCCACATAATTTGGCACCACTTTTGAGGAAAGCGTTGAAGGGATATAAGGGGTCAAACTCTAGATCTAACTTCTTTCATCAAAGTTTGACCTAGATCAAATGGTGCAACCTATCTCTTGGGATTTATGTTTATCTTTGAAATTGTACATGTGACATTGGTCACCTCATATCATGGTGTTTATTTCAGTTGGTTACATTTTAAAGAAGTATTTTTCTTGTTTACTCCACCCTAGGATAGATCAAGGGTTTTGGTAGATCTATTATTATTTTGTTGTAAGATAAGTTGGGATCCTCTCCTATATAAGATAGCTTCTTCCTCATTTGTATTCATGGTAGGATTTTGAGAGATCTCTCTCTTTTGGAGCCTAATAGACATATCTTTTATGGAGGAAATTGAATTGTAAGATTTTTTTCCCATTGTAAGTGTGGTTTTCATTGTTCTCATATTTAATGTTGAAAGTGATTTGTAGAATAACTGCACTCCTAATTAGAGACATAGAAAGGAAAATTTGTCTCATTACAAGGGTTGTGAGAGAACATCTCCTTCAATTCTTTGTTGATTTATGCATGACTTATATTATTATAACATCTTGTCATATTTAAGAGTATTTTCTTTCTAATACTTCATTGCATAAATCTCACCCTAGTTACAATGTCTTGAGTTGCGTCTTTATGGGATCTCTTAATGATTTATATTGATCATTTTGTAGTATGTTGGGGTTTATTTGTGGATTGAGAAAGTAGACCTAGTTTCCCTATCCCTTTATCAACTAACCCCTTTGTTGGACTAACTTACCTTAACTCTATTTTCCCCGAGGACTAGAACAAGTACTCACGATCCTCCCATCACCCATTTATCATATACTACAACACAGATCCATTTTGCTAGGCATCCTTTTCACCTCATCCTTCATTCTCATAAGCCTTAGCAATCCTATTTGGAGGGAAGACCCCTTGGCTGGAGAAGAGAAAATATAAAGTGTAGGGATGTAGTTACCGAGGTGACAATGGGTAACACCTCTAGGTTATAGTTGGGATAAATTTGTTCATTGGGAATTTAAATCACAGATGCTAGTTCAAGCTGCAAGAATTTTGTGTCATTACTAGGGATAAAGCCATTTTCTCGAAAAATTTGAATATCATGTTTGATAACATTTTGTTAGAGGTTATTATTTCAGATTTCTCTTCTCACATGGTGAATACATGAAAAGCTAGAACCCTTGTTTCTTTTGAGGTTTTTAAGATTGGTTGTTTGTATGGTGAATCAAACAACATTTTGAAGGCATTGAAGATTCACCACAATGAATGCACACGTTTTGTATGAGATAATTTTGCATTAAGCACGTATGTTGGGTATTGGTTCATATATCTATCTTCAATTTGATCTTTCAAATATCCTTGGATATCCACATGATCACGGTGGAATTATTTTTGAAAAATTTAGAGTATGGCCTGAAGTTTGGTGGATATAATCATTCAATCGTAGAACATGTTGCATCGTTCATAAAAGTGCTGTTTGATCTTGGTCTTGATTATGAGGATGAATTGATAAAATAATTTCTAGCTACTCATCATGATGATGCCATGCATTAGTTGGAGGGTTTGGTCAAAATGAGAGATATCATCTTTTGCATATTTGGAAGAGACATTTTGTAGGAAATGGATCCCTAAAGATGATGAAAAATTGTAATACTCCCATTTTTTACTTGGAATGCATATAATCAAAATGATGTAAATACCCTAGTATGGATTCCTAGTGTGGAGCTCGAGGCCAAGGATAGACTAGTGAATGACTAAGCATGTATAATGTAAATATCTCTAAATAGACCATATGGTTGGCTTGTCATCCAAACTCAAAAGCTATGTAAATATTATGTTGGAAAAATAATAAAATGGTCGAAGATGGTTGTGTAAAGAGAACTAGAGGGGATATGATTCCACTAGAGGGAAGAGGAAATGGGGCCTATGGAATATTAAATCCTCTATTTCCAAGTGTTAACCCGAGAACTCATATAATTGATTCCATGTGCCTTAAATGAGCCAATTACTTCATTTTTCACTATTAAATCCAATCATTGAATGCATGGGTGAAGTTGGCGGGAAAGGTCCTCTCATGTAGTTATGGAAGCATGGGATGAATGTACTTCCATGACAGTGGTAAGGGTCCTTTCTTCTATGGTTAGAAGTTATGAATTTTTTTTTGTCACCATTCCCTCCTATCCTTTGTATTCAATGACTCATTCTCTATTATCCATGCAGATTTACACTACATAGAGTTCGTCCTCTTGTTGTTGATTACCATTACCATATTGTGTATTACAAATAAATTCGAATTTGAGAACAAATTTTCTGCTTTGAGGGAAAAAGAGATGGTTGTAGGTGAGCATATAGGTTAGTAAATCTAGGAATCCTTACCCATTGAGTTCTACTACTTATGCATGCTTAAGAAGCCATGAGTTAGCACTATAGGAGGTTCTCCAACAACATACAACCGGTTGAAATCCTTCTATGCACACATTGGTAAGCACTTGGAAAGATGGATTTCCCGAGGGAACCATGGATTGGTAAATTCGGGGTGCTTGATCCTAGAAGGGTGTTGTGTGGGGCAGGTATTGTGGAAGCCAAGGTTGTGACTGAGTGATATTATTGTAGATATATGGATGAACATTTGGCTAAGCATTGGGTGCAGAATGGATTGTGGGCTAAGAGATAGAAGCATGTAGGTGTTTCATTAACCCTAGTGGCCTCATAGCCTAGCTTGGAGGTGGTTTCTCAGTAGAAATACTATATGCCGGAGAGAGTGCCTAAGGTTGGGTTGAAAATCGCTCTTACACAACCAATTGATTGGATCTCCTTTGTTTAAAAGTAAGTATTCTCTTTGTATTTAGTGTGCAATGAATTTATTACTACGCATGTGATAATTGTGCTTGTATATGCATGTTGTATGTGTTTAGATAGAGTTTATTCTGGCCGTGTTTTCCATTTATGCATTTACATACACATTTTAACTGTTTATGAAGTTTATATTATGCCTATGGGGTGAAATTTAGAAGCCTATAATTCGTTCTTGTTCCCCTCTATTGGTCAAAATGATGGATGGGGACATGACACAAATGGATGCCTTATTTTGAATATATCAATAGTATGTTTAAAGAGTAAGTTGTTGAAGATTATTTGGATGGTCATGATCAAGAGGAAGCCAAAGAAGAGGACCATTCTCTTGAAGAACACATTGAAGATCAAGCCCTTAAAGAGTTCCATGATGAAGAGCTATTTGATGAAGACATCGATGCTTCTACTTTTTCTCCTCATGGTTATGAGGGTTTGGTGAGCTTTCCTTCCTCTCTTATTCTTGAAGACAAACCCCTTGAAGATGATAGATATGAAGATATTTTTGCTACTGATGAAATTAATGGCAGTTATGGATGCGATTTCAGTGAAGGATAGTTTTATTATTTTGATCATAATATGGGTGAGGGTTATTTGAGATTTGTTGATAATCCCATTTATGATTCATGGAAGTGTAATTTGTGAAGACCTTTGAGACCCTATTTTTGATGAGATCCATATTATCATTTTAGCCATTTCCATAAAATTATGATGACAATTTGGGGTTGCACGAGGAGCTTATTTATGTATGATCCAAAATGGATTAATATGTAATTTTTAATCTATTTTGGTGCTTAGTGGGTGGAGAGATTGGATGGATTGGATTGTATGGTCCATTTTAGGGGCATGCCTCACTTTGCAAATTTGGATTCCATAAATTTTAGGGACCTGTTTGATGGTCTAAATTATGTTTGGGGTCTACGTGATTGTACACTCCAATACCTTTCCAACGATCCAAGAATCGCCTCAAACAGAGTCTGTATGAAGAAGTTATGCCTCTCGCAAGTTGACCTATCTAGTTGACCACAATGGTAGCAAGTGGATTCCCTATCTTATATCATTTCTCACACATGCAGAGTTCATCACATGTGGATTTTCAAGAACATTCTGTAAGGTCCAAAAAAATAACTCTAATCGAGAATTGATCCATGCAAAAACCCTAAAACTAACCCTAGATGACTAGTGGGCTATGTTAAATATCGGTCCATTAGGAAAATAAAAGGTTCCATTCTTATGATGTTATTGTATTGTTCAATAACTGAGAAATAACATGGGAGTGGATATTAGATCAGAACAAAGGAAGTAGGAGATCTTGTAGTAGCCATTATGGCCATAAAGTCATAGGTAATTTCATAGAGAGTACCACTTTCTTTGTATTTGCACTATATATTGGAGAAGAAAAGAGCAAAACATAGTCCTCACTTTTGGATGGGTTTTTTCCCTTAGTGCGTTTTCCCAAGGCATATATTGTGTTATTAGCATGGATGTTTTATTTTATCTAGTTATTTTCTTTCTAGTTCCATTCTATTTAACATTTTATGGAAATGGACAATTATGAATAATGATTTACAAAGATGGAAATACAAGTCGTCGATATCTCACACATGTCAATCCTCATTGCGGATTTGGAAAAACTTTTTGGACCTTTCGATGATTTTGGAGGCTGTAACTTAGATATTGGATCACAAGGGAAATTAGAAGATAAATGTGACCTATAAAATGATCCAAGGAACGAGTACAAGAAAGAGAATCCAAGTTCTAGATCCATTACGCTTTCCTAATATTTATTTAAGATGGATCTGAAAGTTGTTATCAAGCCATACCAAGGTGAGATCGATGTTTTAAAGTTGAATCATTGCTTGAAACAATTAGAGGTATATTTTAGTATCCATCAAATAGATGAGGAGCATAAAATTTCATTTGCTCGATTGAAATTAGAGTGCCATGCATTAACCTGGTGGGAAAACCACACATATGCAGTTAGGATGGAGGGTTATCCGCTAATAACTAAGTGGGAGGATTTAAAAACCATAATTAATTCCGAGTTTTACCCGATTGGGTATGTAGAGGACTAGTGGATATGTTGGCATTAATTTAGGCAAAGGCAAGGAAAAGTGTACAAAAGTACACCACAAATTCAAGAAGATGGCTATCATGTTCGGTATTTCACTTGAGAATCCATATGTACTCCTCAAGGATATGGGGGGTCTACAGAATCATTTACGAAAGCAAGTGTTATCTTCAAGCCCATGACAATTGATGAGGCATGTGTGCAAGCACAGTACCTGGAAAATATAGGCCACAAGAAATGACAACCAAGCAGTCTTAAACAGAAAGAGAACTAAAATGATTCCAAGGAGGGTAAGAAGAAGTGAAAAGGAAAAGATAAGAATATTAAAACCACAACACATCAGTTCAAGGATCTTAAAAACCACATTAACCATTGTAACATCGATGGCCACACTGAAGAAATGTGTTGGAAGATACATCTAGATCTGAACCATAAGAACCACAAGAAGGATGATAAGAAGAACCTTCTAGCCACAGATTTAAGCAAAGAGGTAGAGAGAAGCTCATATGTGTATGAGAAGATTGTTTGCACTTCAATGTAGAAGGAGGTGAATTTGAGTAGCTTCATCACAAGGAAAATAAGGAGATGACAAAACTATTCCATATCAAGATCCAGATCAAGAAGACCAAGGTCGATGCTCTATTCGATTTTGGTTCACAAGCTAATCCCATAATAGAATATCTGGTATGAAACATTGGATTGGAAGTACATGATCATCTTAGCCCCTATCCGTTGGGATGGGTCAATAAGGATACATAACTTACTATCACAAAACAATGCAAGATTAAATTTTCCATAAGTGAAAATTATATTGATGAAGTGGAGGTAGATGTAGTACCCCTTGATGTTTGTGGTGTACTGTTTGGAAGACCCTACATGTATAAGAGGGACGCAATATTCATGAGGAGAGAAAACCAATATAGCTTGATCAAGGATGGGAAATATTTCATCATCAACGCGCACAAAGGTAAATTTAAGATCTCTATGGTAAGTGCGAACCAAGAAAAAAAGTTGATTAGTTCAAGTAATTTTTTTTTTTGCTTTTCATAAGACATAATCAACAAGGTGAATCGATTTGTGATTGATGGAAGAGAAATTAATATTGATCCTACAAAGATCGAGGTTGTTATGGCCCAAATCATCTACATCATGATTGCTAAGATATACTAGAGTGAGGGGGTATTTTTCCATTGTAAAAGGAAAAGTTTGGGTTTGTTTATGTAAAATTTTTGGTCTAGTGGGGCTCAAGGCCCATAGTCATGTCATGGAAGGTCCTCTTGGTTTTCATTCCAAGAAGTATTGGATTAGTGGAATTGTTGACTACCCCTTTATAGGTGTTACCTCAAAAATTAGCACTCTTCCATGATCGAGGATATGTGGACCCAAGAGATATAAGTGGACCCAGTGGAACCAGTGCTATGATCAACAACTCTTCAAGGAGGTACACCGAATGTCACCTCAATGTAACCCCCTTCCTCTTTAGGCCTTTCTCCTTGGGCCATGGGAGGCACCCTGAAACAAGGATAAGGATAGATCTGTGAGAAACAGAATAGCAAGTACTTATATCCTTGCAAGACCTTCCCACAGTTAGAAGACTAGTGCTTAATGGAGTAAATGATATTATTTATACAATAAACCTTTTAACTTGGAAGGTTAGGAGCAATGATGAATATGTATCCCGATGATGTTATTTTCTGCAGTAAAAGCCAACATTACAAAACACAAGATATCTCACAAACTAATAGTTGGAATTTCACAAAATTTACCTCCTGACCAGCTGCAAGTGTAATATACCTAAAAGAAGAAGTTTTCTTACAACAAGGCAGGGTGCATTAGTTCCCCCTAGTATGCCCCTCTTTTGATGGATGAGAGTTTTAATTTGATGTTGATTTATTCTTTAAGTCTGCAATTTATCGCAGTCAAGGTGAACCTCCCGGGTAACCTTGAATTTGACCCAAACTTCTACAAACCCCTAGGGTTTGAATTTTCCTTCCAGATGGAGCTACGATAACACAATAAAAAGATATTCAACAAGCACTAAGGTATGATATCACCTAACCCTAGGATGAGATTACCTTCTCTAGGGCACTTTAGGGCTAAAATTTGACTTTTTTGCATTGTTATTTTTTTGGGGATTTTTTTCAATATTTTATCTGTCTAAAATTTATTGTTGCAATTGAATATATCAAAAAATAGAATTAAAACAACTAGGGCACATAAATAAAATATTTTTGGATTTTTGCAAAAATACAATTTTTTAGGGTTTTTCACAATATTTCATTTTTTTGGTTTTTTTGCAATATATATTACATAATTTACATAAAATTGCAATCCAATTTTGATGAATTAGGGAAAATACAAGAAACCCTAGGTTGTGTTGGTTTTTACCTAATTAGGAAAAAGAGGTGCCAAATTCCCAACAAGAGAGACCCTCCAAAAAGGGATGTCTCTCTTACAAGACAAGGTTATCATGCATAAAAAACCCTAACTATCTCTTACCTTGGATGTCTTCGATGGTGCAAGAAAAAAGAACTAAAAATATTACCACAAAAGAGGAGCAAAGAATAAGAGAGTAACCCTCTCAAGAATTCTTCGCCTTAGACAAGCCTTGCAAGATTTTGTAAAAGACTCAAATTGCCAAAATTACCACACTTAAGCCTTAAATTGCTAAAGAAGAAAGGTCCCCACCACTTGGCTGAAGTAGAAAAGAAGAAACAAAGATAAGATTTTATTCGATCCCATGATCTTGTGTTAGAAATGAATGATGAGTGTCTTATTTATATGTGTGGCAAGACACACCCTTTCAAAAAATACACCTTTTCACTCCTCTACGCCAACCTACCTAAAATGACTTAGAATGATTTTTCAATTGATTTTTATGGTTTGTCACCCATAATCCAATGACTAAACCTCATAAGACATAAAATAATAATAAAAATGATGAATTGCTACAACTTGATGAAATTTTGAGCTTGGGAGGAGGGTGTCATGCCCCAACTAACCCCAACGATTTGCTTTTTCCCTCAACACCCTCCTCCTTTAGGTGGTACAACCTCTTCAAAACATCATCATCAATTTGGCATGCTTGAGCCAAGATGAGGGTTAATACATGAGAAAATTAGGTCCAAGTGGGCATGAATCAAGTGTGCTAAGATAAGTATGACAACCCTTACATGCGCAATCACCTCTTCAAAGCATACAAAGAAGTATGGTTGAGAGCCCCTAAGCCATTTGTCTTAATGGAGTCATCCCAAGAAGCACCAGACACCAACCCAAATCATAAATGCTCAACATGATGGAGGAATTCTACCACATCAAGGGGTAGTCATTAGAGCCACCAAGCCAATACTCTGGAATGAAATCCAAAATGATTTTCCATGACTAGAACACGGGTCTTGAGCACCACTAGACCAACAATTTTGCATAAAACAAGCCCCATCTCAACCTTTACATTGAAAAAAATGCCTCTCCTTTGGCCAATCTATTATGGCACACTGTAGAGTATCTGGAGGGTAACCATGGGTAGGGATTTTTATGCCCCGAGTTGGTGTTTGATCCTTTTTTGGATGGACTCACTGGGACATGGCTTAGGGTATCCTAGCCAAGTGATAGAGAGTGTTTGTCAAACCCAATTTAGCACACCTCATTTATTCCCGCTTGGACCTTCCTCTTGGTTCACATGTGCTGTAACATACCCTTTTTGCTGAATTTTTTTTTATGCCGGAAACATTATCTTAAATTTTATTGTAAAGTTTTATATTGGACAAGTGTCCAAGGATGACTGTAATTTGCACAATATTTTATTATTAAATAAACTAAGTATGAGACAAACACCTAAGGGGACTGTTGAAAGAGTGTTTACTGACCCACTATGTGGAATGGAATCTGGGGTAGAAGGCAATGGACAAATGGAAGCTTCATGAGGTAAGTAACTAGCTATTTGTATGGGACAAATCCCTAAAATTGTGGTCTTAGTGCCTTGAAAGATGGGACTGGAACTTGAGGCTCATTTATTGAAAACTTACCACTAAAGACCTAGGCAATCTTTAAAAGAGCCATCGAATTTTGGACTGAGGTTCATCACTTTTCCTAACGAGGAACTTTACCTTGGGGTTTAGCTGCTTGCACCCAAGAGATTCGATGAGGGTATATGCTAGTTTTTGATCATGGTGTAAGTCTGCAAATTATACTGCTGAGTGCAAAGTTATACTACTGAGTGTAGAGTCCTAAAAGATGAGGAGCAAGTCTTAATAGTTTGCTTCCTATACAATTTCTGAGTGCCTTGCTTCTACACAGATTTCATCTACTTAGTGGTTCAGTAAATAGGCTTGGGGGTCCAAAGGAGGCAAGTATATTGGCTGCTTCTTCTGGATAAGGTTGGGAGGAACAGGCCTCGTTTGGTGTTTGTCCATCCTATCTACAGTTACAGGTTCTACTTGTTTTCTTTGTTTCTAAATAGATAAATTATTTTCTGAAAGTAATGACTGAGTTTTCCTTAGTTAAAACTGTTAGTATCATTATGCAGAAGTAAATGTTGAATTCGGGTCTAGTTCTGAAATTGTAGAATGATGATTGAATTAGATGAATAAGTGACTGAATAAATAACTTCTCTGTATTTTTCCCCATACTGTTTTCTGTATAGTACTCTAGTGCAGAGAAGGAAAATTAAGATAGATGAATGATAGGTAGATTGCCAAATGAATGAATAGACTAATGCTGCTGTTTTTCTTAACTTTCATTATCAGTTATATTTATGTAATACAAATTATATGTTTTGGCTTAGGATTCATAAACAACATTTAATATTACAAGCATGATAATATGTCTTTTATTCTAGTAACTGAAGTAAGATATATGACTCTGTTCAAACCTACGTTACTGAAAAATCGACTGTCATCCTACCATAGATAAAAACTATGCATTTCATTTCATTTCCTTTATAATATTATACTATACAATCTTTATTCTAAGATATCACCATTATCATTTGACATGTAAATAGCTATTAGACGAACACAGAAATATTCATAGTATTTGTGCACTTAGTAATGCTATTTTTATAGTATCGAGTTTTAAAACTAGGGTTTATTATTTCCATGTTTTATTTCCAAACCCTCTGCAAAATATTTCTAATATCTTGATATACATTTATACAATAACAGAACGAATCTCCTTTTATTATCATACTTCGACATTTCACAAATCATTTCAAAACCATATAGTATAGTAACAAAAATATTTTAACTCATGCATTGCTTAAACGAAGGATTATCTCAACATTATCATTTGACAGTGGTGTTATTTTTCCTATCTTAAACATTATCTGTAAAACCATATAAATACATGAACACTAAATTTTATTTCAAGTTCGACATTACATTTTTCCACAATCATTTCCTGAACTGTATTAGGTTAGGGTTTCAAATTTCCAATCAAAAACATTGAGTTTTGGATCTCGGCCATTACCGAAACGACAACATAGATATTAGCTAACACAAAACTATCAAGGCTACCATCGAAACCTACAGGGTAGGGTTTCATCTGCACAAAACAAGGTTGAAACCCTTGGCACGTAGCCATTATAATTATACAATAATTCAAAACATTAAATTATCACAAACCTGGAGCATGGCTCACAGTTTTCAACAGACGTAAACACCAACAAGTTACAGGAACCAAAATCTTTGTATATCCAGATTAGTTGAGGGATAAAATCCTCTCAACAAGTTACTTCCTTTACAAATTAATTACGCTGAAAACAAACACCACAGGCTTAACGCCGAATGGGTTGAGGATTTCAACCTCCCCATGCTGCCAGACAGCTCACAACATTTCGACGGTGTTCACTTCCAATAGCCCAAGATAAACCTAAAGTCTCGGCTAAGAACACAAGAAGATCCATCATTCACCTAACCGAAGCAACAGGGTAACCACCGAAGCTTACTATTTCTTATGCAGCTGCCAGCTATCAAAACTCAAGCTCAGAAACCAAAGCCGAAGGAACCTGCCACATAAAACCTGGGTTGGGTCAAAACAAGTATCATCATAGATGTTTCATTTAAACGAAATAAACAACATTTGCAACACTTAAACTAATAGAAGAAGACAGGCTCAAACCTTGTACATTACCTTTAGATGAGTTACTATTGGAGAAGACTCACTATGGCTTGGGAATACCACAACAGACAGATGACTACCAGAAATCAACTCAATTATCAAAACAATGCTATTATAAATGACAATGTTAAGATAATGGAGAAATGCAACCAACCTCAATCCAAACGTTTGATGTAGATCCCCATTGGAGCTTTCAATCCATGCACTTGAAATCTGCAAATTAGTCTTGACAACCAATATCCAACAAGTACATATAATATATAAATGACATTAACATTATCAATAACAATGGTCCATAATATCACAAGCAAATGTAACCCAATGTATAATAAACAACATTCACACCATGAATGGATGAGAATATGAGTATTTCTATTAATAAACAAGAAGAAGTACAAAGTGATACGACCTCTTGCCGACAACCAATTTGAACCAAGATCTAGATCAATCCACTTGTGCCTCCACCACTTCAATCCTCCATGAACGGAAAACTCAAACTAGATATGAGTTTGGAAGGTGAACATAAAGGGTTCACAACTACAAGGATCAATGAGTGTAGAATCAAGATAGGGAAAAAATCCACTAGAGTTCTCTTGCTATTCTCTTCTTCCTCCCGTCCATAAGCCATATGTGCTCAATATATAGTCCTCTCAAAGGTAGGTGAAAGGACACATCGAGGCGTTACTCGAGCAAATGGAGAGCCAAAGGTCACCCATTGACTACTTTTTGGGAGTAAAAAGTAATTAATAGTGGTTTTTACCATTTTACTTGATACCCACGGGCTATAGTGATGCAACTCGCGGGTACGCCTGCTATAGTGATGCAATAGGCGGGTAGGAATAAAAATAGGGAAAACTAATATCTCTGAAGGATATAAGTGGATCTGAGTCACTAAAATGGATCCTACAGTACAAATAATGCTGATGCTCACAGGGTGGAATATTACGATGTAACAGATGCCCCCTAATGTGCGAGGTCAGAGACTGATGCTACGATGGCCGAAATACATTATAAAACTCAGAAGTGGAGTGATGGAGACACAAGTGGAAAGAGCAGCTCACTCGTCATAATACAATAGTATCTCTGAATACATGTCGGTATAGTACAACAATCTGATACAATGGCCATGAAATAGGCAGTATAATAGATACATGTCATAAGTGATCATAGCCATGATCCCTCTACAGTAAGATATGATCTTCTGCTGAAAAGAAGACAACTGGTGCAAAACTGGAGGTACAAACTGCTGAAATCTGAGAGGTGATATCTCATATGTAAAGTCAAAGTCATATGTAGCATACTGAATGCCATAATCGCCTGGGGTCTTCTACATAATTCTTCGACGGTGCAAGTCCCATCAAGTGAATAAAGGAGTTGGGGTCGAACCTGATGAGACATTGTTTGATTACCGGTCAATGATGTATATCGTTAACAGACGCGAGATGACCCACCAATAATGAAAATGGGCATCAAGGCACAGAGCACAATCATCAGAGTGTGAATAAATGGGATGAAGTCGAACACTAGGATGAATCCATCGATCAGGGGACATTAATGTATTCCCAAAACTGTCGATGGCAAAAGAACCTTCCACTAATGACTGTAAGCCTCAAGGTACTCAACTGAACTCTAAGCCTCAAGTCCCGGAATAAATGGGTTGAAGTCGACGGAACGAGACTCACTGGAAGGAGGGCATTAAGGCATCCCCCATTGACCAGCACGAGGTACCAACAATGCTGAAAGATTTGGAAGATCTCAGGTGAAACAGACTGAATCAATAAGGATGGACGACATGCAATAGTCAAGAGATCTGAGGAGTGGCCGACACTGGTTTCAGGAATTCCTTTGAACAAGAGCATGAGCAGGTGGATAGACTCAGGCAGCATAGACTTGACATAAACTGTGCAATGCAGGAGGCATTACAGAGGGCTCCATAATGACTGGAAGCTTAACCAATAGGTGGAGAAAAATGAGAAACAAGTACAGCTCCTAAGGCCCAACTATAGTCCCGACTCATAATATATGGAGTGGAATGAATGCTCTGTTCAAAGGCGACACAATAGCTGCCAACAAGAAATAGTGACCATAATCTCATCCGGATTTTTGGAATATTTGATTTTTTTGGTCTTTTTCATATTTGGGAAAAGCTTGAAAATGAATAAAATTGCTTATAGTACAACGGGTGAGGGAACGAGTGTCAAATATCTAGCAGACTAGTCCCAAGCAGTGGAACATACCTATGCTCAATGCAAGGAAGTGCGTGCAGGATGTGGACACTCGAGGGTATGTTCCCTCAGGGTTAAAAGGTCATAAAATTGTGAAGGGAAAATATAAGCTCTGCAGGGCTCGACAGGGGAAAAGTGCTCAGGCACCAGGCTAACAATTGAGTAAGCGGGAGCCGACACAAGGCTCAAGCAGCAAGCAGGATGATGCAATGCAATCACAACATGATATAACTGAGGGGGGTGTCCTTAAGGGAGATGGCCAACATAAGACAAAGCAGAGTATGAGTCTTTATCGCAACGTCATGGTGTGACTACAAAGAACTCCCAATCCTAAGGACAAACAATGGCATGGGCACTAGAATGCATAAAGGGGTTCTAACTAGGGTACCCATATTCAGAAAAATCCCTACCGCCACATAACGACACTTCTATAGCAGTGTGAAGGTTCCGTGTCAGTTACGAAGCGGGGTCGCACCTAGGGTTTATGAAAATGGTCAATAGGTCAAATGCATAATGCATGCGAAAATGGCATCTAACTTATATGCCAGGTGTGAAACGTACCTACCGTAGATGTGAAATGGTTCAGAACAACTTTCACCGAGGAAATCTGTTGAAAAAACACTACTCCATGACACGATATTAGTTAATAACGACTCAAAATGGCAAAAACTATAGAGAAGTGGGTCCAAAAAATTATAAATAGTAATAAAATTTTCCAAATTACAATTCATTTGCACTATTCACCAATTTGGAGTTATTTGGTTAGTTTTCACCTGAAACTTCAATAGCTGATCCTAGGAGCTACAAGCGACCGTTCAACGAACCGTCCAGAGCAGGTTGGTGGTTACTTCCATACCTTTCATTTTAATGTTTTTATTTCAATTTTGGTCGGTGGATTTTTTCATTTGGACAAGCCCTAGCTGGCTTTGGCAATACCCACGAGCTATAACTATGCGGGTCGTGGGTAGGGCACGAAACGCGCAGTCAAAAAATAGACTGCCCACGGGTACCTGAAACTGTATACAAATTAGCCCGCGGGTACGGTCGTGAGGAAATTTTTAATCATGAAATTGACCAAAATTAACTTGTTTTGCACTCCAGGATGGTTCTAGAGTGGATGGAAAGAGAGCATGACCAGGTTGATGAGGTTGTTCGCAATAATTTGCAAGCGCAACAAGCATTGCAAGCATGTGGTTTGTATAAGTATTGGAGTATAGGGGGTTTAAGGGCCCAAAACCTATTACTCCATCATTTGATAAACTACTGGGATGTGGATGCTCAAAACTTCATCCTCAATGGGAAAAATATGACACTGGAAGTAGAGGATATCTATTTCATTACAGGTTTTCCCCACAGAGGGGAGGTGGCCAGCCTTCGGTCTCGGACCGTGGGTGGTGGGATGACTGTTCAGGACTACATAGCGCGGTATTTTCCCGCAAACACACAAGCGGTGGGAAGCCAAGTGCCCATCAACGCCATAGTGGATTTGAGTACAAACATCATTGTGGCTACCCTGGTGCGGATCACTGGATCCAAAGCACTGCACCAGGCATCTAGGCCGGTGATGTTCTACGCATCACAATGCATGCAACCTACGATATTCGACTGGTGTACTACTCTGCTGGTGTGTATGAAGACACAATTGACGGAATGAAAAGAGGGGAAGGCCAAAAACTTTGGGTATGGTAGCATTCTATGCAACTTCTTCTTTGAGAGGGTTACGGGGCTTAGCCCAAGGGTGGATGTCCCTCCTCATAGTCTCCGTGATCCAGCCTTGACCTGGTGGGTTGAGATCCTGACACGACAGGGTGGTGGCCATCTGGTGTCACCATATACTGAGGAGTTCTTCCGCTGGTGGAACCGGCAGGTGATCGCTATAGAGGACTATCCCTATGTGGGGATAGACTTCAGACAGGACCGTGACATGCTGCTCCCACCAGGCGCAGCATTCGGAGACATCGGTGAGTACTCTTTTGGTTTTGTGTTTATTAAATTTTTATGGATTTTTTGATTATAGTTGAAATGCAAAAAATCTTTTTGGTGGTAGTATCAAGTGCTAAAGTTTGATTGTTTGCTCGCAGACAAAGGCCCAGTGAGACCCGAGGGCTTCCCGAGACATGGTCGTTGGGGTAGATGTGATGAGGCAACATATGTTGAAGCAGGGCGCACACTTCAGACATTGCAACGCAACATATCACGGATGGTTGCCCGAGTACCACGGATAGAGGTAGCCCGACTACCCGAGGCCATGCAACGCCAGGTAGTGGGTGTTCTTGGTGAGTGGGTGCGGCTACTGCAGCGGGTGGCCAATGCAGTACAGTACTTCTATGAGACACATCCTGTTGAGGCGGCAGCTAGACCTCCTCGGAGGGAATAGATATCCCAGGGTCTCATTTTTTTTTGTATCGATATGTATATTTTTGAGGGCTACGGGCTCCAGTTTTGTATGACACTACCATTTTTGGACATATTTATATATATATACAACTTTGGTTCTTGGTTCTACTACATGTGCATATGTACAAATGTATGCATGTCTTTGTATTTATGTGCTTCATGATGAATGTGAAAAAAGCCAATCTAATACATAGTTAGCGTATGCATCAGATATATAATTAAGACTTCTTGGAATATGAATATATGTAATTGAACCGAAATGTCTCTCCAAGAGTCGTACCTTAAGGAATATCCGTAGTAATGTAGGGTCTCGTATACGGTACTGCCCATTTAGCTGAGACACAACTAGTTGTGAATCCATGAGGACTTCTTGTGATGAACCTGCAATAATTAATTAATGCAAATACACAAGATATCAGAAATAACAGAACATAATTACTTTTATATTGATCACGGGCCACTTCGAGGGGGCAACCTCCTTTGAACAAGCTCAATACAATTAACTTCACGGTGCCTTCAATGACCTCAACACACACTTATATACTAAGTCTATGCCCAATACTATGAGTCAAAACCATGGGACATATAATACTAAAGGACGACTTACAAAGCATATGTGTCCAATACTATGGGTCAATACTATGGGCTAATATAAACTATGGATCAACAAATACTACGGGACGACTTACAAAGCATATGCGTCCAACAACAATATACTAACATAGTAAAGAGAAGGGTTGACATAGGTTCCTAACATCCCCTCTCCCTTAGAAAAAGCTTTGTCCTCAAATCTTTGGTTGGAGAAATTGTTGCAGAATCTGAAGGAGTGGTTCCCTGGTAGCATCCTCGGTTTGCATTTCGGGCCACTGACGCCTTTGGAGTGTCAAGGAGGATTGCTTAGAAGGCTGTAGATGAAGAAGAACCCTGTCAGCTGCGTGGAAAATGCGCTCAGAACGGTGCTGATCGGCTTGTTGTTTCCGGCGAATTCTGGCCATGTGAAGATTGTCCTGCAGAATGAGAAGAATCTGATCGTGGTTTCGAAGAACCGAGTCAATTTCCTGAACTGGGGAGCTGCTAAGGGTGTATGGAAGAAGAACTGGCGGTGTTTGTCCATAGACTGCTTCATATGGTGTCCTTTGAGATGTGGTATTGTACCACCAGAGTGCTGCTAGGAAATCCATAGAAATAGTTGGCCAAAGCTGTGTAGGGATGGGCAAGGGTTTGATCAATCCCGAAAGGAGTGTCGGTTCCCCCTTGTTGACTTGGAAAGTATCATCGTTAGCCACCATCTGTTGAATTGTCATTTTTAGTCCTGGCCAAAAGAAGTTACATTGTTCCTGGTCATACATTTTGCAGAACCCAGAGTGCCCTGTTGATGAAGAAGCATGGAGTTCATAGAAGAGATAGCCCTGTTGAACATATTGCAACCAATTTGGAACAAGCAGAGAAAGAGATGTAAGAGAAACTGGGTCATCAATTGTGCGAGAAGGAGCATCTTCCACCATATTGTCCTTACCCTTCTTGTAAGTGATCACATAGGGATAACCCATGAGTTGGATAACCCATTGCAGGTGTGTTGGGGAGGAGACCCATTGTTCCAGAAACTTTTTTAGACTTGGGAGATCAGTCTTGATGCAGAAATAATTGCCTAATAGGTATGGCTGCCACTTCTGTACTGCATGCAAAATAGCCATCATTTCCTGCTGAGAGGTAGATGTGGCTACATTCTTACCGGAAAGGTCTCTTGAAGGCAGCAAGCTCATTGGTTCAACAAAGATACCTGCATATCTATCCAAGGGAGTAGTGGAGACTGTTGATGGGTGCATCTGAATGGAATTAAGCTGAGCGATGACACCATGTGAATTCTTCTTAAGGATTTTTTCCAGGCGATGTGAACTGATGATGTAGAGAGACCCTAGTTGTAAGCCCCTAAATTTGTGTTGTGCCCCATTGACTTTAAACTACATCCAAAGTTCAGCAAAATCCCATAAGATGGGGTCAAGTGTGCGTAACCATTGAATGCCCAAAACCACATCACATCCGCCTAAGGGAAAGGAAAACATGTCAGAGCGTAGGTTATAATCTTCCATAGAGATACGCACATTGTGACACTTCCCCTTGCAAGGTAAGGTGCCCCCATTGGCAACCATGACTTCAAAGTTGGAGCAAGGATGGACAAAACAATCAGCCTGTTTGGCAATTCGAGGGTCAATGAAGTTATGAGTGCTACCAGAATCAATGAGTATGGTAAGAGGGAGCTTCTTGAAGTATCCCCTAACCCGCATTGTTTGTGGGGTGGTGACGTCGGTTACAGCATGGAGAGAGATCTTGGGTGGGTCGTCCTGAGATGGGGTGTCAACAGGCGGGTGTTGCATGTCGACCGGATCATCTACTGTATCTGTAGCTTCTTCACCAAGTTCTAAGGCAGGCGGAGAATCCACATCCAAGAGATAGAGCTTTTGTTGAACACATCTATGTCCCCAAGTGAATTTCTCATCACATTTATAGCAAAGCCCTTTTTCTCGGCGTGCCTGCATTTCTATTTCAGACAAATGCTTGATAGGAGTTGGTTGAGGAGCAGGCATGATGGGAGGTCATTGGGAACCCATATTTCTGAAGGGAACAAAGGTGGGTTTGGAGCGTTGTTGAGTTGCGATCTTGTCCTCGGCCAACTTAGCCAACCCTAGGACTTCCATCATTGTGTTGGGACAAAACATTTTGACCTCTGAGCGGATTTCATCCTTGAGACCACTGATAAAACAACTCCTGTAGAATTCATCAGACAATCCTTCTGTGTGATTGGCTAGTTTCTCAAATTCCATCTGATACTCTCTCACTGTGCCAGTTTGGTGAAGTTTAGTGAGTGCTCCTGTGAAGTCGTCAAAAGCACTAGGACCAAATCGTGGCAAAATGAGTTGGCAAAAATCTGTCCAGTTTGGCTCGAGATGAGCTTTGATGTACCAACGGTACCATTGAAGGGCTTCCTGTTCCAAATGAAAGGATGCAAGTGGAACTTTCTGAACATCAAAAGTATTATGCAGACTGAAATATTGTTCTGCTCGGTATATCCATCCAGTTGGATCAGTACCATTGAAGCGAGGAAAATCAAGCTTCGGCCCACGAAAATTGCTAGAAGCAGAGAACCCGGTGGCTGCAAAAGATTCTGGCTGTCTGGTATTGTTCATGGCTGAATGCTGCAAATGGAGGCTGAGAAATTTTTCATCCAGATCTTGGAGTTTGGTTTGGATGGCTGCCAGTGCTTCCTCCATGGTGTGTGCTCCTGCACAGGTGACAACCATAACCGGGGTTTTTTTTTTTTTTTTTTTGGTTGACTGGGTAGGAAAACAAAAACAGGAACTACTTCAATAAGGGAAAAGTTGGATTTGGGAAAAAATCAGAAGGATAATTGGGGTTTGACTAGGTTTTGGACACTGTTGGATAGACAGGGAAGCAAAAATGATGATTTCAGAAGTGGGGTGAAAGAATGGGAAAATTTGGCAGAGGGGAACAAAGAAGCAGAATTCAGAAAGGAATTCTGTGGTAAAATTTGAAGGTGATTGGGTGAAATCTGAGGAAGTTATGGCAAACCCTAAAAATAGGCAAATGTGAGATTTCCGGCTGTAGGAAGGGGAATTGAGGATAGGGTCCTCAGG
Source organism: Larix kaempferi (assembly GCA_027924585.1). Classification (NCBI taxonomy): domain Eukaryota; kingdom Viridiplantae; phylum Streptophyta; class Pinopsida; order Pinales; family Pinaceae; genus Larix; species Larix kaempferi. The sequence continues at coordinate 33,582,466 of BSBM01000001.1, read as the reverse complement.
AATGAAATATGCAGAATGGAATGACAGGGGTTCCCTGAAAATTTCAAGGGAAACAGAGGAAAAACTGTTTTTTTTTTTTTTTTTTACAGACTGGAGCGGCTACGGCTCAGAAGGAATCTGGAACAACGCCGAACGGCTGGATCTGGAACGACTTGCAAAATAGATCTGAAACGGCGCAGCAGTGATCGACAATAGTTCAGCTGAAAGTAGATATGGACCCCAGGTATGTGCAGCTTCCTAACAGTTCAGGGTTTTCACTCAGCCACCAATGCTGTCTGACGGCTTGCGTATTGGGGTAGTGCCCCTCACTCCACGGCTCAGGTAAAACTGATAACCGCTTTGCCACAAACGACAACTCTTGGTTTACCTCACGGGTGGGAACTAGTCAATCAGGTAGGGGTCGTTGCCCTTTTCGCTGGCAGGTCCTCTCAATGGGCCAGCTACTTCGGGGTTCCTGTGGTACTCCTCACAATGAGTTTTAGGGCTTATGCCCAAGTACTTCCCACAGTTAAGCGGATAGGGATTATTCCCAAATCCGAACCTGCAACAGAAAAAATTTGGGCAGAAATTTCACCCAATGTTCAAAAACCGGATCTATATTGCTCAGAATCGCTATTATAGCATGTTTCCGGAACTGGAACAACCACTCTGCTTCTACCCATGAAATCATAATAGAAATCTGGGCACTCGGTCAAAATATTTTCTCGCCTCAATTTTCGCGGCCGTCACCGAAATTCTGAAAAATTGCTGATTTCAAATCCGCGATATCTCCACTTTTAGAACTCCAAATTAGATGATTGTTTTTTTTGAAACTGCATATTTTTGAAAGAGGAATTCAGATATGCAATCGGTTTCTTCTGATTTTGTGCAAAAAGTTTTAGAAATTGATCTGAAAGTCGCCGCCCAAAAAAAGAAAAAAATTTCCCACTTGTGCCAAGGAAAATGCTCTGATACCAGATGTGATGAACCTGCAATAATTAATTAATGCAAATACACAAGATATCAGAAATAACAGAACATAATCACTTTTATATTGATCACGGGCCACTTCGAGGGGGCAACCTCCTTTGAACAAGCTCAATACAATTAACTTCACGGTGCCTTCAATGACCTCAACACACACTTATATACTAAGTCTATGCCCAATACTATGAGTCAAAACCATGGGACATATAATACTACAGGACGACTTACAAAGCATATGCGTCCAATACTATGGGTCAATACTATGGGCTAATATAAACTACGTATCAACAAATACTACGGGACGACTTACAAAGCATATGCGTCCAACAACAATATACTAACATAGTAAAGAGAAGGGTTGACATAGGTTCCTAACACTTCTAAATATTGGATGTCATGTGAAATAACATCCCGAAGTAGCTCAATAACGACACTATATTCAACCACATTATTAGATGTAGGACCGAGACAAGCACCTCCTAAGGACACAACTAGGTGGTCAGGTGAGAAGATAACCCAGGCAGTAGAAGCAAGTTGCTGCGTATGTCGGCTAGCACCATCCGTGAAACCTAAGAATGTAGGAGATTCCGTTGACATCTGTCAATTAAACAGAGGCTAATCAGCAGACTCGACAACCAAAAAGGGCGAGCTAAACTATATACAGAAAAACTATACAATAGTGTACAAAAGTATCAGCCTGAACCAGAGGTTCAAGTGTAATACCACTTGAGGTAGAGCCCATTTCTAGGCTCCTTCAAGGCAACTCCCTCATAGTCTTATAACGCATAAGATCCTTTTTCGAGGACACGCCTCACAATGTAAGGACTGTGCCACATGGGATTGAACTTGCCTGCCCCCAGGGGTTCTTTAGCTTGGTCATATAAAAGTACCAAGTCACCTTCAGCATATTGCTTGGGACGGATAGACCTATCATATTGAACCTTGACACGACGCTTGTTAACATCAATAGCCACAATGACATCTCGACGGTGCTCGTCAAGTTGCTCGAGGTGTACTAAACGTTGCTCAATCTCTGTCGTATCAGGGAGGAGCTCTATGGCTATTTTGAGTGAAGGGATTTAACTTTCAATCGGTAAAAATGAATCCACACCATGAACTAACTGGAATGGTGAGAACCCGATGGAAGTCTTAACTGCGGTTCGATATGGCCATAAAGCAGGATATAACATGATATGCCAATTGGTCTTGCTTTGTTGGATGGTACGCTGGAGAATGTTCTTCAAAGAATTGTTTACTACTTCAACCTGACCATTCGCTTGAGGATAGTAGGAAGACGAGTGTTCCTGACGAAACCCAAGCTTGAGAGATAAATCCTCCATCATCTTGTTTTCAAAGTGACTGCCATGGTTAGTGACAATCTCTTTCGGGATACTGAACTGAGTGATAATCTGGTTGAACACGAAATGGGCTGCAGTAGCATCGTCTACTTTTACAGTAGGCATGGCCTCATCCCACTTGGAAAAATAATCCACGGCCACGATAATATGGTGATTCCCCCCAGCCGAAGCTGGTTTGCAATCCAGGAAATCTACCCCCCACTTAGTGAAGGGACCGACAGTGACGACCGTATGGAGGGGCACTGGATGTGAGTGTATGTTCCTAGAAAACACCTGGCAAGGGTGACATATCTTCACAGCTTTAATACAATCTTTAAAGATGGTAGGCAAAAAGCAACCAGCTCGCATGATACGCTGGGCTGTAGCAAGCCCGGATAAGTGACCGCCATACGCCCCTGCATGACAATCATTAAGTACCCATTCCGCTTCTTCATGAGTCAAGCAACGACGGAGAATGGAATCCTTTCCTCAGCGATACAAAATGTCACCGACGATAGTATAATCTTTAGCGTGATGTCTCACATGCCGTCGCTCATCTTGTGAATAATGCGGAGGAAAATTCAAAGTTTGGAGATAAACAATAACATCCCCATACCAAGGGTCCTCAGACGAGATAAGAAATAAGTGTTCATCCACAAAGGAATCTTCATGAATGACATCCTCATCAAGCCGTGGAAGGTCTGACATAAGCTCAACGAACACCAATGATTTCACCAATTTTTTCGAAGCAAAATCAAGATCAAATTCCTGAAGGATCACAATCCATTTATTATACTTACCCCCGATAAGGCATCGTGATAGCACGAATTGAAATGGATTGATGTGAGCTACAACTGTGGTTGTTTGAAGCAAAATGTAATGTCGTAACCACTGGACTGCGTGGACAGTTGCAAGTGCTAGCTTTTCTACATGAGTGTACCTTAGCTCAACGTCTACTAAATTTCGACTGAGATAATAGATAACATGCTCGACGAGCGCATCATCTACCTGAACCAAGACCATGTCAATATTCTCTTGAGACTCGACCACATAAAGAATGAAATCTCGTGTAAAGTCTGGCGGACTAAGCACAGGGGTCGATACCAAAGATTTCTTAAGGGCTTTGAAAGACTGCTAGGTTTGCTCATCCCAGATAAAAGGTGTGTCTTTCTTCAATAAGCGTGCAAAACCTTTGGTAATACTAGCATAGTTAGCTATAAATAGACGCAAAAAAGTAGATCTCCCTTGGAGGCTCTGAAGTTGTAACAAATTACGCGGAGGAGGCAACTGAAGTATTGCCTCAACTTTGAGAGGATCGACTCTAATACCCTCCCTCGAAACTATGAATCCTAGAAGGCGACCAGTCCTAACAGTGAAGATGCATTTGTTTGGATTCAATAGAATTTTGTAGTGGATACATCATTCGAGAATCATACGGAGGTGCTTGGGGTGGTCCATTCTCTTGCGAGAATGGCCAGCAAGATCATCTAAGAAAACTTCCATAATCATCTTAAGATCGTGAAAGGCATAGGTCATGGCTCGCTGAAAAGTAGCTCTGGCATTTTTAAGGCCGAAGGGAATTTTCCGATATGCAAATGTTCCCCATGGACAAATAAATGCCGTCTTATGTTGGTCCGCGGTTTTGATTTGAATTTGATTATAACCTGAGAAGCCATCCATGAATGAAAAAATCTCACTCCCCGCACAAGCATCCAATGTCTGATCAATGAATGGCGTGGGGAAGTTGTCTTTCGGACATGCATGGTTCAAATCTCTAAAATCAGTGCATACACGGATCGTTCCCTGCTTCTTATCCACAGGAACGGGGTTTGACACCCATTCGGTAAGGGGAATGGGGTAGATGAAACCATATTTGAGCAGTTTATCCACCTCTGCCTTAATAGCAGCTGCCTTCCTAGGGTTCACAACACGTAAGCATTGTCGAACCGGTTTAGCATCAGGATATGTTCTAATCTCGTGTTCAACAATGTGGGGGTCTATTCCTGGCATCTCCTCATATGACCAGGCGAAATCTTCCCGTAGTTCTGTAAACAAGTCAGTGTAAATAACAATCTCCTCAGGAGTGCAATCGACACCGACGTAAACGTTCTCTATCTTTACGGGAGTGCAAGAGATGTTGATCGAAGTGGTTGGGAAAATATTGGCCATATTCCCCTCCGCAAAAACATCATGCAACTCCAAAAGAGCCACAGGGTGACCAACCATCTCTGCCAGAGTCATCCTAAACTCCTCTTGCTCAACGAGCTCGAGGTTGGGAAGGAAATAAGAGTGATGGTGCATATCTTCCCAAGGTCTCTCACTACCACACATGGCCTCGAGGATAGCTTCATCAGATGGTAAAGTATCATCAAGGCAATCATGGGAACAAGATGAGTTGGCTACCCAAACTGGCAGCGTAACGGGATCTTCTTCAACTGTCTGGGAAGAAGAGAGATCCGGATATGCAGTGGTTTGTTGGATATGATCGTAAGCGAGCTCCACTACAGATAAAGGCATAGACATCCCGACGTGCGCAATGTCTCCAGACGTGGAACTCGTGGATGGTAAAGTCCATAGATCATTTAAATAGGAGGTCCAGAATAACATATTATTCAAAGGAGGAGACGCATTGTCGGTAATGGTTCCAATAAAATTCATAGGTGCGGAAATATTATAAGTTCCCATCAACGAGGGGTACATTCCAACACCTATGTTCCCAGTTTCTGGCTGAGAATCAGAAACTTGTGGGACTACAGATCCCGTGGATTCTACGGAAGGAGTGCTAACAAAATTCAGCTAATCGATCCTCACAATATTGCCTTCGTGGGGAAAGCAGATAACTCTGAATACAGTAGACACGACAGCCTTCATAGCGTACATCTAGTTCCAACTCAGTAAAAGGTTGTAGTCGATGGGCACATCAACCACTTTGACTTCAATAGGCATAGACTTACCTCCCAAGGAGACAACAAGGGAAGGGATAATTCCATGCGGCGTAAAAGATCTACCTTCGAATGCTGTGAGTGTAGTTCTAGAAACAAGTAGAGGAGGAGAGCCAAGATATTTCCAACAAGCTAACGACATTACTGACGCGGAGGCACCTTCATCAACCATAGTACATTTGACGAAGCTCTTAAGGAAAACCACCTGGATTTGAAAAGCCATGTGGTAAGGTAAGAGAGGCTAGACATCAGTAGTATCGAACTTGACAACACTGGGATTTCCCCCATCCTGAACTCCTAACGCACTCAAAAGGGCATGCTTCTGAAAAGGAAAGGCTTGCAAAACCTCAAGAGCCGACATGGCACATGGAGTTTGGCCCAAATATTCTACGATGGAGTAGTTCTGGGCGGCTCGAGCTTTGGGATTATGCGTAGAGCACTTGAGAACACCTTTCGGTATTCGCGACATAATAGAGGGTTTCTCGATATGCAAGGATTTGTCCAAAGGAGGGGGAGGCTCATTCCCCAAATTAGGTTGTGGTGCACCATAATCGCGCTGACGAGTAGCAACACAAACCTCCGATTGAACCATATTCACACATCCATAACCACTAGTATCGGAAGAAGACGTTGCCATTTCATTAGTACCATAACCAGTGGTGGGAGCATGCGAAGCAATGTTTTGATGATGAGGAAGGGGATCCTTCAACACAGCTGGGCTCTGTGCCAAATGCTTCGATGCTTCTTCAATTTGAAGACATAAGTGAGTAAGATGATCCTCCCCACAAAGCTTGCAAGGGAATTTCACCTTACGCCTAGGTTTACGATCCTCGCCAGCATTACCTCCTTCCCGAGGAGGGTTGGCATTCTCTTTACAAGGAGTATTACGATTGCTATTGTTATTACTTCCATTGTTTCCACCCCTACGATTATTTCTCCCCTTTTTCTTAACTCCAGGTTGCTTGTTACCCGACGGTTTCGTTGATTGCACATTATGTACATCAGACAATGGAGTGGAAGTGGACAAGGTGTGAACCTGTCCGGGAGTAGACTGGTTTAGCGACAAATTTTGCATTTGATTAGCTACCAAGTCTACAGGGCGAGTGCATGCGGACCCCACGATGCCATCGGCATGTGGTCCAGGAACTGACGTAGGCTCATGTCTTGTTCTCGGTGCATCAGGAATAATATCATACAAAATGCCAGACTGAGAATAAAGTACATCTAACTGCTGGACTTTCAAGATAGCTTGTTCCTCAGTCACAATGCTGGACATAGAAACATCATTAGCAATGTATGGACGTAAAGTCTTAAGGAACCATTCCAACAGGAACTCTGGAGGAATGTTGGCTTTCACTAATCTCTTCCGTCGACACCACTCTTGAACGTGGTCAGAAATATGTGTGGTCTTATTCTGACGGAAGGTGGACAACAACTCAGCACCAGTATCATAACGAACTAGCAACTGGAAATGGTCTAAGAAAACCAAAGCAATCTCGTTGAATCCCCTATAGGTGTTTCCAGGCAACTCCACATACCATTTCGTGGTTGCCCCCGTGAGGGTGCATTGAAATAGTCGTAATCTAATGGAATCATGATTGAAAGAGTTGGAGGAACACCAAAGGTGAAACGTCGTGACATGATATTCTGGGTCCTCACCACCTTTCCCCTCAAACTTTGGAATTTCTGAAGGGATCTTGGTAGGGACCAGGGGTCAAGTAGGGTCGTGACACACCGGATCATTTGTGAGCTTCGAAAGATCTGGGAGATTCAAGCGTGCAAGGAACGGGAGCTGAGGCTGGAAAGCTTGATTATAAGCCCCCATAAAAGGTTGGTTAAATGAAACTGTGTTATAAGATGGACCAAAAGCTTGACCATGAGGATGAAGCTGCTGATAATGAGGACCTGACGGTCCATAAGCTTTCTCATGGCCATAAGATTGATAACCTCCTCCTGCCTGACCCATTTGAGAGTAAGCAGGTATATGCACGTTTTGGGCACTATATTGGGGTGGTGGGTGCTACTGGTGGCCAGCATTGACTGTGTTGTAGTAAGGGTTGCCACCATGAGTATGGGGCATGTATGTACTATTCATAGCGGGAACCATGTTGTAATGACCATAATGGTATGGTATGTTCCCACCCCTAGCATTAGGATTAGCTTGATCAGTCGTGTGATGACCATAAGCATGAGAAGTATTCCCAACTCCAATATTGGTGTGACTAGTCGTAGGGATGGTGGCGTGATGTCCATGTGGATTGGAAGTATTCCCACCCCCTACATTAGCATTACTAGTGGCGGAAGTGGATGAAAAAGTATACGGTATGTGTCCACCCCCGTGGTTGGGAGGAAAATAATCATGCGCAAAAGTAGTCCTGGGTAAACGAGTAGCGGCACGTGTATTAGATGGTGGATGGCGAGCCCTGTTCTGAACAATGTTCTGATTAGGTTGGGTAATCCTAGGAGGTGGTCATCTTCCAACATTAGCATTGTTAGGAATCTGACCAGTCCCCATACTATGTGTGTGGGTGGACATCGTAGTGCCCCTAGTGGGTATAGTATGGCTAACACTTTGACTAGTGCCAGCGTGACTACCAACCGTAGTGGAAGGTTCGACAGTACTATGACTAGGCATACCAAAAGAGAGTGTGGTGGGGTTGATCGTAGTGTCATCATGTGATTCACGCATCCCACATCTATAACTGCTTGGAAACGAAGGAACGAAAGGCTCGTCCTGTTCTTCGTGCTCGGGTAAGTCAGGCATTCCATAAAGATAATTATCTGGATTCGAAGGATCAAATGGATCTCGATCAAGTGGATTAGGCCAAATAGAACTAGGTTGATTCTCAGGTGGATCACCTCCCCACTCCTCACGAGGAGTATGGGGATCGGAAGTATGGTCAACTCTACCCGAAGGAGTCGAAGGTTTTTCCTCAGTATTAGGATGTGCAGCCATGAATTCTTAGACGTAAGTCACGTAAGAAAATGAAGACTCAGAGGGAGCCCTCCGACGTCCTCTAGCAACACGGCGTGAAAGCTCAACTGGCTTTAAACCAACCAACTGACAGGACCGACGGAGAGTAGGTCTCCGTGCCACGATATCTCCGCAGAGAATATGTAATCATAACGTCCCCTAAAGGCCAACTATCGATAAAAAATAGTAAATCAAAAGCACACACCTAGAGAAACTACATCCAAGAGCAGAAAAACAGAGTGGCTAAATGAGCTCCTGACACTAGAGCCGGTATGTCTCGCCTAGGAGAGGCTTGAGACTCCCAAACTACAGCCGGAGGTAACAGAATTAGTTATAGAGACACCCAGGCTTCACTGCGTGTACAGGGTCAAGTCCATTGCACAAACACAACTATGCTGTCCAATCCCTATCTGACTCAGGACACAAATAGCATAACCACTGCAAGTACCCTGTGCGATACCTAGGTAAGGCAACTATGGTTACCGCAATATAACCAATTCTCAGGGGGACAGTCGCAGGTGGGATCCGTTGTATGAGTAGGGTATCTAAGCCCAAAGCACAAGAGGGCGAACCTTTGGTACCCCCAGATACGAACAAATCCTGGATATATCTCCCACGTTCATCCGGTATCAGAGGGATATCTCCTCAACCAACCTCCCGTGACCTCGTTCTTAACTCTGGATTGAGTAGAGCTTCCTGAGAACACCGATCTATACCATGGATTCCTCCACTCCTTGGTCAGACACCTAATGTTTCGTCTAGTAGTCTTGGATTGTTAACTCACAATGATCTATTCCAAGCCTCTAAACCTATGTTAGTTGGTGTACCCTATAAATAAAATAAGTCTAATCAATTTTAAGATTAAGCGCTAATTTTAGTGGCTGTGGTTACTCAAGGGATATGATCGTGAAACTAGTGATGTGTAGACTCAATAGTATGCAAAATCGTCCAATCCTAGACTCATCTATCCAATAAAACAATGTCACTATATGCAAAATAAACCAACAATTCTGAAATAAAGATGCAAACTTTTATCTTTTCGATGCACAAGAAGAACCTAAATGAAGGAGATAAGCACTCAATGCAAGATGCAGTACATGAAAGTAAATTTCTTTTGTATTTTCGCTTATAAACAAGAAGGAAAATGCAAAAAACTAAATATATATTTTTTCAATATAAATGGAATGAAAAAATGCAAGCAAAATCCTACTATTCAATCACCGAAATGCCGAGAAGATCACTAAGACAACCCAACAGTGTTGAATATTGTAACTTCTAAGAATATTATATTTGTACTTTATTATTCCGGAGGTGTTTCATCCCTCCGAGGTGATTCTATTATGTATCCGGAGATGTTTATTCCTCCGTTGAATTGTGGTAACCAGGGTTATTAGACCCACCATGTGGGGGTCGACCCTGAGTTTATTATTTAGGGGTTATTAGACTTCACTAGGAGAGGTCGGTCCCATTAGGGATTTTGGTTAGTTGGGAATCAGTATAAGTAGAGGAGGAGAGCTCCTCATTTGACACAATTGCTCAAATTAGAAAGTAGCGCACTTGTGTTTGAGAGGTCTGCATAGGATGTAAAGAAGAAGGACAAGTCTTGGAGCACATCTTGTATTTTGGTTGATCATCTTATTGAGGAAAGCTTTGCTGGGTTTTCTACCCCATGAGGGTTTCCCAGGGTAAAATCTGTGTCTAACTTGTGATTATGTTTCTTTCAATGATCTTACTAGTCTAATTGGTTTAAACTTAACATGGTATCAGAGCTAGCCTGAATAAAACATCTTTCAAAAGGTGGAATCATCTTTCTCTCTCTCTCTCTCCCAAAATTAGGGTTTCTGCAAAAGTTAGTATTCTTGGATTTTGGTTGCATGGCTGAATATCCCTTCTCAAGATCAATCTTTTGAGCCCTAGATAAAGATTTTTGGTTGGGTAGAACTTCGGGAAAGTCAAACCCTAGTTTTACCAAAAGTGCGATAAATCAGAAATTCTGCTACAGATCCGGAAAGCAAAAGGAAGCACATTTCCTGGTAAGTATTTCTCTATCTTATAAAAACTCCAATATCTTGGACTCCCCCAAGAGAAGATGGCTCCAAACACTAAGCTTGAAGACAAGCTTGAAGGTATAGAGAATTTCTGGGCATGGAAATACAGAATTGATCTCATTCTTGAAGAGAATGATCTTGCTCATTATATCAAGGATGAAGTTTCAAAACCTGAAGGAGATGAAGCCAAAGAGAATCATAGGAAGGATTTGGTTAGGGAAAAGAGAACCATAGCTGATCCTATTAAAGACCACTTGATTCCCCAAGTGGCTTCCAAGAAGACCCCAAAGGAAATGTATGATGCCCTAGGAAGGATGTATGAGGGAAAGAACATCAATAGGAAGATGAACCTAAGAACTCAGTTGAAGAGTACCAAGATGCACAAAGGAGAATCCATTCAAGACTACTTCTCAAGGGTCTCCCAAATCAAGGAACAACTAGATGCCATTGGTGATACCCTTGATGAAGATGAACTTGTGATGACTGCTCTAAATGGTCTCACTAGACCTTGGGAGTCATTTATATAAACTATGTGTGCCAGAAAAGAGAGTATGAAGTTTGATGTAGTATGGGAGGATTGTGTTCAAGAAGAAGCTAGGGTAGCCAACAGAGAAGCCCTCCTTAAGGAGGATGACCAAGCCTTGGCTACACACACTAAGAGAAGGGGGAATCAATATCACTTCAAGAAGAACAATCACAAGGGGTCTCAATCTCCACAAAGATTTAAGAAGAAAGGAAAAGGAAAGTACTCCTCTTTCCAATGTTTCAATTGTCATAAAGAAGGACACATTGTTAGATTGTGCCCCTAGATTGAAAATATTCACTACAAAAGACATCAAGCACATCTTGCAGAAGATGATAGTGAAGAAGAAGAAGAAGAAGAGGAAGTAAGGCCTCATAGGAAAATATCTAAAAGAGATAAAGAAGAAGAAGAAAGGCCTCTCCCTAGGAAAAGATCTAGAAGGAATGAAGAAGAAGATGCAGAAGAGTATGTTCTATTTTCTGCACTCTCTGGATCTGTGTCTCCTAGAGAAGATACATGGCTCATTGATAGTGTTGCTTCAAAGCACATGATAGGTTAGAAGAAAACTCTCTCAAGACTTGAAGAAAGGTCTTCTGCACAAAAGGTATCTCTAGGAGATGATTATCAATATCCCATCAAGGGAATTGGTGAAGCAAGCTACAAGCTTGATTCTGGAACACCCTTAAAGATGAAAGAAATCTTATATGTACCAGGTTTGAAAAAGAATCTGCTTTCTATCTCAACACTAGATAAGAAAGGTTTTAGAATTGCATTTATTGATGGGCAAGTACTTATGTGGCCCAAAGGAAAATCTATTGAGGATGCAATTGTCATTGGTGAAGAAGAAGGAGGTCTCTACAAACTTAAGGGTCACCCAGAAGCTGCCCTTGTCCATGAAACCACTAACCCTAGTCAGCTATAACATAGAAGGCTTGCTCACATTAATTACAAAGCCCTACCCTATGTGAGCAAGGTGGTCATAGGTTTACCAGACCTGAAGGTTGATCATAAAGGCACATGCAAAGGATGTGAGAAAGGGAATAATGTCAAGAACCCTTTTCCAAAGAGTGAAACAAAGACTAAGAACATTCTAGAGTTAATACATTCAGATGTATGTGGACCAATGCCCACCACATCCCTAAGTGGGTTTGAATACTATCTCACTTTCATTGATGACTATTCAAGAAATACTTGGATATACTTTCTAAAAGGAAAGAATGAAGTCTTTGGAAAATTCAAAGAGTTCAAGGCCCTAATAGAAAATCTCTCAAAAAAGAAAATCAAGATTCTCAGAATAGTTAATGGCGGAGAATATACTTCAAAGGATTTTGAAGACTTTTGTAAGGAAGCTGGAATCAATAGGGAACTAACTACTCCCTACAATCCCCAACAAAATGGGGTTGCTGAAAGAAAGAATAGAACTATCATGGAAGCTGTAAAGACTATGATACATGACCAAGATCTACCCATGTATCTATGGGATGAAGCAGCCAGGACAACAGTCTATGTACAAAATAGACTTTCTCATAGTGCTCTTGAATTTAAGACTCCAGAAGAAGTGTTCACAGGAAAGAAGCCTGAGGTAAGTCATCTCAAAATATTTGGATGTCCTGTGTACATTCACATTCCAAAAGAAAAGAGAACCAAGTTGGATCCTTCTGGTAAGAAGGGAATATTTGTTGGATATTGTGAATCATCCAAAGCTTTCCGAATTTACATATTAGGTTTTCATCATATGGAAATAAGTAGAGATGTAACATTTGATGAAGAAGCAGCTCTCAAGAAATCTAGGAAGTGCCAACTTGAAGAAATCTATGAAGAAGATACACCTCCTAGAATCACAGAAGTTGTGCCCATCCCTGAAGATGATACACCAGAGGATCATGACATGTTGGAACCACAAGAACCCCCTATTACAAACTTATATAGCAAAAGAAAGCTAGCATGGGCTAGAGACATTATTCAAGGAGCTGAAAAATATGGAGCTCCTGAAGGCTCCACTAGAGAAAGAAAGAAACCAAGCTAGTATCGAACTATGTGGCTTCGATGTGTGACCTTGTGGATCAACAACTTACTAGCTATGAAGAGGCAGTTCAGAAGAAGGAGTGGGTAGAAGCAATGACAAAAGAATACCAGTCAATAATGAAAAATGATGTTTGGGATATAGTTCCCAAACCAAAAGATAAAAGTGTGGTTTCTTCCAAATGGATATTCAAAATAAAACATGCTGCAGATCGTAGCATTGAAAAATATAAGGCAAGATTTGTAGCCAGAGGATTCTCTCAAAAGGAGGGAATTGACTATGAAAGAACATTTGCACCAGTTGCTAGGTACACTTCAATTAGAACTATCATGGCACTTGCATCTATGATGAAGTGGAAATTACACCAAATGGATGTTAAGATATCTTTTCTGAATGGTGTAATTGAAGAAGAAGTGTACATTGAACAACCTCAAGGATTTGAGGTTAAAGATGGAAGAACACATGTATGCAAGCTAAAAAAGGCTTTGTATGGATTAAAGCAAGCTCCCAGAGCTTGGTACGAAAGGATTGACAGTTTCTTAACAAGCATGGGCTTTACCAAGAGTAAAGCTGATCCAAATCTTTACTTCAAGATCATGGACGATGAACCTGCTATATTACTATTGTATGTAGATGATCTATTTCTAACAGGAAATGAGAATCAAATTGTCAAATGTAAGAAGAAGTTTTATTTAGAATTTGAAATGAAGGATCTCGGATTAATGCACTACTTCTTAGGTATAGAAGTATGGCAAGAACCAAAAGGAATCTTTTTAAATCAAGGTAAGTATGTTGTAGGGATTTTGAAAATATTTGATATGTTGGAGTGTAAATCCATGGCCACTCCCATGGACTCCAACTTGAAGTTATTAGTTAATGACTCATCAGAATTAGTGGATGTAAATCTATATAGACAAATCATTGGGTCATTGATGTATTTAACAAATACTAGACTGGATATATGCTTTGCTGTAAATACCCTGAGTCAGTATCTAGTAGGACCTAGAAAGGTTCACTTAATAGCTGCAAAGCATGTAATGAGGTATCTAAAAGGTACATTAGATTTTGGCCTATACTATCTTGGAAATCATGAACTCAGATTACATGGTTACTCAGATTCTGATTGGGCAGGAAGTGTTTCAGACAAAAAAATTACATCAGGTGGATGCTATGGTCTTGGATCTGCAATGATCTCATGGTTCAACAAGAAACAGTCTAGTGTGGCTCTCAGTACTGCCGAAGCAGAATATATAGCTTCCTGCTCTGCTAGTTGTGAAGCAGTATGGCTTCAAAAAATATTATCTGGAGTGTTTGAATTAGAAATGGATCCTACTGTCATCATGTGTGACAATCAAAGTTGTATTAAGATGACAGAAAATCCAGTTTTCCATGATAAGTCAAAACACATAGAGATCCGATATTTATACATATGAGATATGGTGCAGAGAGGAGCTATTAAGCTCGAGTATGTGAGCACTGAGGAATAGATTGCTGATATATTGACCAAACCTCTGTCTCGAGTAAAATTTGAATATTTCCGAGACAAGCTTGGTGTAGTTCAAAAGGACCCTCCTCGAAAGGGGGAGTAGTATAGTTACTAATGATGAGATTTCCCTCATCGACAGTAAGGTCGATGATGATGATACCTGTTTACTACACTTAGATACTTATGATTAGATTATTTAGAATTAGGACTCTTATACTTAGAATACTTATATTACTTGTTTTGATGTATTGATGAGGATACATGCTTTGATGATATATGTATTGATGAGGATACATGCTTTGATAATATATGTATTGATGAGGATACATGCTTTAATGATAATAATATATGTTCTTATATTGATGTATTGATGAGGATACATATGTGTACATGTATTGATGAGGATACTTGTTTTTATATTAATGTATTGATGATGATACACATGTTTACATGTATTGATGAGGATACATGTATGTACTTGTACTATTGATGTACTAACGATATCTGTATTGATGAGGATACAAGTGGGGATTGGATCATCCCTGGACTTCAGTCCTAAAGTGAGCCATGGACATATGTCTCCGAGAATGAAGTCCTTAGTGGACAAGTGGGGATTGTATCGTCTCTGGTCTTCGGTCCCTTGAATTGATCCGTAGACGTATGGTCTCCGAGAATGAAGTCCTTACTGGACAAGTGGGGATTGGATCATCCCTCGACTTTAGTCCTAAAGTGAGCCGTAGAAATATGTCTCCGATAATGAAGTCCTTAGTGGACAAGTGGGGATTGTATCGTCCCCGGACTTCGGTCCCTTGAATTGATCCATAGACGTATGGTCTCCGAGAATGAAGTCCTTAGTGGACATGAGTGGGACTAATCATCCTTAGACTGTAAATCCCGTAATTCCGAAAGGAAGGATTGTATTAAAAGAGATTGAGTGGGACTAATCATCCTTAGACTGTAAATCCCGTAATTTCGAAAGGAAGGATTGTCTTAAAAAAGATGGAATTTTTGTCAACCCTGATAAGATAAAAGCAATTAATGAGTGGCTTGTTCCTAAATATGTAACTGACGTTCGATCATTTATGGGGATAACAGGTTACTACAGAAAGTTTATTGAAGGGTTCTCACGAATTGCGAATCCCATCACTTCTTTGCAGAAGAAGGGAAATAAATTCGTATGGGATCAAGAATGCTAAGAAAGTTTTAATAAGTTGAAGGAATTGTTAACAATCGCACCCATTTTAAAAATTGCTGATCCTAGCAAAGACTTCATTGTATACACTGATGCGTGCAACGATGGACTTGGTGGGGTCTTAACTCAAGAAGGTCATGCTATTGCTTTTGAGTCTAGAAAGTTAAAAATCCATGAAAAGAATTATGCAGCTTATGATCTTGTGTTGGCAACCGTGATACATGCACTGAAAATGTGGCACCATCACTTGATTGGGAGAAAATTTATACTAATGACAGATAAGAAGGGTTTAAATTACTTGTTGGATCAAACAAATATAAACGCAAGGCAAGCTAGATGGCTAGCTTTCCTTAGCGAGTATGATTTCAAAATTCAACACATTAAGGGTAAAGAAAACAAAGTTGCTGATGCCTTGAGCAAAAATGCTAGATTAAGCTTTGTGGCAGCAATCAACACGTTTAAGACAGATTTGGAAAATCAAATTGAAGAATGAAGTAAGCAAGATGAAAATTATCAAAAATTGCTTGGTAAAGTTGCTGAAAATTTATCTGAAAATTTAATAACAGATTACAACATTAATGAAAAGGGCTTAATGACTTATAAAAACAGAATTTATGTGCCAAATGTGTCAAAGATTAAGCTGCCAATTTTGGATGAAGTTCATAAGAGTCCTTGTTCAGGACATCCAGGTTATTAGAAAATGATAATTATGTTAAGGAAAGATTATTTTTGGCCCAACATGAAGAACGAAGTGGCTGAATACATAGCTAGGTGTTTTGAATGTCAGACCATTAAGGTTGAACATCAACATCCAGCTGGCCTATTGTAACCATTGCCAATTCCAGAATGGAAGTGGGAGATTATAAGTATTGACTTTATTACAGGTTTGCCTAAGAATCAGAAGCATAATGATTCAATAATGCTTGTTGTGGATAAACTTAGTAAATCTTCTCAATTTATTCCTGTTAAGACTACATTCAAAGCTGCTAACATTACAGATGTGTTCATGAGACAAATATTTCGCTTACACGAAATTCCAAAGGTAATTATTTCTGATCGAGACTCTAAGTTCACTGGAAATTTCTGGACAACATTGTTTAAGGGTTTACTAGATTAAATTTCAGTACTGCTTTCCATCCACAAACTGATGGACAGACTGAAAGGGTTAGTCATATTTTAGAAGACATGTTACGAATGTATGTTAAAGATCAACCAACTAAGTGGGAAGATTATTTGCGTTTAGATGAATTTGCATACAATAATCATTATCAAGCATCTGCTAAACTTAGTCCATTTGAGATTTTATATGGAAGAAAATGTTGTAATCCTATTTCTTGGGATAATCCTGTGGACAGATTAATGTTAGGACCATATTTGTTAAAAGAAATAGAGCTAACTGTGAAACAGGTTCAAGGTAACTTAAAAGCTGCACAAGATCGGCAAAAAAGTTATGCAGATCTGAAACGCACTAAAAAAGAATTTCAGGTTGGAGGTCATGTTTTTGTAAAGGTAAAACCCAAGAAAAGTTCTTTAAAGCTTGGGAGTTGTGCTAAACTAGCACTAAGGTACTGTGGACCATTTGAAGTCCTATCAATGATTGGATCTGTTTCATATCAGTTGGCTTTTCCATCAAACTTAAGAATCCATAATGTCTTTCACATTTCTGTTTTAAAGAAGTATGTGCACGATGCTACTCATGTGCTAACTTGGAATGACATATAGGTGGAACCCGAAGGATATTTTCAGGTGGAATCAAACTGTATTCTCGACAGGAGGGAAATTATGCTCCGGAATCGTACCATAGGGCAGGTAAAGGTGCAATGGAAGCACCTTAGCCTTGATGAAGCTACCTGAGAACTGGAAAGTAAAATGCGGGCAACATATCCAGTTCTGTTCCAGGGAGGCTCTGAGGAGGAATAAGCAACATTGAGGAAGATGTTGAGCTTAAGTGGGGATGTTTGTAACATACCCTTTTTGCTGAAAAAACATTTTATGCTGGAAACATTATCTTAACTTTTATTGTAAAGTTTTATATTGGAAAAGTGTCCAAGGATGACTGTAATTTGCACAATATTTTATTATTAAATAAATTAAATAGGAGACAAACACCTAAGGGGACTGTTGAAAGAGTGTTTACTGACCCACTAGGTGGAATGGAATCTGGGGTAGAAGGAAATGGACAAATGGAAGCTTCATGAGGCAAGTAACTAGCTGTTGGTATGGGACAACTCCCTAAAATTGTGGTCTTAGTGCCCTGAAAGATGGGACTGGAGCTTAAGGCTCATTTATTGAAAAATGACCACTAAAGATTTAGGCAATCTTTAAAAGAGCCATCGAATTTTGGATTGAGGTTCACACTTTTCCTGACGAGGAAATTTACCTTGGGGTTTTGCTACTTGCACCCAAGAGATTCGATGAGGGGATATGCTAGTTTTTTATCATGGTGTAAGTCTGCAAATTATAATGATGAGTGTAGAGTCCTAAAAGTTAAGGAGCAAGTCTTAATAGTTTGCTGCCTGTTCAATTTCTGAGTGCCTTGCTTCTACACAGATTTCATCTACCTGGTGGTTCAGTAAATAGGCTTAGGGGTCCAAAGGAGGAAAGTAGATTGGCTGCTTCTTCTGGAGAAGGTTGGGAGGAATAGGCCTCCTAGAGTGTTTGTCCGTCCTATCTATAGTTACAGGTTCTACTTGTTTTCTCTGTTTCTAAATAGATAAATTATTTTCTGAAAGTACTGACTGAGTTTTCCTTAGTTAAAACTGTTAGTATCATTATGCAGAAGTAAATGTTGAATTCAGGTCTAGTTCTGAAATTATAGAATGATGATTAAATTAGATGAATAAGTGATTGAATAAATAACTTCTCTGTATTTTTCACCATACTGTTTTCTGTATATTACTCTAGTGTAGAGAAGGAAAATTAAGATAGATGAATGATAGGTAGATTCCCAAATGAATGAATAGACTAATGCTGCTGTTTTTCTTAAATTTCATTATCAGTTATATTTATGTAATACAAATTATATGTTTTGGATTAGGAGTCATAAACAACATTTAATATTACAGGCATGATAATATGTCTTTTATTCTAGCAACCAAAGTAAGATATATGACTCTGTTCAAACCTAAGTTATTGAAAAATTGACTGTCATCCTACCATAGATAAAAACTATGCATTTCATTTCATTTCCTTTCTAATATTATACTATACAATCTTTATTCTAAGATATCATCATTATCTTTTGACATGTAAATAGCTATTAGACGAACACATAAATATTCATAGTATTTGTGCACTTAGTAATGCTATTTTTACAGTATCGAGTTTTAAAACTAGGGTTTATTATTTCCACGTTTTATTTCCAAACCCTTTGCAAAAGATTTCTAATATCTTGATATACATTTATACTATAACATAATGAATCTCCTTTTATTATCATACTTCGACATTTCAGAAATCATTTCAACACCATAGAGTATAGTCACAAAAACATTTTAACTAATGCATTGCTTAAACAAAGGATTATCTCAACATTATCATCTGACAGTGGTGTTATTTTTTCTATCTTAAACATTATCTGTAAAACCATATAAATACACGAACACTAGATTTTATTTCAAGTTCGACATTACATTTTTCCACAATCATTTCCTGAACTGTATTAGGTTAGGGTTTCAAATTTTCAATAAAAAACATTGAGTTTTGGCTCTCGGCCATTACTGAAGCGACAACATAGATATTAGCTAACACATAACTATCAAGACTACCATCGAAACCTATAGGGTAGGGTTTTGTCTACACAGAACAAGGTTGAAACCCTTGGCAAGTAGCCATTATAATTATACAATAATTCAAAACATTAAATTATCACAAAACTGGAGCATGGCTCACAGTTTTCAACACACGTAAACATCAACAAGTTACAAGAACCAAAATATTTGTATATCCAGATTAGCTGAGGGATAGCACCCTCTCAAAAATTTACTTCCTTTACAAATTAATTACGCTGAAAACAAACACCACAGGCTTAAAGCCGAATGGGTTGAGGATTTCATCCTCCCCATGCTGTCAGACAGCTCACAACATTTCGACGGTGTTCACTTCCCATAGCCCAAGATAAACATGAAGTATCGGCTAAGAAAAGAAGAAGATACATAATTCACCTAACCGAAGCAACAGGGTAACCACTGGATCTTACCATTTCTTATGCAACTGCCAGTTATCAAAACTCAAGCTTGGAAACCAAAGCCGAAGGAACATGCCACATAAAACCTGGGTTGGGTCAAAACGAGTATCATCATAAAAGTTTCATTTAAACAAAATAAACAACATTTGCAACACTTAAACTAATAGAAGAAGAAAATCTCAAAACCTGTACATTACCTTTAGATGAGTTACTCCTAGAGTCATGACGCCAATGCCATTGAAAAATCCATCATCTCACCGTTGAAGGTAACGAAGGGTGAAAACAACTCAGAGAACTACCCTTCAAGATACATAGAAAAACTGACCACAGGTTCAAACTTTCAACATCTTTTAACTACTGTAAACTCTCACAGAAGGTTTGACTCTTGATATAGTTACAAGTATAAGGAAACCCAATAGGTCACGGGTTCGAATCATGGAGAAAACTCCAAAGAACCTGCTAACGAAACCTTGGAGTTTCTTGGCCTGTCGGCCTCTCCACAGAGCCACCTACCAATACAATGAATTCCAAATGAAACAATAACCTCGGAAACATAGTGCAGATTAGGGTTAAGACCAAAGTCCAATAATCTCACATGGTCAATGGTGGAGATTGTTCATCACAGTACATCGTAATTCGAAACACCAACTGCATTAAAAACCTAATTAATAACCATTTCCACTGTGGAGACAGCTAGGACAACTTTCAAGCTAGATCAAATACAACTCGACCACGTTGACTGCCCTGTCACAATACCTTCACGTGTTAAGAACCACGCTGGTAGCCACAGTGATATTCCACAGAATCGGTTGATGGACTTGCCTTTCCTGGCATGTGCTGTGAGAGCTTGATCTTCATTTTCCATCTTTTCTTCTCGGGCCACAAGCCTAGCTTCTTCTTGAGAGCATTCTTCCCGCAATCTGTTGAAGGAGATCAACTTCTTCCTTGCACAAATTCCTTGAATAAAGGAATGCCATGACCTAGGTAGGCCATTTAGAGTGGTCATCACCACTTCACCATTCTCCACCATTTCATCCACTGTTTCTAGTTGTTCCTTGATTTGGGAGACCCTTGAAAAATAAGATTGAATGGTTTCTCCATTTTGAAACTTTACTCATTTCAATTGGTTCCACAGGGTCATCTTCCGATTTATGTTCTTCCCTTCAAATAGCTTGGTCAAAGAGTCAAACATCTCCTTGGGTGTCTTTAGAGAAGACACATGGGGTATGAGATGGTCTTTGATAGAATAAACAATGTTTCTCTTTGCCTTGACCATGTTCTTCTTATGCAATACCTTAGCCTCTTCATCCTCTGGGATAGGGATGTCTTCTTTTACATATGAGTCCAACTCATTCTCTTCCAGGATTAACCCAATCCTATACTTCCAAGCTCGGAAGTTATCATCTTCTTCAAGCTTATCCTCAAGCTTGGTGTGGTGAGACATACTAAAGAGTACTTCAAATGGAAATAGAAAAGATTTAGGTCTTACCACTTGAAATGCTGAAAACTGGATCTGGTCCCAAATTAGGGTTTGTTGAAAAAACCCTAAAAATTCAAAATGTGAATTTCAACTTTCTGAAAGGATAGAAAGATGTGCCTTGATGAGCTGATCAGCCTGGTGTATTCAGAATTTGAGATCAGCAAAGCTTTATCCTTCAGATTTTCCTTTTTGTCCTCCCGGGTTCACTAGGGAGAGCCCTGAATTAGGGTTTGAGTTTCTCGGAGATCTACCCATCCAAAAATCTCAATCCAAAGCTCTAAACTTCGATTTTTGCAAGGAGCTTCCAGCTATGTCTTCAGATTTTAAAAATTCCTATTTTGGTGGAAACCCTAATTTTTAGGGCCAAATCTGAAAATGCTCAGAATTGAATTCTGATTGGACAGATAGATTCTCCTTGATGAGTAGAGTCAATCTACTATACTGCTTTTCCAAAAACTATGGAGAGAAACCCAATAAACAAGAAACTCAAGTTTTCGTCACTGCAAAATGTCTTCTTCTCAGGTTAGCTCTGATACCATGTTAAATTTTGAGCATTAATTCACAATACTCTAGGATATTTACTGAGAGAATAACATATACAGTATATCAATGCATAACAATCACAATAAGCATGACAAGCATCACAAGAATCAAAAACATGAGAGACAAGAGACACAGAGTTTCTGTGGGGAAAACCCTAAGGTGAAAAACCCCACAACTTCCTCAGAGACAGAGAGAGCAATGGCTCAACCAAAGTACAACCAAATTACACTTGAGATAGTCTCCTAGAGCAGATGATCCTCCTCCTCACTAGTGCGCCACTTTCTGAGTGAGAGAAGTGTGTCTTTTCGAATGATCCAAATAGAGATCTCCCAATCTCTATTTATACTTAACCCGTTTGCCTAGTTACACTATGGGGCCAACTTGTCTATCTAGATACATCCACAATATAATATATATTTCAGGGCCGACCCCACACATGGTGGTCTAATAACCCATCGGCAAGTACACACACTTGCGACACTTGTCAATCCACATGACAACACTTCCTTATAGAAGAATAACACATCTCTAATAAGGGTACAATAAATATATATGAAATACATTCCAAAGTTACATATACATCAACAAAGATTTCAGGTATAAGTCTTCTAACAGCTAAGTTGATACACTGTTGTTTCTTGGTTGGAAACACATAATACAGGAAGCAAGGGCCCTGAAAGAACTATAAATTGCTTGGTAAATCCAGAGAGTGACTGGTTGATAATTAACTATTTGATGTTGTGGAGAATCCTGCGTGCTAGCCAAACATACAAGACTATATGATGTTGTGGAGTAGCCTGCGTGCTGGCCAAACATACAAGACTATTTGATGTTGTGGAACAGCCTGCATGCTGGCCAAACATACAAGATTATTTGATGTTGAGGAGCAACCTGCGCACTGGCCAAACATCCAAGTCCATAGGCGATCCCAAGACTTGTAAAGCAAAGAAGGACCCTATGGAATAAAGTGAAGACATCCAATGCATATAAGTATTTGGTTATCTTGTAATTTATTGCTTATGAATATACATATGTATATGATTTGGTTATGACTTCCTAAACTCTTGTTTAAAGATAAGTCCTATGAAAATAAACTAAACATGCGAATTGATTCCATATTTGAGTGTAGGTATTGTTGGAATCAAGGACTATGAAGGCATCCCAGGGATGCATGTGGACATGTAACTGTCCTAAAGAGATCAACATGAGCAATAATGGAAGATGGGGCTAGTGGAACTGTGTGAGTCCTAGTATCCAAGAGTTGTAGACAAACCATGTGGAGGGACTCCATGGTTGAGAGGTCTGAAATAGACCATAGACACTAAGTGTCATAGCCAAGAAGGGCAGGTCAAGCATTCACGTTGAAGTGAAAGAGGCTAGGAGCATGAAAAACACAGTGGTGGTGTGGGTTCCAGAATGGAACAAGACTAAGAGGAGAAAACTCTTACTACTTTCTCTTTCCTTTTTATCGATGCATTTATAAAAACAGAAAATTGTTTGATGCATGTCGTGACTTGAAATGATTGTGTTAATTGCTTAAAATAATTGTGAATGCTGAATTAATAAATTTCCTGTGAATGGATGAACATGAAGGAATTCATGATTATGTTGGGAAAGCATGGAAAGTGTCAAAGTCTCATGGATAAAGCATGGACTACCCATGTCAATTTGGCAATTAATTGACTGATTTTAAATGTTTGTATTATGGTTAGCCTAACAAAAATTGCCATGATGTATTTCACAGGTGTTAACACCTAAAAAGTGCTCACTAGCTCATTCCCTTATTCACATGACCCATTTGTCCACTTTTCCACCATTTGAGCCTCTAAAGCCACCAAAAGGTCACCAAAAGACCTTAATACACCCCTTTTTCCACTCAAAATGAGTATTTTTCCTAAAAAAGCATAAAAAAACCCTCAAAAAGGGTCCAAAATTCCCAAAAATATTAAAAAGGGAATAAAAATATTAAAAATATTCAAAAAAGGAAAAAGGAGGGAAAATGTACCTAAACCATGTTGGTCAATACCATTGGTTTCCACAAAACCATAATGGTATTCCCCACCACCAAAAACTATAAAAAGGTGGTAGGGGCTCCTCACTCTACATCCATCCATCATCCTATCCTCATGCTGCTAAAATCTCCCATGAGTTTTTGGCCATTGTAGCTACCTTGGAGAAGGGACCCTTTGGAGTTTGGAGCTGCTCATCCTTGGAGCTACTCAACAACCTTCACCATTTGGAGGTATTATTATTGCAAGCACTTGCTTGCCCCCATTTTCAATACAAATTTATTTTTTCTATTTCTTGTTCTTGTTTTCAATTCAAAAGTTTATTATGATATGCACATGCTAGTTTAGTTTTAGTTTTAGATTTAGATTTGTTTTTGCTTTAATATTTGAGACTGCTGCTACTAGTTAGCAGGTGCCCATAGCACTAAGCTTGGTTGTAAAACCAAGCCAACAGTTTTTGGCGACTCCGCTGCTTTTGAATTTTTAGATCTCACTTTTGCTTTAGATCTTAGTTTTTGTTAGTATTAGTCAGTTTAATTCATAGATCTGCCACCCTAGACAACAGATCCATTGCTGCTCTAGATCTTGGCCCATTCTATTGCCATTAACAGCTCGAGAATTTCAATTTTCGGGTTCGTTTCTCGGCGTCCGCGTACGGCTTTCGCCTCACGGATTTTTTTCCAATAGTCGCGCGGCTCATCGCGACTGTGCGGCTCTTTTCTGCGCGGCTCACCGCGGCTTCGCGACCAATTTGCGCACTGCACATCGCGGCTTCGCGACCATTTACCGTGTTGCACATCACGACTGTTTGCCGAAATCCCGCGCTGCACATTGCGGCTTCACGGCTGAAAACCGCGCTGCCCATCGCGACTGTGTGACAGAAACCCGCGCGGTCCATCGCGGTTGTTCTGTCAAAACCTGGGATGCCAATTTTTTCCATTTGGCCAATCCGTTTACAAAATTAAATTTTTGTGGTATTTTCTTCCCAATTAGCACATTTTACAGTATTAAAATTCCTGCATTTTTTACAGCTAGAAATCTTTTTATTATTTAGAATGCACCTTTAAAAGAGTCTTTTTAAAAATTTTCAGAAATTGAAAGAAGGATTTATTTTGCATTTGATCTAGATTAAAATTTTTTTACTGTTTATTTCCTTGATATTTTTCCCATAGAAAATTTTGAAAGAAATCCATTTATTTCTTGAATAAGTCATATTATTTGCTTTCCTATTTCAAAAGATCCTTTGTTTTTTGAATATTTTCTGCAAAGCATTTACATTTTCAATTTCAGTTTAAAATACCACACATGCACCCACTCAAACACATAATTTAAACTGAGCCTTAAAATTTACCCTAACTTCAACCAACTTTTAACCCCACTTGGGGAGCACTTAAAAGAACTTTGTAGCTAGGTAGTATTGAGGGGATAGGTGTTCCAATAACACCCCTTAGTTATTACATTTGAGACATAGCTGTTGTCCATTAGGGAACCAAAATATCCTAGTATTTTTTGGCACGGTCACAACCAGTTTATCAGAGGGCCTCTCCCCTAGGAGGGTTGAAGTCGCGAGGATGGTTCCGGAAGCCTGAATGGAATACCGAAATCCATTTAGTAACCGAAGGCTACCATTCGCAGTTCTCGGGATATCCCTGTATGGGGGTATTGCGGTAAAATGACCAAACGACAGATTTACCTTTTCTGAATGTGTCATGAACGGAGTATCCTAGTTGCCATTCTTTAGGATTGATTACCCGGTGTCCCTCCCAGTAGGGGGATATCTAGCCGTTGATTCAACACTCAATATTGTCTGACTTGGATTTCATCACCTTGCAGAGAATATCATTTGTTGATTCACAATACTTTTAGTTAGGTGTTTGCATGATACAATACACCTTTGGTCTAGTAGCACCTCTTTTTTCTAGAAGTTGTTTGCCTGATGGTACTCTGACCATTTTTGTTGCATCCCTCCACTTATTATAGCACAACTGCTATAATAAATGCTTTTTGAGGTTGATTTTTTTTGGCCTGCAAGCCTTTATTTTCACTCCCCTTCTTGCACCCTTGGTTGCATTAGGGTTTTGAGTTTTTTATACATTGCCATCCTACACAGAATATTTTTACACAAAAACGTATTTCTCACCATTGAGAATTTTAGACACTCTCGTCGTCTTCAGGGTGAACCCCCAGAGTTCAGTCTACTTGGCTCTCCACATCACCGACGTCGAGCCTTATCCCTTGACTCGACACATCGTCAGTCAAACATACAGTCATCCGATTCTGACACACCTCACTTCATATCTGATTCTAAGGCTGAATCCGAAAACCCTACCGAGTTATTACCAACCAACCTCATGGCTGGAACACAATTTGACACACTTTTTACCAGTACCATAGGAGATACATCCACAGACCCTTCTACTGAGGTGCCATCCATGGCAACAACCACCCCCCTGGGTATGCCTAATATGGGGGACAATCCACCTTTAGGAATGCCCAACACAGGACTACCTCCTATTATGGGTATGCCGAACATAGGGGTCACACCCCCTCTCACTACCACAACCCATATCCCAGGAATCCCCACTACTATTCCTAACCCCGGTGTAACCCATGTTGCACTTGGAAACGCTGGCCCATACTAGACCACAACTGTTGGAGGACACATACCTTCAATACCTAGCATACCCTTAGCAGCTACTGGACCCCTACATCATACCACCATAGCTAGTCATGTCCCAGTCACTACGCCACATCCATCTGCTAGTTTACCATACATGGCGAGTCTGAACTTACCAAACTTAGCCAGGCTAACCAATGATCCTATCAGACACGACCCTGCGTGGCCTCACATGCCCACCAAAATCCCCTCCGACATCTGTTGGGTAAAATTATCACTAGTTAATTTACCTTCAATTAATTGTCAACCAGGGTGCGTAAACTTCGAGCTGCTACACTATATGTGCGGGCAAGGTAGTTTCAATGCTCATGCTGATAGTAACTTAAAGAAATTCTAGTCTACTCACAAACCAAAAACAAAATGTAATTGATGAAGCTATTACTTTATTAAGTGATCAATGCTAAGGTTACTAGGTCTGTCCTAAAGAAAGAAAATCAACTTACCAATCTCTATCTTACAGTCTATAATGCTGTCAAATTCAATGTAACCTACCACAGCCTTAAGCTACAACAATCTTCAATGCAATCAACAATCTATACTAAACTACAACAATCTTTCAAAGCAATCTTCCAAAACACAAAACAATACTAGGCTACAGCTATCCTGTATAGGAAACAGCTTATTAAAAAGAACTTAATCCAACCTTGGCTACCAATGAATATGCTGAGTTAAGACTTCAATCCTGATGCTAAACTTAGACAAACATTCCTCACTCACAAGCAATTTTTTAAATGAAATTTGTCTCTGCTTTCATCTTAAACCACTCACACACAGTTGACAAAATGAAATCTCACCTGCTGCTATGTTCTATTCATATAATAGAATGCTGGAACTATTCAAAGAATGCACACCAATAGGTACTGAAACCGTTTGAAGTATACACACTCACTCTAATCTCTGTGGATCGTGAGACTGGTGTTCACTCCTAAGAAACAACGCTATAAACCATAATTCCATTCAACCTAAAAAAGCATGAATCCAACTCTTATTTAGCCATTTCAAAATGGTGTTTTGAAGAAAAAACCTAAATACTCTAAAAGTTTGTAAACCCTCTGCTCATTCAACAATCTACTGCAACTCTGGTTGAAATCCACATACTACAATACTACAGTCTGGTAAACTCGATAGCCGAAAGGATTCTAAACAAGTATTGGAGCTATTTACTAATCAATGTCACGCTGGCAATAAAATAAATATGAAATCCCATTCTATTTTCAATCCTCCGTTAATTCGATTCTACAGCAAACTGAATATGAAATTCACTTTTACTACTCTACCAAATCGATTCTTCAAGCTAAACTAAATATCTTCAGACTCATCACACATATGATATCAACTAGTCTTCTGCAAACATAAATCCCATTCCAAATCACAAGTGAATGAAACTATTGGCATTCATCTACAGAAAACAATCTTAAAAGAGGTAATCTGACTTTACTTACAGCAAAGGAAAACAATAATATGCACAGATGGTCAGTGTTGAAGGTGGGCCCGGCCTTCAACGCTCACAAGTCTGAAATCAAATCCTTGAGAGGATAAACGCTTGATCAATTAATAAAAAACAGAGTTTACAGTGTCTTCTCTTTGTTTATCCCTCCTAAGGATTTATTTATAGATGGATAGATGGACAAGATCCATCCCAAAATTCAGAAATTCGAGCAACTACCCAAAAAACGGCCAACACCAAATATGGCAAAACCACGTCTGTTTCGGAAAGGATTTCTCCACATTCGTTCATAAATTCTGAAAACTTCTCGCGGATAGGGGTAAATGGGGCCATTTGTGAAGTGGGTTTCAAACCGTTTTGAACAATTCCCAACCGTTTGTTCAGAAATTGAGCCCGAAATCAGGGTCCTGATCAAGGACGGAAATGAGCAAATGACATCCTCAGAACAACACTGGATAACTGCACCTGCATCCTGGAAGCGATTGGAAATCAAACAAGATGTTATCCTGAGCAATAAAATCCCCCAAATCTCTAGTTCAACCAACATAGATCTTCTTTGGAGCGCCGGGACAAGCATTGGGCCAAATAACCAAAAGACTCCTGCATAAAAGAAATAAAGACTCATTAATTGACCCATTATTAAATGAAAACTAAAGGTTCCATTATATACATAAAACAAAGCAAAATAATAAATAAACAATTAAAAAGTCACTTACCAAAGCTCCTAGCAATGTTGCTCTTCAAAAGGCATAACCATGCACAAAACAACACTAAATAAAGCTGATGATTACTTGGTTTCATGAGACTTAAACTAGAAAATATTGTGCTGAACAGTCAAAATAGGAGGCCAACAACATCCCTAAGTTTGAGGGCAAGGAAGGTGAAGACCCCCAGAACCATATTATGTCCTTCCATCTATGGTGTTCCTCCAACTCCATAGTGGACGACTCTGTCCGCCTCCGTCTATTACAACGCACCTTCATTGGCTCTGCAGCTAAGTGGTATATCGAGCAGCCCCATGGGACCCATGCCACCTTTACCTCCCTTGCCTCTACCTTCCTGCAATTCTTTCAGTTGCCTGTCCGCTATGATGCGGGAGTCGAGATCCTACTGTCTTGCAGACAGAACACAGCCACCCACATCACTGACCACATCCATGAGTGGCGTCGACGCCGAAGCCTCTGCAAAATCAAGTTAGACAACCGTATCTTCTTAGATTGGTTTCTAAAATCCCTCCTCCCTCTCATTGCCAAGGATGTGGCATCTGAACGACCCCAGTCTGAAGAAGAGGCCATCCTCAAAGCCCAACAGTTTGACCTCATTTACACCCAATCGGGTTATCTGTATACCATTATATCGGACGCCCCTAGGGGTGAGTCATCCCAACATGATGCGCCGGGGGCATCCCATGCTGCAGATGGCATCATTGGTTGCATGGCCTCGCATCCCCAACCCTTTTCCATTGCACATCCTAGCCATGGACCCGACCTTTCACGGGCTACATCTCAATTTGGAGCAACCAATTCATATGCTCCTATGGCACATCACCACCATACACACGGACCCTCTTGTCCACCTCAGTGCTTTGGTCATGCACCACCCGCGTACGCCCCCCCCAGCCGCACCTCAACCAATGTATTACCCGCAGCAAGCTGCGACAGCTAACCCAACACCTCCAATAGCTCAGGGTTATCAACAACCCCAGCAAGTAACTGGACCACCTCCAGCCCCACCAGCTTATTATCCACTGCAACCTGCTCCCACACCGACGGCAACCAAAATCCTCCCACTGCTCAAGGGAAAGTGTACACACAACACAACCAGCCCCAACATCAAAACAACCAGCACAACTAGGGTGGGAAACAAAACCGTGGAAGAGGACGTAACTGCGGAAACAACCAACAACATCAGCAAGGTACACCACCTCGCAATCCTCCGCATAATAACAACGCTTCTCCTCCCAACCAAAATCCAGATCATCATCCCAGGCAGCCCAAAAATAATAACCTCAGAACAAACCATCCTTGTTCTATTTGCGGGGTCTATGGCCATTACACACATGCTTTCCCACATTTGGAGCGAGCTCGACAACTCGGGACTGACGATGCCCATCGTCAAGGATAAGCGGCTCCTCAGCCGCCACCCAACCCTCCACCACCTCAACATCAACCTTTGGTGCTGCAAAACCCCTTTCCAACCCAAGGCGTAGTGAACACTCAGCCGTTAGCTCCCCCT
Source organism: Larix kaempferi (assembly GCA_027924585.1). Classification (NCBI taxonomy): domain Eukaryota; kingdom Viridiplantae; phylum Streptophyta; class Pinopsida; order Pinales; family Pinaceae; genus Larix; species Larix kaempferi. Next base: position 33,552,398 of record BSBM01000001.1, on the reverse strand, counting down.
CAAGGAAACACGCCACCACAACAAATCACTTATGCCGCTCCTGATCAACTCATGTTCGATTTAGATACCCACCACCTGTTGATGATGTCATCCGCAATTGCCAACCTCCAAACCCGCCGGAACCAATATGGCTCCACCCCTGAAGCCCCTCACGCTGACAAGAACACTAACATTCATCCCACAGATCAGACGTTACGTATACCTCCGGCTCCACTCGATGACGCTTCTAAAGCACCTCGCTTCCCACTTCGTCGCATCAACAATAATCCCAATGCTTGTGCTGCGTCGAATTACAACATTATAGACGACTTAGCCCAGTCTCTTACAGCCATGTCTACTTTAGAAGTCTTAAAAAACTGTCCTTCACAGCGCAAGACTTTACTCTCTGCCATTGGCGCCATTGACCCCAATGATTCACAACTGATGGCATTCAATTCGGACCAATCCGAACCACGCCTACCTTCCACTTTAGCATTCCAAGTTTTCGTTTCCGTTCGGAATCTTGTTATCCATCGGTGCATTATTGATGAAGGTGCCTCTACATGCGTTATGTCCACATTCGTTTGGCAGAAGTTGGGATCTCCTACTCTCCAGCAGTCCACCACTGCGTTGCGAGCCTACGACGGCCATTTAGCTCAACCCCAAGGTCTCCTAGCTAATGTCCCCGTCCAGCTGGCTGGTAAAATCATGCTCATTGACATAGAGGTCATCAATGCCCAACTTCATTATAACCTCTTACTTGGTCGCAGCTACATGTATGCCATGCGGGCGGTTGCCTCATCCGTTTTCTGTACCATGATGTTCCCCCATGAGGGACGCGTGGTCAAGGTCGACCAACTTACCTATTATGATCCCAAGGCCCCCGCTGCACCTAAAAATGTTCTCCCCATGGTTGAACAACCTGTTTGTGGTGCAACTACCTCATTTGTTTCCTCCGTGGGACCTGGAATTTACTCCGACGTGCCGATGACTTCTACATTCCAATCTATTCCACCACCGTCACCGGAGACCCACGTCGCTAACCTCTGTACTCTTTCCCACAATATACAAACACCCAACAATCAACCATCCTTGTTACCTAAACCACCATTGGTCCCTATTCACATTGGGGTTACACCCATCCACACAATCCCCTTTCTATTTCCTCCCTCAGGTGTAGTAAGCGCTCCGGTTATGGCTACCCTCAGTTTCCCCGGGTTAACATTGGGATTACCCGTGTGGTATATTTCGCCTCCCATTCCCCCGACGACACCGAATGTCATCCTACAACCAGTGCAACCCATTGTCACTTCTACTCAACCACCTCCCGATATCACTACCCCTTCGTCATCTATGAATCCCCCTCCTCTCATCAGGCCCATTGGGGGCAGAGGCCCACAACCATACACTGCGGTACCCCCACCCAAGGCAGTTAAACCTCCCCCCGTGTTCCGTGCTCCTCCAAAATGCTCGTTGTGTGATGAGTTAGGCCATCCAACCCATCAGTGTGCATAGTTACCTGCATTACAGGAACACATGCAAATGCTTGACGACGACCCCAACATCCCGGTTGTCAAAATCGACTCAAACCCCATGCCTCGTGACAAATCACTGCGTACCAACCACCCTTGTGCGATATGCGGCATTTACGGCCACTACTCACATCATTGTCCTGATATCCCAGATTACAGAGCAGCTCTCTACGAGATGAATAATTTGGACCTTGAGACAGCACCCGCCACAATTGAGGAGATCTACTCTCCGAAATCATCCGCTTCGGAAGAAATCAATACTATCTATATGATTTCAACAACTTTCAAACCAGAAACCCCTTGATTTATGGTCTGACTACTTCCAAACTGATGAGCAAATTTTGGAAACACTCACTGCACCCGACTACCCTTGGGACGATATGCATCATCGTTCATACTTCCTCCCGGAGGTGTCTACATCCACCACATCTAATCAGCTATCGGTCGAATCGAAAGATTTCATACCCACTAAGGTCGATTGGCTCAAGGACCCCATCCCTGCGCCGGATTCCTTCGAAGAAGGGAATATGTCAAACATTTCCCCCATTATACAAATTGACATTTCCACCACACCTGGGAAACCTGAGCTCATCTCGGTGGGCACATCTTGCACTCAAGCGGAAACTCAGGCATACAAAAAACTTTTCCAAGAATTCCGTGATGTTTTTGCCTGGTCCTATACCGAAATGCCTGGTCTTGACCCCGCCATTATAGAGCACCACATTGACACATGGCCTGATGTCCCCCCCGTTCATCAGAAACATCGACCCATTCATCCTTCCAAGCTCCTCGCTGTTAAAGCTGAGGTTGAGAAACTTCGCGAAGTAGGATTCATTTATCCTATTGCTTATACCACATGGGTTTCAAACCCCGTTCCCGTCAACAAAAAACAAGGCACCCTTAGAGTATGTACTGACTTTCGTGATTTAAACCGCGCTTGTCCCAAAGACAATTTCCCCATGCCATTTATTGACCAACTTATTGATGCGTGTGCAGGACATGAAGTCCTATCTTTCATGGACGGTTTTTTTCGGATACAACCAGATTCAGATCCATAAGGAGGATCAGTACAAGACTGCCTTTACTACCCCATGGGGCACCTTTGCCTATCGTGTCATGCCTTTCGGCCTCAAAAATGCTGGTGCCACCTTCCAGCGGGCCATGACCTATTGTTTTCACGACTTGGTCCATATCCTGCTGGTCTATCTTGATGACCTTACAGCTCGTTCCCTGAAATGATCAGACCACCTTAACGACCTCCGACAAGTTTTCCTGCATTGTTGCAAATATAAAATCTGTTTGAACCCACACAAGTGTGTCTTTTGTGTTCTAGCAGGCCGGTTGTTGGGTTTCATTGTTTCCCAGAATGGAATTACTGTTGATCCCCTAAAAGTCAAAGCCATCTTAGACCTTCCCTCTCCACGTACACTTCGGCAACTCCAAAGTCTGCGGGGACTGTCCAATTTCCTTCGTCGCTTCGTTCCTGATTACGCCACCAAAGTTCATGGATTCTTACGCCTCTTCGTACCCACATACCCTTTGTTTGGGATGAGCAAGCAGACAGGGCATTTGACGCCCTCAAGAAAGCTCTCACACAAGCCCCCTTGATCTCCCCTCCGGATTTTTCCCAGGACTTCATCCTTTACGTCTTGGCATCTGAACATGCCGTGTCCAGAGTCTTGGTCCAAGAAGATGCCTCTCACCAAGAGCATGTCATTTATTACGTCATCCAGACCTTGTCTGGCCCACCCCTACGTTACCCATACGAGGAAAGATTAGCCCTAGCTGTAGTCTTTTCCGTCCAAAAAATGCGACACTACATTCTGCTCAGTCACACTACAGTTGTCGCCGACTCCAACCCTATGGTCTATCTCCTAAATCGGCGGCTCCTACAAGGTCGTGTTGCTAAATGGGTCATTATCCTCCATGAATATGACCTCACTTTCAAAACTCCCAAGAGCACCAAAGCCCTCGCGCTTTCCCATCTCATCACTGACCTCCCATCCTCTTCGTCATCACCCGCTATCCAAACGGATCTGATTGACGATCGCATCTTCATCATTTCGTCAGACGACCCATGGTACGGTGACATCTTAATTTACCTCCGCACGCAAAAATTTCGACCCCACATCGATCGTGACGGACGCCGTCGTATACGACACCATGCCCCCCGATACCTCTTGTTAGGGGATGTACTGTATCGACGCGGCATTGATACCATTTTACAATGTTGCTTATCCCATAATGAGGCAGAACAGGTCCTTAATGATTGCCACAGCGGTGCCTTCGGAGGCCATTTCTCCGGCATGGCCACCGCCCAAAAGATCATTCGCGCAGGTTACTTTTGGCCGTCATTATTTATTGATTGCATCACCATAGTCAAACACTGTAAAAAATGCCAACTTTTTGCCCCCAAAGCAAGAACCCCACCAGCCCCCCTTCATCCAGTCGTCACTGCCGGACCATTCTGCAAATGGGCCATCGACTTCCTCGATTGCAATCCCACGTCAGCCGGCGGTCACAAACACATTATTGTGGCCGTAGATTATTTCACCAAGTGGGTGGAGGCCATGCCAACTTACAATTGCAAGGCCGACACCGTAGCACGATTTTTTCTCAACCATGTTATCGTTCGTTTTGGAGTGCCAAAGCAACTCGTCTCAGACCACGGCTCTCACTTCGAAGATGCCGTCTGGAGAGAACTATCAACCTTACTGAAATTTGAACACCATTTCTCCTCTGCTTACTACCCCCAAGGAAACGGCCAAGTCGAAGCAATCAACAAAATTTTGAAAACCATCCTCCAGTGCACTGTAGACAAACACAAATCAAATTGGCACCACATGCTCTTCCCAGAACTATGGGCATACCGCACATCAACTAAAACCGCCACGGGTTTTACCCCTTTCCACTTAGTTCACGGTGTCGAATCCGTCCTCCCCATTGAGTGCCAGATTCCAACCCTACATATGGCCGTTGAAATCCTACCGGACACTGCCCCAATTGAGCAACGCTTACTACTCCTGGAGCAGGCCGATGAAGATCGGCGCACAGCCCTCCAAACCATGGAAGCAGCCAAGAACCGATCCAAATTAAATTATAATAAACATGTCCACCCAAGAACTTTTTCTGAAGGGGACCTTGTCCTTTCCTACGATCAGGCTCATGACAAAACTGGGAAAGGAAAGTTTGTGTCCATGTGGCAAGGCCCATATATTATACACACTTGCCTCAGACAGGGGGCATACATTCTGACCGATTCAGAAGGCAACCCCCTCCGCAACCCACGCAACGGGTTGTACCTCAAGCGATTTTACCCATAATAAACCGGATGGACACCACCGTCCATTACAGAACTTCATGACAGTTCTTTCCTCTTCCTGTTTTCACCAGGTCCTTTTTTTGACCATTTTTTCATGCCCTCGTTACCTCGGTTTGCGTGCCACATCGGCCGTCATCCATTTTTGACAAGCCTTATATCGTCGGATTCAGTTTTCCGCGCTCGTGATGATGGTTGAGATCATTTCTCACTCTCACCTCCATATTTTTTGGGCATTTTTCCCATGACCCCTCGTCGCCTCGGTTTGCGTGCCACATTGGCCGTTGCCCCTTTTTGACAATCTTTATGTCACTGGATTCATTTTTCCACACTCATGATGATGCTTGAGACCTTTTCTCGCTATCATCAATCCCTTTTTATTCGGTATAATTTTACCCCTTTTTCGGGCCGAGCAATCCCTTTTACGAAAAAGGCACTTAGGGAGTTTCTGTTAAGCTCTTTTCTGACTCCTAAAACAATGAAAAGATTGCCGAGCAACCTTGCTTCCTTTCATGCTCGCTAAACGTATCTGAAAGGGCATCTACCTGGTATAAGTTTACCCCTTTTCCGGACCTTGTAGACTAATTACGAAAAATGAATACTCTAGTCACATCGGCTAGAAGAGTTCTCCATTTGCATCATTTTATGCTTTTTTGGGCCTTGGAGACTAACTTACGAAAAAGAACACCAATGGAGTCCACTTACCGCTTGTAGACTCTCTAAACATGAAAGCGACCACGAGCAATCACCATCCTGGGCTCGTAAAACCAACAGGACAGTAATCATAACCATTGTAGAGTCTTCTTATCGTTTTCAGACTCCTTAAAAATGAAAGCACCAATGAGCACGAACAGTCTTGGGCTCACAAAATCCACAGGACAATACCATTTTAGAGCACACTTTTATCCCTTCTTGGAGCTCATTAAAACTATGAAGAAGGACCCAATGGTACTTCTCGGTGCCACAACATATCACGTCTACTCATATGGCAGCTCCCCCATTTTGGTCGCCTTTGTTCAGAGTATTCTGCAGTATGTCACCCTGAGAACCCCTCGACAGCACCCATCAGCTTGACCCCCCCAGAGTCAATACATACCCTTCAGTCCCTAAAAGCTATGATCCCCACACCTACAAGTCAGTTCCCTATGCTGCCAGGTCAACCATGTCATCATGCTATGAACAAAGGAAGTTTGAGTCTACCCACTATATGACCCCAGTTACTTCCCATCCCCACAAGTATGTCAGGCCTACCATCAGTACTACCACACTTCAGTTCTACACCTCACGCTCCTATCAAGGAAACATCATTGCCTTGTTAGTTGCTGGTCTCCCTCTATCGACGACAACCAAATTTATTCCAGAGGATAGACCTAGAGGTCCCTGTGTCTTCGACTCATCACCATTTATGATGAGTGCCTATGAATCATTTTGATAAGAGTCCTCAGTGCCTCTCCAAATGGTTGTTTCTCACATGCTCGACTTCAACACCTTGATCGCATCGTTGAGACTCGCACAGGGTATTGGTCCGTTTAGTTATTTGTTCAAGACCCCGGATACCACCTGACTCTTTCACATTTGAGAGTTTACTTATGGAAACAACCAGTTACATTTTTTCTATAGATATCCGGGTTGCGCATGGCGACAGTATTCAGAATGGTTGTTGCTTTATTCCAGTGTATCAGTTATTAAGATCAGCCATGATATGATCATGAATACATCCCAAAATGATGTCCCCTCTGGACCATTATGATGTACCAACATATTTTTTATGTATTTTTTAGGTCCCCCTTCTTGGGACTAATTGTTATGTCTTAATACGAGCATGGGTATGCCTGCCTCGTCCATTATTCCTCATTCATATTGAGGCCATGTAATATTGTTTATTTTTTGTAGCTTCCAAGGGCCGTGGATCCAGTCTCCAATCGGTCTCTTCTCCTCCCCCAAACCCTAGAAAAAAGACAAAAGAACTATGATGTCTATCGGCCATACGATGAACTCCTGCCCTCACACATCAGGGGGCAATCTGTTAACACCTAAAAAGTGCTCACTAGCTCATTCCCTTATTCACATGACCCATTTGTCCACTTTTCCACCATTTGAGCCTTTAAAGCCACCAAAAGGTCACCAAAAGACCTTAATACACCCCTTTTTCCACTCAAAATGAGTATTTTTCCTAAAAAAGCATAAAAAACCCTCAAAAAGGGTCCAAAATTCCCAAAAATATTAAAAAGGGAATAAAAATATTCAAAATATTCAAAAAAGAAAAAAGGAGGGAAAAGGTACCTAAACCATGTTTGTCAATACCATTGGTTTCCACAAAACCATAATGGTATTCCTCACCACCAAAAACTATAAAAAGGTGGTAGGGGCTCCTCACTCTACATCCATCCATCATCCTATCCTCATGCTGCCAAAATATCCCATGAGTTTTTGGCCATTGTAGCTACCTTGGAGAAGGGACCCTTTGGAGTTTGGAGCTGCTCACCCTTGGAGCTACTCAACAACCTTCACCATTTGGAGGTATTATTATTGCAAGCACTTGCTTGCCCCCATTTTCAATACAAATTTATTTTTTCTATTTCTTGTTCTTGTTTTCAATTCAAAAGTTTAGTATGATATGCACATGCTAGTTTAGTTTTAGTTTTAGATTTAGATTTGTTTTTGCTTTAATATTTGAGACTGCTGCTACTAGTTAGCAGGTGCCCATAGCACTAAGCTTGGTTGCAAAACCAAGCCAACAACAGGTGAGAAAGTGAAGTTAATTTATTACAATTGTTGCAAAGCAAGTGCTACTTGTGAGCAAAGTGAAAGCCAGTTGTGCACATTGACCATGGAAGTAGACCAAAGTCTATTGGACTTGGTTGGAAGTCTCCTTCAAACAATTGCCAAGACCCAAGAAAATCTTGGAGAGATGCTCAAGATACAAAAGAAGCAGAATGAGATGAACCACAAGGTTTTGCAGGACTCTATTTGTCTGCAAAGGGAGGTAAAAAGCATTACGAGGGAAATCGGTAAGGGAAAAGGAAGGGGATCAATGATGAGGCATTCGTCCAATCAGTCCATTAAGAAATGTTCCAGGCATGAAGACTCAAAGGAGATTGAACAGGTAAAGATGAAGCAACCAATGAAATGTTGGAAATGTGGAGGACATCATTGCCTCCGCAACTGCCCAACAAGGGAACATCGATAGGGTATCAGCCATAAAGATTTCAGACTTGTGGATGAGCTGGAAGGTCAGAACCAGTAGGAGCAGTTTGTGGAATCCAAAGGACTTGGTTCTGAAAGTTCAAGGTAAATGATAGAATGCAGGGCAGATCTGCAAAATTTTTGAAAATTTTGGATGTGTAAATTGTATATGTATTCCTAAGTATTGGAACACCAAGGACGGTGTTATTCTAAGGGGGAGGGGATTGTAATACCCCATTTTGACCCTTAGGATATATTAGCTTTTAATGTAAATATTGTATACATGTGATGTATGTTTTCCTAGCGTGGAGCTCAAGGCCAAGGCCCCGCTAGTGGAAGCTCGAATTTTATTTAAAAGACAAGTATTAGACACTATGTTACCCATGTGCTATTTAGCCATGGAACATTGTAAAAATAATGTAAATAAACATCATGCAATAAAATACCAAAACTGGCTATGGAGGCAACGAATGAAAAGGGGAGATGTGTATCCACTAGGGAGTGGTGAGGGGGTTGTGGGATTGAACCATAGGATTTCCAAATGTCATATTGAGAACCCTTTTGACTTTCTTTGTTGGCATTTAATTATGTGTAAGAAGGTTGTTGAAGAAATCAGTTCATGGCTTCAATGGAGTATGGGCAACCTAGAAATTCGTATGGCAGAGTATGGGCTCTGTTTTCTTGTACCAGTCACTCTACCTCATGGGAGTTACTTATTCCTCATTCCCATTCCAATGTGGGAGGACCCATCATCAATTTTAATCCAAAAATGAATTCCTAGCAGGGAGAAAAACCAGAAATCGCAACTGTGAAAGAACCCACGTTTTGAAGAGCCATAAACGCCCAGAATTGGTATTGGATATTGAAATCCAATGGGGGATCCATAGGTATGAACCTTGAGGCGAATTGGGGAACATTAGCCACCCCGAAATCCATTGGAAAACCCAGTTTGGATAGCCCAGAAAACTAGTGACGGGATTGAGTTATTCGTTGACAGAATGGTGAGAAATCCAAGTGTGGATGTTTGAACAGAGGATTGGATTGCTTGAATTTAGCTTGAGATGTTTGTAGCTCTGTGGTTGAGCTCATTGGCTTAGCATCCTCCTCCTTTTCTTATTACATGCTTGATAAACCCAGCTGTGTGCTAGCTTAGCATGACCGTTTGAGTGAATCCATTCTGTGAGTGAGCCTTTTTAGTTCCTCCTTAGTGGATACACATCCCAGCTCGGGGGTGATCTCTCAGCTGAAAGAATATAGGCTGTACATAGATCTATGGTTGGGTGGAACGTTGCTCTCACATAGCCAGTTGTTTGGACATTTTCATTTCAAGATAAGTATTCTCTGTGAATTAATTTGTATGCATTATGTGTTTTGCAATGTGTTAATTCTGAATGTTAATTGTTCGTGTTAATGAGATGAAATGAATATCTTAATATGGTTGATATGAAGTTTGTGCATAGCATAAGAATGAGATTGATTCGTTGTCTTTTGATTCGTCATTTGCTTGGGATAGATATGCTGATGCATTTCGGTCTGTGTGTGTGTTATTATGTTTAGTTCCGCTGTGTTTATATTGAGCATGAATTGCACACAAAAGTTTTTAATTATCCATGCATTTCTCAAAGTTTGACTGGGGCTGAGATTGTCAATAAGCTCGGTATGTTGGTCATGTTTCCTTCTTTGCACCGGATTGATGGAAGGGGGTAAATCCATGATAAAGACTGGAATATACCATGTACAAGAGCCAAATATTGTGATGATGATCTCATGGTTGTGAAATTTGATTTTTGTATAAAACAGATTTGTAAATTTTCTGATTTAAGTTTATGAGAGGGATCTCATGGTTGCAAAAATCTAATTTATGTACAGAACAAATTTGTAAATTTCAGATTTGAGATTTTGCTACTGATTACTAATGGTTGTTTTGTTCTCCATAATTCTGTCAAGAAGACATGCTGTAGGTGGATGTTGAGGTTATGGAAACAAATATAAAGCCACAAGGGACATAATGTTACCACTTACAAGAGCCAAACAATAGGAGGACGACCTCATGGTTAAACAAATCTATTTCTGTAGTGAACGACATTGGAAATTCAGATTTGAATTTGATTGCTAATGTTTCTGACTGTTTGGCTATTTTGAAAGGTTTCAGGAAGACACATTGCAGGAATACCATGTTCTATGACCTGTAGAATCCAAACTCCATTGGAAGGTTCCCATGCTTTGGAAATGGGTTTCGGGTGAAACACCATTGTAAATTTTGATAATGTCTCATTTGAACTGCTTGTTGGTAAACAACACGATGAGATGGTGAAGTTATTCCACTAGGGAATATGTTGTTTATGAAACATAAATGTATTGGGGTAACAATCTCAAGGGACTGTTAACTCAGAAAAAGGATCTCGATTCCTCGCGAAGGAAGAGAAAATACATCTGCAAAACATATAATTATTTTGTAACCCTTGTTAAAAATATGTATGTCTGATTATTAGAATTAATATCCAGGGCATGTTTTTATTTCAGACTGTTTGAGTGTGATTATGTGTTTTATTTCAGACTTCTTGAGTGTGATTATGTGTCTTTATTTCAGACTGCTTGAGTGTGATTATATATTTTTATTTCAGACTGCTTGAGTGTGATTATGGCCTACATGGCTCACATCAAAAAGGGGTGCACACCTTTAGGGTGCTGTGTCATGTTATGGCTGTCAACATTGAATACACCATAAGGGAATTAACACATTCCTTGTGTTTCAATATTAGAGAGTGAATTTTTATGAAATATGTTACAATTTTATATCATGCCATTTGGTGATGCATACTAAGAAGCAAAGTGAAGAAGGGATACCATCCCTATGTGTGTGGATGGTTGTTGTATTCTTGATAAACCCAGTCAGAGAATTGGCTTAGCATATGGTTATTAGAATGTTGTGGAGAAGCATGCGTGTTGGCCAAACATTCGTTGAATGCTTGGTAAATCCAGTCGGTGCACTGGTTGAGCATTGAATGTTGTGGAGCATCCTGCGTGCTGGCCAAACATTCGTTAAATTCCTGATAAACCTAGCCAACGTACTGGATTGGCATTGGCTATTTGAATGTTGAGTAGCCTGCATGTTGGCCAAACATTCTTTATTGTATCCCCATGTGATCCAAGGCTTGTAAATCAAAGAAGGAACCCGTGGAATAACGTGAAGACATCCAATACAGATAAGTATTTGGTTTATCTTACATCTTCTTGCTTATTTAATATGAATATACATGTGTATATGATTTGGCTATGATTTTTAAACTCTTGTTTAGAGATAAATTGTCATGTCCCAAATTGGCATTGGGTCACAATGGCCTAAGCACATTGGACATATTCATTAGAGTTTTTCAAATTGATGCTAAGGGTCAAATAATTTCCAAGGAGGAAAATTACTAGTTTCCTAGGTTTGGGGTGGAAGCTTTGGGATTTGGAATAAGAGGAATAATAAATGATGTTTGAACATTAGAATGTCATAAATATTTAATAAAGTAGCTAAATAAATATATACAAGTGAAAATCAAATTGGCATTTGATCATGAATATGCATAGAGGAAGGGGGACCCACATATGGCTAGATTTCCCCCACTACACTTGGCATCATTCTCTCACCAATTCGAATTCAAGGTGAATGGTAACATACTTGGGGGAGTTCAAAAGGTATTATTCATTGCATGACTCATCCAATGTTTAAATGTAGAGGAAGAGTAACTCCCATGGAAGAGGAAGAGGCAATTTGGAGCCAGTGAGACACTTGGGCTAGATTCCTTAGCTCTATGACAACAATGATGAAGATGCTATGACACCTATGACACAAATCAGACCTGAAGGTTGACATATGAAATATATCACATGTCAGGACTAAAAATAGCCTCCAAGAGGGCGCTGAAGGGAGTTATGGAAGTTAAGATGCTTCCACATGTGATTTGGTGGAAGTGGGAGACTAGGAATTGTTGTACAAGTGGAATTCTTTGGAATCTCTTCCCAACTTGAGTTGTCATGAGTATCTTGGAAGGAATTCGACTCATGGAGGAAATTATAAGTTTATAAAAGTCATGAAAAATAATAATAGCAGCTTTTGATCATTTGATAAATTTGCAATTGCATTTGTGAAGAGGGAGAGCTAGTGGATGACTAGTTTCTTGCCTTAGGCAATTTCAAGGGTGAAAGATTCCCATCCAAGTTGGTAATTGGAAAGACCATTCAGAACTTTCATTTGGAGATTTAATGTAGTGTTTATTTTCAGGTGTAAGCTACAGGGAAGCTCATGGTTTCTTCTAGTGCAGCACACTCTCTCAACCATTTTCCGTTTTGATGGCATATTCTTGACCCTTGAGGGAGGGCGTTTTTGGTGAGATCTTGTACTCTTTGGGAGAGATTATCATGATCTGTTTATGTTGTAATATGATTATTATACTCTTTTCTTCATCTCCAAAAAGTTTCAGGTCGAAATACCAAGTGGTTATATGTAAATTGGATTATTAATGAGAAAATAGTGACCATTCCCCCACTAGATTGATGTATGACAATGTATTGATGATTATTTCAAATGGAAGAATATTTATATGATATATTTATGATGTATGGACTTCCATTTATTATTATTACAAGTTTCATATTCAGCACTTAAGCATTTGGACCCATCTTGATCAGTTTTATTTTATTTGAAGAAGATTTCATGCTATTTCCCCCAAGGTCGAACTAGTGATTTTTGCTGCTGTTTGGGATAAGGTTAGAACATAATTAATAATTTATTAATGGTGTACATGAGACCTAAATAATTTCCCTCATACATACCCTACCTTGTTTCAGAATTCTGAGTGAGTTTGGAGGCATTTGGAGAGTCATTTTCAGTACTTACCCTGGGGGGATTTGAACCCCAAATTGCTAGTTAAATTCCATACTTTGTCCAGAATATTAAACAAGTTTGAATAAGTATTTTTATGGTCATAAATCATACATTAACATAATAATCAAGTACAAATATCATTCATACACCTTCGCTGAATATTTAGATGCATTTGGAGCCAATTGGAGACCTAGAGACCAATACTAGGCAAAGGGAAATTACTAGTAAAGTTCCCTACATTGGCTAGAATTGAAAGAGGATTTGAAGAAGTATTTTAAAGGTAAAAAAGAATCCATGAAACACATATTTATGTTATAACATCATCCATATACCTTCTTAGAATATTTGGGAGCATTTGGGGCAAATTGGAGACCTAGGCATCAAAACTAGTCAAAGGTCGAATTTGGGGAAAAAGTGAAAAATTGGTCCTTTTAATAAAATTATTAAAAAGGGCCATTACAGTGGTATCAGAGCAAGGTCCTTGCACATGTGAAATAATATCATACATTGAAGAATAATTTGCAGCCATGTCTTACTATTATGATGAACCCTATGAGTACAATTCTTATGAGGAATATGCAGATGCTTATGAGCAATATGAAGCAGAATGTGAATGGTACGAGGAACAAGTGCCATCATGCAACACTTCTTACAATTTCAGGAGGAATGAAGATTATGATTATGACCCTATGTATGATAAATATGAGTATGTCACACCACCAAAGGATAGTGCTATGGATGATTTACAAAGGTATAGAGCAAAATATAAAACCTTGCCCCAACAATATCAATCATATCTAGAACATCTTGCTTTGAGTAAAAATATACAAAAGAACATGACTTTTGAAGACTATGCTGATGTGGTGTTTGCAAATAGGCCCATGAATGAAGATGTGGAGTTAGTGAGGAAAGGTTTATGCCCTTCTTGTAAAAAAATTTGGAGAGAAAATCATGTGTGTGTGAATGATGGTGAGGACCATATAAAAATCATTGAAGAGATGACCAAGAAGTTTATGAAAGGATTCGAATTTTTGGCTATCCAACTTGAGAGAAAATATATTGATCTTAATAAAATCAAGGGGGAAAATGCATCAACTTGCTTGAAGGAGAAATATGAAGAGACATCACATGAGCATGAAGAAGATTCTATTGAGAGTATTGAAGATCAATTCGAGACACATTCTACCTTGGACATGAATCAAGGAGCATCTACTGAAGGATGCTTGAACTATGAAGGAGTACCTACTGATGGGTGCTCACACCTCTATGTTGGTGACATAGAGATCACTTTTGAAAGTGTTGCTACAATCCAAACTTCCATTAAACATGAAAATGAAGACCTTGTAGCAGTTGAAGAAGAAATAAGATCGAATTCCCCATAACCACTCGAGCTTCATGAAGTTAGTCCAAGCAAGAAGAAAGAAGACGAGGAGGTTCATTTGCAAGATCCTCATTTTCTTGAAGGGTCCTTAAATATGAATGAAAATAAGATCCAAGAGTCCCTCAACATTCTCCATGACACTCAAGCATTTGTGTCAAATTCTTGTTGGAGAGCTACTTCATTGGAGGAAACATCCTTCCTTGAAGACATGGAGAAGATTCAAAGAGCACTGTGCCACATCAAAGGTAATTTTATGTCTTTGATTTTTGATAGAACCCATTTGTTTGATCTTAATGAATTGTTACATGATGCGTACTTGAAGAATAATGAGGATATTCATAAGCTCACAATTCAAAATGAGCAACTTCTTGAAAAGTTGCAAGATACTTGTTTTTCCTCCTATGTTTCAGATTGTCAAATGGTAGATTGTTTGGAGGATTCTCATTACATGGTGGATCATGAGAAATGTGAAAAATTGAATGTGCTTGATGTGTTTGAAGATGTACTTGAAGAGATCCAAACACTTGATGTGGTGGAAGAGGAACCTGAATTGTCTCTTGATGAAGGTTATGCAATTTTTAAAGAAGAGCATGATTCCTCTACATTGGAACCAATCTATGAAAAATGTTTTACACTTTTGAAGGAGATGCATAATACTACCCATATGGATCCTTCCCATGATGAAACTTCTGCACTTTTGATCATTTGGGTGAGTTAGTTAATTCTCCAATATCTTACAATTCCATGTTTTGCAACATTAGTCTCAATGAAGAATGGGTGAAAGGGTTCTTTTTGATGGTGCCACATGAGGAGTATGGAACTCCTAGATTTACTTTTTATGATGATATGGTTGGAGCAAATTATTATTCACATTTGTAGCAGAATCCTTTGTTACTATATGATGATTCATATCTACATGGATGCACCTATGATATGCATCTGAGTCACTTGAAGACTCATGGTTTTTCTTGCTCAACACTTGATTCATTTGATGTTGGAGGAACTTCATCCAACACTTGGGTGAATAGATCTATGATTGGAGAACATTTTCGTTGGAAGCCACATACATTGTTATATCTTTATGATTCTCACCTTCAGGGATGTATGGGTGAGACTTCTTTAAGTCATTTGAAGTCTCCTTGTTTTTTCTGCTCATTATTTGGTTCAGATTTTAGTGGAGATTCTTCATTCACTTCTTGGATGAAAGAATACATGGATGAATATTTTGATGCATATAACATCCTTTTGGAGCAGCATTATAGGACATGGGATCCTCACCTATGTCATTGGAGCAGATTTGATTGGTCACTTGAAGCTTGTATGCACTTGGAAATGGTAGTCTACTTTCTTAGAGGTATAAGCACTTTCATGATTCTTTGATGAAGCACCTCCTTGATGTAAATTTTTATTATGTTGTTATGTACATTGATGATATATATTTTGTATTCATGAAGTTTGGAAGAATGCATAGAAAAAAATGGGATCCAGGAATCCTCTTATCTAATGGTATGGGTTGGAGAGCACTCCTAATTGTTGGGGTATAGTACAAGCAATGGGACCTTGGAATAATTTTTGTCTCATTGGTTTCAAATTTTTTGGGGAAACAAGTAGTATGGGAGATGGATTTACCACTTAATAAAGTGATTTTTATCAGAGTAGTGCAGCAGCAAGCATGGTGGTTCCTCTCTAAAATCTTCATGGAATCTCAAAGACTCAAGGTTGGGCAATTCAATGGAAAATTCAAAGAATTATACAGAAAGTAGGTTCTTCAACACCCATGTTTGAAATTGCTTGACGACAAGCAATATTGGTAAGGGAGGATTTGTCATGTCCCAAATTGGCATTGGGTCACAATGGCCTAAGCACATTGGACATATTCATTAGAGTTTGTCAAATTGATGCTAAGGGTCAAATAATTGCCAAGGAGAAAAATTACTAGTTTCCTAGGTTTGTGGTCGAAGCTTTGGGATTTGGAATAAGGGGAATAATAAATGATGTTTGAACATTAGAATGGCATAAATATTTAATAAGGGAGCTAAATAAATATATACAAGTGAAAATCAAAGTGGCATTTTATCATGAAGACACATGGAGGAAGGGGGACCCACATATGGCTAGATTTCCCCCACTACACTTGGCATCATTCTCTCACCAATTCGAATTCAAGATGAATGGTAACATAATTGGGGCAGTTCAAAATTATTATTCATTGCATGACTCATCCAAGGTCTAAATGTAGAGGAAGAGTAACTCCCATGGAAGAGGAAGAGGCAATTTGGTGCTGGTGAGACACTTGGGCTAGATTCCCTACTATGACAACAATGATGAAGATTCTATGACACCTATGAAACAAATCAGAACTAAAGGCTGAAATATGACATATATGACATGTCAGGGCTAAAAATATCCTCCAAGAGGGCGCTCAAGCGAGTTAGGGAAGCTAAGATGCTTCCACATGTGATTTGGTGGAAATGGGAGACTAGGAATTGTTGTACAAGTGGCATTCTTTGGAATCTCTTCTCAACTTGAGTTGGCATGAGTCTCTTGGAAGGAATTCAACCCATGGAGGACATTAGAAGTTTATAAAATTCATGAAAAAATAATAATGGCAGCTTTTGATCATTTGATAAATTTGTAATTGCATTTGTGAAGAGAGAGAACTAGTGGATGACTAGTTTCTTGCCTTAGCCAATTTCGAGGGTGAAAGATTCCCATCCAAGTTGATAATTGTAAAGGAAATTCATAACTTTCATTTGGATATTTAATGGAGTGTTTATTTGTAGGTGTAAGCTACAGGGAAGCTCATGGTTTCTTCTAGTGCAACACACTCTCTCAACCATTTCCAGTTTTGATGGCATATTCTTGACCCTTGATGGAGAGCGTTTTTGGTGAGATCTTGTACTATTTGAGAGAGATTCTCATGATCTATTTATGTTTTAATATGATAAATATACTTTTTCCTTCATCTACAGAAAGTTTCATGTCGAAATACCAAGTGGTTATATGTAAAATGGATTATTAATGAGAAAATAGTGACCATTCCCCCACTAGATTGATGTATGCCAATGTATTGATGATGATTTCGAATGGAAGAATATTTATGATGTATGGAATGACATTGATCAGTATTACAAGTTTCATGTTTATCCCTTAATCATTTGGATCCATCTTGCTCAATTTTATTTTATTTGAAGAAGATTTCATGCTATTTCCCCCAAGGTCGAATAGCGATTTTTGCTGCTGTTTGGAATAAGGTTAGAACATAATTAATAATTTATTAATGGTGCACATGAGACCTAAATAATGTCCCTCAGACATAACCTACCTCTGTTCATAATTTCGAGTGAGTTTGGAGGCATTTGGAGAGTCATTTTTCAGTATTTACCTTAGGGGGATTTGAACCCCAAATTGCTAGTTAAATTCTATACTTTTTCCAGAATCTTAAAAAAGTTTTCAGAAGTATTTTGATGGTCATAAATCATCCATGAAAATCATAATAAAGTAAAAATATAATTCATACACCTTCACTGAATATTTAGAGGCATTTGGAGCCAATTGGAGACCTAGAGACCAATACTAGCCAAAGGGAAATTACTAGTAAAGTTCCCTACATTGGCTAGAATTGAAAGAGGATTTGTAGAAGTATTTTAAAGGTACAAAAGCATCAATGAAAAAAATATTTATGTTCTAACATCATCCATATGCCTTCTCAGAATATTTGGGAGCATTTGGGGCAAATTGGAGACCTAGGCATCAAAACTAGTCAAATGTCGAATTTGGGGAAAAAGTGAAAAATTGGTCCTTTAATAAAATTCTTAAAAAGGGCCATTACATAAATCCTATGAAAATGAACTTGACATGTGAATTGACTCAATGTTTGAGTGTAGGTATTGTTGGAAGCAAGAAACTTGAAGGCACCTAAGGATGCATTTGGACATATGACTGTCGTAGAAATCTTAGTATGAATAGCAATGGAAAATGGTGCTAGTGGACTTGTGTGGGTCCTAGCAGCCAAAGGTTCTGTAGGAAACCATGGGGAAAGGTTCCTTGATTGAGAATCCTTGGACAGACCTTAGACACCAAGTAACATCCCCAAAACAAGGAAAAGGCGAGTCAAGCATTCACATTTGAAGTGAAAGAAACCAAGGAGCATGGAACCACAGTTTTGGTGGGACTCCGGATTGGAACAAGACTAAGAGGGGGAAACTATTACTCTTCTCTTTCCTTTTGATTGATGCATTTTAGAAACATAAAATTGTTGAATGCATGTTGTGGATGACAGTTGACTGTGTTTGTTTTGCTTGGAATAAAGTGTGAATGTTGAATTAGTTAATTTCATGTGAAAGGATGAACATGAATGAGCTCATTTGTATGTTGGACATGCATGAAATGTGTGGAAGTCTCATGGATAAAGCAGGAAATTTCCATGCCCATTGGGCAAGTAATTGACTGATCTTAATGCTTATGTTATGCTTGGCCTAACAATATTTGCAATGATGAATTTCACAAGTGAAAACTAAGTCAATTGGTTGTCGCTATTACAAGACAAGTGTTGCTAGTAAGCAAAGTGTGGACAGCTGTGCACATTGATCATTGCAGCAGACCAAAAGCTATTAGATTTGGCTGAAAATATTCTTCAAACAATTGCCAGGAACCGAGAAAATCTTGGGAAGTGCCCAGGCTACAAATGCAGTAGAATGAGATGAACCATAAGGTTTTGAAGGACTCTATTTGTCTGCAAAATGGAGTAAAAGGCATTCTGAAAGTTATCAGCAATGGAAAGGACAACAAGAAGAATTGTAGCCATAAATTTTCCAGACTTGTGGATCAGCTGGAAGGTAAAGGAAAGGAAGGGACTGTTGTGGAGCAATGCCCACATGTGGACCTAGAAGGTCAAAACCAATAGGAGCAGCTTGTATAAGCCAAAGGACTTGGTCCTGAAAACTCAAAGTAGAAGATGAAATGCATGATAGACCTGCCACATTTTGTGAATTTTGATGTGTGAATAATGTGTAAGTATTCCTAAGTATTAGAACACCGAGGACGATGTTATTCCAAGGGGGAGGGAAATGTAATACCCCCATTTTGACCCTTAGGATATATTGGATTTTAATGTAAACGTTGTATATATGTGATGTATGATTCCTAGTGTGGAGCTCAAGGCCAAGGCCCTGCTAGTGAATGCTCATCCTTGAAGGGATGGTATTTTATGTTGTGTTAGCCATGTGCCATTGATCCATGGAAATTGTAAAAATGATGTAAACAAATCTCATGCAATAAAAATACCAAGGGGATGGATATGGATGCAACTAAATGAGGGGGAATTTGCATCCACTAGGGAGAGGCGAGGGAGTTTTGGGATTGAACCCTAGGCTTCCATATGTCATCTTGAGAACCCCTTTGACTGTTCTAAATGTCATTTAATTCTGTGTAAGGAAGTAGTTAAAGAAATCAGTCCATGAGATTGATGGAGGATGGGTAGCCTTGAAATTCGTAAGCCAGGGTATGGGATCTGTTTTGCTTGTCCCATAAGCCACCCTACCTCATGGGAATTCAAAATCCCTCATCCCCATTCCATGGAAAACCATCTAGGAATGAGTTTGGGGGGGGAGCATGCAGACCCAACAGGGAGGGAGAA
The DNA here is from genome assembly GCA_027924585.1 of Larix kaempferi. Classification (NCBI taxonomy): domain Eukaryota; kingdom Viridiplantae; phylum Streptophyta; class Pinopsida; order Pinales; family Pinaceae; genus Larix; species Larix kaempferi. The sequence continues at coordinate 33,532,490 of BSBM01000001.1, read as the reverse complement.
CAAAAAAATCGTGACTTGGGAGAGGCCGCATTTTGGGTGCCAAGATCGCTTAGAAAATTCATGCGGGAAGAGAAATACTATGGGGGATCGTTCAAGATTCAGTTGGGAGAGATATCACATGCCCAATAGGTAATAAAACCGGAAATCACAGACCCAACTATGAGGAAGAAGGAAAAATCGTGATCCTGAGGGAAGCCACGTTTTGGAGTGCCAAGACTGCTCAGGAAATTCACGTGGGAAGTGAAACCCGATAGGAGGATCCACAGATAAAACATTGGGGTGAATATGAGAGGGTTTGATGCGCCGAAATCTATAGGAGAAATCTGGTTTGGAAGCCTAAAAGGGCAGCGCAAGACATAATCATTCAGAGTGGGACCGATCGACGAAGATCCGGTTGCGGATAGAGCCTTTTGGCTGCAACCTTGCGGAAGATCCAGGAGAGGATCGTAGTGGGAGAGAGACCGAGAGGGTTAGACCTCATGTTAGAGCTAGTGAGGGCTCATTTATCCTTGGTTTATCATTCGGTACCAGCCATACCTTCCTAGGTCATCACTGAGGGAAGCGGTGCCTGAGGGACTATGTAGCAATGAAGGGGACTGTGATGCACCTGCAACAATTACTTAATAAAAATATGCGAAATAGAAGAAATGAAAGAACTCAGAATCACTTTTATATTGATCACATGCCACTTTAAGGGGGCAGCCTCCTATGAGCAAGCTCAATACAAATAACTTCACGGTGCCTTCATAGGTCTCAACACACACTTATATACTAAGTCTAGGTGCCAATACTATGGGTCAAAACCATGGGCCACTACAAACTATGGATCATCAATACTACGGGCGACTTACAAAGCATATGCGTCAACAACAATAACATAAACTATTGATCAACAATACTACGGGACGACTTACAAAGCATATGCGTCCAACAACAATATACTAACAAAGTAAAGACATGGGTTCCTAACATCCCCTCCCCCTTAAAAAAAAAGCTTTGTCCTCAAAGCTTTAGATGTGGAAATTGTTGTTGAATCTGAAGGAGTGGTTCCCATGTAGCATCCTCTGGTTGCATGCTGTGCCACTGAATTAAGACCTCTGTGATAGAGCGAGAGTGAAGCTGACGAGTGCGCCGATTGAGGATGGCCTCCGGATCCAAAAGGATGGATCCTTCATTATCCAGTTCGGGTAAAATCGTTTGTCCACTGATGTTGGTGCCAAGAACTTTCTTCAGACAAGAGACATGAAAGACTGGATGAATGCGGGAAGAAGGAGGAAGTTCCAATTTATAAGCAACGAACCCAATCTTCTGAAGAATCCGATATGGCCCATAGAACTTTGGAGCGAGCTTATGATGCCCTTTGAGTTTCAGGGAAGACTTCTTATACGGATGGAGACGAAGAAAAACCATATCGGCGACTTGAAAAGTGCGCTCAGAATGGTGCTGATCAGCTTGTTGCTTCATGCGATTTCTTGCCATGTGAAGATTGTCCCGCAAAATGCAAAGAATCTGATCACAGTTTCGAAGGACCATGTCAACTTCCTGAACTAGTGAATTGGTGGGGGTGTATGGAAGAACAACTGGAGGTGCCTGACCATAGACTGCTTCATATGGGGTCATTTTAGAGGCAGTGTGGTAAGAGGTATTGTACCACCATTCAGCGAGAGGGAGCAACTTTTCCCACTGATGTTGTTGTTCAGAGGTGAAGCAACGAAGATAAGTTTCCAAGCATTTATTGATAATTTCAATCTGACCATCTGTTTGTGGGTGATACCCTGAACTCATCTTCAGTTTGGTGCTAGTGTGGCGAAATAGTTCAGTCCAAAAATGACTGGTGAAAGTCGCATCACAATCCGAGACAATGGAAGAAGGGATGCCATGAAGACGAAAGATTTGATCCAGGAAAATTTGAGCGACTGAAGAGGCTGTATAGGGATGGCTGAGAGCACAAAAATGACTATATTTGGAGAGGCGATCAACCACAACGAGAATCACTGTCTTCCAGCCAGATTTAGGGAGCCCTTCAATGAAATCCATAGAAATATCTGTCCAAATCTGTGTAGGTATGGGCAAGGGTTCGAGCAATCCTGGAAGGAGTGTTGTTTCACCCTTATTGTGCTGGCAGGTATCACATTCGGCCACCATCTGTTGAATTGTCCTTTTCATGCCCTGCTAAAAGAAGTTACGCTGTGCCCGTTCATACGTTTTGAGGAACCCAGAGTGCCTTGCTGATGGAGAAGCATGGAGTTCATAGAAGACAGCCTGTTGAAGATCTGTGCTCTGGGGAAGCACCAGACGACCCTTGTATCTCAGAGAAACACCATCCCAAGAGTAATGTGGTACAGCAGAAGGGTTGTTGGTCAAGCATTGGATGATTTGAGATAAGGAAGAGTCATTGACATAACCCTGTTGAACAGATTGCAACCAATTTGGAACAGGCATAGAAATAGCTGAAAGAGAACCTTGGGCATCAAATGTGCGAGAAAGAGCATCTGCCACAATATTGTCTTTACCCTTCTTGTAAGTGATCTCATAGTCATAACCCATGAGTTTGCTAACCCATTTCTGTTGTGCCGGGGAGGAGACACGATGTTCCAAGAAATATTTTAGACTTTGGTGATCAGTCTTGATGCAGAAATGATTCCCTAATAGGTATGGGTGCCACTTCTGTACTGCATGCAAAATAGCCATCATTTCCTTCTCATAGGTAGAGGTAGCTAAATTATTACTTGAAAGGGCTTTGCTGGTGAACGCAATGGGGTGTTCATCTTGAAGGAGAACAACACCAAGTCCATTGCCGCAAGCATCACTCTCAATAGTGAAGGGCTTGGAAAAATCGGGCATAGCTAGAACAGGTGTAGTACACATAGCTTGTTTTAGTTTTTCAAATGCACACTGAGCAGCATGTGTCCATGTAAAAGAATCCTTTTTCAATAGAGCAGTTAATGGAGCTGCAATCTTCCCATAATCCTTGACAAACTTGCAGTAGTATCCAGTCAACCCCAAAAAACCACGAAGGCTCTTGAGTGTCTGAGGATGCGGCCAATTGTTCATGGTATCGATTTTGGCAGGATCCACGCGAACCCCTTGTGCCGAGATAATGTGCCCGAGATACTCAAATTCCTTCTGTCCAAAAACACATTTAGCCTGCTTGGCATGGAGATGATGGTCAGAGAAAAGTTGCACGACAAGATCCAGATGCTGGAGATGTTCATCCCATGTTTTACTATAGATGAGGATATCATCAAAGAATACCAGAATGAATTTCCGCAAGTAGGGTCGAAATATTTTATTCATTAATGCCTGAAATGTTGAAGGAGCATTAGTGAGGCCAAAGGGCATGACCAAAAACTCATAATGGCCATCATGTGTGCGGAAATCTGTTTTAGGGATATCATCCTCATGAACACGAATTTGATGATACCCAGAACGAAGATCCAACTTAGAGAAAAAGTGAGCCCCATGAATCTCATCAAGAAGCTCATCAACAATAGGAATTGGAAACTTATCCTTGATAGTGAGGTGATTAAGTGCTCGGAAGTCAATGCAGAGGCGCCATGACCCATCTTTTTTGCGGACAAGAATAACTGGAGAAGAAAAGAAACTAGTGCTTGGGTGAATAATACCTTGCTTTAATAAGTCCCGAACGAGCATTTCAATCTCTGTTTTTTGGTGAAATGGGTAGCGATAGGGCTTGATGTTGGGAGGAACGCTGCCAGGAAGGAGAAAAATACGATGGTCTTCTGGCCTGGAAGGTTGCAATCCCACTGGTTCAGCAAAAACACCTGTATATCGATCCAGAATTTGTTGTAGATCCAAAGGAGTAGTGGAGACCGTTGAAGGTTGCATCTGAATGGAATGGAGCTGAGCGATGACACCATGTGAATTCTTCTTGAGGAGTTTTTCCATGCGATGTGAACTGATGATGCTGAGAGAACCTGGTTGTAATCCTGTCAAGGTGTGTTTTTGGCCATTGAGGGAAAACTGCATCCAAAGTTCAGCAAAATCCCATAAGATAGGGCCAAGTGTGCGTAGCCATTGAGCGCCCAAAACCACATCACATCCACCTAAGGTCAAGGAAAACATGTCAAAGCGCAAGGTATAATATCCCATAGAGATACGCACATTTCGACACTTCCCTTTGCAAGTTAAGGTGCCCCCATTGGCAACCATGACTTCAAAGTTGGAGCAAGGATGGATAAAACAATCAGCTTGTTTGGCGATCCGAGGGTCAATGAAATTATGACTGCTACCATAATCAATGAGTATTGTAAGATGAAGCTTCTTGAAGTAACCCCTGACCCGCATTGTTTGGGGGGTGGTGATTCCAGCTAAAGCATGGAGAGATATCTCTAGCTGGTCATCTTGAGACGGAGGGTCAATAGGCGGTTCCTGAATGTCGACCGGAGCATCCAGTGTTTCTGGATCTTCGTCACTAATTTTAGAGGCAGGCATAGAATCCACATCCAAGAGATAGAGCTTTTGCTGAACACATCTATGTCCCTGAGTGAATTTCTCATCACAATTATAGCAAAGCCCCTTTTCTCTGCGTGCTTGCATCTCTGTTTCAGAAAAAACGCTTGATCGGAGTTGGTCGAGGAGCCTACGATATAGGTGGTCGTTGAGAACCCATATTTCAGAAGGGAACAAAAGTGGGATTGGAGCGTTGTTGGGCTGCAATCTTGTCTTATACCAACTTAGCCAACCCTAGGGCTTCCATCATTGTGTTGGGACAGAACATTTTGACCTCAGAGCGAATGGCATCCTTTAGACCATTGATAAAACAATTCCGGTAAAAGTCATCAGACAATCCTTCAATGTGGTTGGCTAGATTCTCAAATTCGGTTTGATACTCTCTCACAGTGCCAATTTAGCGAAGTTTAGTGAGGGCTCCTGTGAAGTCATCAAAAGCACTAGGACCAAATCGTTGCAAAAGGAGCTGGCAAAAGTCTGGCCATTTGGGCTCTGGATGAGCCTTGATGTACCAACGGTACCATTGAAGAGCTTCCTGTTCCAAATGAAAGGATGCCAGCGGAACTTTGTTGACATCAAAAGTATTATGCAGACTGAAATACTGTTTTGCATGATAGATCCATCCAGTTGGATCGGTACCATTGAAGCGAGGAAAATCAAGCTTCGGACCACGAAAATTGCTGGAAGAAGAGAACCCATTTTCTGATGAAGACTCGGACTACCGTTTGTTGTTCATAGCTGAATGTTCAAGATGGAGGCTGAGAAATTTTTCATCCAGATCCTGGAGTTTGGCTTGGATGGCTGCAAGTGCGTCCTCCATGGTTTTTTCTCCTGCACAGGTGACAACCATAACCAAGAGGTTTTTTTTTTTTTTTTTCCAGATTGGAGCGGCTACGGCTCGGAAGGGATCTGAAACGACGTCGAATGGATTGAAAATGGCTGGATCTGGAATGGCTTGCAAAATGGATCTGAATGACTGGATCTAAAATGGGGCAGCAACGATTGAAAACAGTTCAGCTGAAAATAGATATGGATCCCAGGTATGTGCAGCTTCCTAACAGTTCAAGGGTTTCACTCGGCCACCAATGCTGTCTGACGGCTTGCATATTGGGGCAATACCCCTCACTCCACGGCTCAGGTAAAACTGATAACCGCTTTGCCACAAACGACAGCTCTTGGTTTACCTCATGGGTGGGAACTAGTCAATCAGGTAGGGGTCGTTGCCCTTTTCACTGGCAGGTCTTCTTAATGGGCCAGCTACTTCGGGGTTCTTGTGGTACTCCTCACAATGAGTTTTAGGGATTATGCCCAAGTACTTCCCACAGTTAAGCAGATAGGGATTATTCCCAAATCCAAACTTGCAACAGATGCGAAAATTTTTTTTGGCAGAAATTTCACCCAGCGAGCCCAAGAAAGTGCTCTGATACCAGATGTGATGCACCTGCAACAATTACTTAATAAAAATATGCGAAATAGCAGAAATGACAGAACTCAGAATCACTTTTATATTGATCACAGGCCACTTCGAGGGGGCAACCTCCTATTAGCAAGCTCAATACAAATAACTTCACGGTGCCTTCATAGGTCTCAACACACACTTATATACTAAATCTAGGCGCCAATACTATGGGTCAAAACCATGGGCCACTACAAACTATGGATCAACAATACTACGGGAAACTTACAAAGCGTATGCGCCAACAACAATAACATAAACTATTGATCAACAATACTACGGGACGACTTACAAAGCATATGCGTCCAACAACAATATACTAATAAAGTAAAGACATGGGTTCCTAACAGGGACCTTACTTAGGATGAGAGTGGAGGTGATGGGGTTACCGGGACTGTTGGAATCCAACTAGATATGCATGTATCTCTGTGGATGAGCTTATTGACTTAGAAACCTCCTTCCCTATCTCCCCACTTGCTTGACAGAGCCAACTGTGTATTGGATGAACCTGATTGACTGTGCCTAAGGCTGTGAGTGTACCTAAGTAGTTCCTCCTTAGTGTATACATAGCCCCATCTCGAGGGTGTTATTTGAGTGATGAAAGAATATAGGTTGGGAAAAGACCTTGGTTGGGTTGGAACGTTGCAGTCCATAGCTAGTTGCTTGGTGATTTCAATTAAAGGATAAGTGTTTCATGTTGCCTCTGATTATGCCAATTTTATATACATGAATGATTGTTTGTTTATGTCAGAATGCATGGATTGATCCAGTTGATTAATGGAACTGAATACTTGTACTTTATGTTGTTATTATTCCTATGATGAAATGTTGGTAAATGCATTATGAGTATGTGTTAATATGGTTTAATTCAGCTGTGTTTATTTGAGTATGCAAATGCATCCATGTGTTTTATTTATATGTAAATTTGTTCATTGATGAATAGGGATAAGTTTTGTTGAGGTCCTAAATGTGCATAATGTTCAATCAAGGATTTGGGGGAGAAATAGACACCCCTGTTGTGTTCATTTTCCCTCTAAGGGTCTGGTTTGATGAAGGGAGGGGCCATGACAGAGTGGGAAAGATGCATGGATGAAGTTTGGGGACACATTTTAGGTTGGAAGAAGGATATGATTAGAGTCCTCAGGTGTGGCCGATCATCATGCAGTTGCATAGGGATCGTCGAGAGATTTCCAAATGTACTAGGTTTGTCAAAAATGGACTCAGGATGAGGAAGTTATCAACCTGAGAAGTTGGCAGTAACAGGGGTATATGGCTGACTTCCGACTTTTCAAACCCATAGTGCGGATTGCAGATCATGGAAGTTGGAAGTGTGATTTCGCGGCGTGGTGATTTGGAGTTCCGACTTCCGATTCCCGCAAACTGGATTGCAGAGTGTGGAATTCAGAGGAGTAATTTCCTCCGTAGTTGTGAATTAGAAGTTCTGACTTCCAACTCCCGCAAGCCAGATTGTAGAGTGCGGAAGTCAGAGGATTAATTTCCTTCGGAGTTGTGAATTGGGAGTTCCAACTTCTGACTCCTGCAAGCTGGATTGCATAGTGCGGAATTCAGAGGAGTAATTTTCTCCAGAGTCGTGAATTTGGAATTTCGACTTCCAAGATCCGCAAGCCGGATTGTGGAGTGTGGAAGTTGGAGGAGTAATTTGGATGGAGTTGTGATTTCATAGTTCCGACTTCTGACTTCCGAATCACGGATTGCATAAGTTGGAGGCGTGATTCGACGAAGCAGAGAATTGGGTGTTCCAACTTTCCGACTCCCACATCACGGATTGCATAATGCAGAATTCAGAGGTGCATTTCTTTGACGCCATGTATTTTCCATTCCGAATTTTTGACTCCCGCATTGCGGATCACGGAATTCAGAGGTGTAATTCTTGACGTGGAGGGTTGTGGTGCCGACTTCCGACTTCTGACCTACGGATTGCAGATTGCAGACCAGAGATATTGCGGCTGTGTAAAAGGGCAGAGTTGTGGATAAGTTTGAAAAAAAAAATTAACAGGTCTTCTAAGGAGCTCCCCCATCACCTCTAAAGGGCACCGAGGGAATGGGGGACGTGAAAAAAACTATTACAACAGTAAGCAATCAATACTTTTGGCCAAGAATGAAGAAATCCATTGCTGATTATAACAAGATGCACATATTGTCAGAAGCAAAGGTTGAGCATGGACATCCAGCAGGATAACTTCAACCATTTCCAATACCAGAGTGGAAATGAGATGCAGTGACAATTGATTTCATCACCAAATTTCCCAAGACAATAAGACAACATGATTCAATCATGATAGTGGTGGACAAGTTGACAAAGGCTGCTCATTTCATTATAATAAAGCCAACGCATTAGGAAACTAGCATAGCATAAATTTATATGAAAGAGATTGGAATATTACATGGAATACTGAAGGCAATTGTTTTAAACATGGATCCAAAAAGTTTAATTCAATTTTTTGGAAAGGATTATCTAATGGATTTGGAACAAATATGAATATGAGTACATCATATCACACACATATAGATGGGTATACTGAGATATTTAATTAGGTTATTGAAGTTATGCTCAGAGTGTATTGTTGAAGAATGTAACTTCAGAAGATATTCTTATTTGTATCATTTGTATTGTATTTGATTCAAGAATTATTATTGATGTAGTTGATCATGTAAAATTCATTGAAAGAGTCAATGTAAACCCTAACTGTTATGTCGACCTAGAAAGATCCAGAAAAGAGTATTGTATTGTTAACTGGACAAGTTGGCCCTATTAGGAGAGTCAAGTCATCCCTGTTGGGGAAAGCGTTCATGTCACTGATTATTATAGATGAGGAGATCGCCCTCCTCATTTGGTCACATCACTAACTCATCAAGTTCGCATGAGTAGATAGATAGAGTCATAAAGAGCATATGCTATTGGAGTGTTCTTGTTTTGGGTTATTGCACGAGGAATACTATTGTACATTCTGATGAATCTATATAGAAGAAGTTTGCTGGGTTTTTCTGCCCCACGAGGGTTTTCCTAGGATAAATTATTGTGTACTAGTGTATATGTTGTGCTTGTTTATATTTCAGTGATCCTTATTGTTACTACATTTAAAATTATAACATGGTATCAGAGATGGCCTGAAAGAAAACATTGTGTAGTTATTGCAACTAGCAGATCTAGGGTATCAATTTATGAAATCCTTTCTCCATAGATTAGCTAAAAAAGAATGTCCAATCAACTCACCTCAGTAGGGCGCATATTTTTGTCGAAGCATAATTCAAATCGGAGAATTTTCATTTTTGAACCCACCACTACAGTTTAGAAAATTAGGGAATCAATTTTTTGGAGGATTAGTCCACAGATTTGGAATAAAAGGACCTTTGCTTAACTCTCCTTAGGAGGGCACACATTCCTGTGGAGGTAGATTTCATATCCAAAAATTTTCAACTTTTGACCTAATTCCGCATAAACTACATCAACTGCAGAAATTAGGGTTTCCAATTTTTGGAAATTATGTTCACAGATTTGGATGAAAGAAGGGTCTAATCAAATCTCCTTGGGGAGGCACATATTTTCCTCCAATTAGTTTTTCAATATCCCAAAGTTGAAAAATTAGGGTTTTTGTGACAAACCTTAGGACCTCCTGAAGCCAGATCTCATAAATCAATCTTTTATTGGAGCACCTCATTTGGTAAGTTATACTTTCTCTATTTTCATTTGAGGTTCTTATTTATCAAATTTATCAAGATGACAAATCATACCAAGCTTGAGGATAAAATAAGCATGAAGGGGCAGAAAACTTCTTATCCTGGAAGTATATGGTGATGCTCATTCTGGAAGCATGAATTGGACAAGTATGTCACATAAGTAGTTGAGGATCCAGAGGGAGATGAAGATAAATCAAAGCATAAGAATAACTTGATAAAATCCAAGAGGATCATAGTTGAATCCATCAAGGATCACTTTATCCCATAAATCTCATCTTTGAAAACTCCGAAAGAGATTATTGATGCACCAAAGAGTTTGTTTGAAGGAAAGGACATCAATAGAAAGATGACCTTGAGAACTCAACTCAAGGGTGAGAAGATGCAAAGCAGTGGAAGAATTCAATCTTACTTCACAAGGGTCTCCCATATCAGATATCAACTAAAATCTATTGGAGACCATGTTAAGAATGCATAACTATTAATGTCTACCTTAAATGGTATTCCAAGATCATGGGAGTCATATATCGAAGGAATATGTTCTAGGAATAATCTTATTATGTTCAGTGCACTTTTAGAATCATGCACCCAGGAGGAAGCGAGGATTGAATCCAGAGAATAAAATTTAGGTGATGAAGATAATCAAGCTCTGGAAGCTCATGCTAAGAGAAGCAAGAAATAAGATCATCATCACAAGTCTAACAGATCTCACAAGGGACAAAGACCTCCTAGAGATTATTCAAGTATCAGATGCTAAAATTGTGATGAGATGGGACACATTGCAAGGAAGTTTCCCAAGAAGAAAGGAAACAAGAAACGAAGCACGAAAATACATCATGTTCATGTTGTAGAGTATGAAGAACCAACGAAGAAGAAAGCAAGGGAATATTACTCAAGTGATGAAGAATATGTCTTGAAATTTTGAAGAGCAGGAGGGAGGATTTCTCAAATCAAGCATTGGTTCATGATACTATGGAACCAAGTGAAATATGGAAGATAAGATTTGCATATATACTAGGCTTTACCGATCATAAGCAAAATGGTGACTCGTCTGTCTGAGATCCAAACAAAACATGAAGGAATATGTGAAGGATTTGTATGAGGAAAGAACGTGAAGAGTTCATTTTCAAGAAGTGATATCAAATCAAAGGAGACCTTGAATCCAGTACATGAGGAACAAGGATTAAGACTTCAGAAAGTTCCAGAATAGACGAGGAAGAAGATAAAGGTATTCAAGAAGAATCAAGTAACTTCTGCAAGGAGGCATAAACTTTAGGTGATGAAGATAATCAAGCTATGGTGTACTCTGGAAGAAGAATCAAGTAACTTCTGCAAGGAGGCAGAAACCAAGAGGGAGCCTACAAAACACACATAAAATATAAGTATTTATTGTCATTTGAATTGCTGATTATTTTGAAGGATATTTGTCATAGTAGTTACATGTAGATCTGTGATATAATTTTCTTTTATGCACTTATACATGACTAAGATTGACTAGCAGTAGGCTCATGTACTGCATGTTATGGGTAAGTGGCCTATAGTGCTACACAAACATCTCATGAGCCCTGGTTAGATCTAGTCTAGAATGAAACCTCTTTGCTAACATGTTAAGAGTAGTGCACGCTCTTAATAATATGTTTTGGTAGAGATGGAAGGCATCTAGATAGTTATTGTGTGTATATGAGATATGGATGAGTGTTGTGTAGAAGCATTGGCTAAGATGCATTAGTTACATGACTGTGTACATTCTGCATAAGAAGTTGTCATTACATAGAAGCTTATTAATCATATGACTAAATTGGACTTGTAGGAAAGATCGTGTGCTATGACCTAAAAGAGAAGAATGATAAGACTTGTTCCAAAGAAAAAGTGATGAAAGTTCAAGCAAATTTCTAAAAATCAAGCATACTACAGAAGTACAAGGCAGGGTTCATGGTTTCTCTCAAAAAGAGGGAGTTGATTGTGATGAGACGTTGTTTCTCCTGTAGTAAGACTCTTCAATTAGAGCTATACTTTCGATAACTACAGTGATGAATTGGAATGTACACCAGATGGACGTGAAGACAATTTTCTTGAATGGTGTAGTAGAAGTGAGACAAATGGCAGGAAGACTCATGTGTGCAGAATGAAGAAGACCTTGTATGGTTTGAAACAGGCACCCAGGATATGGTGTGGAAAAATTCATAAGAGATATGAAGAAGAGATCCTGAATAAATTCGAGATCATGGATTGTAAGTCGATGGCCACAGCTATGGAATCGAATATGAAGTTGCTGTGAACTAGGGGATGCCATAATATACAGGAAGATGATTGGTTCGTTGATGTACCTGACAAACATGAGGCCAGAATTATGCTTTACAGTGAATTATTTGAGTCAGTATATGGTAGAACCGAGATGAGTTCACTTGGTTGCAGAAAATCATGTGTTGAGGTACCTGAGGGGTACAGTTGATTATGGCCTTAGATATGAATCATATCAGAGGATTAACCTGCAGGGTTATGTTAATGTGGATTGGTTTGGGAGTGTCACGGATAGATAGATCACATCAGGGTGTTGCTTTAGTTTGGGATCAGGTATGATCTCATGCTTCGGTAGAAAGAAGATGAGTGTGGCACTCAGTACACCCGAAGCCAAGTATATGTCAGCTTGTTCAGCAAGCTATGAGACAGTGTGGCTTCAAAAGTTGCTTGCAGGGTTGTTTGATCTCGAGTTAGAGGTGACTTGTGTCTTTTGTGACAACCATAGTTGTGTGAATTTGTATGAGAACCATGTGTTTCATGACAAGTCGAAGCACATCGAGATTAGGTGTCATTATATCTGGGATATGGTGCAGAAGGGAGCAGTAAGGCTCCAATATATAACAACATAGGAGCAGATATCCGATGTGTTGACCAAGCCTCTACCGAGAGTGAAGTTCAAATACTTGAGGGACAAGCTTGGAGTGGTCCATATCAAGAGGGAGTAAGATGAGGTAGCAAGTAGTCACGAGTTATGTGACATAATTGAGTCTCCTAGGCTACGAGATGATCTGGACGTGTGGTGAGGTAACGCAGGTGGAGCTCCTGGGATGAACCCACCAGATGGATTGCTCGTGATATGGAAGAGGACTATTGCATCTAGTATGAAAAAGGACTAGCTCTGCAGGACAATTGCATCTAGTATGAAAAAGGACTAGCTTTGGAGGACAATTGCATCTAGTATGAAAAAGGACTAGCTTTGCAGGACAATTGCATCTAGTATGAAAAGGGACTAGCTGTGCAAGACAGTTTCATCTAGTATGAAAGAGGACTGAATCTACAGGATAAATACATCTAGTATGAAAGAGGACTGCTTTTGTAGAGGTTTGCATCCGGTGTGAAAGAGGACTGGCTCTGTAGTATATCTACATCCAGTATGAAAGAGGAATGGCTATGTAGAGGTGTGCATCTAGTATGAAAGAGTACTGGCTCTGCAGGATGGATACATTCAGTATGAAAGAGGACTAGCTCTATAGGGGTTTGTATCTAGCATGAAATAGGGATATATTTGCAAGATGGTTGCATCTAGCATGAAATGGGGCTAGCTCTACAATATGGTTGCATATAGCATGAAATAGGGATAGCTATGCAAGATGGTTTCATCTAGCATGAAAGAGGGTTAGCTTTGCAATATGGTTGCATCTATCATGAAAGCAGGATAGCTCTGCAAGATAAACAGATCCAACATGAAAAAGGGATGGCTTTGTGGAGAGTTGCATCCAGCATGAAAAAGGGATGGCACTACAAGTTTTGATACATCTAGCATGAAAACGGGTTGGCTCTATGAAACTTCTTATGATATATAGTTTCGAGAGACGTCAGATGTCAATAGTCAGAGTACAAAAGTGCAACAGCTAGAAGATGATGGTGATGATGAAAAAAGAATAGCTTCCTTGTTAAGAGGGAGTGTTGAAGAATGTAACTTCAGAAGATATTCTTATTTGTATCATTTGTATTGTACTTCCTTCAAGAATTATTATTGATGTAATTGATCATGTAAAAGTCATTGAAAGAGTTAATGTAAACCCTAACTATTATGTCGGCCTATAAATATCCAGAAAATAGTATTTTATTGTTAACTAGACAAGTTGGTCCTGTTAGGAGAGTGAAGTTGGCCCTGTTGGGGAAAAGTTCATGTCACTGATTAGTATAAATGAGGAGCTCTCCCTCGTCATTTGGTCACCTCAATCACTCATCAAGTTCGCATGAGTAGAGAGATAGATTCATAAAGAGTAGCTTCTATTGGAGTCTTCTTGTTTTGGGTTATTGCATGAGGAATACTATTGTACATTCTGACGAATCCATATAGAAGAAGTTTGCTGGTTTTTCTGCCTCACGAGAGTTTTCCCAGGATAAATTATTGTGTACTATTGTCTATTCTGTTCTTGTTTATCTTTTAGTGATCCTTACTATTACTGCATTTAAAATTCTAACATGTATGTGATGGATGAACCATCCAAGTGGGAAGATTACTTGCATTTGGTAGCGTTTGCTTATAATAATGGATATCATGCATCTTTAAATATGAGTCCATTTAATGCCTTGTATGGAAAAATTTCAATACTCCAATCAATTAGGATAATACAACAAATAGAGTGGTAATTGGGACATAATTGCTTAAAGAAATGGAAGAGAAAACGGTTAAGATCAGAAAAAATTTGAAAACAACATAGGACAAACATAAAATTTATGCAGACAAAGGAATAGTGGCAAGAGAGTTCAGAGCGGGCTCACACTTTGTATCCTTGTTTGGTATATAAAACCCCCATTCCCAAAAATAAATCGGAAACCATATGCGCATATCAATTTTATGCCAATCACTCCAGTCAACGCTCCACCATTTGAGATTCCATGGCCAACAATACAGACCATGGCACAACCAATGGTCCCCACCAAATTGATAGATGGGGGAGTCGAGCCTCCTACAAAAGAAATGACAAAATCCATATCCCCCACCCAAAGTAATCCACTTGCACGATTTCCCCCACCATGTGCCTTATGCTACACAACAAACCATCCTACCAATAAATTCCCAACATTGCTAGAGCTTATAGTCATGTTGTCCATAGCTACCCACTCATCCTTGAAAATATGGTTAGTGAGTGCACTCTCCACTCCAAAAGTAGAGCCTCTCAAACTAAAGAGAAAAACATTGTGCAAAAATCATCTATGCACTATATGTTCTCAGTTTGTTCATTACACAAATCACTATCCGAATCTCCCCAAATTCTTAACTACCCCAGGTACTATTCACCACTCCCAAATATCTCCCATTGAATCCATAACCATCAAATTTGTATCAACCATGAATGAGACATCCCCCCCAATGTTATATTTTCCCACCCCCCCAATGTTCTGTTTGCCCACATAGTGCTCATATGCTACCTTTAGAAATGAGCATAAGTTGGTTTCCCATAACCATTCAAAATCCCACCTATACATTAATGATTGAACAACCCACTCGCCCATGTAGGTGATGTGGGTTATTTATGTGTGATTCATTTCAAGGCCCCATCCTTTGTAATATTGAGTGATAGGACTCCAACAACTAAGGCAACCATAGCATGTATCTTCTCCTCTCGCAACCTTGTAGGCCTTTCCATAAGAAGAAATCTTGCCTTTGTCACCCAATACGACTAAAACATCCAACATGTTTTACATGTCATCATCCAACGCTTCTATGACTTATGACCAATTATTATCGTCGACGAGATTGATCACTAATACATCACTATTAAATAACATGGTGTCTGTTATCACATATATAATAGCCGGGCTACCATACACTATTTTTCAGATTCCAGTACACTTTTCAACCAGTTCCCTTACATTGAGATGCTGAGATGAGCATCCATTATGGATCATGATTATTATATGGACAACAGTTTTGTTCCCCATGCCATGATTGAGTTTCAGGACACTCAAAGAGATGACCGATGTATCCATTTAGCCATTTACACAAAGTAGTCAGTATTGCCCAGAGTTATAGCAGCAGTTTCAGAGGACAGATGATGGTTCAGGTATTATGCATACAGGTATATGACTCAGCAGGTATATTATGGTGTTATGGTTATATTGCTTTGATATTCATTCTTGTTGCATGTATTAGCTTTTAGTATCATGATCTAGCGATCATATAGATATGTGGACCTGGTTGTACTTATATATATATTATATTGTCCCCACTCAGACTTGGAATTTCACTACCCATACTCATTGGTTTTACCCTCCCTAGGTAGAATAGAGGTGATCATTCCCACCATACTTTGGCTTGCTAGTGTTGGTCTCATTATTCACTGTCTTCACCCATCCATTACCTACCAGTTTGTTATCTACCTTGACTTACTACTTGAATAGTGGCATGGAGGAATTTCCCCCGCTTTAGCCTCTGTGTTGGATGAGCTTCCCTGTTTCTTGTGTCTCAGCTCTGAGTTGGTGAAAAAGCTTACCTTTGGTGAGTTGGATTGTAGTCCTAAATCATTTTGGTATATTGTCCCGATGTTTGGCACAGGTACGAATTCCCCCTAGTCACTTAAGATGTGTTGGCTAAAACTGAAAGTTCATGTGCTACTTATGGAAACTTATGTAAATTCGCCCAGGAAACTATAAACTCTAGATTATCAACACAAGTGAGTAAAGGGCAAGAGTAATGAAAATCTAAAAATACTCCTTGAAGAGTATAATGAAAGGTCCAAAAAAGCAATGGTTCTTAAACTCTATATCTAAACGATCGCTGACCTTATATGTATATGTACAAGCATGCCCTGGATGCAAGCTGCAATTAGTTGTGCTTATCAGCACACTTGAGATCCAAAGGGTTATGTAGGCCAAAAAGGCCATGAAATGAAATCAATGGATCCTAATGAACTTGGATCATCTTTTATAAAAGTGGACATGAAGCCTAAATTGAATAAGCACTCTTTAAACAACTTACCCATCTGTGAGATATTGCCATACCCCGTGTTACTACTTGTCTAGCATATGTTAGAGTGTGTATCCCCTTTACATTTCCAAAGTGTCACAAAGTCAAGTCAGTAATCAACCCTTAGCCTATCCTTTTTAATTTTAGCCTTCACCCTTCACTAGCAAATTGATCACAACTATGAAGTGAGTATGGTCTTAAAAAGTCTAGTATGAGTAATAATAATAATTAATGACCTTATATATTTGGTTTTAGATCGCCAGTTATGATTACTTCTTGTTATAATTGTTACTTGAATGAATTGTAGAGCATGCTTTAACCTTTGACACCTTGCAGCAGTTTGATGATAGCCCGAGTTATGTGTTCGGTCATGTTGACTTGGTCAAACCCAGTTTGAATAAAAGTCAACTACAGGACATGAGGTGGCAGACCTCAGATGATACAGAGATATGATATATGGTTTGGTACAGGGCACCAGGTGGTTCTATGCAATGGTTTCAGACTTATGATGATGATTTGTGCTTTTCAACACTTTAACAGATTATTATTATTTGGTCTGTTGGATATGATGGATATTTATTTTGGATCATGCAGAGATCTATATGGTGTATGGTGTATGAGTGCACATCTTGGATAGATTTGGGTTCTCTGAGCCCAATGAGATAGTCCGTTTTCAGTTCTGGGCAGTTACAGTGATTTTTAGCCTCAGTTGGCTATCCTAGTGCAGTTTTGGCCTATCAGAGGCCTTGTCAGAGTAGTGATGAGATTTGTTGAGTTCACCTAGGGAGTTGTACATAGAGGGGGTGGTCCAACCACTTGATATTACCATATTACCCCCCTCCCAGAGAGCCTGGTGGCCTCACCTTGACAACGCAGGCACTCCAGGAGGCATTTTGGGTAGTTTCACACTTCCCAAGGCAGATAAGGAATGGTAAAAATGGCTACTGAGGGATTCGATTTGGGATACTAAGGAAAGGGATTGGAATGGGATGACTTGTGATGATGAGTGGGATGTATTCCACACCTTCTCCAATAGTTTCAGCTTCCAGTGGGACCCACACCCATCACTTTCGACATTTTATATTGATTTCTGGAGCCTCCAAAAGCTCACGACTTTCCCAGAGAGGCACGATTTGGTGCTTAGAGCATTATTTCATTGATATTGTGCCATGGGGATGACCAAGGGTGTTATAAATTACCCCTTGGACCCACCATGAGCTATATCTTATATTTTATCATTGAGATTTGGTGGGACTCCCTCTCCTAGGGCGATTTGGTCCATTTATGTTATATTGTTATATTGATCCATGTACTTTATTGTTGAGCTCATCTCAACCATTGATTAGATCACTTTGATCTTTTAATCTTAGGAATTCATTCAAAAGGTGGTTAGGGTTTTGGTCTTTCTCAATCCTATTTAAAGGAGAGAACTTCTCATTGTAAAGGGTCTTTGGCTCTTGGAATCTTGATAATAGAAAAAATTCTTGTGGAAATTCTTGGATCTACTTTTCATCTGGTGTTCTTAGATGGTGATTGGAAAGTCTATTGCATCCTAGCATTTGGAAATTTGTGGTAAGATCTATCTTTTGGGAAACTTTGTCTTGTCTACAGGAGGGCGACTTCAACTTGGGCGTTTTTGCAAGGCTTCTTCAACTCGCTTACTTGGCATTCACTTGTATCAGGGGGTTATCATTAGTATCATTGTGATATATGATATCTTTCTGTTATTTCTCTTGTGGCATTAGTCTTATCTCTTGTTTGCATCAAATTTGATATTGTTGACGTTTGTTGTGCAAGAGAGAGGGAACATTGGCTTACGTGGGCAAATCAAATTCATAGAAAACTACCTCAAAGCTTCTCAAATTGATCGGGTTTGCATAGATCATCATAATCAAGGCATATACAAGGTTATCCAGGTAAGATCCAAAGGTTTGTTTACTATTTCTTGATTTTAATCCATTGGCACAAGTATATAACTGTTAAAACCCTCATTTTACATTTTTTCAGATCTACTTGGATCTAGTAGGATTTTGGGTAGGATATTGAAAACCCACCTCTATAGCATCCACAACAATTCAGGTCTATAGTTTGGTGTGGATTGGCTTCCCTTTGACCCCTTTCCCAAGGCACATTAGCCTCTCCAGGTGAGGTCGCACTCCTTGGTTAGGTGAATTTGCTAGGTTCCAAGATTTGGGTAGGTGAGATCCCACTTGATTCGAACTCTCCTCACTTGATAACCTACCCCTAGTGCTTCACTTTGTTGATTTTCACCTTGTGGGCCCCATTCCTCATTTTGAGGGTTGTGCCCCACTTGGGTCACTTAGTGATGCATTTTGAATATCATATCTACTGATATCTAGCCATTGGATGACTTTGATCTTCAAAACCCACCTTGCTTTACACCTCGACATCCCTGATCTACATTTTGGTGGACATACGATTCCATTTGGCCCATTTTTCAAGGCACTAATCCTTCTCCTAAGGCTCTCGACTTTCCTATGTTGTGAGATTTTCTTGGTGGTTTATTTTTGTCTAGTTGCTTGAATGCTTAGATACTGTCATATCCATCTATCAAGCAAAGCTAGAAATCCCCAATTGTCAGATCTCTGATCTGGGACACTTTCCCTGTTTTAAGGGTCACGTTTCCCAAGGCAGTTGACTTTGACCATTTGAAACTAGCTCTGAATCTTGGAATCAAATTTAATCCTAGAATCACTATGTGTTATCTTTCCTTATCATATTACACCTTTCCTAAGCCTCCACAGTGGTCCTAATTCCTTAATTCTAGGGTTCTGTACTTGTCACCCTACGTACTTCATTAGATTGATTTGATCTGGTGATTGGGTTGATCTCTCTTATCGAGAATAGATCTGGGTCTCCCCCTTGATATCTTGGATTTGATAGCTAAAGCGAAGAGTGCCTTGGTTGGCATGACAACCATCCATTTGGGAACTAGGGATCTCTTGGTTCACCACTTTAGTTGCTTGTCCCGTCTACCATCCCCCTTGGATCCATCTGTAGGGGAAACTACAAGATTGGTGATAACAGTGTCAGCCCCTTTGAATCATTATTTGTCATCATATATGATCACAACACCCTTGGAATCATACAATATGGTTGGCATTGCACATTTGTAACAATTTTTCATTTCAAACAATCACACTTCAACCCCCTTCACATTTGAACCCATTGCTCCAAATGAATTCCTCAATTTCCCTTTTCACTTAGATGAAGACATCCTAGAAACCATGACTTCTCTTGAGACAACATGAGATGATATACATCATTGTTCCTACTTCTTTCCCCAAGACACATCCATTACCAAGATGGTCGATCAGTACTATATCGAAACAAATATTTTATCCCTCCAAACCATGTCGTTGGTTCAAAAATACTATTCATTTCCCTGATGCTTTTGAAGAAGGAGCCATGTCCAACATATCACCAACCATTCAAGTGCATATTTTAGTCACTCCTAGTGTAATAGAAAACATCTCACTTGGCGCCTCTTGTTCCCAACAAGAGGTTTGTGCTTACAAAGCACTATTCTAAGAGTTTAGGGATTATTTTGCCTATTATTATGTAGAGATGTCAAGGACAGACCCAAATATTATCGAACATCGTATTTACACATTGCATAATGCTTCGCCAATATGACCAAAACAACAACCAGTTTATCCCTCCAAATCTCCCACTATCAAAATGAAAATTGAGAAACTACATCAAGAAGGATTCATTTACCCTATTACTTACACATCATGGGTGGTAAACCCAATCCCCATTAACAAAAAATAAGGCATGATTAATGTATGTACATATTTTAGAGATCTGAACCAAACATCTCCCAAATACAACTTCATAATGCCTTTCATTGACCAAGTAGTTGATTCTTGTGCTATACAATAAGTCCTATATTTTATGGACGGTTTTTTAGATACAATCAGATACAAATCCTCTAGTAGGATCAACACAAAATAGTTACCATGCCATGAGATGCTTTCACCTATCATGTCATTCCGTTTGGACTGGCACCATATTCCAATGTGTTATGTTCTACATCTTTAATGACCTGGCATGTATCATCTTGGCATACCTCGATGACCTTACGACCAAATCCAAGAAATGCTTTGACCACCTAAATGATCTTTGTACCATTGTTTTGCAATGTCGACAATACAACATACATTTCAACCCTCTCAAATGTGTTTTTTTCATCACAACATGATGATTGCTCGAGTTCATTATTTCTCAATAAGGGATCACTATTGATCCTCTAAAAGTTCAATCTATCCTTTAATTCTCCCTACCAAATACATGACGTCAGTTACAAAGCCTTCAAGGAAAAACCAACTTCCTTCATCATTTCATCCCTAATTATTCCACACAAGCATGAGTATTTTTATGTCTCCTTGAAAGGACATCACTTTCCAATGGGATGACCAAGCACAACAATATTTTTAGGCATTAAATAAGTAATTCACCTTGGATTTGTTGGTAGCCGCACCTAACTTTGATCAAGATTTTATTCTTTATGTTTCAACACCCCCCTACTCAGTTACCAACATCTTAGTTAAAAAAGGTGAAGATAATTGAGAGCACATCATTGATTACATGAGTAAAATACTTTCAAGACCACTACTTAAATACATACAGGAAGAAAAATTGGCCTTGGATGTCATCCTCTTAGTACAAAAACTACACCACTACATCTTGCTTCACAAAACAATATTAGCCACAAACTCAAACCCTATGCAATACATACTAAGTCAATGATTTATCAATGGTAAATTAGATCGTTGGGTCATTATTCTCCAAGAATTTGACCTTGAATTTGTGACACCCAAAAGTAAAAAGGACTTGGCCCTTACCAAGTTACTAATTGATCTCCCCTCTATTGCAACAATACCTTGTAAACGATCATTTGCTTAACGAACACTTGTTCGTTATTTCTGATAAAGACCCCCGATACAAGGGAATCCTCATATATCTCTGCAAATATAAATTTGCTTCGCACCTCTCATGTGATTCCCATCATCGTATCCATCATCAATTCCCTCTCTATCTCCTCATTGGAGGTGTTCTTTGTCAGCGATGCTCTAACACTATCTTACGATGATGCTTATCTCATGAGGGTGAGCGTGTTCTTAATGATTTCTAGGACAATGCATGCACCTACCACTTATCTGGATTGGCCACCACCCAAAAAATCCTCCCCATAGCTTACCTTTGTCCAACACTCTTCAAATATTGTATTCATGTTTTCAAACAATGTGAAAACTGTCAAATATTTTCTAGCAAGAACTTTGTATCCCTTGCACCCAATCATCACAGCCATAGAATTGTGACCCACATCCATCAATGGCCATAAGTATATCATTATTTACATTGACTAATTCACCAAGTGGGATGAGGCAATACCCACCTTCAACAACACTAGCACCATCACCACTTGATTATTTTTAATCACGTCATCACACATTTTGGCATTCCTAAACAGTTGGTCTCTGACAACAGAACTCGTTTCTAGAATGAGATATTCCATAAATTATATTTCTTGCTAGGATTGACCCATGATTTTTCAACCCCTTAATATCCTCAATCAAATGAACAAGTTGAGGTTGTCAACAAAGTAATCAAAACCATTCTTCAAAAGATATTTAACAAGAATATGACCAATTGGCATCACATGTTCTTCTATGCACTTTGGGTGTACATCATGTTAGTAAAAAATACCACAGGATTCACTTCCTTCCATCTCATTTATGAAATTGAGGCATTTTCACACATAGGATGCGAGATTCCCACCCTCCAAATTGTTGTCAAAATATTCCTCGATACCCCTATGCTTAAGAAATTCCTTCTCACTTTGGAACATCTCAATGAACAACATTGTATCTCGTTACAACAAAATGATTCTACAAAGGCATTCTCCAAATATCATTACGATCTCAAAGTTTTATCTCGTATCTTCAACGAAGGTGATCTTGTCCTCGTATTTGATGCCAAAAGAGACACTAAACCAAGACTAGGTAAGATTGTTCATCCCTCTTTGGAAAGGACCATATGTTGTCAAACGACACCTTCTTGTTACCACTTGAAGTAGCACCCCCTTGCAAAGCAAGCCTATGTAGACCAAACGCTAATGACTGTAAGCTTGGGAGGGGCTAAACCTAATGTCATCACAGTCTAACCTCTCAAACCCATTGGGTAACTCCAGAACCTAGGGGGAGACCCTAATCAATGAAAGATACCCACAACCACCAACAAACCACAAATACCTTCCACCAAACCCTAATGACTATGATTAGTTCCTTATCAGAGTCAAACAATATTAAACAAGACATAATAATCATACAATAATGGAGTTATTCACTTTATCACAAAACTCAATAAATGTCATGCCTTTCAATGAAATTTCACACATCCTTAGATAATATCACACTTCCTTAGGCAAGTCCTCAAAAAGGTGCACTCTCAAGGGAAAGAGGATAATTGCACTAGGACACATTTTGAGGGTGAACCAGAAACACCAAACAACTAGCAATTTCCCAATTTCAATGATTTCCTGTATCCCAACGCACTTGCTAAAAAGAGGACGGCCTTTAGGATTTTTGGAGAAAACACTAGGATGAATTTTTAGGGTGGACTAGAATACCAAATCACATAATTTTGGATTATTGAATTTATTTATATTTTTAGGGTTTTTCCAGTAGTATACTATATTTATGTTTTTATTGCATACATTAAACCATGTAATTTTTTTATAAAAAGAGATGGAGAGCTTGTTAGGATAGGGAAATTAGATTCTTGTCTCAAACCCTAGGGCTATGGTAGATGGAGGCTAATGTCGCTCCTCTTAAGATGGAAATTCAACAGTTGCAACTAGGGAAAAACTAGCAACCTTAAGGGTTATGTAGTGAAACCCTAATTATGGAAAATAGAGAAGTCCAAGGCCCAATACAATAATAGAGAGCTCCTTGGTAGGATGGTATCGTCAATCAATTTGATAAAATTCAACAAACAAACCCTAAATCGGTCCAAAGAAATTAAAGAGCAATGTTAAACTAGGTTTAGGAGATAAAATTACCAACAGTAATAAAAAATGAGCAAGGAAATGCACCTTAGGTCTTCCTTGAGCATGAGTTGTTACAACTAGTCTTAGCATCAAATTTTCATGTGCAAAATAAAACCCTAGAAGACATTCCATTCATCCTTCAAGCAAAAATAGTCATCCCAAGAGAGAGGTGCACACTAGCTCAATAGCTCCAATAAACCAAGAGAAAAAGAAAAGTTTCATGTTTGAACCCTTTTCCATGTTTTACAAATGAGGTGAGGTTGTCTTATTTATATGAGACAACCCTCAACCTTATACAAATTCAAGCCTACAAAGTTTGACAAATTAAAATTTTAGGTTAGTGCACCCACAAACTGGGGACTGAACCACATAATGACATATAAAATAACAATAAAAATATGCAATTAGGCTCCACCAAGTGAAAGGTGAGTCAAAAGGAGGATGTCATGCCAGAACTAACCCTAACATATGATTTTCCCTCAACGCCCTCCTTTTTTTTATCAATGTATGATTTTTCTTTAAGGACTGGCATTTATGGGTCTGGAGACCATGAGGAGGACTTTATATCAAAACAATAGGTCCAAGTGGGAAAAATGAGGTGTGCTGAGATGGGTATAACAACCCTCACACACAATCACCTCTACAAATAAAAATATGAGTGTGGCCATGTGTCCCAATGATTTGTCTCAAGGGCACCATGAACCCACCCAAAGGGTAGTCAGCAGAGCTACAAGGCTAGCACTTCCTTGAGGTGGAAAACAAGGGGACCTACCATGACCTGACTAGAGGTATTTAGCCTCAAAATCAACACTGTACATAATATAGCCCCAAAACATGGCCTTTACAAAATAAAAATAAATCCCTCACTCTAGTACATTTGGATGGAATGCTTCAGACACTTTGAGGTGTAATAGATGGCTCCAACTGCAGGACATGCACTCTTATCGAGAGTGTATGAGAACTCCCTAGAATCTCCTAGGTACCTGTATACCTACACACACATATAACACCAACTATGTCAAATGCATCATATGAAGACACTTCCATCCTTCCTTGTTCAAAATGAAATGCGATAAAAATCAAAATGAAATAACGACAAGTGAAATGAATAGGTAACAGTAAATGTTGAAATCAAATGAAACTACACCTACCTACCCTAATTATGATAACAGAGATGGGTCAAGTGAAATAATACCACCTGAGCATATTATTCATGCCAAGGTTTCTTCCTTTGTCTTTGGAAACAATCCAAGACAAAACCACACCAATGATGAGATGAATAGATGGTGCTACTTCCATTGGAATGGGGCTAGAATGATGGACAATATCGGGAACCTGGAATCCTTCAAGCTCTTTCTACGGAGAAGGATCGCCTTCACAAGATTTTTTATCCATGCCTGAACCAAGCTCAAGTAGAAATCAGCTTGTCATACACTTGTTTTCCATAATCTATTTTCCCCAAACAACCTTCAAAATCAACAAGAAGCCATTGAATATATGGCTAGGAAATACGGCTCAAATATGCCCTAGAAGAAGGCACACTCTATTGCTCCAACTGCAATAAAACCACCTTCTTGTTGTCTAAAAATTGCATCAATTTTTGAGTGACATGGCTGAAACCGATGAATGAGATCCACCCTAGAGAGGGTAAACCTAAATGCTCAAGATATGCAATAGAGTCCTTCATACAAAACCTCATGGCATCACTAGTAGTGAACGTGTATGCTTGAACCAAATCATGAGGGCTATCAAAGGTATGTCTCTCGTGGTATTTGAAATTTATACTTCCCTTACTTGATGAATCATGTATGGATTCTTCAACCAATTTCCAACAATCCATACCCACATCATCATCGTCATAAGACAAATGTGCATCATTATATTCACAAAAACCATCTTCTTTAACCAAAATATCCTCAAACCTCTCATCTTCAAAATATCTGTCTTTATGGGTGAAAGAGAAAGGAAGGTTCACCAAACCATCATCATCAAACAAACAAGGAGAGGTAGCGACAACACCCTCATCAACCATATCTTTGTTATCATTTCTAGTTGGAAGCAGTCCTTTGACAAAGACTTCTTCATATTGCTTGCAACATGTATGAAAATCCAGCTCGACCTAATCTAGGTTTTCCCCTTCTTCTCTTCTAAATGGCAGTAATTGGTTCATAAATTTCTTTTAAATTTTCTGATATAACACTACTATGTCTTGAAGAGTCATAGATCAGAGGACCAAGAAAGTCCCAATAATCATCGTCTTCAAGAATATTGCCATTTTCTTCCAAGAGGCCCAAGATATCATAAGAACTTTCTAAATGAGGGTAAGGAGAACTCACCATTTCCTTGTGTTCATGAATTTATTCAATCAGTCCTTCTTCATCTTCATTTTTTGACCTTCATCATCTTCGTCTTCAAGAGTACCTTCCTCTTCGGACATAAGGCCTAGAATTTTATCGACAAGATATTGAACAATGGTTTCTTTAAGCAAGCCTTACAAGGATTGACCTTCATCATGGATTTCTCCGACAAGGTCTACTTCATGCTCTTCTCGGTTTGGGACGATGTAATTGTGATGAACTTGCAATAATTAATTAATGCAAATACACGAGATATCAGAAATAATAGAACTCAGAATCACTTTTATATTGATCACGGGCCACTTCGAGGGGGAAACCTCCTTTGAGCAAGCTCAATACAATTAACTTCACTGTGCCTTCAATGACCTCAACACACACTTATATACTAATTCCATGCCCAATACTATGAGTCAAAACCATGGGACATATAATACTACGGGACGACTTACAAAGCATATGCGTCCAATACTATGGGTCAATACTATGGGCTAATATAAACTATGGATCAACAAATACTACGGAACGACTTACAAAGCATATGCATCCAACAACAATATACTAACATAGTAAAGAGAAGGGTTGACACGGGTTCCTAACATCCCCTCTCCCTTAGAAAAAGCTTTGTCCTCAAATATTTGGTTGGAGAAATTGCTGCAGAATCTGAAGGAGTGGTTCCCCGGTAGCATCCTCAGGTTGCATTCAAGGCCACTGACACCTTTGGAGTGTCAGGGAGGATTGCTTGGAAGGCTGTAGACCAAGAAGAACCCTATCAGCTGCGTGGAAAATGCGCTCAGAATGGTGTTAATCGGCTTGTTGTTTTAGGCGAATTTTGGCCATGTGAAGACTGTCATGCAGAATGAGAAGAATTTGATCGCGATTTCGAAGAACTGAGTCAATTTCCTGAATTGGGGAGTTGCTAAGGGTGTATGGAAGAAGAACTGGCGGTGTCTGTCCATAGACTGCTTCATATGGTGTCCTTTGAGATGTGGTATTGTACCACCAGAGCATTGCTAGGAAATCCATAGAAATAGTTGGCCAAAGTTGTGTAGGGATGGGCAAGGGTTTGAGCAATCCCGAAAGGAGTTTCGTTTCACCCTTGTTGACCTGGAAAGTATCACAGTCATCCACCCTTTGTTGAATTGTCATTTTCAGTCCCTGCCAAAAGAAGTTACATTGTTCCCAGTCATATATTTTGAAGAACCCATAGTGCCCTGCTGATGAAGAAGCATGGAGTTCATAGAAGAGATAGCCCTGTTGAACATATTGCAACCAATTTGAAACAAGTAGAGAAAGAGATGTAAGAGAAATTGGGTCATCAATTGTGCGAGAAGGAGCATCTGCCACCATATTGTCCTTACCCTTATTGTAAGTGATCGCATAGGGATAACCCATGAGTTGGATAACCCATTTCCGGTGTGTTGGGGAGGAGACGCATTGTTCCGGAAAATTTTCCAGACTCTGGAGATCAGTCTTGATGCAGAAATAATTCCCTAATAGGTATGGCTGCCACTTCTGTACTGCTTGCAAAATAGCCATCATTTCCTGCTGAGAGGTAGATGCGACTAAATTCTTACCGAAAAGGTGTCTTGAAGGCGGCAAGCTCATTGGTTCAGCAAAGACACCTGCATCTCTATCCAAGGAAGTAGTGGAGACCGTTGATGGGTGCATCTGAATGGAATGGAGCTGAGCGATGACACCATGCGAATTCTTCTTAAGGATTTTTTCCAGGCGATGTGAATTGATGATGTAGAGAGACCCTGGTTGTAAGCCCATTAATTTGTCTTGTGCCCCATTGACTGAAAACTGCATCCAAAGTTCAGCAAAATGCCATAAGATGGGGCCAAGTGTGCGTAACCATTGAACGCCCAAAACTACATCACATCCGCCTAAGGCCAAGGCAAACATGTCAGAGCACAGGTTATAATATTCCATAGAGATACGCACATTGTGACACTTCCCCTTGCAAGGTAAGGTGCCCCCATTGGCAACCATGACTTCAAAGTAGGAGCAAGGATGGACAAAACAATCATCCTGTTTGGCAATTCGAGGGTCAATGAAGTTATGAGTGCTACCAGAATCAATGAGTATGGTAAGAGGGAACTTTTTGAATTATCCCCTGACCTGCATTGTTTGTGGGGTTATGACATTGGTTACAGCATGGAGAGAGATCGTGGGTGGGTCGTCCTGAGATGGGGTGTTAACAGGCGGGTGCTGAATGTCGACCTGATTATCTACTGTATCTGGAGCTTCTTCACCAAGTTCAGAGGCAAGCAGAGAATCCACATCCAAGAGATAGATCTTTTATTGAACACATCTATGTCCCCGAGTGAATTTCTCATCACAATTATAACAAAGCCCTTTTTCTGGGTGTTCCTGCATCTTGGTTTCAGACAAATGCTTGATAGGAGTTGGTCGAGGAGTTGGCGGGATGGAAGGTCGTTGAGAACCCATATTTCGGAAGGGAACAAAAGTGGGTTTGGAGCATTGTTGGGATGCAAGCTTGCATTGTTGGGCTGCAAGCTTGTCTTCTACCAACTTAGCCAACCCTAGGACTTCCATCATTGTGTTGGGACAGAACATTTTAACCTCTGACCAGATTTCATCCTTAAGACCACTGATAAACAACTCCTGTAAAATTCATCAGACAATCCTTCTGTGTGATTGGCAAGTTTCTCAAATTCTGTCTGATACTCTCTCACTGTGCCAGTTTGGTGAAGTTTAGTGAGTGCTCCTGTGAAGTCATCAAAAGCACTAGGACCAAATCGTGGCAAAATGAGTTGGCAAAAATCTGTCCAGTTTGGCTCAGGATGAGCTTTGATGTACCAACGGTACCATTGAAGGGCTTCCTGTTCCAAATGAAAGGATGCAAGTGGAAATTTCTGGAAATCAAAAGTATTATGCAGACTGAAATATTGTTCTATGCTGTATATCCATCCAGTCAGATCAGTACCATTGAAGTGAGGAAAATCAAGCTTTAGCCCACGAAAATTGCTGGAAGAAGAGAACCCGGTGGCTGCAAAAGATTCTGGCTGTCGGTTATTGTTCATGGATGAATGCTGAAGATGGGGGATGAGAAATTTTTCATCCAGATCTTGGAGTTTGGTTTGGATGGCTGCAAGTGCTTCCTCCATGGTTTTTTCTCCTGCGCGGGTGACAACCACAACCAAGAGTTTTTTGTTGTTGTTTTGGAAATGGATAGAAAAACACAAACAAAAGCTTATTTAGTAAAGGAAGATTTGGATTTGGGAAAAACTTGGATGGGTAATTGGGGTTTGAATAGGTTTTGGACACTTTCTAATGGACAGGGAAGCTAAAAATGGGGATTTCAGAAGCAGGGTGAAAGAATGAGAAAATTTGGTAGAGAGGAACAAAGAAGCAGAATTAGGAAAGGAACACGGTGGCAAAAGTTGAAGGCGTTTGGGTGAAAATTGAAGGAGTTATGGCAAACCCTAAAAATAGACAAATGTGGGATTTCTGGTCTTGGGAAGTGGAATTTGGGATAGGGTCTTCAGGAATGAAATATGCAGAATGGGATTGCAGGGATGTCAGTGAAGTTTCAGGGAAAACAGAGTTGAAACAAGGGAGATATAGCCGAAAAATAGATTTTTATTTTTATTTTATTTATTTATTTTTTCAGAAATGGATTGGCAACAGCAGTGCGGAATGGATCCGCAACAAATGGATCTGCAATGGCGCGGAAGAGATCGAAAATGACTGGATCTGAAACGACGACTGGATCTGGAATGACTTTCATAATAGATCTGAAACAACTGGATTTGGAGTGGAAGTGATCGACAACAGTTCAGCTGAAAATAGATATGGACCCCAGGTATGTGCGGCTTCCTATCGGTTCAGGGGATTCACTTGGCCACCAATGCTATCTAACGGCTTGTGTATTGGGGCAGTACCCCTCACTCCACAGCTCAGGTAAAACTGATAACCGCTTTGCCACAAACGACAGCTCTTGGTTTACCTCACGGGTGGGAACTAGTCAATCAGGTAAGGGTCGTTGCCCTTTTCGCTGGCAGGTCCTCTCAATGGGCCAGCTACTTTGGGGTTCCTGTGGTACTCCTCACAATGAGTTTTAGGGATTATACCCAAGTACTTCCCACAGTTAAGCGGATAGGGCTTATCCCCAGATCCGAACTTGCAACAGCGCGAAAACAATTTGGCAGAAATTCCACCCAACGAGCCCAAGAAAGTGCTCTGATACCAGATGTGATGAACCTGCAATAATTAATTAATGCAAATACATGAGATATCAGAAATAATAGAACTCAGAATCACTTTTATATTGATCACGGGCCACTTCGAGGGGGAAACCTCCTTTGAGCAAGCTCAATACAATTAACTTCACTGTGCCTTCAATGACCTCAACACACACTTATATACTAAGTCTATGCCCAATACTATGAGTCAAAACCATGGGACATATAATACTACACGACGACTTACAAAGCATATGTGTCCAATACTATGGGTCAATACTATGGGCTAATATAAACTATGGATCAACAAATACTACGGAACGACTTACAAAGCATATGCATCCAACAACAATATACTAACATAGTAAAGAGAAGGGTTGACACGGGTTCCTAATAGTAATCATCTTTTCTATGGTCCTCTTCAACATTTTCCTCAAGGACTTGATATTATGCCAAGATTCATTTCTTGAACAAGCCCTTCGTCTCTTCGACACATGGCATCTATTTCTCGCATTTTTTCGGGCACCAAATGTGCATAATACATCAATCAATTTTACAAGAGAGTATATTATACCTTTGTCAAGGCCTTTAAACCAAGCAAGGGCCTTTCCTCCCAAGTGAAACACAAATGAATTCATGTAGGCATTTACAGAAACTCTTGGACATTGTCTATAGGATAATCATCTCGATCACATAATTCATCCATGAATGTCTTCGATAAATCATCTGGAATGATTGAAAAATTAAGAGGAGCAAAATGGTCTTCTAACCTTGAAACAAGGAATGGATTAGAATATTCAAGGATCCCCTCTTGGACATGCCCCTTCTCGGGAAGTGAAATCATGGCCTCCATAGTTTCTTCATCAAGATTATGATCCCACTCTTTCTCGAATACCTTGACCCATTGCAATAGTGAATATATCCCCTTATGAGGAAGCTCATCATACCAGTATCATAGGAATCTCATTCATCCTTCAAGCAAAAATAGTCATCCCAAGAGAGAGGTGCACACTAGCTCAATAGATCGAATAAACCAAGAGAAAAATAAAAAGTTTCATGTTTGAACCCTTGTCCATGTTTTACAAATGAGGTGAGGTTGTCTTATTTATATGAGACAACCCACCCAAAGGGTAGTCAGCGGAGCCACAAGGTCAACACATCCTTGAGGTGGAAACCAAGGGGACCTAGGGACCTTCCATGACCTTACTGAGGGTATTTAGCCCCAAAATCAACACTCTACATAATATATCCCTAAAACTTGGTCTCTACTAAGTAAAAGAATCCCATCACTCTAGTACATCTAGAAGGAATGCTTTAGACACTTTGAGGTGCAACACCTTCCCAAGGGCGTATATGTGCTAGGACTCCCAAAATGAGGTCTTCTCGATAACCCTGTCAAGGTGATGTACTTGAAGAAATTTTGTCCCTAACTCACATCGTCATATTTCACCAAACATTATAGATACAACATAATTTTATTTTTTCATTTTCATTTTCTATCTTTTACCATTTCCAAACTCATTGTTTCTCACACATCAATTTCATTTCCTTGGTAGATAACTTCAAAAATGCATTCTTATGTTGGCTTCATTGACCTAAAAAGTCATTGGTCAAAGAATCTCATCTCCACTACTTAGGCTATTTAAAATTTGATGCATACCTTTTTCCACACTAGTGGCGAATGTCTCCATCAAACCACTAACAACCAAGCATAATATGTTGTCGTCATTGGATTGTTGATTGATACCGTCCACTTACCTCTACATTCTCCACCTCCATGTCCACCTAGATTCTCATCTTCTTGTTGTACAGGTCAACAATGTATTTTGCATTCGTGATCCATGTTTTTTCAGAAAGTACCTACAAGTGCAACTTATGTCTAGACATTTTGAAACCCTCACATTCATCCATGTCCTTAGAAGTTCTAATACATTTTTTGATCACATCACGAATGAGGTTTTCGATTAGCATTTATTACATTGATTAGTGCACTATTCATTAAAGGAAATATGGTTTATGTTTTTATCATCAATTTATGGCATACAACATCACATATGCATGAACTAAAATACATAAACAAACCATCACATCCATACATTTGAGCCAAAAATTTAAAAATCCAAAAAAAAATGTGCACACACACACACACACATATATCATGTCTTGTACACCAAAAAACCACCTCCCATAGGTAACCATAAAAAATATATCTACAAAAGGGGCCCATGACCCATACATGTCTAAGCCTCTCCCTCCCCAGGAGAGGGAGCATTAGAGCAAATTTGGGGTCTAAAATGGGCCTCATAAGAAAAAGATCCAACCAATAGAATTTCAAGAAAGCCCGTGTCAACCATAATGATTGACTTAGCATGAAAAAATTATTTGTTTCTTCATATTTTCAACATATCTCCCTGTGGATTTACTCAAATTTTTAGCAAGAGCGTTCGTTGGATGTGGAATTCAATTCCGCATCCAACGAGTACCCACACTACATAATTTTGATGGGAACCACCCCATGAAAAACAAGAAATACATTAAAAACGTGTTACTTTGAAAAGTAACATTTTTTTTTAATGTGTTTCTTGTTTTTTTTGGGGTGGGTCCATCAAAAGTATGTAGTGTGGGTTCAAAGTAGCACATTTTTAAATGTATTTATCATTTTTTTGTGGAGTGGGGTCCATCAAAATTAGTGCTCCCGCTCGAAATTTGAGTAAAACCATAGGGAGATATGCTGAAAATATGAAGAAAAAAAGTGTTTTTTCTCTCTTCTTCTAAAATTCATAAATATTATTTTGTTATTTTAACTATTATTTTATTATTTTCCTTAGGAGGCCCATTTTAGACCCCAAATTTTCTCTAATGAGTAATCAATATCCGTAGGTTCCATCACCCCTAATACTGTTGGTAGTGATGATGACCCTGCTGCTGCGGGGGGTGATACCCCTTTTGATCTTGTAGGACCTATTGTTGTTGCGTCCCCCTGGGAAACCCTCATACAATGGATTTCACCAGCCATGCATGCGCATTGCAAGAGCATGGACCGCCTGGGGCTTACATCCTCCAACATATGGAGGCAAGTCTCCACCAGTGGGTCATCCAAATCGACCGAGAGTCGCTCATCCATGCCCTCAAGGGCGACCACAAAATGTCGCTCAAGATCAATGTACCCATCATTAAGTTTGTCCCCTACTAGGGATTCCCCATCGACACCTATAGATCCCTCCCACTTTGGGGGGAAATCCTCCTCTCAACGACAACGCCAACATTGAGCTTAACCAACATCAACTATTGCAATGACCAACAAATCTCTAGCTGGAGGCGGGGCATGTCACATATCTGTAGATAGAAAAAAACATCACACAGTTAGTATCTCACACATATATAATAGTTGAAGCATATATGAAATCCACAAACAAAAGTAAAGTATGAACGAGCTATGATAGAAGAGATACTCACCCATGGGTTGCCACCCATCACCAAGAGCACATGAAAGGAGGTTTGAAACTCCTTGGAATTCTACCCATTTCCAAGGGTAATGTTGTATGGGAACCCTCCTCTACCTTCGCATAAATAGGTAGATCAGGGTGAACACCTGGACCACCTTCCCACCACCAGCACAAGGAACACTATTCCCTGGAATACCATACGAGGCTCCCTCAACCCCTGAATAGGTACAATAATGGGAACATTATGGTTACAATTCACACATGGTCTCTCATCCACACCATGATCAGTAGAAACTTTGCATTCATTTACATCTCACCAACCCCCCAAAAGACCCAAAAATGGGGCCCATCCCACTGATTATGACATCGTTGACACCAACCCATCCTTTCAAGACCACTTTGCATGGAATATAATCATAGGGAACTTGTCTTCTTGTTTGTAACTATTACCAATGTCTATTTATTCATTTGTAAAAAGAAGTTCCCCGACATATGAAAAACATGGAAACAATTTCAATTATCATTAATTATTCTTTAGGTAGCAATATCCTTGGTCACCCTTGATCGATGTAGTTAACTTGTATCACTTATGGTCCAGCTACCAACACCTTCAATAGTATCATTGTCACCCTTCTACATGAGCCATTGTTCTCATCCTAGTTCGACATTTCCACGCAATATCCAGTCCATAGTATGTCCAGTTCATCGGTCCTTCCCAATCATTGCTTCACCCTGCATCACTAGTTGAATATTGCTACCTAAACATAGTCACCCATTGATACTCTAATCAAGGGAAGTCATGAGCCTCATGGTTAGTATCATGTCTCATCTTGAGTCTATGATCATCCCCATCAATTATAATATGTTCTTGATCCCCATCATCGAGATACACATCTCGTCATTTTCCTTATGTAATACCCCTAAAGTTAATTAAAATTAGAATTATTAATCATATATTAATTTGTGAGGAACCTGCAACAATTAATTGATAAAATGAACAATATATTGGATCACATAATATTTTTATTGATCACGGGCAACTTCGAGGGGCAAAAATCCTTTGAGAAATCTCAATAGAAATAACTTCACGGTGCCTTCATTGGCCTCAACACACACTTATATACTAAATCTAGGTGCCAATACTATGGGTCAAAACCATGGACCAATACAAACTATGGATCAACAAATACTACGGGCGAACTACAAAGCATATGCACCCAACAACAATAACACAAACTATGGATCAACAATTACTACAAGATGACTTACAAAGCATATGCGTCCAATAACAATATACTAACAAAGTAAAGAGAAGGGTTGACATGGGTTCCTAACATCCCCTCCCCCTTAGAAAAAGCTTTGTCCTCAAAGATTTAGATGTGGAAATTGTTGTTGAATCTGAAGGAGTGGTTCCCATGTAGCATCCTCTGGTTGCATTCTATGCCATTGAATTAAGACCTCTGTGATAGAGAAAGAGCGAAGCTAGCGAGTGCGTGTATTGAGGATTGCCTCCGACTCCAAAAGGATGGATCCTTCATTATCCAGTTCTGGTAAAATAGTTTGTCCTTTGATGTTGGTGCCAAGAACTTTCTTCATACAAGAGACATGAAGTACTGGATGAATGCGGGAAGAAGGAGGAACTTCCAATTTATAAGCAATGGACCCAATATTCTGAAGAATCCTATATGGCCCATAGAACTTTGGAGCGAGCTTATGATGCCCTTTGAGTTTTAGGGAGGATTGCTTGTAAGGATGGAGACAAAGAAAAACCATATCACCTACTTCAAAAGTGCACTCAGAACGGTGTTGATTAGCTTGTTTCTTCATGCGATTTCTTGCTATGTGAATATTTTCCCGCAAAATGCAAAGAATCTGATCACGGTTTCGAAATACCGTGTCAACTTCCTGAACTGGAGAATTGTTGGAGGTGTATGGAAAAAGAACTGGCAGTTCCTGACCATAAACAGCTTCATATGGAGTCATTTTAGAGGCAATGTGGTGAGAGGTATTGTACCACCATTCAGCAAGAGGGAGCCACTTTTCCCACTGATGTTGTTGTTCAGAGGTGAAGCAATGAAGATAAGTTTCCAAGCATTTATTGATAATTTCAGTCTGACCATCTGTTTGTGGGTGATAACCTGAACTCATCTTCAGTTTGGTGCCAGTGTGGCGAAATAGTTCTGTCCAAAAATGACTGGTGAAAGTCGCATCACGATCCGAGACAATGGAAGAAGGGATTCCATGAAGACGAAAGATCTAGTCTAGGAAAATTTGAGCGATTGAGGAGGCTATACAGGGTTGGATTAGAGCACAAAAATGACTAAATTTGGAGAGGCGATCAACCACAACCAAAATCACTTTCTTCCCTCCAGATTTAGGGAGCCCTTCAATGAAATCCAGAGAAATATATGTCCAAATACGAGTAGGTATGGGCAAGGGTTCGAGTAATCCCGCAAGGAGTGTCGTTTCACCCTTATTGCGCTGGCAGGTATCACATTCAGCCACCATATGTTGAATTTTCCTTTTCAAGCCCTACTAAAAGAATTTACGCCATTCCCATTCATACGTTTTGAGGAACCCAGAGTGCCCTGCTGATGGAGAAACATGGAGTTCATAGAAGACAACCTGTTGAAGATCTGTGCTCTGGGGAAGCACCAGACGACCCTTGTATTTCAGGGAAGCACCATCCCAAGAGTAATGTGGTACAAAAAAAGGGTTGTTGGCCAAGCGATGGATGATTTGAGATAATGAAGATTCATTGACATAGCCCTGTTGAACATATTGCAACCAATTTGTAACAGGCATAGAAATAGCTGAAAGAGAACCTTGGTCATCAAATGTGCGAGAAAGAGCATCTGCCACAATATTGTCCTTACCCTTCTTGTAAGTGATATCATAGTCATAAACCATGAGTTTTCTAACCCATTTCTGTTGTGCTTTGGAGGATACACGTTGTTCCAAGAAATATTTCAGACTCTAGTGATTAGTCTTGATGCAGAAATGATTCCCTAATAGGTAGGGTCGCCACTTCTGTACTGCATGCAAAATAGCCATCATTTCCTTCTCATATGTAGAGGGAGCTAAATTCTTACCTGAAATGGATTTGATGGTGAATGCAATGGGGTGTTCATCTTGAAGGAGAAAAACACCAATTCCATTGCCGCAAGCATCAGTCTCAATAGTGAAGGACTTGGAAAAATCGGGCATAGCTAGAACAGGTGTAGTACACATAGCTTGTTTCAGTTTGTCAAATGCACACTCAGTAGCATATGTCCATGCAAAATCATCCTTTTTCAATAGAGAAGTTAATGGAGCTTCAATATTCCCATAATCCTTGACAAACTTGCGGTAGTATCCAGTCAACCCCAAAAAACCACGAAGGCTCTTGAGTGTCTGAGGAGGCGGCCAATTGTTCATGGCAGTGATTTTGGAAGGATCTACACGAGCCCCTTGTGCTGAGATAATGTGCCCGAGATACTCAACTTCCTTCTGTCCAAAAACAAATTTAGACTGTTTGGCGTGGAGATGATGGTCAAAGAAAAGTTGCATTACAAGATCCAAATGCTGGAGATGTTCAGCCCATGTTTTACTGTAGAGGAGGATATCATCAAAGAATACCAGAATGAATTTCCGCAAGTAGGGACGGAATATTTTATTCATCAAGGCCTGGAATGTGGAAGGAGCATTAGTGAGGCCAAAGGGAATGACCAAAAACTTATAGTGGCCATCATGTGTGCGGAAAACTATTTTAGGGATATCATCCTCATGAACCCGAATCTAATGATACCCATAACGAAGATCCAACTTGGAGAAAAATTGAGCACCATGAAGCTCATCAACAACATGAATTGGAAACTTATCCTTGATGGTGAGGTGATTAAGGGATTAGAAGTCAATGCAAAGGCGCCATGACCCATATTTTTTGCAGACAAGAAGAATTGGTGAAGAAAATGAACTAGTGCTTGGGCGAATAATACCTTGCTTTCATAAGTCTCGAACGAGCATTTCAATCTCTGTTTTTTGGTGAAATGGGTAGCGATAGGGCCTGATGTTGGGAGGAACAATTCCAGGAAAGAGATGAATATGATGGTCCTCGGGCCTTGAAGGTGGAAATCCCACTGGTTCAACAAAGACACCTGTATATCGATCCTGAATTTGTTGTAGATCCAAAGGAGTAGTGAAGACCGCTGATGGTTGCATCTGAATGGAATGGATCTGAGTGATGACACCATGTGAATTCTTCTTAAGGAGTTTTTCCATACGATGTGAACTGATGATGCTGAGAGACCCTGGTTGTAAGGCTGTCAATGTGTGTTTTTGTCCATTGGGGGAGAACTGCATCCAAATTTCAGCAAAATACCATAAGATGGCGCCAAGTGTGCATCGCCATTGAGAGCCCAAAACCACATCACATCCACCTAAGGTCAATGAAAACATGTCAGAGCGCAGGTTATAATCTCCCATAGAGATACGCACATTACGACACTTACCTTTGCAAGGTAAGGTGCCCCCATTGGAAACCGTGACTTCAAAGTTGGAGCAAGGATGGATAAAAAAATCATCTTGTTTGGCGATCCGAGGGTCAATGAAATTATGAGTGCTACTGGAATCAATGAGTATTGTAAAAGGAAGCTTCTTGAAGTAACCTTGGACCCGCATTGTTTGGGGGGTGGTGATTCCAGCTAAAGCATGGAGAGATATCTCTGGCTGGTCGTCCTGAGACATAGGGTCAATAGGCCGCTCCTGAATGTCGACCGGAGCATCCATTGTATCTGGAGCTTCTTCAACAATTTTAGAGGCAGACGAAGAATCCACATCCAAGAGATAGAGCTTTTGTTGAACATAGATATGTCCCCGAGTGAATTTCTCATCACAATTATAACAAAGCCCTTTTTCTTTGCGTGCCTGCATCTCTGTTTCAGACAAATGCTTGATAGGAGTTGATCAAGGAGCTGGCGGGATGGGAGGTCGTTGAGAACCCATATTTTGGAAGGGAACAAAAGTGGATTTGGAGCATTGTTGGGATGTAATCTTGTCTTCTACCAACTAAGCCAACCCAGGGCTTCCATCATTGTGTTGGGATAGAACATTTTGACGTCATAGCGGATAGCATCCTTTAGACCATTGATAAAACAACTACGGTAGAAGTCATCAGGAAATCCTTCGGTGTGGTTGGCTAGTTTCTCAAATTCGGTTTGATATTCTCTCACAGTGCTAATTTGGTGAAGTTTAGTGAGGGCTCCTGTGAAGTCATCAAAAGCACTAGGACCAAATCGTTGCAAAAGGAGCTGGCAAAAATATGGCCATTTTGGCTCTTCATGAGCCTTGATGTACCAATGGTACCATTGAAGAGCTTCCTGTTCCAAATGAAAGGATGCAAGTGGAAATTTGTTTACATCAAAATTATTATGCAGAATGAAATACTATTTTGCATGATAGATGCATCCAGTCGGATTAGTACCATTGAAGTGAGGAAAATCAAGCTTCGGACCACGGAAATTGCTGGAAGAAGAGAACCCATTGTTAGATGAAGACTCGAACTGTCGTTTGTTGTTCATGGATGAATGCTCAATATGGAGGCTGAGAAATTTTTCATCCAGATCCTGGAGTTTGGATTGGATGGCTGCAAGTGCTTCCTCCATGGTTTTTTCTCCTACGCAGGTGACAACCATAACCAAGATTTTTTTTTTTTTTGAGTGGGTAGAAAAACAAAAACTGAAATTGTTTTAGTAAAGGAAAATATGGATTTGGGAAAAAATTTGAAGGGTAATTTGGGTTTTACTAGGTTTTGGACTGTAGAATGGATAGGGAGGTAGACAAGGAGGATTTCAGAAGCGGGGTGAAAGAATGAGAAAATTTGGCAGAGAGGGACAAAGAAGCAGAATTAGGAAAGGAACTCTGTGGTAAAATTTGAAGGCGATTGGGTGAAAGTCGAAGAAGTTATGGCAAACCCTAAAAATAGAAAAATGTGAGATTTTTAGCTTTGGGAAGTGGAATTTGGGATAGGGTCCTCAGGAATGAAAGATGTAGAATGAGATTATAGTGGTGTCAAGGAAGTTTCAAGGGAAATAGAGTGAAAACAAGGGAGATATGGCCAAACAAGGGAGCGAAAGTGAGATCTGCAACGACATGGAAGTGATCAGAAACAGAGGGATCTGCAACGGCGAGGAGGTGATCGGCAACAAATGGATCTGCAATGGTGCGGAACTGACCAGAAATAGTTCTGGACAGAGGAAATATGCGATTTTGCAGCTGAAAATAGATATGGACCCCAGGTATGCTCGACTTCCTAATGGTTCAGGGGATTCACTCGGCCACCAATGCTGTCTAATGACTTGCGTATTGGGGGAGTGCCCCTCACTCCACGACTCAGGTAAAACTGATAACCGATTTTCCACAAACGACAACTCTTGGTTTACCTCACGGGTGGGAACTAGTCAATCAGTTAGGGGTCGTTACCCTTTTCGCTGGCAGGTCCTCTCAATGGGCCATCTACTTTAGGGTTCCTGTGGTACTCCTCACAATGTATTTTAGAACTTATGCCCAAGTACTTTCCACAGTTAAGCGGATAGGGATTATTCCTAAATCCAAACCTGCAATAGATGCGAAAAACAAATTTGGCAGAAATTTCACCCAACGAGCCCAAGAAAGTGCTTCGATACTAGATGTGAGGAACTTGCAACAATTAATTGATAAAATGCACAATATATTGGATCACCGAATATTTTTATTGATCATGGGCCACTTCGAAGGGGCAACTTCCTTTGAGCAAGCTCAATAAAAATAACTTCATGGTGCCTTCATTGGCCTCAACACACACTTATATACTAAATCTAGGCACCAATACTATGGGTCATAACCATGGGCCAATACAAACTATGGATCAACAAATACTACGGGCGGCTTACAAAGCATATGCGCCCAACAACAATAACACAAAATATGGATCAAGAATTACTACAGGACGACTTACAAAGCATATGCGTCCAACAACAATATACTAACAAAGTAAAGAGAAGGGTTGACATGGGTTCCTAACATAACTACTAAGGAAGTATTAATAATGTATAAATTATTTAGAAGAGAAATATTAATAAAGCTAAATTAATACTAATAAAGAAAATTAACAATTAATCTAGGTTAAGATGATTAAACTTGATTAACTAAAGTAGGATGTGTTATCCATCTAAGTTGCACTTAGTTGGATGTCAAGTGAGCCTGTAAATATTGAGAAAATATACTTGTTCATATTCAGAAGATTAGAAGTCATAGCATGCCAACTTGGCCATTTTTTAATAAATTTGCATGTTTATTCCCTGTAGGGAATTGTAATAAGTTGGCGTAGCATGATGCATTTTGTAAAAGACTTGGTTTTCCTAAGAGTTAGACATCAATGTGGTACTCCGTAGTGTTTTTTCCTTGGTAATTATGCATTGCTTTTCAGTGATGCATAATTTCCGAGTTTTTCACTCACACCTATAAAGCTAGAGTATCTGTGTTGGTGGCTAAATATTGGCAGGTTATTAAAGTCTACGTGTCTATGTATATTACTATGCTAGTCACTTTTATTGAGTCATATGAACATGTACTAGGTCTCCCTACGTTTTATTTTATTTTTTGCAAATAATTTTATTTTTCCCGCAAAACGGGTCAATTTTTTAATGTTTTAATTGTAAAAATAAAAAAAAGGCATAAAAAATGGTTAGGAGGAAGAATTTTCCATGGGGGTGCTCATTTTCTAACCTGGAGCACCCACTTTACCCCTAAACCCACTTTGTGAGTGAAATTAGTAATTTTTATTTACTTAATGTCATTTCTCTCGAAAAAGTGAATTCAAATGCCAAAAAAATAGAAAATAAAGGAAAAAATCAGCCCCCTTGATTTATGGAAACTTGTCTCAAACATGTTTCAGTTAGACTGGAGTGGTGGAAAATTGATTGGTAATCATATCTAAGTTAATTGAGCCTGGATCCACTTGATTTTAATCAAATATGAGTTAGCATCGGTTTTCCAGATTAGGAGGGCATTTTTCTCCATAGAGGGGGGCGCATTAGCTTATTTGGAAGCATATGGTTGATGGGAGATGATCTCAATGAGAGGTGGTGCCTACCTATTGAGAGATGGTGTCCATTTGTATAGTTAAATTTACTCCATCTAATCCATTGTTTTACTCTTTAAACTCACCCATCTCTTCTAGTGGTGAATGCACCCCCCCTCTCTTCTTTTTCTATTTAAGCATGCACTCCCTTCTCATTTTTCTCATGGTCAGAGGATAGAAAGGTTGCTCAGTTAAGCCCTTATTGTAATTTGTATTATCATTTGGAATAAAAGAAGACTTTGGAGGAAAACCTATGGTGTATGGCTCAAGTGCGTGGATGATTATTTCATAGTTTATGAGGTAACCAATATTGGCTTATTTTCTTTGTGCATTTATTTGGTTAGCTGTGGGCCTGCAAGGTGAGGTATCTCTCAGTAGGATAAGAGATTGTTCTAGCTTGATTCATCCTCTTATTGTTTGATGGTTGTATATCTCTTAGTTTACATGCATTTTTGGTATAAATTGCATGTTTTTCCAAGTTTTTGCTTCCGGCAGCACCTCTTCTTTTAACCTTCTCTTGTGAAAGGATTTCTAAGTTGATGCGGGTATCTATCTTGAAGGAGTGGATGATCGAGTAATACTCTTCCACTTTTCAAGCACTTCCGAGGAGCATAGTCCCTCTGCTTTCCACCAAAGGACTCCACAACCCAAAAGTTCCCAAGCTTCAAAGCTCATTTCTTCTCTCTTTCCTTCATCTTTAAAACCATTTTCTTTCTTTGGTTACAGTTACTCACATGCTTAAGTAAATTAGTTTGTCTTTTAAAGAATATCTAAAGGGATGATTTGTTCAAGCATGTATCTAGATCTAGAAGTATAAGGTAATATTTTTTAAAGTAGATATAGTTTTGTCAATTACTTGTGAATATTTCCAATATTTTGGTACAAAATATTTTTATGATTTTAACGCTTTATTTGGCACATTTGGTGCATAAAAAGGTGGCTGATTTTACACTTTTCTCACCAGGACAAGAGGAATTG
The DNA here is from genome assembly GCA_027924585.1 of Larix kaempferi. Lineage (NCBI taxonomy): Eukaryota > Viridiplantae > Streptophyta > Pinopsida > Pinales > Pinaceae > Larix > Larix kaempferi. Next base: position 33,489,763 of record BSBM01000001.1, on the reverse strand, counting down.
TTGCCAGAAAATTGAATATCTAGGCCATCCAAGGCCTCTCAGAGCAATATACCTCGATCATGCTTCATTTATGAAACTTTTAAAGCCTTTGGATGCATATCTATAAGGACCGAATGCATCTACCCTCTAATATTGTAAAATTAAATAATAAAATCAAGTGGGCTACCCATCACCTGCACCCATCCCCTCGGGGGATTCACGTCATTTTTGTGGCATGACTATTTTTCTTATCTGCTTTCATTTTTTCTTGGATTTGCTAACCTTAGCTTAGTTTCAGTTTCTTTCTTAGTTAGTTTTTCTTTTAAGCTATTTTATTTCGCAATAAAGAGTAGCGAACTCGGCCTTGCATCCCCAAAGTACCGGAAGAGCTTGCTCGAGTAAGGGAAAATAGGTTCTTGGCCATTAGTAATTAGCATAACATTTCATTGCTTTACATGTTCTTTTATACTTTTGCAGTTAATTGGAATAAATATTTTTCACAATTTTCACATATGCTCTTGTCCACCGCGGGCTTTCTTGAGCTTTGAAACAACTAGAAACGAGATTTGTTGCACTCAATAAACTTTCACATTTAATTAAACACATCACACTTAATTAAAACTAATCTCCCTTAAAGGGAAGAAATCCGGTGTCTTTCCTTTGTCTCTTTCACAAAGAAAAGGGAACAACTAGGTAGTGATCACGGGGCCCCATTAGGATACACCCTTGTTTGGTTTCAGTGTTATAAATCCCCCCGCGACTATGATCTAGCCCTTCTTGTGTGAAAACAAATTCAACAAATCTAGACTTTGTTCCTTGTACCTCACGGTATATCAGAACCCCCTTCCCATAATCCACTCATCCATAATAAATCTAAAACTGACCAAGAAGCACTCGCACAACATTTCCTTTCAACATACTCCATTTATTGTCTGGGAACTAGTCTATGTGAACAATCATTTGCTTAGCTGAACTATACATGTCGTGTTCATTTAATCAATTTGTGTGATGCTACTTAATCATATGCGATGCTCTCTTGTTTCAGTAATCATTTCAAACTCCTAGATTAACTTTCATTTTTGTACTTAGCGTAAAAACCTTAGTTTCTTTTCTTAGGGACCACCTCCCTTGGATTCTCTAGGAGTAAGCCTAGACAGAGGAGTTGAGTGATAGAATCTCAACTCGAGACTTTCCCCCAAGGACACACCAAGTGGCTTGAATATTTATGTTGCGTTAACCCCAAAGTGCGTATTCAAGTGGCAATAGGGCACATGAAGACCATGTGGCCTTCATGCATAATTCACTCTAATTAAGCTAAATTAGAAAAATATAAATAAATAGGGGAATTGGGGGGTTGATTTTAGGGTCTTTGTATTTTATGCTCTTTGTTTTGGGGAGGTTTTGACTGGGGGAGGGTTCTATGAGCTAGGTGGAGATTGAGGTTTGGAGGTTGAGGGCAGAATATGATTCTGATTATGATATTTGACTAGCTTGGTATTGTTGAGTGACTAGGGATCATGGGATCATAATCTATGACCAGGGGTGTCATGTCCCCTCCCATCAATTCGACCACGGAGGGCACATGAGCGATTTGTGGGGGTTCTAAATTTCGCCCCCATGACCATATTACCAAATTCATAAACATTTAAATGCGCGTGCAGATACATAATAAAAATACACAATGGAAGATAAATCTAACCACACACACATCATGCATAAACCAACATATTCATCACAGGCATAATAATAAAAATCAGACATAGTTAACACAACAATGGATTAACAAGTAAACACTTATCTTTCAAATTAAGTCGTCTGAGAAACTGGCTATGGAAGAGCAATGTTCCACCCATCCATACACACTCACTTTATCTCTCTACTGAGAGGCTACCCTCGAGCTGGGCTATGTATCTAGTAAGGAGGAACTACACAGGCTCACTCATGGCCATAGGAACACATTCTCATGCTAAGACGACACATAGTTGGGTTTATCAAGCATGCAGAGAGGTGACAGAGGTGAATTCTAAGACAGTGAACTCAACCGCATAGATACATGCACTCAATTGGTCTAAAAAGCCTTGGCACCCACAATACCTACCACACCCAACAAAAGGATCTCTGCTACACAATCCCTCAAGCACCCCTTCCCTCTAGTTCTATTGAGAGTGGGCATAGAAAGGTCCAAGCTGTTAAACCTTCAGATATATTTTCCTACACTATGTTTATCAAAAAATTCCAACCTCTAATATCTCTCAGATGTCAATGGTCTCTCGGATTCTCTGCTTTTTTGACATAATAATTTGTAGTCACGAAATTCAATTTTTGGGCTTCCAAATTTGGGTTTTCCAATTGATTTTTGGGATTTTAATAATCTCAAATTTTCCCCAGGGTTCAGGTCTATGGATCCCCAATTGGATCTCATGACCAACACAAGTTTCTGGGCATTTTTACAGTCCAAAACATGACTCTCTCTCAAGTTGCGATTTATGTTATTTCTCTTGTTGGGAATGCATAGCATACTCAGAATTGGTGTCCAGTTGCAAAACAATGCAATGGGAGTGAAAGGAAACGAATTCCCATGAGGAAGATTGACTTCTAGGTACCCAAAATTGAGCCCATACTCAGCCATACGAATTTCTACAGTCATCCCATGCTCTATTAAATTCATGAGTTGATTTCTCAGCTTCCTTCTTACAACAAAAATAAATATCAACATGGAATTCCACTTAGGTAGTTTCTTACCATTTATGGCTCATGGGTTCTTAGGATGACACTTGAAAACAAAGGATTGGATCCCACACACCCATCAACTCTCCCTAGTGGATACACACAACCCCCTCATTTTAGTTTCTTTCGCAGCCAACTCTTAGACATTTTATTTGTATTATAAATATTTACATATTGTTACATTTTTCCATAGTCGACTGGCACATGTCCACAAAATGTAAAATAATTTCCTTTACAAGCCGATCATTCACTAGTGGGGCCTTGGCCTTGAGATCCATGCTAGGAATCATAGACCACATATTTACAATATTTACATATGAAGCCAATAATTTCAAGGGTCAAAATGGGGGTATTACATTCCCCTCCCCCTTAGAACAACAACGTCCTTAGTGTTCTCAAAATTGAACAAAAATGGGTATTCCTTTCTCATGGCATCCTCAAACTTCCATGTAGCCTCATCGAGACCAAGGTGCTTCCATTGTACCTTTACCTATCCGGTGGCTCAGTTCCATAGAAATGTTACCTTCTTGTCGAGGATGCACATAGGTTGTAGTTGGAATTCTCTATCGGGCTCCACCTGAATCACATTTCAATCAATTACATGATTAGGATCTTGTACATAATTCTTAAGGAAAGAAAAACGAAAAAAAATATGTGCTCTGATGTTAGCAGGTAATGCAATCCTATATTCTACAGGCCCTATCCTATCAAGGACTTCAAACGACCCACAATATCTTGGTGCCAACTCAGCACAGCTTCCCAACTTTAGGGAACTCTTCCTTGGCTTTACACTCAAATAGACATGATCCCCGGCTTTAAATTCCTTATGCACTCTTTTCAGATCTGCGTAGCTCTTTTGCCTGTCCTAGGATGCCTTTAAATTATGCATGATCTTAAAAATTTCCTGTTCCATTTCCTTGAGCATTTCTTTCCCAAGTACTACTCTGTTTACTGGACTATCCCAAATCACTAGAGTTCTGCATCCTTTGCCATACAATGCTTCAAATGGACTCATTCCCAATGATACTTGATGTCCATTATTGTATGCAAATTCTACCAAGTGTAGGTAATCCTCCTACTTGGATGGATTATCCATCACATACATCCTCAACATATCCTCAATAACTTGATTCACCCTCTAAGTTTGATCATCTGTTTGAGGATGATACATTGTAATGAAATTCAGCTAAGTTCGCAATTCCTGAAATAAACATTTCCAAAAAATGGATGTGAACTTTGCATCTTGATATGAGATTACTGCTTTGGGTAACCCATGCAATCTGAAGATCTCTTTCATGAAGATATTTTCTATGTTACTTGTTTTATGAGTGGACTTGACTGGAATAAAGTGTGTTTCCTTTGATATCTTGTTCACCACAACCATGATTGAACCATGTTTCCTTGTTGTCATTGACAAAGCTGTTACAAAATCCATAGAAATTACTTCCCACTTCCATTCCGGAATGGGTAAAGGTTGTAACAGTCTTGCTGGATGTTGACGCGTTGTCTTGACTTGTTGGCACTTTTGACACCGGGAAATGTATTATGCCACATCCTTCTTCATCCCATGCCAAAAGTATTGATTCCTTACTGCTCTTACTGTCTTTTGAGATCTGGGATGCCTGGAATATGGCATTTGATGAATTTCATCCATCACCATCTTCTTTAAATCTGCACAATTTGGAATATAAAATCTACCTTTATAAACAAGAAGATCATTTTCTCCAAGTTGGCATCCTTCACACTTTTCATCTAAATTTCCTTACTGCAATTTCTCTTTTACTTTAAGATAAGTATCATCTTTATTTTGGGCTTCAAGAATTCTTGTTCTTAAATATGATTTGCACATACTTAAAGCTGCTACATGAAATTTTCTGCTAAGAGCGTTTGCAACTTTGTTCTCTTTTCCTTTCACATGTTTGATTTCAAAATCAAATTCACACAAAAATTCCAGCCATCTAGCTTTCCTGACATTTACGTTTGGTTGATCAAACAAATATTTAAACTCATGTGGTCTGTCCTAAGCTCAAATCTTCTTCCCAACAAATAATGTCTCCACATCTTGAGGGCGTGTATTATGGCTACTAGCTCTAAATCATGAGCTACATAATTCTTTTCATGCTCTTTTAATTTCCTTGACTCATACAAAATCACAAATCCTTCTTGCATAAGTACTCCACCTAATTCTTCAATGCAAGAATCCATGCATACTACAAAATATTTCATTGGATCTACAATCTTCAAAACATGGGCACTAGTAAGTAACTTCTTCAATTGCTGAAAGCTTTCTTCACATTTTTCAGACCATACAAATTTTACATTCTTTCTTTGAATCGATGTAATTGGATGAACGATCTTGGAGAATCCCTCAATGAACCTTCTATAATATCCCACAATACCCATAAAATATCTAACATCCGTGGAATTCACTCTTTGAGTAAACAATAATTTCATCCAAGAACACTAACACATACTTATCCAAATACTTGTTGAAGACGTTATTCATGAAACACATGAATATGGCGGGTGCATTGGTAATACCAATTGGCACCACTGTGAACTCATAATGGCCATATCTTGTTCTAAAAGTTGTCTTGTGAATGTATTCCTCTTTTATTCTCACTTGATGATAACCATATCTCAAGTCAACCTTTGAAAACACTTTGGATCCCTTCATTTGATTGAAGAAATCATCAATTCTGAGCAATGGGTACTTATTCTTGACTGTTACTTTATTTAGTTTCCTGTAATCAATACATAGCATTGAAGTCCCATATTTATTTTTGACAAATAACATCGGTGCTCTCCAAGGAGACACACTTGGTCTGATATACTTATTGTCCATTAATTCTTGTAGTTGCATTTTTAACTCCACCAATTTCGGTGTGCTCATTCTATAATGAGCTTTAGAAATTGGGGCTTCCTCAAGAATAAGATTGATTGTAAAATCAATGTCCCCTTTTCGTGACAGTATTGGCACTTCATGTGGAAACACATCTTTGAACTCTTGCAACAACTAATAATCCTCTATTTTTGTGCCTTTGTCCTCGAATAAATATGATATATGGACTGCATACAGGTAGCAACCTCTCTTGTAGAACTTTCCCAACTGCACGGCTAAAATATGCCTTATTGAAACTCGCTTAGGAATCCATTTCACCACTCCCGATCTTCCTTCTTCATCAATGAATTCAAGGAACTTTTCATAGCAGTCTATCTTGGCTCTATTATTTTCTAACCAATCCATACCAATAAGAGCATTATACGATCCTAATGGTAGGACGTACAAATTTACTTTGTTTAGGAGTCCATTCAACTCTATGGGACACTCCATCACTACTTCAATGAATTATCTTTTTGTCCCCGTGTCTAATTGAACTAGCCAAGACTTATCATGCTTTATTTTTCTAAGAGAACAATTTTTAGCCACTTTTGGAGTAACATAGCTATGAGTATATCTTGGGTCAATCAAAACAGAAATTGATTGCTTATTAATCTTACCTTCAACTTCCACTACTGTCGATTGATGGTATGCCTGATGGTTATCCAATGATGCATAAATTCAGGGAGTTTTTATTTCCATTTCCTCTATTGTGACTGTTTCTTCTAAGTTATGCAAGCTTTGGGGTTTCTCTCTTCGATGTGGACAATATTTAAGCATGTGGTTTTCTCCACATCCCCAGCACTGAAGTGGTCCCTTTGGTCCTTTTTCTGCTGCAACCGATGGCTTGACTCCACTTCGCGCTTGCTGGCCCTACTGTAAATTTCTTGGCTGATTTCTAAATGGAAGTTTGAATCCACTTCTCCTTTGTTCAAATCTTCCTTTTAGCTTTCCCTTCCATGCTGGATGAATTTCTGATTTTCCCTTGCTCTGCTTGTAACAATGCATCGCCATTCTAATGGTTTCATCAAGAGTTGGGGGATTAACAAACTCAATCCTATCTCTGTAATTTTGGTACAGAATTCCAATGAAGCTTTGAATTTTTATCCTTTCATCTTTGAAGTAATCTATATACCTCAATAATTCCAAAAACTTACGGACGTGTTCTTCCATAGACTTGTTTCCCAATTTTAATTCATTGAACTATTTCCTCTTGTTATCATAATACCTGGCATAAATGTATTTTTCCTTGAAATACTTTTTAAATCTCTCCCAATTGATCCTTCTTTCTTTGATTCCTTTTACTTGCACAAGATGCTCCCACCAAATTGAAGCTCGGCCATTGAGATTGTAAATATCAATTATGTCCTTTTCATTTCCTGAGTAATCATGAATCTCAAAATATTTCTTCATTCCAAGAAGCCATGCTTTTGCTTCTTGACATGTCTTACTTTCTCCATCAAATGCGGGTGGTATCGCCTTCATGAATTATCCTTGTGGAATCCTCTTGAAATTTATTCTTCTTTCAAATCTGCTGGAAACATGATTTAGGTTTCTTTGAGAACCTTTAGAATCACATGACCTACTAGAGTAATATCTTGACAAAGATACCTTATGTGCCCTATGCAAAGAACCATTTCTTGGACTTGGAGTCCTCTTTCTAGTGCGACTTCTAGAGTGGCTTCCCACACTTATTCTTTCTTGACAAGGATTTATTGGATTAGATACAATATGATCCATCTGCTGAATATCATTGAGAATTTGAAGGATAGTTGAATTAATTTGGTTCTGCTCTTATTGAGCTTTGATCAACCTCTCATTGTTTCAACCAAATTTTGGGGAGTGATTTGCTTTATCCTCCCATTGGATTTTGTCTCAGCATTTCCCTCTCGCATGTTTTCTCCTAGTAAATACTCATCATTTTCATAAATATCATGAGCATCATTCATGGTTACCATTTTATTTTGGAGACCCTTTTTCCCTTCTACTTGCTGCCCTCTGCTACAATTGTTCAAACATTGTCAATTGCAAGCATTGTGCATCATAGAGGTATTTATTAGACATATTAGTAATACATACATTGACACATAAAAATGTTATTATTTAATAGAATTAGTCTCATGGAATAATTCACAGGGTTCTTAAGTCATCGTCTTTTTTTTGTTCCATCATGCATTTTTGGAAACTACCATTATTGACAATTTTGTCAAATTAAGGTTATCAGGACATTTATATTCTGATTTCTGAAACAACTCAATTCCTCACTTAGATAATGACCATTCAATTATATTCCCATATGAATAATATTTCCAATTACTATTCCCATGCTTCATTCTTATCTCGGAGCTGAAAGCTACATCCTCCCCAAAATGCTAATTTTTCCCAATTCTACATTGTTTTTATAGGTGCAATTAATCTTGGAGACCAATTTCAACCGTCTACAGAAGAAATGATTGAAGGAACTAGAAAATATTTTCTATTGGGAACTGCTAGTACATATAAAAAGGATTAATCATCAACCTTCATAAATCTGATCAGATGCTCCAGTAAACCTCTACAAAATTCTCGGTTTGACTACTTTTAACTTTTGCACTTTCTCCCAGACTTGGAATTTTTACCAAAACTGGCTATCTCTTAAATTAAGCATTTCTGGGAAAACTTCTTCTAACGAAAATTATCCATCCTAATGAGTAGCTAAAATGTCGAGTTCAATAATTGTTCTGGTTTCGACATCTAGGGTCACTTTTGCCTCCTACAAGTTTTCCAAAATCCCCAAAAGTGCTATGGAATAGTGGATTTTTTCCTAGTTTCGCATCCCAACTTCACACTTTTTTGAATTTGGATCCAAGCTTCCAAAATTAGTTATTTTCCTTTTCTATGACCGCACCATAACAATTTAGACCCAAATCAAGCCCCCATCGGGTCTAGACACATATTTGAAAGTCGATATTTTGAAATTTCTGCCAAATCATAGCAAAATGGGATCAAGCCTCTCACTGATGTTTTTGTGACATTCATCAAGGGAGTCCAAACGTTTAAAGTCTCATCAAATTCTGAGCTAATATGCTCTTGTTATGGCCAAAACAATTGTTTGGATCCCGACCTTTTTTTTCTTTTTCTTTTTCTGAATTGCCACCATGGGATCATACCTTCCTTGTCGACCCTTCTCATAACTACACCTTGGAAACCCCTGCAATGGAGACTTGAAGTGACATAGCAGATGCCTCACATAATTTTTCTTGGGAGGTAATTTTGCATCCCCGTGGATCGACAGGCGACGTCCAACTATCGACGACCAACGACCACTGCGGACCTATTCTTTGTCACGCCCACGGATTTATCCCCGCAACCTTTTCCTCATGACACATTTTGGAAACCCCGCGGATGTGCACCGACGACCAATACCCAACTACTACCGACCGAAGACCGACATTAGACTACTTTCGATTGATGAGCTACGCAAACTTATACTCTGCCGCACCCACAAACCTTTCTTTGCACCCTATTCCTTGGAACACATTTTAGCAACCCTGGGGACACGCACCGACGACCGATTTTGATCGACGACTATCGTGGATCTATATTCTGAGCTTCCTACAAACTGTGGACGTTGTCTACCTGCATGCCTTCCAATGTGGTTGGTCCATGTCATACCATTTTGCCTACATGGCAAGGATGGGGGTCCACCTCAAATGTTTCCAAATTTATCATTTCCAAGAGTGGTAACGGCTCATTCAGAAAGAAATTTTGGGAAGACTAATGCTAGAGTTGTTTCCAATCAAAACAAAATGTGTGGCTATGAGGTATCTTCTCAACGGATTCCCACCTTCCATTATCCAGCGTGCAAGTTGAGGGTGCGTTGTGAACAATAACCATTGATCATGATTTCTTCTCTTTGTTAATAAATTTGTAGGATCAAAACTCTCCCAAACTTCCTTAATTCAATCTGCTACTCCTGTTGGAAGCATACATATTAAATTCAATGGATTCGCAAAGGCACCATCTGTAAATTTACACCCACAATTTCAACCAAAAATTGATCATCACTTCCTGTGCTACTTCGGTATCCTGCCTGCGAGTGTGGATTTTGGCCCAAAAAACCCCAATGCTGCAACCATTCACTCTGATACCACTCTGTCACATCCCCGCCTATCAATTCGACCATAGAGGGAACGTGAGCGATCTGTGGGGGTTCTAAATTTCACCCCCACGACCATAATATGAAATTCATAAACATTTAAATGCGTGTGAAAATGCATAATAAAAATACACAACGGAAGATAAATCTAACCACACACACATCATGCATAAACCAACATATTCATCAGAGGCATAAAAAAAAAATTAGACACAGTTAACACATCATTGGATTAACAAGTAAACACTTATATTTTAAATGAAGTCGTCTGAGCAATTAGCTATGGAAGAGTAACATTACACCCAACCATAGGCACTATGTCTAACACTTTATCTCTCTGCTGAGAGGCCACCCCCGAGCTGGGCTATGTATCCACCAAGGAGGAACTACATAGGCTAACTCAGCCATAGGAAGACATTCTCATGCTAAGCTAGCACAAAGTTTGGTTTATCAAGCATGCAGAGAGGTGACGGAGGTGAATGCTAAGCCAGTGAGCTCAACCACAGATCTATATGCATCTCAATTGGTCTCATCCAACCTTGGCACCCACAATACCTACCACACCCAACACAAGGAAGGTCCCCTTCTTTTCTATACAGTCCCTCAGGTTTCCCTTCCCTCCAGTTTTATTCAGGGTGGGCATAGAAAGTTCCAAGCTACTAAATATTCAAAGATATTTTACTACACTGGGTTTATCAAGAAATTCCAACCTCTAATATCTCTTAGACGTTAATGGTCTCTCAGATTCTCCACTTTCCGGAGATACTAATTTGCAGTCACAAAATTCAATTTCCAAGCTTCCAAATCTGGGTTCTCCCACCGCTTTTGGGATTTTAATAATCTTAAATTCACCCCAGGGTTTAGGTTTATGGATCCCCCAATGGATTTCACGACCAACACAAGTTTATGGGCATTTTTTACAGTCTGAAACATGGCTCTCTCTCAAGTTGTGATTTATGTTATTTCTCTTGCTGGGAATGCATAGCATACTTATAATTGGTGTCTAATTGGAAAAAAATGGAATGGGAGTAAAAGGAAACGAATTCCCATGAGGAAGATTGAATTTTGGGTAACCAAAACTTAGCCCATACTTAGCCATATGAATTTCTGCAGTTATTGTCATGTCCCCGATCCCCTCAGTGCCCTTTGAGTGATGGGGGAACAAGCCTGATAATTTGTTTTTCTTAAAACTTATCCGCAACTCTACCTTTTCACACATCCGCAATGGCTTCGGTCCGCGATTCTGCAATTCGCAATCCGCCTTGTGGGATTCGGAAGTAGAAACCGCAAATTCCAACTTCAACGAACATGCCTCCAAATTCCACAATCTGCAATCTGCAATGCAAAACTCGAAAGCCAGAACGCCAAACTCCGCCACTCCGGAAAACTTCACCGCCGAATTCCGCAATGCGGAACTCAGAATTCATAACTCCAATTCTTTGTTCCGAAGAAATATCCTCTCCAAATTTCACAATCCGCAATCTACAATGTGGGATTCAGAATGTCAGAACACCAATCACACGGCGTCGAAGAACACCTCCCCGACTTCTACAATCCTCCTTGCAGAAGTCGGAAGTCGGAATCACCATTCCACAACTTTGAAAAATTCACTCTTCTAACTTCCGCAATCTGCAATCTGCGTTGCAGGAGTCGGAAGTCAGAACCACCACGCATAACTCCATCGAAACACCCTTCCGACTTCCGAATTCCACAATCCGCATTGCGGGTTTGGAAAGTCGGAATCCCAACTACACAACTTCTCTGGCTCATAACTTTCTCATCCCAAGTCCATTTTGGGAAAACTCGGTACCATTGGAAATCTCTTGGCGATCCCTATGCAATTGCATGATCCTATGCCACATCCCATGATTCTGATCCTATCCTTCATCCAACCTAAAATGTGGCCCCAAGATTCCTCCATTCCTCCTTACTATTCTGTAAGGGTTCCTATGCAACTCAGTCATGGCCCTTTCCTTCATTTGATCCATAGGGGGAAGCATGAACACCATAGGGGGGTGTCTCTTTCCTTCCCAAATCCCTAACTGGATCCTCTACACATCCAGGGACTCAACCAAACTTATCCTTATTCATCAATGAACAAAATGTTAATTTTTGAGCATTAATTCAACATACTCTAGGATCTTTACTGAGAGAATAACATGTACATCATATCAAGCATAGCAATGCATATCAATCACACCAAGAAATCACATGAGACAATAGACACACAGAGTTTCACTGGGGAAAACCATAAAGGTGAAAATCCCCACAACTTCCTCAGAGATAGAAAGAGCAATGATACAACCAAAGTACACAGAGATAGTCCTCCTAGCAGCTGAACCTCCTCCACTAGTGCACCACTTTTCGAGTAGTGTAGAAGTGAATAATGAGATGATCAAATAGAGTGCCTACCGCACTCTACTTATACATGACCTGACCTACCTAATAACCTAGCAGGGCTGACTTGTATAACTCAGTCTAATAACCCATGGTTATATTAATTAGGGCCAACCCCACACTTGGTGGTATAATAACCCATCACTTGCAAGTTGCGACACTTGTCAATACAAATGACGACACTTCTGTATAGAGGAATAATAACATCTCTATAGGAGTAAAATATACATGGGTGAAATACATTCCAAAGTTACAAATACATCAACACTCCCTCTGAACTAGGAAGGTATTTCTCGACACAGATTTGCTAGCACAAGTCTTTTTCTCAGGATCATCGTCAGCGAATCATCGTTATCGTCACTACTGCTGCTATCTCAATCAATCTCCAATCTACTCATCATAGGAAGTTCTACAGAGCTAGTCCTTTTTCATATTGCATGTAGGCCCACCACCTGTAGTTCTTCATCATCACTGGCCATACTATGGAATCCTCGGGACTTATTACGTGCGTTAACAAAACCTTGAAAGAGCATCCCAGGACTGATTACGAGCTTACTTCTCAACCTATCGGATCTCCCAGGATCTTTTACATGTTGACATTCACAAAACCTACTCAGAGCATCCCAGGATGTTACGAGCACACCGCTCTACCTGTTTGGATCTCGATAGAGCATCCCAGGCTGTTACGAGCACACCGCTCTACCTATCCGGATTTTAACGGATCTTTTCTATGTGAACTTTCACAAAACCTACTTAGAGCATCCCAGGATGTTATGAGCACACCGCTCTACTTGTCTGGATCTCAATAGAGCATCCCAGGTTGTTACGAGCACACTGCTCTACCTGTCCGGATTTTAAAGGATCTTTTCTATGCGAAACTGTAGCAAAACCTACTCAGAGCATCCTAGGATGTTACGAGTGTTGATGTATATGTAACTTCGGAATGTATTTCACCTATGTATATTGTACTCCTATAGATATGGTATTATTCCTCTATACAGAAATGTCGTTATTTGTATTGACAAGTGTCGCAAGTGTCGTAACTTGCTGTGATGGGTTATTAGACCACCAAGTGTGGGGTTAGCCCTGATTAGTGTAACCACGAGTTATTAGACTAAGTTAGACAAGTCGGCCCTGCTAGGTTATTAGGCAGGTCAGGTCATGTATAAATAGAGATCGGGAGATCTCTATTTGATCATCTCATTATTCACTTCTACACTACTCAAAAAGTGGCGCACTAGTTGAGGAGGAGGAGTAGCTGCTAGTAGAAGACTATCTCTTGTACTTTGGTTGTATCATTGCTCTTTCTATCTTTGAGGAAGTTGTGGGGTTTTTCACCTTTATGGTTTTCCCCAGTGAAAATCTGTGTGTCCATTATCTTATGTGATTGCTTGATATGCTTGATACATGCTTGATATGATTGATATGTTGTACATGTTATTCTCTCAGTAAAGATCCTAGAGTATGTTGAATTAATGCTCAAAATCTAACATGGTATCAGAGCTAACCTGAGAAGAAGACATTATGCAGTGGCAGAAACTAGGGTTTCTTGTTTATTGGGTTTCTCTCCACAGATTTTGGAAAAGAAGTAAGGTAGATTGACTCTACTCATCAAGGAGAATCTTTCTGTCCAATAAGAATTCAATTCTGAGCACTTTCAGTTTTGGCCCTAAAAATTAGGGTTTCCACAAAAATAGGAATTTCTGAAATCTGAAGACATATCTAGAAGGTGATTGGAAAAATCGAAGTTTAGAGATTTGGATTGAACTTTTTGGTTGGGTGAAGCGCTGGGAAACTCAAACCCTAATTCAGGGTCCTCCCTAGTGAATCTGGGAGATTGAAAAGCATTTCTGAAGGGTGAAACTTTGCATTTTTCAAATTCTGAGTATACCAGGCTGATCAGATCATTAAGGCGCATCTTTCTATCCTTTCAGAAGTTTGAAATTCAAAGTTTGAATTTTTAGGGTTTCTCTAACAAACCCTAATCCAAGACCAGATCTAGTTTTTCAACAAATCAAGTGAGGAAGAAGAGGCTAAGGCTCTTCACGAGAATAAATTGGTCAAGTCAAAGAGGATCATTGCTGATTCTATCAAAGATCATCTCATACCCCATGTGTCATCCCTAAAGACACCAATGGAGATGTTTGATTCCCTGACCAAGTTATTTGAAGGGAAGAACATAAATCGAAAGATGACCTTGAGGAATCAATTGAAGAATGTCAAGATCCAGAATGCGGAGACTATGCAGTCTTATTTCTCAAGGGTCTCCTAGATAAAAGAACAACTTCAAGCTGTGGGAGAATATATATAAAATGGAGAAGTGGGAATGACCACTCTTAATGGCCTTCCTAGGTCATGGGATTCCTTCATCCAAGGGATTTGTGCTAGGAAGAAACTTATCGCTTTTAGTAGACTGTGGGAAGAATGCTCACAGGAAGAAGCTTGAATTGTAGCTCGAGAAGAGAAGATGGGGAATGAAGACCAAGCTCTCATAGCACACTCCAAAAGACATGGTGACAAGAAGGCTCACCATCATGGCAAGAAAGAAATACATCACCATCAGAATCAGAGGGGTAGTCCTAGACCTCGAAGAAACATGTCCTATGTCCGTTTCTATACTTGTGATGAAAAGGGACACTATTCCAGAGACTGTCCTAGAAATAATAAAGATGGTTCTCACAAGAAGAAGAACATCAAAAGAAAACATCATGCTCATGCTGCAGAGGATGATGAACCTCCCAGGAAGAGGGCTAGAGAAGATGGTGAAGATTCTTCAAGTGATGAAGAATATGTTTTGATTTTTGCTCTCACTGGAACCATTACTCATGGAAGTAATGATTGGCTTATAGATAGTGGGGCTTCTAAACACATGACAAGATTCAAGGAATCCTTTATGAACCTATCTGAATATGAATCACCCCACAAGGTGAAACTTGGGGATGACTACCAGTATCCAATAAAAGGGAGTGGTGAAGCCTCCTATAAACTAGACTCTAGAAAGTCTATGAAGATGAAAGATGTACTATATGTTCTAGGTCTCAAGAAGAATCTACTCTCCATATCTGCATTGGATGCAAAAGGCACGAGGGATGCATTTGTAGATGGACAAGTCCTAATGTGGCCAAAGGGTAATACTATTGATGATGCAGTGGTGATTGGAGAGCAAGAGGGAGGATTATACAAATTGAAGGGCCAACTAGAACAAGCCATGGTCCATGATTCAGTAGAGCCAAGTGAACTTTGGCATAGAAGGCTTGCACACATGCACTATAGGGCATTACCAATTGCAAGAAAAGCAGTGGAAGGTCTTCCTGAAATCTAGTCAAAGTATGAAGATGTTTGCAAAGGATTTTCAAAAGGAAAGAACACAAAGAAGGCAATCACAAGCAAATAAGGAAAAAGGAATTATCCACTCTAATGTATGCAGTCCGATGTCATCTAGTTCTCTGATTGGGTATGTATACTATGGTTCTTTCATTGATGATTTCTCTAGGAAGACTTGGGATTTATTTCTTGAAGAACAAAGATGAAGTATTCATCAAATTCAAGGAATTCAAGGCCTTGATAGAAAACCACACTAAAAAAAAGTTCAATACCTTTAGATCCGACAATGGTGGAGAATTCACTTCAGCAAACTTCAAGTGCTATGTAGTGATTCAGGGATTAAGAGGGAGTTCACCACTCCTTACAATTCATAACATAAAGGAGTAGAAAAAGTTACTTCAGAATAGGACTCTAGCAGCTCCTGCAAGGAAGCAAAGATTCAGAAGGAGTCCACCCAACAAACAAACAAAGATAAGTATTTGAATTGTAATTTCTTGTATATTCTATTTGTTTAAATAATGTTATTCAATGATGTATATGCTTATGTTCCTAGACTTAGGTTGTGTATTATGCATATTAGAATAATTGCATTGATGAACAAGATACTACTAATATGCAAGTAATGGGTAAGTGGCCTATGGTACTGTACAACATTCCATTGCTACTTATCTAGAATGAAACCTCTTTGCTGACATGTTGGGAGTTGTTCACACTCTTAACAATGTTCTGGTAGAGATTGGAAGGCATCTAGAAAGTTACGGAATACGGATAAATGTTGTATTGAAGCACTGGCTAAGATAATTGCATGACTATATGACATACGTTTTTATGAGTAAGAATTTGTTCTGAAAACTATGAGATGTCTCTAATCATGAAATTTAACTTGTCGTGTAGGAAAGATCGTATACCATCACCTACAAAAGAAGGACTACAACATTTGTTCCAGCAACAAAGCTATCTATTAAAGATATTGAAGTTCCCAGGATCCAGGATGCAGTAATGGAAGAATGCTATGATTGAGGAATACTAGTCGATCCTGAATAATAATTTTTGGGATGTGGTCCCAAGACTAGATGGGAAGTCTGTGGTGACTTCCAAGTGGATCTATAAGATCAAGCATGTTGCAGATGGCAGCATAGAAAAACATAAAGCAAGGTTTGTAGCTCGTGGCTTCTCCCATAAAGAAGGAATTGATTATGAAGAGACGTTTGCTCCTGTGGCCAGATACACTTCCATTAGATCAGTACTTGCTCTGGATGCAGTGATGAAATGGAAGGTACACCAGATGGATGTCAATACTGCTTTCTTGAATGGTGTAGTTGAAGAGGAAGTGTATGTGGAGCAGCCACTCGGGTTTGAGACACATGACCGAGAGTCACATGTGTGCAAACTGAAGAAAGCCCTGTATGGTTTGAAATAGGCACCTAGGACCTGGTATGGCAGGATAGATGGCTTCCTATCCAGTTTGGGCTTTACCAAGAGTAAAGCGGATTCCAACCTTTAATACAAGGTTGAGGAAGGAAATATTGTGATTCTACTATTGTATGTGGATGAACTGCTTGTAACAGGTGAGGATAGATTGATTGACAACACAAAGAGGAAGCTTGCTGTCGAGTTTGAGATGAAGGACTTGGATATGATGCACTACTTTCTTAGTATGGAGGTGTGGCAGAGTGCAAATTGAATCTTCCTTGGACAAGGGAAGTATGCATTAGAGATCTTGAAGAGGTTCGGGATGATGGAATGCAAGGCTATGGCCACACCTATGGCATCGAACCTGAAGCTTCTGTGTGATGCTTCTTCTAAGATGGTTGATGCTACGATATATCGTCAGATGATTGGGTCCTTGATGTACCTGACGAATACGAGATCAGATATCTGCTTTATGGTGAACACCTTGAGCCAGTACTTGACAGATCCGAGACATGTTCACCTAATAGCCGCAAAGCATATTTTGAGGTACCTGAAGGGTACAGTTGACTATGGGCTCAAGTATGAGGCAAATCAAAAGTTTAACCTGAAGGTTTATGTTGATTCAGAATGGGAAGGCAGTTCCATTGATTGGAAGAGCACTTCCGGGTGCTGCTTCAGTATGGGATGCAGTATGATCTCTTGGTTTAGCAGGAAGCAATCCTGTGTGGGACTGAGTACAGTCGAAGCAAAGTATGTTGCAGCTTGTTCGACCAGTTGTGAGGCAGTATGGCTTAGGAAGCTATTGTCTTATTTGTTTGATCTCCAGCTGAGTGCTACTTGTATATATTGCGATAACCAGAGTTGTGTGAAGTTGTTGGAGAACCCAGTGTTCCATGACAAGTTGAAGCACATTGAGATCAAGTATCACTATATCAGTGATATGGTGCAGAGAGGAGCAGTGAAGCTCCTGTATGTTGCGACGGACAAGCAAATAGTCGATGTGTTGACCAAGCCGCTGGCCAGAGTGAAGTTTGAATACTTCAGAGGGAGACTTGGTGTACTTCAGATCGAGATACCTTCTAAGGGGAACTGATGAGTCCAGAGACACAGGTGCACACGGGGCCATTCTCACATGGTTAGAGGAAAGTCCTTCCATGGTGAGATGTAAGGGATGGGCCATTTTCACATGGTTAGAGGAAAGTCATTCCATGGTGAGATGTAAGGGATGGGCCATTTTCACATGGTTAGAGGAAAGTCCTTCCATGGTGAAATGTAAGGGCTAGGAAAATCCATTCTCACATAGTTAGAGGAAATTCCTTCTATGGTGAGATGTAAGGGTTGGGCCATTCTCGCATGGTCAGAGGAAAGTCCTTCCATGGCGAGATGTAAGTGTTGGGCGTGGCTTTTCCGACATGGTCAGAGGAAAGTTCTTCCATGGTCATGATGTAATTGTTGTAGCCATTTCGACATGGTCAGAGGAAATTCCTTCCATGGTCATTGATTTAAGTGCTGTGAGTCTTTCCCATATGGTCAGAGGAAATTCCTTTCATGCTGGTGAGTGTAAGTGCTGAGCCTTTATCGGATGGTCAGAGGAAAGTCCTTCCATGCCGGTGAGTCTAAGTGTTGTGTGTGTGCATCTGGGTTGTGCTCCGTGGATGATGACAATGATCTGAAGACGATGATGTAACAGTATGGTACACAGGTTTTGCAGAGGCATATGATCAGTCCTGAGATGCTCTTGCAGGTTTTGTAGAGGTAGTGTAATCAGTCTTGGGAGATCTTACAGGTTTTGCAGAGACAGTGTAATCAATCCTAAGGTGTACCTACTTTATGGATTGCTTGTAGAGATGATGATGTACACCCAACATGAAAACGGGATGGCTCTGTAGATGATGAAGATTTGCAGGTGGTGGGCCTACATCCAGTATGAAAAAGGAATGGCTTTGTAGAACTTCCTATGACGAGTAGATTGGAGATTGATTGAGATAGAAGCAGTAGTGACGATGACAATGATCCAGTGACGATGATCCAGAGAAGAAGACTTGTGCTAGCAGATCTGTGTTGAGAAATACCTTCCTAGTTAAGAGGGAGTGTTGATGTATATGTAACTTCGAAATGTATTTCACCTATGTATATTGTACTCCTATAGAGATGGTATTATTCCTCTATATGGAAGTGTCATCATTTATATTGACAAGTGTCGCAAGTGTCGTAACTTGCTGTGATGGGTTATTAGACCACCAAGTGTGGGGTCGGCCCTGATTAGTATAACCATGGGTTATTCGACTAAGTTAGACAAGTCAGCCCTGCTAGGTTATTAGGCAGGTCAGGTCATGTATAAATAGAGATCGGGAGATCTCTATTTGATCATCTCATTATTCACTTCTACACTACTCAGAAAGTGGCGCACTAGTTGAGGAGGAGGAGTAGCTTCTAGTAGAAGACTATCTCTTGTACTTTGGTTGTATCATTTCTCTTTCTATCTCTGAGGAAGTTGTGGGGTTTTTCACCTCTATCGTTTTCCCCAATGAAAATCTGTGTGTCCATTGTCTTATGTGATTGCTTGATATGCTTGATACATGCTTGATATGCTTGATATGTTGTACATGTTATTCTTTCAGTAAAGATCCTAGAGTATGTTGAATTAATGCTCAAAATCTAACAACAAGCACACCGCTCTACCTGTCTGGATCTCGATAGAGCATCCCAGGCTATTACGAGCACACCGCTCTACCTATCTGGATTTTAAAGGACCTTTTCTATGCTACCTGCACAACCTGTCCACGACCACAGAGCATCAACTTGATACTCACCATACATCATCTTGATGTACCTAATCACATGATCAACTTAATCATCATCATAGCATCAACCTAATGCATATCATCTAGAGCAACATCCTGAAGCTCGTCATCTGTGATCATCCTAATCATTATCATAGCATCAACCTGATGCATATCATCTGGAGCAACATCTTGAAGCTCGTCATCTGTGATCATCCTGATCATCATCATAGCATCAACCTGATGCATATCATCTGGAGAAACATCTTGAAGCTCGTCATCTGTGATCATCTTGATCAAACAATGCATCCACCTGATACATATCATCATACATGATCTACTTGATCATACAAGTATCCACCTGATACATATCCAAAATACATGATCTATCTGATCATACAATGTATCTACCTGATACATATCATCATACATGATCTACCTGATACATATACAAAATACATGATCCACCTGATCATACAATGTATCCACCTAATACATACATAAATACATGATCTACCTGATTATACAAGTAGCTACCTGATACATATACAAAATACATGATCCACTTGATCATACAATGTATCTACCTGATACATATACAAAATACATGATCCACCTGATCATACAATGTATCTACCTAATAAATATACAAAATACATGATCCACCTGATCATACAATGTATCCACCTGATACATACATAAATACATGATCCACCTGATCATATCGAGCATCCAACATGATGCATATACAAATACATGATCCAACTTATCATATCAAGCATCCAACATGATGCATATACAAGTACATGATCAAACTGATCAAAGCATCCAACTGATGCATATACAAAGCAGTAACTGGAGCATCGTCCTGATGCTCATCATCCAGTGCTTACATCCACAACCATGGGAAGGATCCTCCTCTTATCATGCTTGGAATGGCTTCTGCAAATGTGTCCATCACTTCTTCCTCGAAGTGTTGTCAATTTGAAAAACACCAAGCCTCTCTCTAAAGTACTCAGACTTCACTCTGGCTAGTGGTTTCATCAACACATTTGCAACCTGCTCATTTGTCGCAACATACAGGAGCTTCACTGCTCCTCTCAATGTGCTTCGACCTGTCGTGGAACACCGGGTTCTCAGACAGCTTCACACAACTCTGGTTGTCACAAAAGATACCAGTAGCATCCAACAGGAGATCAAATAACTCAGATAGTAGCTTCCGAAGCCACACTGCCTCACAACTAGCCGAACAAGTTGCAACATACTCTGCCTCGGATGTACTCAGTGCTATGTAGGACTGCTTCTTGTTAAACCATGAGATCACACCTGATCCCATACTGAAGCAACACCCAGATGTTCTCTTCCCATCTGCAGCACTACCTGCCCAGTCTGAATCAACATAACTTTGCAGGTTAAACTTTTGATTCGCATCATACTTGAGCCCATAATCAATTGTACCCTTCAGGTACCTCAGAATATGCTTTACAGCAACCAGGTGAACACCTCTGGGATCCGTCAGGAACTGGCTCAAGGTGTTCACCGCAAAGAAAATATCTGGTCTAGTGTTCATCAGGTACATTAAGGACCCAATCATTTAACGATACACAATGACATCAACTAGATCAAATGAAGCATCACACATAAGCTTTAGGTTCGATGCCATAGGTGTGGCCATGGCCTTGCAGTCCATCATCCCGAACCTCTTCAGGATTTCTACTGCATACTTCCCTTGTCCAAGGAAGATTCCATTTGCACTCTGCCACACCTCCATGCCTAGGAAATAGTGCATCATCCCCAAGTCCTTCATCTCGAACTCGGAAGCAAGCTTCCTCTTGGTGTCGGCAATCAACTCATCCTCACCTGTTACAAACAGGTCATCCACATACAAAAGTAGTAACACTGGATTGCCTTCCTCAACCTTGTAGTAAAGGTTGGAATTTGCTTTACTCTTGGTAAAGCCTAAATTGGATAGAAAGTTGTTTATCCTACCATTCCAAGTTCTAGGAGCTTGCTTCAAGCCATACAAGGATTTCTTCAACCTACACACATATGACCCCCTGTCATGTGTCTCAAAACCAAGTGGCTGCTCCACATACACTTCCTCCTCGACTACACCATTCAAGAAAGCTGTCTTGACATCCATCTGGTGTATCTTCCATTTCATCACTACATCCAGAGCAAGTACTGATATGATGGAAGTGTACCTGGCTACAGGTGCAAAAGTCTCTTCATAGTCAATCCCTCTTTCTGGGAGAAGCCACGAGCTACAAACCTCGCTTTGTATTTCTCCATGCTACTATCTGTAGCATGCTTGATCTTATAGATCCATTTGGAAGTCACAACAAACTTCCCTTCAGGTCTTGGGACCACATCCCAAACATGATCGATTGGTACTTATCGACCATGGAATCCTTTTAATGTATCCCGTATCCTGGGAACTTCAGATTCTTCAATATCTTCAATAGATAGTTTGAACTTCGTCGTCGGAACAAATGTTGTAGTCCTTCTTTTGTAGGTGATGGTATATGATCTTTCCTACAAAACAAGTTAAATTGCATGATTAGAAACATCTCATAGTTTTCAGAACAAATTCTTACACATAAAGAAATATGTCATACAATCATGCGATTATTTTAGCCAATGCTCCAATACAACACTTATCCATATCCTGTGACTTTCTAGATGCCTTCCAATCTCTACCAGAACATTGTTAAGAGTGTGCACAAATCCCAACATGTCAGCAAAGAGGTTTCATTCTAGATAAGTAGCAATGGAATGTTGTACAGTGCCATAGGCCACTTACCCATTACATGCATATTAGTAGTATACTGTTCATTAATGCAATTATTCTAATGTGCATAATACACAAACTAATTCTAGGAACATAAGCATATACATCATTGATCAATATTATTTAAACACAAGAAATGACAATTCAAATACTTATCTTTGTTTGTTTCTTGGGTGGACTC
This sequence comes from Larix kaempferi, assembly GCA_027924585.1. NCBI lineage: Eukaryota > Viridiplantae > Streptophyta > Pinopsida > Pinales > Pinaceae > Larix > Larix kaempferi. The sequence goes on along the minus strand of BSBM01000001.1, from coordinate 33,467,149 downwards.
CCTCTCAATATTTGCTTCCTTGCAAGAACTATTGGAGTGTGCTCCCTCTTGATCTTTGTTTCCTGGATTACCTGTACTTGAACTTATACCCATCCTCGATCACTATGCATGCTTACTAGTATCATCATTGTGTTATCCTCGATATCTCATACATAATCATACATTCATTAGTATAATTTCAAAACAAGATAATCTTAAACATGTATAGTCAAGATCATTTCAAACACAGATAATAAGCATTAGCATTCAAAGTTTTAGGGAAGACTTCTCTTACTCATGCATATTCATATTTGACCATAGATCTCTTCTCGTTAGTCATATCATCAATCAAGGTAAGAGACATAATATGCATAAACCCTAGATTACTCAAACTTGTAGCTTCATGAGTAATCATTATCAATCATACAAAAGTATAAGATCCTTACATAGGGTAGGATTCTAACTTGATATAGGAAAACATACCTGGTCATCATATTTGCTAGTTATGTCTAGCAATGTTTTCTTGTTCTCTTCAATGACCTGCATAACTCATAAGTTAACCATTGTAGAACCAAATTACACATACCTCTATGTGATCCATGACTATGGATGAGTCTTTGTCTTCATGTCACTATGGTCTTGATCTAGGACTTGATTTGTACCTTCATGTTAGCGGATAACATTCTCCTCATACAACACCACAGTGCATTAGTACAATCATAATACAATCACAAGTGTCATAACCCTAATCAATGAATGTCTTCTATCATGCATTCATACTTTTACTAGGGTGATAAGACAAGTCTAAAATTAAACAAGATTGGTACTAAACTCAATAACATGAAGACAATCATATTATAAACTTAATCATGAACAGATTTCAAAACATACTTGTAAGTCATACCTGTCAGATTGCTTGTAGTATTTGTTGTTGTTGTTCCTTTTGTTCTTAGGACAATCTGAGGAAAAGTGCCCTCTCCTTGGTATGTGCTGTGAGAGTTTGATCTTCATTCCCCATCTTTTCTTCTCAATCTATAATCTGAGCTTCTTCCTGTGAGCATTCTTCTCATAGCCTGCTGAAAGAGATAAGTTTCTAATTCCTAGCACAAATTCCTTAGATGAAGGAATCCCATGAACTAGGAAGGCCATTAAGAGTGGTCATTACCACTTCTCCATTCTCTACAGCTTCTCCCACAGCTTCAAGTTGTTCTTTTATCTAGGAGACCTTTGAGAAATAAGACTACATGGTCTTCGCATTTTGGATCTAGATATTCTTCAATTGATTCCTCAAGGTCATATTCCGATTTATATTCTTCCCTTCAAATAGCTTGGTTGAGGAATCAAACATCTCCTTAGGTGTATTCAGAGATGACATATGTGGCATGAGATGGTTTTTGATAGAATCAGAAATGATCCTCTTAGCCTTGACCAAGTTCCTCTTGTGTAAGGCCTTAGTCTCTTCTCCCTCTGGGACAAGAACCCCTTCACTTATGTAGGTGTCCAACTCACTCTCTTCTAGAATTAACCCAATCCTATACTTCCATGCTCGGAAGTTATCATCCCATTCAAGCTTATCCTCAAGCTTAGTGTGGTGAGACATCTTAAAGAGTACTTCAAATGGAAATATAAAAGATTTAGGTCTTACCACTTGATTTGTAGAAATTTGGATCTAGAGCTAGATTAGGGTTTGTCAGAAAAACCCTAAAAATTCAACTTCTGAAAGGATAGAAAGATGTGCCTTGATGAGCTGATCAAGCTGGTATACTCAGAATTTGAAAGCTGCAAAGTTTCACCCCTCAAATTTGCTTTTCAAACTTTCGGATTCACTAGGGAGGACCCTGAATTAGGGTTTGATTTTCCTGGAGCTTCACCCATCCAAAAAGTTCAATCTTGGTCTCTAAACTTCAATTTTTTAGAGGAGCTTCCAGCCATGGTCTCATATTTCATAAATTCCAACTTTTGTAGAAACCCTAATTTTTGGCTTCACTAGACAGGACCTCAAACTAGGGTTTGATTTTCCCGGAGCTTCAACCAACCACAAAGTTCGATCCAAAGCTCTAAACTTCGATTTTTCCAAGGAGCTTCCAGCCATGGTCTCAGATTTCAGAAATTCCTATTTTTGTGGAAACCCTAATTTTTAGGGCCAAAAATGAAAGTGCCCATAATTGAATTCTGATTGGACAGAAAGGTGCACCTTGCTGAGGAGAGTCAATATACCCTATTGCATTTCCAAAATATGTGGAGAGAAACCCAAAAACAAGAATCCCTAGCTTCCGCAACTACACAGCGTCTTCTTCTTAGATTAGCTCTAATACCATGTTAATTTTTTAGCATTAATTCAACATACTCTAGGATCTTTACTGAAAGAATAACATGTACAGCATATCAAGCATAGCAATGCATATCAATCGCACCAAGCAATCACATGAGACAATAGACACACAGAGTTTCACTGGGGAAAACCATAAAGGTGAAAAACCCCACAACTTCCTCAGAGATAGAAAGAGCAATGATACAACCAAAGTACAAAGAGACAGTCCTCCTAGTAGCTAAACCTCCTCCTCCACTAGTGCGCCACTTTCCGAGTAGTGTAGAAGTGAATAATGATCTGACCTTCCTAATAACCTAGTAGGGCCGACTTGTCTAATTCAGTCTAATAACCCATGGTTATACTAATCAGGGCCGACCGCACACTTGGTGGTTTAATAACCCATCACTTGCAAGTTGCAACACTTTTCAATACAAATGACAACACTTTCGTATAGAGGAATAATAACATCCCTATAGGAGTACAATATACATGGGTGAAATACATTCCGAAGTTACAAATACATCAACACAAAACTACATATAAATAAAACACATAGATGTATTTGCATGTTCAAATAAACACAGCTAATTTAAACTCGATTAACATACACTCGGAATACATTTACCAGCTTGCATCATAAGAATAATAACAACACAAATACAAGTATTCAGTTCCATCAATCAGCTGGATCAATCCATGCATTCTGACATGCCAAAAAATCATTCATGTATATAGAAATGGCATAATCACATGAGCATGGTAAGTAACTCATGTATGTAGATTTATACATCGGTAAACATAGGGGAATAAAAATCATACAGGGGATTAAACCCCTTCTCATGCAATGCACATAATTTATCATCTACCATACATCATTTAGATTCCACGATACAGTCAGTAATTAAACATTGCAAAACACAGAATGAGCATGAATCAAATCACAAAGAACACTTATCTTTAATTGAAACCACCAAGCAAACTGGCTATGAACTGAAACATTCCAACCCAACCATAGGTCTCTACCCAGCCTATAGTATTTCAGCACTAAGAGACCACCTCTGATCTAGGGCTATGTATCCACTAAGGAGGAACTACCTAGGTTTTACTCATAGCCTTGGTTTCACACCCACAATCATGCTAATCCAACACATAGTTGGGTTTGTCAAGCGTGCCAAGAGACAAGGGAGGAGGAAGCTAAGCCAATGAGCTCAACCACAGAGCTACAGACCTCTCCAACTCGATCAAACAGTCTTCACTATTTTTATCAAGTTGTTCCAACCTTTGCTCTCTCTTCCGCACCGTGTCATCCATGCTTGGATCTCCTTAGGGTTACGGCTGAAAGGCTCTGTCCCACGACTGGGGTATCGGGCTATCAGATCTGGGTTTCTCATAGATTTCTAAGCATCTAACACTCTCCAAATCATGCTAAGGCTTGATTCTATGGATTCCCCAATGGATTTCAATTCTTACACAATTCCTAAGCGATCTAGGCACTTCCAAACATGGTTTCCCCCATAATTGTGATTTCTCCTTCTTCCTTCACCACTCGGCTCCTGCAATTTCATCCCAAATCTGATTGCTTATGCCTAATGGGATTGGGATTAGGGAATATGAATTCCCAGGAGGTAGAGTGGCTTGTGGGACAAGGCATACAGAGTCCCATACCCTGCCATCTGAATTTCGGGTTCCCACACTCCATCAACTTCATGAACAGTTTCTTCACCCACTTCTTGCAACGAAATTAAATGTCAGCAAGAAAGGTCAAAGGGGTTCTAAAGGTGACATTTGGAAGTCTATGGTCCAATCCCATAACCCCCTCACCTCTCCCTAGTGGATACATAGTTCCCCCTCATTTAGTTTCATCCATAGCCAACACCTTAGTATTTTATTACATGATATTTACATCATTTTACAATTTCCATGGCTTAACAACACATGGATCACACAACGTCAAATACTTTCCTCTCAAAGTTGATCATTCACTAGCGGGGCCTTGGCCTTGAGCTCCACGCTAGGAATCATACATCACATACGCACAATGTTTACATAAAATCCAAATATTTCCTAAGGGTAAAAATGGAGACATTACATTTCCCTCCCCCTTGGAATAACACCGTCCTCGGTGTTCCAATACTTAGGAATACATACACAATTTACACATGTCCAAAATTCACAAAATTTGGCAGGTTTGTCCTGCATTTCATCTTTTACTTTGAGCTTCCAGGACCAATTCCTTTGGTTTCTATAGGCTGCTCCTGCTGGCTTGGACCTTCTAGCTCCACATCAATCCCTTCCTTTTCTTTACCTTCCAGCTGATCCACAAGTCTGGAAACTTTATGGCTACAATTCTTCTTGTTGTCCTTTGTTGAGCAGTTACAGAGGCAATGATTTCCTCCACATTCCCAACATTTCAGTGGATGCTTTTTATTTACCTGCTCCATTTTCCCCTAGTCTTCTAGCCTTGAGCGTTTCTCAATGGGATGATTGGGTGAATGCTTCTTCATTGACACACTGTCCTTTCCACTGTTGATAGCTTCCATAATGCCTTTTAACTCATTTTGCAGACAAATAGAGTCCTGCAAAACCTTGATGTTCATCTCATTTTGTTGCTTGAGAACTTCCCCAATATTTTCTTGGGTATTGGAAACTATTTGAAGAATATTCCCAACCAAATCCAATAGCTTTTGGTCTACTTCCATGATCAATGTGCACAGTAGTCCACACTTTGCTTATTAGCAACACTTGTCTTGTAACAACTACACCCAATTGGTTTAATTTTCACCTGCTAAATTCATCATTGCAATTCTTGTTAGGCCAGGAATAACATAAGTGTTAAGATTAGTCAATTACTTGCTCTTGACAAGGAAATTTCATGATTGATCCATGATACTTCCACACATTGCATGCTTGTCTAGCATACAAATGAACTCATTCATGTTCATCCTTCCATAGGGAATTAACTAATTCAGCATTCACCATTTATTTCAAGCAAGATAAACATAATCAACTTTTAGTCATGACATGCATTCAACAATTCTTTGTTTTTAAAATGCATCAATCAAAAGGGAAAGAGAAGAGCAAGAGTTTCCCCCTCTTAATCTTGTTCCAATATGGAGTCCCACCACAACCGTGGTTCCATGTTCCCTGGTCTCTTTCACTTCAAATGTGAATGCTTAACTCTCCTTTTTCTTGTTTTAGCGCTGACACTAAGTGTCTAAGGTTTGTCTAAGGCTTCTCAACTAGGGAACCCTTCCTCATTGTTGCATACAGAACCTTCGGATGCTAGGACCCACACCAGTCCAGTAGCACCATTTCCATTGATACTCATACTGAGCTTCCTAGGACAATCACATGTCCAAATACATCCTTAGGATGCCTTCAAGGTTCTTGCTTCCAACAATACCTAAACTCTAACATTGATTCAATTCACATGTCAAGTTCATTTTCCTAGGGTTTATCTCTAAACAAGATTTTAAAAATCATGTACACACATGTATTCATATGAAATAAGCAAGAAGCTGCAAGATAACCAAATACTTATATGTATTGGATGTCTCCACGTTATTCCACGGGCTCCTTCTTTGCTTTACAAGCCTTGGATCGCCTGTGGATACAGTAATGAATGTTTGTCCAGCACACAGGCTGCTCCACAACATTCAATGCCTAACCAGTGCACCGAATGGATTTACCAAGCTTTTATGGTTCCAAACCAGTCACATACCTGGTTTTCCCTTCCCATTTCCAAGCCAACACTTCAGTTTGGGTTAACAAGACCAATGGAAGGAAACTACACCATAACATTCAATGCTCAACCAGTGCACTGACTGGATTTACCAAGCATTTAGGGTGCCAAACCAGTGCCATACCTGGTTTTCCCTCTCCATTTCCAAGCCAACACTTATGTCTGGGTTAACAGGACCAATAGAAGGAAAATGCACCATCAACAATTTCAAGTCAAGGCGTTACTACGGATCCCTAGGCATCTCCAGGCGCTCCCACCAATATCGGCATCCATCTCACTTTGCTCCTTAGCATGCATCACCAATTGCATGTGCAATACTTGACAACACAAGATGGGTAGGTAAGCTCGGCAATATTGCTGATATAAAATTAGAACATACTTCATACAAATTCACTCTCTAATATTGAAACACCAGGAATGTGTCCATTCCTTTAGGGTGTAGTCAAAGTTGACAACCATAACACAACACAACACTCGAAAGGTGTGCACCCATTTCTGATGTGAGTCATGTTGGCCCTAATCACACTCAAGCAGTCTGCAATAAAACATGCACACTCAAGTAGTCTGAAATAAAAATACACAGTCGCACTTAAGTAGTCTGAAATAAAAACATGCCCTGGACATTAATTCTAATAATCAGACATGCATAATTTTAACAAGGGTCACAAATTAATTATTTTTTTTGCAGATGTATCTTCTCTTCCTGCAATGTGTCCCCCTCAATCAAGTTCAAATCTGAATTTACAATTCTGTTCACTATAGAATTTTGGTTGATTCAACCATGAGGCCATCCTCATATCGTTTGGCTCTTGTAAGTGATATCACTCTATCCATTATGGTTTAGCCTTACCCCCATAGAATAGACAACCACCTTCAACATATCCTCTTGACACAATTCTAGAGAACGAAACAACCATTAGAAAAATCTCCAATCTGAAATTCAATCAGCCAAACACTGTATGAGTATCCATGGACATGATCATTTCATTGTTACAACAGTCACTGAAGTGATCTCAAAATTAGATTACTCAATAATTCAAACGCTATCGGTTTTTATTATTTCAAATGCAATGAAATACATCTACTTTATGTGCATCATTATTCCAGTAAATTGCAATATACATTCACATCATTTATACATGAATTCAAATAAAACTTTCATCATTCATGATTACACAACCATATCATTTCATGCAACTCTGTCCTCCCAACAGAGAATCCTGGTGTCCCAACAAACACAACTACCTTCTTCATGGAATGTTTCCCCATAGAATCTCATGAAAGGATCTTAGAATTTTTAATAATTCTATCATTTCATCAATTATTTAATTGCAATGAAATATATATATATATATATATATATATATATATATATATATATATCACAACCATGCATTCACACAATGCATATTAACATATATGTAATCACACATATGCATGCATAATCAACAATATTTACATAATACCTTTTAATGTACATTTACTTAGTGTACCCAATGCATTACTGCAGTTATCAAAACATTCGTGTGCTTACCCAAGTTCCTTACCATGGTAAGTTGGACATCCTAGTCTATGCTTCAACACCATACCTAGCCATCTCCCCCAATCACTTGGTTAATTATTTGGGTGCCTTCTTCTTCATCCAAACACAACACATCAGGAGTCCTCTCACTCCTTGGTTGTTGGAAAAGAGATTTCACCCCAAATTAACACCAATAGGGAGTTCATGGGATACTTGTTGAGAACTGCAGGCTTCACAACACAACATCCTCATGGCTTCACACATGGAATGCTCTTATTTATTATGGATGCATTCAGAATATTTAAACAGTTACATAGTATAATGCTCATTTCCTTTACTACCACATACCCCACCATACCCTGTGAGATGGCATTCACCTAAATGCATTCACTACTGCATGCATGCCATTTTATAACGATTTAAAACATGGTTAAAGGATTATTACCCATCCTTTCTCAACACTTGTACAATCAACAAAAATAAACATTACCTGCATGGCTACCATCAACATATATGATATTACCTGATTAGTTGGATTCTTACCAAGGGATACACAGTGCTTCCACCATCCTCTTGATCATGGATTTGTGCTCCATCCCTTCTTCATAAGGCTTCTAGTCATATGCAATATCATCATCAACATCTTCAGTCATGCTTCTATTATCTTGGCTCTTTTGTTGTGTTTTCCAAAAAACTTGGATATATTATGTTGACCATGGTATCTAGGATATCATCTTGACAAAATGAAGAACCACCAGAAACAACACTTTCACCATTTCTCAAGAAAATTTTAAGCAAGGCATCTCAAAAATATTTTCTCCATAACATTGTACATCATTGCAAGAATCACAGGCATGCAGCATAAGCATTTCCTGCAATCCCTTTAGTGGATGTGCATCCTTGTTAGGTGTGCATTCAAATTAAATGCAATGTGCGCATTAACACTTTTATCAATACGCAATACCACATGCAAGCACACATAACTTTAGATGCAGTATGCCTTATCTCTTGATATGCCTACTATGCATACACATTTCATCTATCTAATATGTTTCCTTTTCAACATTCCTATGCCATAATTATATATATATAATACTCAGAAAATATAAATATAACAACAAGATAAGAGTTGAGGAACTCTCCTTCTCCAATTCCTCATCATAGCATGGAATTCCTCTTCCACATCATAGTTGACCCAATTTCATGGCTTCTCTACCAAGCACAAAAGGGGTTATTAGCTATGACCTTGTTACCAAAATAAATTCAATACATACACATATGTATAACCTTTATGCTAGCTACTTTTTAGGCATGCGATTCTGATGCTATAAATAGGAATAGTTTAAGGTGAGAATTTTCCCTCTTTATCAACATTGCAATCTATTCAATCCCAACTCCGTATGGAGTCCTTCAAGGCACATTGTATTCCCTTGCATCTCATTTAGATTCTAGTTACCTGCCTGTAACTCGTACCTTGGCCCAAGAAACCCTAGTGCTGCAACCTTGGGCTTTGATACCATTATGTCATGTCCCTGATCCCCTCAGTGCCCTTTGAGTGATGGAGGAACAAGCCTTTTTCTTAAAACTTATCCGCAACTCTACCTTTTCACACGGCTGCAATGGCTTCCGTCCGCAATTCCGCAATCTACAATCCGCCTTGCGGGATTCGGAAGTTGGAACCGCAAATTCCAACTTCAACGAACATGCCTCTGACTTCCGCAATTTGCAATGCGGAACTCGGAAGTCGGAACTCCAACCTCCGCCACTCCAGAAGACTTCACCGCCGAATTCTGCAATCCGCAATGTGCAACTCGGAATTCAGAACTCCAATTCTTTGTTCCAAAGAAATATCCTCTCCGACTTCCACAATCTGAAATCCGCAATGCGGGATTCAGAAAGTTGGAATGCCACTCAGATGGCATCGAAGAACACCTCCCCGACTTCCGCAATATGCAATCCTCTTTGCGAAAATCGGAAGTCGGAATCACCATTCCACAACTCCAGAAAATTCTCTCTTCCGACTTCCGCAATCCACAATCTGTGTTGTGGGAGTTGAAGTCAGAACCACCACGCATAACTCCATAGAATCACCCTTCCGACTTCCACAATCCGCCATCCGCATTGCGGTTTTGGAAAGTCGGAATCCCAACTGCACAAATTCTCTGGCCCATAACGTTCTCATCTCAATTCTATTTTGGGAAAATTTGGTACCATTGGAAAGCTATTGGTGATCCCTATGCAATTGCATGATCCTATTCCACATCCGATGACTCTAATCCTACCCTTCATCCAACCAAAAATGTGGCCCTAAGATTGAAGTTTGAATTAGCAAAAGAACAAGAAACGATTGGTAAAATCCCTAAAGAGATTGAAGAGACAAGAAGAGTTAATATTGGTTTGAGGACTCATTTGGAAGAAGCTAAAATAATGGAAGATGTTATGAAGCTTCAGCTGGAAGAAAAGAGAATACAAATTAGAAGCTTGAGATGGAATTTGATCTAAGAAAGAAAATTGAGAAGTCAAAAGCTCATGTGAAGTTCAATGAAAGTTCAGTTATCTTGGATGAAATACTAAAGTGTCAAAGGTTCCCATCTGACACATTTGGTCTTGAGTACAAGAAGGTAGAAGACAAATATGAAGAAGACATGTGGTACCCCAAGAATTTTGAAGTTGGATCCACATCCTTCAGAGGTGAAATCAAAGGTCCTCAAAAAGCACCTACACATGACAACAAACTTGGAAGATAAAAAATGCATCAAGAAGTTGGTCCCAATCTTCAAAGAAAATTCTTTGGAAGATCAAAGACAACTCCAAGATGGAATCAGTCACTTAAGTATGATAGCATCTTTAAGGGTTATTTCTATTCTTGTAATGGTTTTGGTCACAGGGCTACGGATTGCACATTCCATGGAAGAAGAAATGCTGGAAGTCGAAGTGATCAAATAAAATGTTGGACATGTGATCGAATTGGACATTCTGTTGCTAACTGTCACACTTTAAGATGCTTTACTTGTGGTGGTGTTGGTCATAAAGCCCAAGGATGTGCAAGTCCAAGAAGACAATCAATGAGAATTTTCTCACACCCATCAATAAGGAAATTCAATGAATCTTGGAAGAAGAATGACACAGACAAATTTGAAGGACAAAGGACAAATGATCACAGCCAAGGACAGTCTAACGTATGGGTGAAAAAAGAATATTTTGCTAAATCTAAATGAAGTTGATGATCAGTGCACAAATGAAGGTGTTAGCCTTATGGCAAGCCAAAATTGAAGTCTTTTAAAGACTTTAAGCACACCTTGAGTTCATTATTGGAGGATGGACTCAAAGGTAGATAATAGTGCTCCAAGCATAGAGACAAGTCCAAGGATCATGGGAGCAAGAGATTCTTTTTCTGTCCATGGCATTCAAAGATCACACTATCAAGGTTATTTGAAGGCATAATGTGGAGAGTTTAATGAAGAAGGTACATGATTGAAAGAAATAAAAATGGAAGCTATAGGACAATGACTGCTTGAAAGCCCTGATATGAAATGGCAGAGGAAATAACTATGAAAGCAAGGTCAGAAGAGCTAAGTCAAAGAAACAAGGATTGTGTAAAAGGGAAATTGAGGACTGAGCGTAAGGAACTTCTTGAAATCTGCATAAGAAGCAATTGGTATTGAATCCGAAAATACCCTTGTGTAGAATAAAGTTTGATAAAGACAAAGAATAAGTTTTAACAAATCTGAGGTATACATACTAAGGCTTAGCTCGATGAGCAGAAGTGAGTCTCTACAGCTACAAGAATGAAAATTAAAAGAAGAAGGATGAATCTTGAAGCTGCAGAATTGATGCAAATGAGACAAAGGCACACAAATGAAGAACGTTGAGTGATAGGGGAAGCTTGAAAAGATTGAAACTACTGAAGTATTTGTTTTAAAATACTATTCAGCTTGATTTGAAAAAGAGCTTGATGACATGGTTGATAGGGGGAGTATGATGAGAAAATGAAGTAAAGCAATATGCTTTATGCTTACCTTTTATGAATTTAATAGATATAACTCTCTCTAAGCTTTGGATATGATTTACTAACATCTGATTGTATGAGTTGTATTGGGAATAAATTTAGAACAACTAGAAATATTTTTCTTCAATAACTGGTATCATCAATTGGTATATGTTGGTCTTTTGAAGGAGAGAAGAAAATTCAGTGTTGATATAGCCATGGGATAGAATTTTACTCTAAAATTTGGGTAGAAATAGGACAACAACAAATGCATGAAGAAAAGAAACCAGAAAAATGGAAGACACGGGCATCCAATCAGCAGCATAAGACAGTTGAAGTCTGCAAAGTCCATTGCATAGGTGTTGAAGAATCCAAGCTATCACAGTTCACCCGAGTGACTCAACGGACCTGAAGGACAAGAAGGAGCTATCTAACTTCAAAATGAGGTCATCATCAAGATCTAACTTGAACAATGGAGGAGTGACAAGTGAAGGAAACTACAATTTATTAAATCTAAGATCTCATAAACCCCTAATTCTGTGAAGAACATAAAGGAACATATGTGAAAGCATCCCAAGGTCTATAGCTCTTCTCACAACCATAGAGATCATGTTAAAAATTCTTGTTTGAATCATCAAATACGATTATTGGTACAACAGTCAAAGTTGAAAAGGATTTTGAGTTCCACATGTGGAGCAGAGAAGAACTACTACATCAAATTCTTGCTACTTCCTTCATCTTCAGACCGTTTGTTTGAGTAAATTGACAAGATAGAGATTAGTTTGGACAGCATGCTATGGACAACATTTTCACTTGTCTTGACATTCCATGACTTGACATATAACAATAGTGACATTTCACAGTATATTGGCAGCACTTTGACATAGCTATTGAAGAAGTCCACATGATAGGGGGATTAGTTGAAGCAAATGAAGTAAAACATGGTGATAATTTGTGAATGAAACTCGAACTCTGATTTTTGGAATTCCAAAAAGAAAGGAGCAGCACATGAGTATTAAATTCTGTGGAAGATTCCGAAGGGAGAGTTTGTTCAAAAAAGGCTACAACAGTACACTTGATAGGGGGAGAAGACAACTCATCAAGAAGGAGTAAACATACTTATGAACAATTGAAGATGGAATTTATGAAAAGTTCAAAAGTTGACATGGTATAATTCAAGGATACAATTTTGTTTTGGGCATTGTGAAGCTTTTGATGGCTAATTGGCCCTTTGTCATTAATGTCAAAGAGGGAGAGAAATTAGGTTTCCATCAATGACAAAGGGGCAGATTGACGAGAATAGTTGTCATTGATGACAACACATTAATGACAAAGGCTAAGTTGATAACATGGAAAAGGTGACATGGAGGACAATGACATGGAGAACACACATGGCATTGATGACAAAGTAATCATTGGTGACATGGCTTGGTGATGTGGACAAAGATTTGACATAGCAAAGGATGACTTGACAAGGTGACTAGGAAAGCATGGAAGAATTGAGATGACATGGAGGACAAGCAATGGCCAAGGGTGATGACAAAGCAAACAAGCATTAATGACAAGTGACAAGCTTGACAAGTAAGCATTGATGACAAGGAACATTTGAAGACATATGGAAAGATGGAGGACATGGCAAGGACAAGCATGGCAAAGATGACATGGCAAATGACATGGAGACAAGGTGTGAAAGAGAAGCATATTTGTGGGCATTTGGAAGATGGTTGCGGGCATTTGGAGGATGTTGTGGGCATTTCCTGAAGGCCCCGCGGGAATTTTTATGAAAGGCTGCGAGCATTTTTATATGACCTTGTGGGCATAATAATTGGAGATATATGAGGGCATGCTGTAGAGACTTTGCAAGCATTTCTTGAGCTCCTTGTGGGAATTTTAGAAGCCCTTACGGGAATCACTCCAAGGAGAAGCTACGGGCATTTCTAGTAGGCCCTACGGGCATCTCAAAGTGCCTCTGCGGGAATTTTATGGAGCCATTGCGGGCATCCTTAAGTGCCCTTGCGGACATTTTAAGGTGGTGACTGCGGGCATTTCATAGTGACTGCCTGTGGGCATTTAAAGGCCCACTGCGGGCATCTTGAGTAGGCTACCTGTGGGCATTTGAAGGCCACTGCAGGCATAATTCAAGACAACCTGCGAGCATATGTTATGGGTCCATGCGGGCATCCTAGAAGGGAAGACCAATGATGTGGCAAAACAAAAAATGATTAAAAATACAAATATATATTTGATGAGGACAACATGGAAAAAAAATATTATTTAACAAAATAAAAAATTGAAATGTTAATCGGAAATGACATGTCGGCCTCTTGGATAGATGGAAAGGAAAAGTATAAATAAAGAAGACAAATATTTATGTTGGAGGGTGAAGAGTGGAAGATTTCGGAGGAGTAGGAGAGCTCATATTTTTGGGGTTTTTGAGAATATGCTTGAGAAAAGGTTCAGTGGAGAAGCAGGAGCAACATGAAAGAAATTGTTTTTGTATCTTTGATTTCTGGGTTAAATTAAGGCAACAGATTGATGAAGACATGTGACATGAATGATGATGGACAGAATAAAGATGTGTTTATAGGCTGAATGATGACATTAACAGATTGGTGACATGATATATGCTGGTGGACTGTTATACCTCTATGTTTCACAGTGTCGCATCTCCATCACAAAACGATTTGACGACACTTTCCCTACTATTTTAAACCATCCAGAAGAGACAGATGATGAGTCAACCTTGAAGGTGAATCTACCCTGACAAGTTCTGACCCACCTAAGACTTTATCTACACACACTACCGCGTCTTGCTCGTTTATCAAAACGCGGTACTAGACACTACCGCGCTATGCTCTTTCCTCAAAACGCGACAGTACCCGCGTTCTGCAAAGACTGCAGAACGCGGGTACTCTTTTAATAGCCTTTTTTCCTTGGCTTGTGGGATTTTGGATTTTCGAAGATAATGGAAGATTGAGGTCCCTGATTCGATCTCAACTCATTTCCTTTGATTAGAAACCCTGATCCACTTATCTCTCCCTAGATCCACCCATCTCTCTTGTTGGTTAACCTCACCATTCACTATAAAAGAGAGGCATTCCATTGGGAAAGGGGAGGACTCTTGAGAGTACCAAACTTATGGTCTTGCAGCATTGTGGAGATAGCTATAGGAGAAGACACTTGGAGCTGGAGGATTGGCTTGGACATCAAGCACCTTTTGTAAGTATTCTTCAAGTTGTAATGGAATAACTTGTCTTGTTTCCCCAAATCATTTGTGTTAATTTTGTTTTAATGACATGATTTGTATCTTTCATAGATTTAGATTCTAACTTATGTTTCAGGTTGCTAGAGAATAGTGCATTCTTGTGTCTTGGTTCCATTTTGACAGGTTCATTTGTGAGGGCTTGGAGATTGGAGCAACTACAAAAGCAAGCGTCTAGATAGAAGGTTAGTTAAACTTCTTCTACTCTTTCTAGCATTTTAATCTTGAGATGTTTGTTAGATATAGGGATTCAAGGTAGCATTTGTTTTGACTTGTTTCTTGCTTTAAAGTTAGTTTAAAGTCTGCTTTAAAGTTAAGAGAGTTTTGGCTTATCCGTAGGACAAAATTCTACATAACAAGAATGGCTACTCCGCTGGTTTTGATTACTGCTTGATTGATTCAATTCACAGCCATTTATCTTTGCATTGTGAGTTTTTGTTGCACTTCAAACCATTTTGAATCTTGGTCCTTGTTGACCTTTATTCACCCCTCCTCGCTGTATTTATCTCCCTGTTTGATCACTGAGTCCCTTGGGTCGGCAACAACCCTGAAAAATTCATTTCATTTTCTCAAGTTGCACTTTTTCCTTACCTTGCCACAGTACCGCGCCCTCTGAACTGCCTCCAGAGCGGTAGTACCGCGTTCTCTTCCTTAATACCAGAGCGGTACTGTCACAGTGCCGCGCTCCAGTCAGACCATCACCCGCGGTAGTGTCTGCAAGCTTTTAATTTTTTTTATCTTTGCTTGGTTTCCAGAGTCTCTCTCTGCCTTAGATAGTGTTTACTGTTGCCTGTTAGCATCCTGGTCAATTTCCAGTCTGCATGGTGTGCTTACTACCCAGTTTGTGAGCTTGATTGTTGATTGAATTAGTGGCACTTTTGACATATTGGTCATTTTTCCAGTTTGATTGCATTGACTTGATTTTTTCACCACAACCAACTCAACACCACTGTTCTCTGTTACTGAATACTGTAGCTTTTACAGTCATATTATCATTATCATTTTCAGTAAATTAAAAAGATCATTAGTTGAGAGCAATTTTGTTGTTTAAATTGAAAAAGTCTAGTGGTATTTTGCATAGGGAAATGAACCATTGATTTTGCCACATAAATTCTCATTGTAGAAGCATTGTAGATTGTAGAATCAGTGCATTGAAAAGAGTGTTTACTTCAGTTTGGCTTTGTTTATAACTCGAAAAGGAAAAATCTTTTGCTTTGATGTTTGCTTGTGAAAAATTTCATGCATATTTGATCGAAGAACCTCTATCTTTACCCTAGCTAGATTTCATCGAAGACAAAGGCTTATTTGTGATTCATTCTCATTTGCATGGTTTGAGTCGTCACAACACCATCAAGTTTCACGTTCACTACCCGATTGAGTAAGACAGCCACTAAAATTAATCACCCTAATTAAACCAACTTTAACCTCACTTGAGGAAATCAAAAGAATTTGGTAGTTAGGTAGGACACCGGGGATAGGCATCAAAACAATTCCCCCTTATCATTTTCATCTGAGACATAGTCGTTGTCTTTAGGGAACTAAAATCCTCTAGTACTTATTGACACGGTCACAGCTAGTTTGTGGAGGGGCCTCCTGACTGTTTCCAACTTTCAGGGGTTAAACGGCCGCGAGATTGAGAACCGAACGGACTCTGTGGAATACCGCACTCCACTTAGCCCTAAGGCAACATCGATCGCTGTCTTCTTCGGAAGGCTGAAGTGCCCAAAACCTTTTCCGACGTGTCATGAACGAGGTGGCTTAGTATCTATTCTACTAGGGCTCTTTTACCCAAGATCCCTTTCGGTAGAGGGATATCCTTCTTATATCGGTCTCTCATGTTGTATTGTTCGACTTGGATTTCATCACCTTGCGAAGGATACAGCCTGTTGAGGTCTCCAGCTCTTAGTTAGGAGTTTGCTTGCTATCTCATCTTTGTAGAGGGTCATTTTTTCTTTATAGGGACTGCTTGTTGGCATTCTGGCCATTTTTGTTGATCAGCTCGCTTATTGAGACACCGGTCTCAGTATATATTTTAGAGCTTGCTTTTTTGGCCTGTGAGCCTTGCTTTTTCTAGCTCCTCTTCTGCATACTCGGTTGCATTAGAGTTTTTGAGTTCTTTGTTTACGATACTGCCTCCGATTTTCATTTTCCTGTCATCATGTCAGATCTACCACGAAGATCACGAAGACAACAGGGCCAAATCCCTCCACCACCACCACTGCCACGGACTACTGGTCCGCCTGCATCACGCATTCCTGCTCCTCCTGGCCGCGGTGCTGGTCGAGGGAACATTCCACCACCGATACGTACAACGGCTTCAGTTCCACCCGTAACTGCCACTCACAGCACAGTCTCAGAATCTATTGCAGTTTCTGCAACCATTAGCATATCTGAGACCTCCACTGTCACTTCACCCACTGTCATTCCAGATTTATCTATCACAGTGGACACAGTTACCACAACTGAACCTAGTACAACCCAGAGTACTAGACCAGAGGTCATCCTTCTACCGGATGTCAGCACTTCCCGTCCATCAGACACTTTTCACAATGATACAGACGAATCTGTTGGCACCATAGAAGGGTCCGACCAGGACATACCTGGCTTGATTTCAGTCCTAGGCGGGTACGTTGAAATCGTTGAAGATACTCGACTTCCTGACACACCCTTTGAACCTGATTATGGTTTCATCACTTCCCAAGCAGATCTTCTGCCTGTTATCACTACGTCACCCAGTGTTCACCCGCAGGAAACGAGTTCTTCTAGCAACGTACCTCGTACTATTGCTCTACCCAACCTCCCTCCGGGACATGAAATCATGGCTTCCATCCAGTCTAGTATGGTTAGCCTAGCAAACTCTCCGTTAGCATCGGCACGGTTTAGACGCAGCACAGAGCAAATGCTCTCGTCAGTCTCTCGATATCCCCCTGACACTCGTCCTTCTGACTATAGGGATCCCAACATCCCTTCTAGCACCGAGTTTCGACACTCCTTTGCAGACGGCGCAGGACCTTCGGATGTTACCATACCTAGGTTCCTGCCGGATCCCCAAAACCTTTTCCAGGACATGAACTCGGACCCAGTTTTTGAGGGTCCTCCTACCATTGAACATGTCATGGACGACGCTAATACCCCTGGGCTAAATTCCCTGCATTTGCTGTCATCACCTATATTTGGTGCACATTCTATGAGGGATAACCTAGTTTTTTCCCCGTCCTCACCTGTTCGATATGGACGACCCCCTCCGCAAATAGGTACTTTTGGTGCCGTTGGCCAATCCACGTTATCATATTTGACCAGCGACGGAAGAACGCTTAGTCACACTGCTGGATCTTCCGGTTGGACCGGAGGATCACCCTCAGCCACCATTTACACTATCTCAGGAGGTGGACAACCGACTACAGTAGTCCCCAACGCTAACTACCAAATTCCCCCTGATGGGCCATCAACCCAACCAGTTGGTGGACAACCTTTTGTTGGGAACCCTGTTCCGAGTCAACAACCTCCAACTGGTGGGCCATCAACCCAACCAGTTGGAGGACAACCTTTTGTTGGGAACCCAGTTCCTAGTCAACAGCCTCCTCATATAGGGCCATCCAACCTATTGGCTCGATCCAACAAAATTCCCAACCAACAGCGTCTACTCCATTCGGTATGTACAATCCACCTGGCAGTGGGAAACCCTATTCCGGTGTTCCAACCGGGCCTTACTCTCAACAACCCTTGTCAAGCATACTTCCTTCTTGGGATAATCAAATCCCACAGAGTGGGGGGTACTCACTTTTTGGAAACTAGAATCAAGCTGGGGGGCAATCTCAGATTCCCCCCAACTTGAATTCTGGTTTCCTTTACCCTTCAGCTGCTACAACTCCATGGAACCCATCACTCCAATTCCCACTCGCTCCTCAAGCAGGAACGAGCCTTCCATGGACACCACCGTCGCAGCCACCCCCCAACCCTGCTATGGGAAACCCTCCACTTACACAGTATAGTGGTAACATCCCTGGAACACAACAATTCCAGGGAACTTTTCCCCAACAAGGAACATCAACTTTTCCTGGGTTCCAGCAACCCCAAGGTACTATACCCACTCAGCAAAACACCCACCAACCGGTTAACCAGATGGCTTACCATCCACAGAATTTCCAGCAGTATCCCGCGGGAAACTCATATGGGTATAACACACAACAGTATGCTATGCAGGGCCCTCCAGGGTTCTCGGCACCACATGGTTATTACTCATTCCCGCAGACCAACCGTCAACTTCCCTTTTTGGCCACACTTGATCTACCTGATTTGTCGAGGCTTATCAACGATCCTATATGGCATGAACCTCACTGGCCACCTATTCCAGCCAAACTACCATCGGACATTCCTAAGTTCGATGCCAAGCCCGGGGAAGACCCCAAGAACCACGTGATGACCTTCCATATTTGGTGTTCATCCAACTCCTTGATGGATGATTCCATCCGACTTCGGCTCTTCCAACGCACGCTCACCGGAACGGCAGCAAAATGGTATATCGAGCTGCCACAACATTCTTTTCGTGATTTTAACACTTTGGCTATGCAGTTTCTGACACATTTCCAGCTCCCCATCCAGTATGAGACTGGAACAGAACTGCTAACTTCACTGCGTCAAACCACTTCCACACACATTTTGGATCACATCCACGAGTGGCGAAGACGCCGTAGGCTAATAAAGGCACCTATTCCAGATCAGCTACTTGCTGATTGGTTTACAAAATCCTTTTTGCCTCCCATAGCCAGAGATATCGCTATGCGCGGGCCGGTTACAGAAGAACAAGCCATCTCGGCAGCACAGTACATGGATTTGGTATATACTCAATCCGGTACTTTACATGAACTTCTTCCACATGCCTCCCGCGTTCACACTGATCCAACAAAGCCTACTACTGAACCACCCATTGATGGTATTGTTGGTTCAGTCAAGGCTCAGCCTGCTACCAACTCGACGGGACAACAAGCTTCTGCTTCCCTCTCTTTTACCCAGGCCGCTTCAAAAGCTTCCACCTCTCCTGCTGTCTCCTCCGAAGTGAACGCAGTTCAATCTACGTCACAACCATCCGGAGGAAAGAAGAAAAACAATCATGGCAAAACCAAAAAGAACCAGCAGGAGAACCCCAAGCCACAACCTACCCAGAATGACCAGAAACCACGTCGGAAAGCTAAGTTTCCCTGCTTGATTTGTCAAGATGATCATTATACACGTGACTGTCCCTACAAGGACGAGGTCAACAAGTTCGTTAAAGGATCCTCTCGCCCGGCAGTGCTAACTGACCCTTTCCCCCAACAGCAACAGCAAATGGTTGCCCAGGAATCCCCACAAGGGGGCAACCCGACCAATCCTACCCGCGGAGAGACGTCCACAAACCGCGAAATCCTAATGACAAGTAATGAGGAGATTAATATCACCACTCGTTCAAAGACTTATGACAACCCTCCAAGTTCAAACAAACAATCGGAGATAGCCAAAGGCAAATCTCTTGTTGAAGATCCGATTCCTATTCCCCCCCCTAATGGTCATCTCCATATCGAGAGACCGCTAATGGACACGGTGCTACGCCCACCCAAGGGCACCATACAAAAGGCGACATTTAATTCGAATACGCGAGCTGCCCAAAACTACAACATTGTTGAGGATTTGGCTCAAGCACCTTGCGCTATGTCAACTCTCGAGGTTCTCCAACACTGCCCCACGCAGCGTAGAACCCTACTTTCAGCACTGGGGGAAATGGACCCAGATACTTCAAACTCCATTATGTTTAACTTGGAGCACGCTAAACCTAGGCTTTCTCACCAGTTAGCCTTCCAGGTGCATACAAAAATCCGTGGAAACGTCATCCACCACACTGTGTTAGATGAAGGTGCTTCCACGTCGATTATGTCTTTGAACTACTGGAGAGCCTTAGGCTCACCCGAGGTCACAACTTCTCCTACTACTCTCAGGGCATTTGATGGACATGGTTTTCAACCATATGGACTCATTCCCTCAATCGGTGTTGAACTGGGGGGAAAAACAGTATCCGTACACATCGAAGTCGTAGATGCACCTTTGGATTACAATCTCCTACTTGGTTGGAACTGGTTCTATGCCATGACCGCCATAGCATCTACAGTCTTCCGGATTGTACAATTTCCTCATGAAGGGAAAATTGTCACTATTGATCAACTCGATTACTGTATCCCAGACTCCCATCCGAACTCCACCAATACCGTCCCGTTATTGGATCAACCTCGGTATCGGTTCCAAGACATAGGTGTTGGTCTCATGAAGGATTCTTCCCTCATTGGAGTTTTTCCAGAGCTGGGAACCCATCTTCAACCAGTCAACATGATTTCATCGCATGTCACCCCTTCCGATGATTCATGGGTGATTCCGAGTCCCACTCAGATTCAAGGCTATGGCAATTCCATGCCTTTGAACAGAAACCTTGCAGCATATCACGCGATCCAAACAGCCACAGATTGGGTCGACTGTTCTACCGATCACACCGTGGCACAGCTCTCGGCTAAAACTCATCCACACCCACCACTTTTTGATCCTCTCAACTTGATTTTTCCTACTGACGAATCAATCATGGAGGTTATGTGCGGTGATGAGCCACCATGGGGAGATTTTCATCATCGATCTTCATTCCCCACCATTCAACCACTTGAGCCTGATACCAAACCCAGCGCTTCACTTGGGATGGTTCAAACCAAGTTCCCCACTTCCCTCGACGAAGTATTTTCCGAAGGAAACTTGGCCAATCTTATGGCAACCACTCCCATCGATATTTCAGTGAAGCCTGGTATCGTGGAAAACGTACACATTGGCAAAACATGTACTCCCCTCGAAACGGAGTTCTATAGTGCCTACTTTAAAACTTTCCGCGATGTTTTTGCTTGGAGTTATGAAGAGATGCCAGGAATTGACCCCTCGATTGTGGTCCACGAAATTCCAACTTTCCCTGGCGCCCGACCTGTTCGGCAAAAGCTTCGACCCGTTCATCCTCGTAAGGCAGCCGCCATTAAAGCAGAAGTTGAAAAACTTTTGCATGCTGGTTTTATCTATCCTGTCCCATTGACAGAATGGGTATCCAACATCGTTCCCGTAGCCAAGAAACAGGGAACGATTAGAGTCTGTGTTGATTACCATGATTTGAATAAGGCTTGTCCCAAGGACAACTACCCAACTTCGTTTATCGACCAGATCATCGATAACTGTGCCGAAAGTGTTATCTTTTCATTTATGGATGGCTTCTCTGGCTATAATCAGATCGATATCCTCCCAGCCGACCAGCACAAAACGACCTTTATCTGCCCTTGGGGGATCTTTGCATATCAAAAGTTACCTTTTGGCATGAAAAATGCCGGGGTAACTTTCCAACGGGCGATGTCCTACGCATTCCATGACATCAAACATATCGTAGAGCCATATCTTGATGATCTTCCCGCTCATTCTCGGACTCGGGAAGACCATCCAGACCACTTGAGTGCCATTTTCGAAAGGTGCCGGCGCTACAATATACGTTTGAACCCGCATAAGTGCGTCTTCTGTGTAGAAGCCGAAAAACTGTTGGGATTCATAGTCTCCAACGATGGGATACGTCTAGATCCCGCAAAGGTAGCAGCTATCATAGCCCTGCCTTCACCTACCAATATTCCAGAACTTCAATGTTTGCAAGGGCATGCAAACTTTCTACGTCGTTTTATCTGCAATCTGTCCGAGATAACAAAAGGCTACATGCGGCTTCTCAAGAAGAATGTTCCCTTCATATGGGATGACGAAGCCCAACGCTCCTTTGACAATTTAAAGGCATCCTTAACGAAAGATCCTGTGATTCAACCCCCCAATTACACACAGGACTACATCCTTTATCTCGCAGCCTCGATTTCCACCATTGGTATGGTGTTAGTCCAGGAATACCACAACGGCATAGAACATGTGGTGTACTATCTCAGCAAGAGTCTTCTTGACTCTGAAACTCGCTACTCACATGTTGAAAAGCTGGCTCTGGCAACCGTATTTGCTGTCCAGAGATTCCGTCACTACATCTTACTCCGCCGGACCACCGTCATCGCCGATTTCAATCCAATGTACTATATCCTCACACAACAAGTGCTTGGGGGAAAGTACTCCCGTTGGATTGTCATCCTTCAAGAGTTTGACTTGGAATTTGTCAAAGCCAAGTCTAAGAAATCTCTGGTCTTCGCTGAGTTAATTTGTAACCTGCCCCGTGCTACTGAGCAATCCGAGCCCATTGATTCTCTTCCTGACGAATCATTGTTCCTCATTAGCACGTCTGATCCGTGGTATGGGGATATTCTCTTATATCTCCAAACCCAACGCTTCCGTCCCGATCTCACCCGCAATGAATGGCGACGTATCAGACATCACGCAAAATACTACCTTATAGTGAACAATACTCTGTATCGACATGGTGTCGACACTGTCCTTCGACGCTGTTTGACCTTAGATGAGGCGGAACGCGTTCTCAACGACTGCCACGCTGGAGCATGTGGTGGTCATCTCTCTGGGATGGCTACGACCCAGAAAATACTGCGAGCGGGATACTTCTGGCCCTCAATTTTCAAAGACTGCATTGAAACAGTCAAGAAGTGTCCGCCATGTCAATTCTTTCATAGCAAAGCATGCTCGCATCCTGCTCCACTCCATCCTGTCATTGTCGTCGGCCCCTTTTCCAAACGGGGCATCGATTTTATGCACTGTAAGCCCACTTCAGCCGGGGGGCATAGCTATGTCATAGTAGCTGTCAACTATTTTACAAAATGGGCTGAAGCGATGCCTATGTATGCTGAAGACGACAAAACAGCAGCACAGTTCATATTCAATCATATTATAGCTAGATTCGGTGTTCCACAGTCTATTGTGACCGATCATGGTTCCCATTTCAGGAACCATATGATCGAAGAACTAAGTTCCAAACTGGGTTTTCGCCACGAAAACTCAACCCCGTATTACCCACAAGCTAATGGCCAAGTTGAAGCCATTAATAAAGTCCTGAAACGAATGATTCAGCGCATTGTGGGTACCCAGAAATCCAATTGGCACTCAGCTCTGTTCTCAGCACTGTGGGCATACCGAACCTCAGTGAAAAGTGCTACTGGGTTCACACCATTTCAACTGGTGTACGGCCTAGAAGCCATTCTCCCGATTGAATGTGAAATTCCATCACTCAAGATAGCCATAGAGCTACTTCCACACACTACTTCCGAAGAGGAACGGTTTCTATACCTAGCCAAGCTAGATGAAACCCGTCGCGACGCCGCTTTAGCTAATGAAGCTCACAAAAAACACGTCAAAGCTCAATACGACAAATCCGTTCAACCTCAGATCTTCAATGAGGGTGACCTCGTACTTACATATGATTAGATGCATGATAAGCTTGGAAAAGGTAAACTTGAATCCATGTGGTACGGCCCCTTCATTGTAAAACGTGTCTTAGAAAAAGGAGCCTATGAACTAATCGATTGTGATGGTACGCCATTAGCACGGCCCCGCAACGGGTTATACCTCAAACGTTTCTACGCGTGAGGTTACCCTACGCGGGTTTCTTGTTGTCCATAATGTACTTAGTTTTCTTTTTGCTTTATTTTTAGTGTGCGCGTGGAACTCATGTATCCACCCTTACTTTGACTCGTGACTTTATGCGCAGATGTCTGCCTACTTTGGATTTGCCGACGGTGCAAGCCGACATACCCGGAATCTCGCTTCCGCAGCATGGGTAATCTATTCCCCCACTGGCGAGTTGATTTCTTCAGGAGCCAATTGTTTAGGTCCTTCAACCAACAATATCGCGGAGTACCATGCAGTCATTGGTCTCTTGACATAGGTTGCTTCACTTGGGATTGACTCCTTATCAGTCTTGTTAGACTCCCAACTCGTGGTTTCTCATCTAAACCGTGTTTACACAGTTCGTGATCCTACACTACTTCGTTTATTTCGAAGAGTACGCCTCTTGGAACGGTCATTTAATTTTATCATATATCAACACATACCGAGAGAATTCAATTGTAATGCCGATTCATTGGCTAATTACATTTTGGATTGGCATCTTGCCCATACATAAAAACATCATAAAAAATAAAATGCACAGGTCATTGTAAATATTTAGATCATAAATAGGTCCATATCACTGTATATAAGAGTGTTTTTTCCAAAATACATAAAGTTTGTGTCAAAGAAAAAATTGGGGATCAAATCCCATATACAAAAATTGGCCCTCAAAGCCTACATATCGTGTACATGCCGCAAAAAGATCAAAAGACCATCTATGGAGATCTAGGAGACCTATCATGTCCCTCATCGGACTCCTCCCGCTGCTGGTGGTAACACACCACAGCTCGAACCACCCTGCGAAGAAGTCGACTGATAGGACCAGGTACACCTACAGTATGCCGCTGGAGGTGGTAAGGGACGTCATCCATCCGCATAGCAGGGATACCATGAGTCAATCCCTGCAGGTTCCTCTCAATGTCCCGAACACCTCCTGCCTCGTATTCATCTTCCTCTTCGTCAGGAACAACTTGACGATCGATACCACCACGACGTAGTGGAGAGTACCCAGCTGGTCTCTGTGGTCCACGGTCTGCAACATGCATGCGAATATACATTAGGCATCTTTTACACATTCTAAAAAAGAAATAAAAATTAAATATTCAAAAAGGAAAAAATACATATCCATGAAGGTCATACCAGAGTCATCCCAGTCATCATCCTTTGGCAATGCCAAGTCGATGTCCTCACGGAAATCTACCCCTGAGTAGGGATAGTCATCAATCATAACTATCTGCTCCTCTAGCCAAGAGAAGAAGTCCTCGCCAAAGGCTAGCCGCTGAGGTCCCCCGAGGAGTCCAGCATAGTCACTCCATCGAGCCATCCATGGCTCGGTAGGTGGACGAGGGCGCATAGATATCTGTGGACGCAGTAGTGGCACTCTCGCCAAAAAGAAAGTGACCAGGATGCTCCCATAGCCAAACTGGGTATTTTTCCCAGTCCTACACTTGTGCACTTGTTCTTTCAGATTGGACAACACTGCCTCACACCAGTTGAAAACTGTTCCTCCCATGCACTCTGCTGCGAGATT
Organism: Larix kaempferi; assembly: GCA_027924585.1. Classification (NCBI taxonomy): domain Eukaryota; kingdom Viridiplantae; phylum Streptophyta; class Pinopsida; order Pinales; family Pinaceae; genus Larix; species Larix kaempferi. Next base: position 33,441,232 of record BSBM01000001.1, on the reverse strand, counting down.
TACTTGTGTGCGGGTTGCCTGATGTGGACTCACGCTTCCTGCTGCACGCATGATAGTGAATAGTACGGTTTTTACAGGAAGATTTATGACCTCCTTTATGGCCACCTTCCCACTTTTCTTACTCGAACCCGCGTGGCAATACCGAGCAATCAAGTCATCTGTGCTTGATTCTGAAGCTGAGTATCCAGTAAAGTTCACCCGGGCCCCTCTTTTCGAGAGGCCCGTGAGGAAGTAAATATCCTCGAGTTGGATTTCAAGCACATGCTCTCCCACTCGGAAAGCTCGAATGTCAGGGTCCCACAATTGGATGAGATGAGTGAGAAGCTTGGGTTGCTGACGAATCCCTTTGGTTTTGAAGAACTTTAGAAAACCACATTCTCGCAATGCGGTCACGATTGGTAAGTCATTTTCGGCTGCAAAATCATCCACTTCATGCTCTCTTTCCTTCTAGCTTACCATTTTGCTCCGAATAAGTTGCAAATCCCTGCAAAAGGTCAAACAAAGCAATTAGTAACTATTTAGCAACTTAGTTCCAGCAGAAAATTGGAGAGAATTTGATTTTTTAAACTAAAAATTTGCCTTTGCCGCGTCTGAGGGATATTCTACCGCGCGGCAGTCCACACTACCGCGCCTCAGTTTGGGGATCCAGCGCGGTACTGTTATATAGTACCGCGTTTTTCGATAGAGCCCCCACGCGGTAGTGTGAAGGGTGATTCTTGCCCAAAAGGGCTCGCTAAAAAATCAAATTTTTCCTGGTGAAAGCAAAAATTTCTTACATGAAATGAAAGAGGGGCTCAAGCACTCTTACCTGGCGCAGACGGCTGTCGAAATGGTGTCCCAGAACTCCCGGTATGGATCCTTGAAATCTTGCTCCTAAATGGGTGAAAATGTCTCCTTTGGGTAAAAAACACAAATGAATAGTAATTTCTATTTTTTACCATTCCTTATATAGCATTTTTTCACATTTTTTTTAATTAATTAATTACTATTTTAAATAGTTAAAATAAACCCTTGTTCACATTGCTAATGTCCAGTTTTTGAGCATTTATTGACAGGATCCTCGGTAAAAATGCGATACATTCACACTGGTGTTTATTCATGATTTGACCTTCATTTTGAGCATACTTTATCTTTTTCGTGCTCTGGATTTAAAACTTGAAAAAGATTCCAAGCGCTTTTACACCCGTGTCGTGCTTGTCAAACTCGAGTAAACGGTGTCGAGTACGGTCAGCTTTACTCATGCTCGTTGAAAGTATTATCCTGGTTGTATTTTATTCTTTTTTTGGACCAGAATAATTTAAAATTACGAAAAAGACCATAGGAGTCCATAGTTAAGCTCTTTTCAGACTCCTTAAAATTGAAAAGATTGCCAAGTGATCTTGACTCTTTCACACTTGTAAAAGTATTTGAAAGGTCGTCTATTCGGTGATAGGTTACCCCTTTTTCGGCCCGTCTAGACTATTTACGAGAAAGGTATACCTTAGTCAATCTCGGCTAGGAGAGTTCTCTCGGGAATTGTTTTACACTTTTTCGGGATCGAGAGACTAAATTTTACGAAAAAGTACATTATGGAGCTTCCTTTAAGTTTTTCAGGCTCTCTAAATATGAAAAACTACCGAGTTTTCCTTCCTTGGACTCGTTAAAATGTTAACATCGAAGGACCCACTTTGGGATGAACCCCTCCTCTCTCAGGTTCGTAAAACATGTGAGATTGGACTCATCCATGAGATGAGCTACACCGAGCTTCTGTTATCCTCTTCAAGCTCGCAAAACAAGAAAGAGGTACTCGTCCATCATGTCGGGGAAATATGGGGGGATAAGTCAAGTTTATTTATGGCAGCTTGTCAGTCGTTACCTTTGAACATGGCATGTGTCCGTCTCTTGTCTATATTTGGGTATCCATTTTTCACTGAGTTATGGTCATCATCATGAGTCGTCTCCCTGGCCACGAGTCCACTCATCCGGTGTCTATCCTCTATTTTGTCAATAATCCCTGCTGCCGAGTCCTGTTACATGCCGTTATATGTTCAAAGGGTTGCATTGTTTCGAGTCATTCATTGTGTCAGGCCTCCGCTGTGTCAGTACATACTCCATTACTTCATCATCTTATCATCTATGCCGATTTTGTGTCGATGATGTGGGAATCATCATGGCCCACCTTCGACGAGTCTATTCCTGTCGACACCAACTCACTATCCGGGAATTAGACTTAGAGATCAACCATTAGTGCCTTGGTACCTGCATGCCTCAATGGCAGGTTTCCTCATGTTTGACAGTAGGTTCACATCATTGACCTCTGATCAAGCGATCTCTCGGATGCTCGACATCAACTCATTCATTCGCATTTCGTTGAGATGTACTATTGATACCTTGGGAATCATCGTCATCATTGGTGATCTCCCTCGCATTTGTTAATGGTCCACATCATTGACCAGTAATCAAATGGTTTCTACCATGTTCGACTTCAACACCTTGTAATCACATGATTAGATTCGTATCTTTTGCGATCGGGTAGAAGACCCTGGGCGCATCGCTGTATCTCAACTGCGTCCGGGCTGCGATGGAGATGTCCCTTGTATTGTCACACAGATCCACTTATTGTATTGGTCGTGGCTGTGTCATTATTGTCTCATGGATCTACGATTGTTCATAGTAGCCATGATCTGTCCGCAGTTTACATCATCTCAGTACTCATGGATCTGCAATGTATTGGTCAGCAGCCATGCTTTGAGTCATCTGTTTCCGAGCATGGGAATGCCTGCCTCGGTGGTATATATAACACTTTGTTTCTATTTCAGCTCAGTGTCGCTCTCCTCGATGCTATCTCTGCACACTATATTCGTAAAGTCTTTCGGCCATCAGTCCCTTCTGACCTCACACTTTAGGGGGCATCTGTTATACCTCTATGTTTCACAATGTCGCATCTCCATCACAAAACGAGTTGACGACACTTTCCCTACTGTTTTAAACCATCCAGAAGAGACAGATGATGAGTCAACCTAAAGGTGAATCTACCCTGACAAGTTCTGACCCACCTAAGACTTTATCTACACACACTACCGCATCTTGCTCGTTTATCAAAACGCGGTACTAGACACTACCGCGCTATGCTCTTTCCTCAAAACGCGGCAGTACCGCGTTCTGCAAAGACTGCAGAACGCGGTACTCTTTTAATAGCCTTTTTTCCTTGGCTTGTGGGATTTTGGATTTTCGAAGATAATGGAAGATTGAGGTCCCTGATTCGATCTCAACTCATTTCCTTCGATTAGAAACCCTGATCCACTTATCTCTCCCTAGATCCACCCATCTCTCTTGTTGGTTAACCTCACCATTCACTATAAAAGAGAGGCATTCCATTGGGAAAGGGGAGGACTCTTGAGAGTACCAAACTTATGGTCTTGCAGCATTGTGGAGATAGCTAAAGGAGAAGACACTTGGAGCTGGAGGATTGGCTTGGACATCAAGCACCTTTTGTAAGTATTCTTCAAGTTGTAATGGAATAACTTGTCTTGTTTCCCCAAATCATTTGTGTTAATTTTGTTTTAATGACATGATTTGTATCTTTCATAGATTTAGATTCTAACTCATGTTTCAGGTTGCTAGAGAATAGTGCATTCTTGTGTCTTGGTTCCATTTTGACAGGTTCATTTGTGAGGGCTTGGAGATTGGAGCAACTACAAAAGCAAGCGTCTAGATAGAAGGTTAGTTAAACTTCTTCTACTCTTTCTAGCATTTTAATATTGAGATGTTTGTTAGATCTAGGGATTCAAGGTAGCATTTGTTTTGACTTGTTTCTTGTTTTAAAGTTAGTTTAAAGTCTGCTTTAAAGTTAAGAGAGTTTTGGCTTATCCGTAGGACAAAATTCTACATAACATGGACAGAATGAAGACATATTGAATGATGATATTCTTGGACATAATGATGATATGGCAGATTGATTGAAGACATGCTTGGACAACAGAATTGGCAGAAGGTTGATTGATTGTGTTGACAATGGAAAATTGATGTAATTTGACAAGGATGTAATGTGTATGTAACTACAAGCTGGGCCTTGTACTATTTTTCTTAGTTGGATCTGAGAAAAATACCAAGCTGAGTCTTGGAATAGAAGTTGGTGCTTCTGATTCAATTGAAGCTGATAGACCCCCTAGTTGTAGCCGATTGAAGAAATATAAAAATATTACAAATCCTATATCTTGTGTCTCTTATGATGTGTTGATGATAATGTGTTTTACTAGATGAATGATATGTTTTAAGTTGATGATTACTGAAGTATAGTTTAGAGATTGATGAAAGTGGTGTTAAAGTAAATTTGAAAATAATATAAGTGTAAGTATTGAAGAGGAAGTTAAAATTGGTAATAAGTGTTCACTCACTGATTCACCCCCCCTCCCTCTCACTGATTCACCCCCCCCCTCCCTCTCAGTGAGCTATTGTGTCCGTCATTCTCAACCAGGGAACCCTTCCCCATTGTTGCATAAAGAACCTTTGGCTGCTAGGACCCACACCAGTCCAGTAGCACCATTTCCATTGATACTCATACTAAGCTTCCTCGGACAGTCACATGTCCAAATACATCCTTAGGATGCCTTCAAGGTTCTTGCTTCCAGCAATACCTAAACTAAAACATTGATTCAATTCACATGTCAAGTTTGTTTTCACAGGGTTTATCTCTAAACAAGATTTTAAAAATCATGTACACACATGTATTCATATGAAATAAGCAAGAAGCTGCAAGATAACCAAATACTTATTTGTATTGGATCTCTCCACGTTATTCCAAGGCTCCTTCTTTGCTTTACAAGCCTTGGATTGATTGTGGATACAATAATGAATGTTTGGCTAGCACACAGGCTGCTCCACAACATTCAACGCCCAACCCGTGCACCAAATGGATTTACCAAGCTTTTATGGTTCCAAACCAGTCCCATACCTGGTTTTCCCTCTCCATTTCCAAGCCAACACTTCATTTTGGGTTAAGAGGACCAATGGAAAGAAACTACACTATAACATTCAATGCTCAACCAGTGCACCGACTAGATTTACCAAGCATTTAGGGTGCCAAAACAGTTCCATACCTGGTTTTCCCTCTCCATTTCCAAGCCAACACTTATGTCTGGGTTAACAGGACTAATGGAAGGAAAATGCACCATGACCAATTCCAGGTCAAGGCTCTACTACGGATCCCTAAGCATCTCCACGCGCTTCCATTGGTCTCGGCATCCATCTCACTTTTCTCCTTAGCATGCATCACCAATTGCATGTGTAATACTTGACAACACAATATGGGTAGGTAAGCTCATCAATATTGTTGATATAAAATTATAACATACTTCATACAAATTCACTCTCTAATATTGAAACACCAAGAATGCGTCCATTCCTTTAGGGTGTAGTCAATGTTGACAACAATAACACAACACAACACCCGAAAGGTGTGCACCCATTTATGATGTGAGTCATGTTGGCCCTAATCACACTCAAGTAGTCTGAAATAAAACATGCACACTCAAGTAGTCTGAAATAAAAATACACAATCGTACTCAAGTAGTCTGAAATAAAAACATGCCCTGGACATTAATTCTAATAATCAGACATGCATACTTTTAAAAAGGGTCACAAATTAATTATTCGTTTTTCATATGTATCTTCTCTTCCTGCAATGTGTCCCCCTCAATCAAGTTCAAATCTAAATTTACAATTCTGTTCACTACATAATTTTGGTTGATTCAACCATGAGGCCATCCTGATATCATTTGGCTCTTGTAAGTGGTATCACTCTGTCCATTATAGTTTAGGCTTGCCCCCATATCATAGACAACCACCTTCAACATGTCCTCTTGACACAATTCTAGACAACCAAACAACCATTAGCAAAATCTCCAATCTGAAATTCAATCAGCCAAACACTGGGTGAGTATCCATGCACATAATCATTTCATTGTTACAATAGTCACTGAAGAGATCTCAGAATTAGATTACTCAATAATTCAAACGCTATCGGTTTTTATTATTTCAAATGCAATGAGATACATGTACTTTATGTGCATCCTTATTCCAGTAAATTGCAATATACATTCACATCATATATACATGAATTCAAATAAAACTTTCATCATTCATGAATTCAAATAAAACTTTCATGCAACTTTGTCCTCCCAATAGAGAATCCTGGTATCCCAACAAACACAACTAACTTCTTCATGGAATGTTTCCCCATAGCATCTCATGAAAGGATCTTAGAATTTTTAAAAATTCTATCATTTCATCAATTATTTAATTGCAATGAAATATATATATATATATCACAACCATGCATTCACACACACACAATATATATATATATATATATATATCACAACCATGCATTCACACAATGCATATTAACATATATGTAATCACACATATGCATGCATAATCAACAAGATTTACATAATAACTTTTAATGTACATTTACTTAGTGTACCCAATGCATTACTGCAGTGATCAAAACATTCGTGTGCCTACCCAAGTTCCTTACCATGGTAAGTTGGACATCCTAGTCAATGCTTCAACACCATACCCAGCCATCTCCCCCAATCACTTGGTTAATTATCTGGGTGCCTTCTTCTTTATCCAAACACAACACATCGGGAATCCTTTCAATCCTTGGTTGTTGGAAAAGAGATTCCACCCCAAATTAACACCAATAGGGAGTTCATGGGATTAAGAAGTTGGAACCACAAATTCCAACTTCAATAAACACGCCTCCGACTTCCACAATCCACAATGCGGAACTCGGAAGTTGGAACGCCAAACTCCGCCACTCCGGAAAACTTCACCACTGACTTCCGCAATCCGCAATGCGGAACTTGGAAGTCGAAACTCCAATTCTTTGTTCCGAAGAAATATCCTCTCCGAATTCCGCAATCCGCAATGTAGGATTTAGAAAGTCGGAACACCAATCACACGGCGTTGAAGAACACCTCCCTAACTTCCGCAATCCTCCTTGCAGAAGTCGATAGCTGGAATCACCATTCCACAACTCCGAAAAATTCGCTCTTCCGACTTCTGCAATCCACAATCCGCATTGCAGGAGTTGAAAGTTGGAACCACCACGCATAACTCCATAGAATCATCCTTCCGAATTCTGCAATACGCAATCCTCATTGCGAGTTCGGAAAGTCGGAAGCCCAACTGCACAACTTCTCTGGCTCATAACTTTATCATCCCAAATCCATTTTGGGAAAACTTGGTACCATTGGAAAGATATTGGCGAGCCCTATGCAATTGCATGATCCTCTACCACATCTGATGACTTTGATCCTATCCTTCATCCAACCTAAAATGTGGCCCCAAGCTTTCTCCATTCCTCCTTACTACTCTGTAAGGGTTCACATGCAACTCAGTCATGGCCCTTTCCTTCATTTGATGCATAGGGGGAAGCATGAACACCACAAGAGGGTGTCTCTTTCCTCCCCAAATCCCTAAGAAGACCCTATGCACATCCAGGGCCTCAAACAAACTTATCCCTATTCATCAATGAACAAAACTACATATAAATAAAACACATAGATGTATCTGCATGTTCAAATGAACACAGTTGAGTTAAAATCTATTAAAACACACTCATAATACATTTACCAGCTTGAATAATAGGCATAATAACAACATAAATACAAGTATTCAGTTCCATCAATCAGCTGGATCAATCCATGCATTCTGACATACCAAACAATCATTCATGTATATAGAAATGGCATAATCACAGGAGCATGGTAAGTAACTCATGTATGTAGATTTATACACCGATAAACACAGGGGAATAAACATCATACATGGGATTAATCCCCTTCTCATGCAATGCACAGACTTCATCATCTACCATACATCATTTAGCTTCCATAATATAGTCAATAATTAAACATTACATAACACAGAATGAGCATGATTCAAAGCACAAAGAACACTTATATTTAATTGAAACTACCAATAAAACTGGCTATGGACTACAACGTTCCAACCCAACCATAGGTCTCTTCCCAAGCTGTAGTATTTCAGCACTCAGAGACCACCCCCGAACTGGGGCTATGTACCCACTAAGGACGAACTACCTAGGTTTTACTCACAGCCTTGGTTTCACACCCACAAACATGCTATCCAACACACAATTGGGTTTGTCAAGCATGCCAAGAGACAAGGGAGGAGGAAGCTTAGACAGTGAGCTCAACCACAGAGCTACAAACCTCTCCAATTCGATCAGACAGTCTTCACTGGTTTTATCAAGCGGTTCCAACCTATGCTCTCTCTTCCGCACTATTTCATCCACGCTTGGATCTCCTCAGGTTTACGGTCGAAAGGCTTTGTCCTGCGACTGGGGTTTCGGGCTATCAGATCCAGGTTTCTCATGGGTTTCTGAACATCTAACACTCTCCAAATCATGCTAAGGCTCGGGTCTATGGATTCCCCAATGGATTTCAATTCTCACGCAATTACTGAGCGATCTAGGCACTTCCAAACATGGTTTCCCCTAGAATCGCTATTTCTCTTTCTTCCTTCATCGCTCGGCTCTCGGTTTTGCATCCCAAATCTGATTTCTTTTGCCTAATGGGATGGAGATCAGGGAATACGAATTCCCAAGAGGTAGAGTGGCTTATGGGACAAGGCAGACAGAGTCCCATACCCTTCCATATGAATTTCGGGTTTTCCCACACTCCATCGACTTCATGAACAATTTCTTCACCCACTTCCTGCAACATAATTAAATGTCAGCAAGAAAGGTCAAAGGGGTTCTAAAGGTGGCATTTGGCAGTCTATGGTCCAATCCCACAACCCCCTCACCTCTCCCTATTGGATACATAGTTCCCCCTCATTTAGTTGCATCCATAGCTAGCCCCTTAGTATTTTATTGCATGATATGTACATCATTTTACAATTTCCATGGCTTAATAGCATATGGATCACACAACGTCAAATACTTTCCTCTCAAAGCTGAGCATTCACTAGCGGGGTCTTGGCCTTGAGCTCCACAGTAGGAATCATACATCACATATGCACAATGTTTACATAAAAGACAAATATGTCCTAAGGGTCAAAATGGGGACATTACAGTCATCCCATGCTCCATTAAATTCATGGACTGATTTCTCAGTTGCCTTCTTACAATAGAAATAAATATCAGCATGGAAGTCCACTTAGGTAGTTGCTTACCATTTATGGCTCATGGATTCTTAGGATGACACTTGGAAACAAAGGATTGGATCCCACACACCCCTCACCTCTCCCTAGTGGATACACACAGTCCCCTCATTTTAGTTGCTTCCATAGCTAGCTCTTAGACATTTTATTTGTATTATAAATATTTACATGTTGTTACACTTTTCCATGGCCGACTGGCACATGTCCACAAATATATAAAATACTTGCCTTTACAAGTCGAGCATTTACTAGCAGGGCCTTGGCCTTGAGATCCACGCTAGGAATCATTGACCACATATTTACAATATTTACATATTAATTCAATAATTCCAAGGTTTAAAATGGGGGTATTACAGAGGGGTTAGTTGGGAGGAGAGTGGTCCCCCACAAGTGGTTTCCAATGTATTTATTTAGTTGTGTTATCCTGATAAATATTTTACCGTGAATATGAGTTAATAAATTAAGATAATATTTTTTATTATTTTATTTGTTGAATAGAATTTATATATTAACAATTTGGGACACTGCATCTTGTATCAGAACCATGGTTTGAACTTTATAGACCTCTAGGTTGAGTAATTTCTTTTGTTATTTCTACACAATAACCCCATGGTATCACCTGACAATATCACCTTACAAAAGCCTATGCAAATCTTATATTCCACTGATGATGTCTTTACTTAGTCCAAATTGCATCGTTGTCAATTTCATGGTCTCCATAGGATCCCACTCTTCTTCCTCTTATGATAGTGGGGGTTTACGTCTTAGGTATATTCCCAGCCCAAAAAGGAGGCATTCATGCTGGCGATCGATGGATTCTTAAGACAGGAGTAATAATGACCTACCCATCTTCTCCACTTCAACTTTAATGTGATTTATCTCGCTGGTTCTCTAGGTCAAGCACAACTCAAACTTATTTCCTTATCTTCTGTTGCACTCGTTTGAAACCTATGACGCCCCACTGAATTATCGTATTCGGAATTTACCCTTGGGGATTCTCTGGTTGTATATTTATATTTCTGAAAGCATATATTTGCATGTTGTGTAATTAAACGATGACGTGTGTTATCCACCAGTAACGAAGAACTAATTTTATGTGTCTTAGTTAGTTTGATCCATTACTATGAATGCATAACTACTTTTTGTATTCCATGGCAATACTAATTTCTTTCTTCGGTCTTATATTTAATGCAATACTGAATCAAAGGTTCTAGATTCAATTTGCTGCACGAGTTGTTGGGTTGCTGGGTTGAAATAATTTTACCAATTGGAAATATTTTATACACATTAAACATCCACCATCTTGGATGATGGACTAAATGGTTCACGGGGATTTAAACAATATGAAAATGTAATGAAACAGGAGTAAATGGAATGAAATTTGTTACACATAAGATGAACCCCTAGAATGACTTTAATATGGTTTGATGTGAATTCTGCAATACTAGGATTATTTCATGGTTTGTTTAATTTCAACATCCTGCAATAGTATTTCCATATTATATTACCAGCAATTGAAAGACAAATTCTTCTTATAACCAAGTTACATTAATGTGTGACCCTAACGTATCATTAAACAGAGAAATGAATGTGTTCCTAATTAACGAGCTCACATTAAGATAAAAACAAAAAATACAAAAACAAATAGAGTAATTTTAAAATCCCAATAGAATGAGTGCATCATCAAATGTCATTGAACATATTCAAAATTTCAGTAATAAAAGCTCTTTAGCCACTTTCAAGTACATTGCTTCATGCTTCATGGTTGTTGGTCTTTCCCTTGTAATTGGAAGCATTGTCTTCTTTGGTTAATGGCATCCAAGTATTAAAGCATTGGAGTAGCCTTATTTCTAGCATATTATAGAGTGTACATATCACAACTACTACTAGTTGTCAAGATGGTTAGTGTTGTATATATATTTATGATATATATGGCATGTGACATGATAAATCTGAAATTTTCAACATCCCAACATTGATTCCTTGCAAGAAATGATTAAATCTAGTTAGGATATTACTAAAGTAAGTTAGTTAGATTGGATGGGTTTTGAGATGCAAACAATTTTAGTTATTAAAAAAAAAAAATTGTTGAATCTAGAAATTTGATCACACAATCAATAGGTGGCATTGTTTTATAGGTTCAAAACATCTTTCATATCGTTCACATCTTCAAGCTTTTAAACCTGAAGGCAGGAAATATGCAGCTTTGCTACTAAATCTTGTTTAAAGTATTGGATAGCCATTTTTCTATATAATGAAGCACTCTTATGCCCTCGCGATTTTACAATACCCCACTATTGGTGTATTATGTACATTTATCATCCATCATGAAGAATTCGTCGACAGACACCCAAAGATCTCGCTTTAATCGATTAAGAAATGGTTGGAAAGAAATCCAAAATCCTCGATAAGGTAATGGAAAAGGGAGGAATAAAGAGTTTTTAATGGTATAAAAATAACACTTGTAGAAAAAATTTGCTTGATAAGGCAACATTGTAACTCCAATCACAACATAATCTCTATCCCAAGGATATCTACCTTCCAACCAAAGTATACCAATTTCTTTTCATTGTTGGGAATGGAACCTAAGAAACAATGATAGAACTCCCTCTAAAACATTCAAAAAGAAGAATAGCCCACGGGGCGTAGAATAGACGGTGAATGGGTTTACTAGTAAGGCACTCCTTGCATAAGGTCACCGGTTCGAAACTTCATGGGTACTAGCCTTACAAAAGAAATTATAAATTTTATTTATATACATAAAATCTTAGGATTTACTTTAATTAGGAAACTGTGAATCTTGTTGACATAGTTCTGTCGGCAGGGGTTCACTTCGCATTATTTTCAACAAACACCAACCAAACACCCTTAAACACCGGCCCAGAAAGGTTTTACCCTTTCTAGCAACACTCGCGGAGCGAGTGAGGTCTCACCCGAGATGATTAAGGGGGATGTAGGAACCAGGTTTCCGCAGTGGAGGGAGGACATGCATCAATTCTCACTGTATCGCTACAGAAACAAGAGATTATATCTTCGCATCATGCTTAACAGTTCATACATTCATTCATCATTTGCATACTCAAAGTGTAATCGACATTCGCACTAACATAGTGAAACTAACAACAGAAATCACTAAACAACAGAACTTTAAACATATGACAACTACCAATCGCATTTATCATTCGAAATGAACAGAAACGTCAGAAATAAACATAGCCGAACATCTTCATGCATTAACTCATCAAAAACCTGCGGTACAACCTTCACATGGACAGTTACAAACCACTTATCACGGATCCATACAAAACTTTTCGAAAGCAGAGAAAAACATTACACAAATCATCTGCTTGTCTTTTGATTCTAAGATAAGATGCCCTTAGGATTACAATCATAGTCCTATTTATAACCAACTAAGGTGGTTACAAAATGGTCCAAATGACCCATTCTAACTAACTAAACTAATCTTGCATTTTCGTCAGCTCCTTGTTCTCCGCGAATGGTCCTTTATTCTGCGGATGGTCCTTCTCGTCGCTGTCGGATCCCGCACTTCATGCGATCTAACCCCGTGCCAACAGGCCCCCAACACAAACTTGTGGCTCGCCCTCGACCCACCTCAGCTGGACACCTCTAGTACTGCTCTAGTTTGTTGTTGTGTACTTCTCAAACTCATCCTCCAGTCTCTTGAAACCTTCTTCATCTATCCCTTCTGCGCCTGCTATTGCGCTTCGTGCTTGTTTCTTTCTGGGGAAAAGTTAATCGACGTCACCAAATTGTGAAAGAGGCCAACTGCTTTGGTACATCTATTTCACGCATTTGACCGTCCTTTGCTAGATTCGGCATGCCTTCTCCCTTGGTCTTCTTGTGGTTGTAGGGACCACGGTTCTTCTAACTACTACAACTCGCTTAGACATCTCAGGTGAGACTTCATCTCCGCTCCTCCCAGTTGTCTGCGCAACTTCCTCAGCTAGTTGTTCATGAACACTCGTCGTCCTTTCCCTTAGCGCACCTTGAGTGCTTCCGCTCGAAATGAAATGCACCATCACAACCTCAATTCGTTACTCTGCAACTTCCTTGCCCTCCTATCCTCATTGGTTGACTCTACAACATTCCTAGAGTTTTCACATCTAACTCAAAACTCTTTGTTATGCTATCTTTCCATCTGCTTGGATATTTATAACTTAATCCATTCGATCGCGACATCTTTGAGGAATAATTACCAAGTCATTTGTCGAGTCTTTTCTATATTTTCCACATTCAGCCATTAAGTGTTTCATCATCCTCCTCCGTCGTTGTCTGCCGATGCTTACATACTATCATTATGGTTTGATTTGACTGCCACGTTCTAACCGTCTTCAACTTTCGTCACTTCTCGCTCACTTCTTCTTGTCGCCATATGTTTTTTTTTTCACAACCCGTGTTTCAGTCGCCATGCACCTGGTTATGGCAATAGGGTTTGAGTTGATTCCCATTTACTAGATTGGTCAACAACATCCCATCTAGCCTTTGTAACTGTACCACACCTTCGTCACTGACAAAATCTATTATGTAGGGACCTAACCAATGCATTTGAAGCTTACCTCGATGCTTTGCAAACTTACTTTCGTATAGTAGGACCATATCGCCTCGCTGGAAGTGCTTTGGTTTGACGTGGCGATCATGCCAAGCCTTCTGTTGATCCTTTTCTGCCTTCTAATGGAATCCTGCGATGAACCGATCCTATCAAGTTGTACCTGCTACTCCAACCATTCTTCAAGTGCTCCATCGTCGCTCATTCCTGTGGCTGCTATGGTGCGTAGACTTGGGATGATATACTCCATTGGAATTATTGCTTCCTGTCCGTAAACTATCTTGAATGGGGTCTGTCCTATCAATCGTTTGCAAGTTGTTCTATATTCCCAGCGTATCGTTGGAATCTTCAAATCCCAATCGTCACGGTTTGTGTTGCACACCTTTGTGAGTGCATGCTCCAATATTTTGTTGAATGTCTCAAATATCTCGTTGGCTTGTGGATGATATGGGGTACTCTTCCTGTGTTGAATTTGAAACTCCTCCATCATTGTTGTGATCATTTGATTTACAAAATGACGATCCTGGTTTCTTATCAGTATCTTTGGGAACCCAAACCTAGTGACCACATTATCGAAGAGAAACCTTGCTGCAGTCGCAACCGTGCAGTCCTTCACTAGTGCATCTTCTGCCCATCGCGTCAAATAATCTATTGCAGTAATTATGTAGCGTGACCTTGTTCTTTTTCCTGGAGGGTTGGTAGTAAATTCCTCCAGTGCCTTCCCTGTCGCCAAAAATTGAATGATTTGCTCGTAATGATCATCGACCATTCCGACCCTGAATAACTGAGCATCGGGAAATCCTTCATCGATATTCCTTGGTTCTTCTCCTGATTCTATCTACGACATATGGTCTGGTCCTACATTTAGCCATATTGAAGTCAAATTCTTGGAAAAGTAATAGCCATCGACATATTTTTCCCCCCAACACAGGCTTTCTCACTAGGTACTTGAGTTTTGAATGGTCAGTGAACATTTTAAAATGGCCTCTTAGTAGATAATGTCGAAACTTCGGTAGGGCGTAGACCATCGCAAAACCTTCCATCTCTGTTTTCGTATAGTTCTTCTCCGCAATAGAAAGCTTCCTACTTGTGAATGCAATCAGGTGGTCGATCACTCCTTCTCCTGGTTGGGATAATATCACTCCTAGTTCGACGGATGATGCATCAACGTGAACATGGAATTCCTTCATCCAATCTGGAAACACTAGTATGGGTGCTGCAACCATCTTTGATTTCAATACATCAAGGCTCTTTTGGCATTCTTCGTTCCATTCGAACTTGGAATCCTTCTTCAAAAAAATTTCCATCGGTGTCGTGATCGCTGCATAACCTCTGATAAAATTCTTATAGTAGCCCGTGTGTCCCAACTTCGCTCTTAATTGCTTTACTGTTGTTGGTGGTGGTAGTTCGACAATAATCGCAATCTTCACAGGGTCAACCAACATTCCTTCCCTGCATACAATGTGTCCCAGCAAAATCCCAAATGGAACACGGAAAATGCACTTATTCAGGTTTAGCGAAATATGGTGTTGTTGACATCTTTCCCGCATCAACCTCAAATTCACAACATGATCTTTGACCATCCCATAGACTGTCCAATCATCCATGTATACTACAAGAAATTTATGGATGTAATCCTTGAACGCAACAACTACTAGTCTTAAGAAGATTGCTCGTGCATTCTTCAGGCCGAATGGCATCACCATATACTGAAAACATCCCCATTATGTGGTGAACATTATTTTGTGTCGATCCTCCTTCGTAATTTTTATCTGGTGGTAGACTAAAAATCCATTTGTGAAGGAGTATATTTCCTAACCTCCCACACCTTCTAAAACCTCATCCGTGAATGGTGTAGGGAACGAGTCGTGTAAGCATGCATCATTCAACTTTCTTAAATCGACATCGATTCTAACTTCGCCAGTTTTTTTTATCTTGGGCGACCATCGGGCTGATCCACTCTGATTCCTCCATTGGTTCTATAATTCCTGCGTCCAACATTCTCTCGAGTTTATCTTTCGATAGGGGTTCACTTCGCACTACTATCAACAAACACCCACCAAACACCCTTAAACACCAGCCCAAAAAGGTTTTACCCTTTCCAGCAACACTTGCGGAGCGAGTGAGGTCTCACCCGAGATTATTAAGGGGGCTGCAGGAACCAGGTTTCCACAGTGGGGGGAGGACATGCATCAATTCTCACTCTATCGCTACAGAAACAAGAGATTATATCTTTGCATCATGCTTAACAGTTCATACATTCATTCATCATTTGCATACTCAAAAGTGTAATCGACATTTGCACTAACATAGTGAAACTAACAACAGAACTTACTAAACAACATAACTTTAAACATAGCACAACTAGCAATCGCATTCATCATTCGACATGAGCAGAAATGTCAGAAATAAACATAGCCAAATATCTTCATGCATTAACTCATCAAAAACCTATGGTACAACCTTCACAGGGATAATTCCAAACCACTTATCGCTGATCCATACAAAACTTGCTGAAAATAGAGCAAAACATTACACAAATCATCTGCTTGTCTTTTGATAAGATGCCCTTAGGCTTACAATCATAATCCTTTTTATAACCAACTAAGGTGGTTACAAAATGGTCCAAATGACCCATTATAACTAAATAAACTAATCTTGCGCTTTGGTCGGCTCTTTGTTCTCCGCGAATGGTCCTTTTTTCCATGGATGGTCCTTCTCGTCGATGTCGGCTTCCGCACTTCATGCGGTCTAACCCCGTGCCAACAAATATTAATTTTCTTTTGGTTTTCTTCATTACAGATCTAAGTGACAAACTTCTTATATATTCTTATATCAAAATGTCATTGAAATATTGATAAATTTCGTCATGGATGAAAGGGATTTGTTGGAGAAACGAAGATTCTTAATGGAATAATAATAGTCAAAGAGGTTAGATACGGCTAGGTGAAGGAAGTCTTTTCTAAATATTTGTCAATGGTCCCATCATATCCATTATGTTTGAACAAAGGAATTAGGTTAGCTCCATCCTCATATTTATTTATTTCAATTGCTTAAGAGTTTACTTGATCTCCAACTAAAGCAAAGGGCATAGTCAAAGGTTACTATTTGGCATTCGCCATGACCCTTTTCCCTCACACCTACAAATCATATAATGTGAGAATCATTGGTGAAATATAAATGTTGATGTTATTATTATTTTGTTCTTATAAATAAAAATATTATTATTTCTTATTAAAATGAATTTACACATTATTATTATATAATTTTAAACTATAATAAAAATGATTTCTACTCAAATATTTGGGAATCCCATAGATTGAATTCTATGGATTAAACCTATCATGGTAGGATCTCATTAAGAATACAGATAAGAATACGAGGCTTAGGTCTAATTCCACCACCTATAAGGCCCGACAAGGGGTACTTGGATATTCTGTTGGCTGCTTATACTGTTCTTGAGGTTTTCTAGAAATACCCAGGTTATGCGCGGTTCAGGGAACCAACAAAACCCCCTTTTCACCGGCCCTTTCGGCAACAGTCTGTGAGCAGACTGAGGTCTCACCCGAGGCAAAGTTATGGAGAAGTTGCGGAATCAGTTTCCACAAGCAGGTGATGAACGCTTAACAGACTGGTGAGTAGCGCGTTACAGGACTCGCGCTGCAAACTGGGGACTGCGCGAAGTTCACCTCCTTTAAGGGCAATACTTATACAATAGCGCATCTGTGGACTGCGCAGCTTGGAATGGCTCTTCGACAATAGGACAATGCAACTGAGATTGCGCTTCCTCTTCAGTACTTATCCAATTCAATGGACTTTACTTAGTGTAAGTTATGCATTCAACAACATAATGGATTGCGATCCTTGCTAACTTATACACTATAACAACAACACTGTAACTGCGCACTTCCGGTGTTGTGCTTAGGGAATCGTACTATACAGACTTCATTGCCTAAGTGAATCGTACTATACAGACTTCGCTTCCTAAGTGTTCACCCAATCAACTTATGCATTCATCTGACTTAGAAATACTGGTGCATTCGACATTCATTCATACATGTTGTTACTTAACATATTATCCCCATCTTTTATCCTTATGGCGAATACATATAAAAGCAAGAACACATGCGTTCGTAAACAAGATCTTAACCATTCACATAAGAAAATACACATATATAAATGCATAATCAATCACATAACACAGAATTTAACGTGGTTCACCCCCAGGATAGGATCTATGCCCACAGGAACTGTTGTAATATTATTTATGGGAAGGGTACAATAGTTCCAGTCTGTGCACTCAGCTGCAGACTCTCTTCTCTCTCAGTAAGTCTTTGCGTAAGCAGCTGCAGAGACTTTTACAATCTTCTCTCAACAGATATTACTCTTCAACAATTGTCAACCATTCACGACTAGATATTAACCATTTTCCTTACAAAATTGCCCTTTATGTAGAGATCATGCCCGTAGGTCACGTTTGTTACAATGCATAGGCCAAAAACCCTAAGGTTACTCAAAATGGTGTGGTTACCCACCGACTCGGCCTGTCGTAGTTGACAGCTTCTTTACATGTTTCTGGTCATTCTGCTGGACCACTCGCAGGTCGCACGCCCTTCTGACATCCGCAGTCTTCACAAAATGGTTATACTGCATCGCAGCATGTCGCCTTTCGCCCCTCTGGCCTACCTGTCGCTGTCGGCTTCGTGGCTTAGCTTCTAACTGTTTTTCGCCACTCTCTTGGTAGGTCGCTTTCATCCACCTTCAGATTGCTCCATACCCATTCCTGGGAATCAAGGAGTCGCTTTTACAGCTAGACCTTTCCTTATATTCTTTACCCAAAATAGGTGCTCTACTGGCACTGCGCGGTGCTACCCCTTCGCGGAGCTGGCACTTAGCCTCTTGGTTCTTACCCTGCCGATATTGCACTACACTGTAACTTCGTAGCTTCCCAAAATTGTCTTCTGCCCTGCGCCGCCTTCACCCTAAGGAGCACTGTGCCGGCTGGTACTTATGAAGGTCTGGCCTTCCGCAATATTTTTCCCGCTAGCAGTTGTACTACAAACCGCGTAGCATCATCTTTTATATTGTCTATGATGAACCCTCTTTTTCCTTTGGGGATACTGTGAGTTTCTTTCATCTGCATGGCAATATCCTTATCCATGGTTTTTCCTACAAAGTACTTCTTTGGGTCTTCTCCTTGCTTACTTAACCCTCTGATCCAATGGATCAGGTCGATGTTGAGGTCGACGTTTATGTTCATCCAAAGGTAGCCTTGGTGTGTGCGCGATATGAGTGTGCACACCACCACGTTAAGTTATGGGCTCCGGTCGAAGTGCGGGAGCCTTAATAGGTTCAGCAACCCTGATTCCACTACTTCAGACAACCAACTCTGGGAAACCAGCAATGAGTTTTTCTTCACATCCATCTTCCAACACATATATCTATCTGGTTGAAATTGTGGGTACTTCAGCTGTTGTTTGTGGAGCCAGATCTTCTAGTCTCATAGATGATATTGTATCAGCCGTGTTTGTACCCCAATTCTATATGATATGTAGGTGGACTGTACACTCACCCCAGCGGGGGGGTGTGGGGCGAGTTACCCCCGAAGAAAATTTTTGGGGCTGTTTTCGCCATCTGTTTTGCGGGCCCATGGTTTTGGGTATCCCGTGGTATTTTCCCATTGTATTTCCCTTTTAAAAGAAAGACATTGTAATACGGATAGGGTTGATGTATTAGGTTTTATGCATTGTAAAGATATTTGAGATCTGGAGAGAGACTGTAAAAACAGAGAAGAGGAAGTGCAGCGGTTGTGCTGCAGGTTGTATCCCTTCGACTTGCTGGACGGTAATAATAATAAGGACTGGCAAATTCAGTGTGGACGTAGCCCAAGTTGGGTGAACCACGATATATCTGTGTCTCTCTTGTAATGTGTATGTGTGATTATATTTGCATTTCTGTTTATTGTTATTGCTCTGCGATCCTGTTTTTCTAACATTAGCTTGTCTGGATCCTTCTGTTGTTGTAGCAAGTCATAATCTTCGAACTTACAGTCTGCGAGCTTACCCAACATATTTGCTTCTAGTTTTACATGTTTGTACATGGGAAAAGTGGTATCTCATACTTCGTGTTTCTGGAGAGCTTAATGGCCAGTGCATCTTGCGCACGCGGAGAGATATACTTCAGGGTCAAGGTTAATGGCAACTCCTTATCCCTTGGTGGAATTTCTGGTAACTTGGAGCCCATTACTTTCACCTTGACTTTCTCAACTACGGTTTCCTTACCCTTGCTTTGCATTTGTGTAGAGTGTCGTGGTGAACGGCGTGAACCTTGTCCTTGTTCTGTAACAACCTTCTTGGCAAGGGTTCTCATCAACCATTCAAGCTCAGTTTGCTTAAACACCCTCACAACCTGCTCGACTGTGGACTCTTGCTCAACTGTAGAATCGTCAGACATTCACTGGACTGTTCTCTGCAGACTCACGGGATAACTAAGCACTCACTGGAAACAGATTGAACCATGGTGTGCGGAAAAATTTCAGAGTTTCGGTAACATCCGTGAGTCCAGACATAGCAGTATTTATAGGCACAGTTAGCCTTAGCCTTTCCCATCAATGGTTAGAAAAGCATTAATTATCATGTCTGTTGGCCAAATCCGGCAAGGATTCGTGTCCTTTCCTTCATTAACTTCTTGAGAACGACTATTTTTTCATTAAATTCTCAAGCGATCGTCGGCAAAATCACTGTATAACGGCTAGTTTTCCGACCAACATTTTAACAGCTAGCTTCTTGGAGCGTTGCATCGAACTGCGGGTTGTCACTATTCCCAACACGGTTACTTCACGGTGTCCTGCTTCTTTGTTCTAAACTTTGTATATTTGTTGTTCTATTTGATATGCGCAGCTACATTTTGAGCTTCACAACTATGCACTTTTTCTTTTCTTTTCATTTTCTTTCTTTTTTCCATGCGCAACTTCACTTCTTGACTAGTGTTGTGCGGTCGATGCATTCTTTTCATCAAGCTTCGCGTGTCGGACCAAAACTGTGTACAAACTCTTTTGAATTTCTAGTGCCCAATTTCAACTGTACTCGACACTTAGAAATTTCCTTCTCTTCTGATCACTATGGGTTCTGCGAAGTAGGACTATCCTTGTAGGGTTTTAGTCTACTCCCATTAACCAAACTTGGTAAGTTATCTTCGTCTAATGTGGCTAAATGAACTGCGCCACCATTAGTAACATGCATAATAGTATATGGGCCAATCCAATGCATTTTAAATTTGCCATGAAATTTCATGAACATGCTATCATACAAGAGGACTAGGTCACCTACCTGAAAGGGCTTGTTCTTGATGTGGCGATCATGCCATGCTTTTTCTTTGTCTTTTTGCACTTGCTGGTGAAATCCTGCAATGAAGCAATCCTCTTCCAATCCAACCAAGTGAGGAAGCCTTTCTTATATTGTTTCTTTATCCTCCATACCTGTGAATGCAGCAATCGTTAAGCTTGGTACAATATACTCCATCGCCATCACAGCTTCCTGTCCATAGGCCAATCTGAAAGGTGTATGGCCTGTCAACTTCTTGCAAGTGGTCTTGTATTCCCATAAAACAACTATGATGCGCAGATCCCAATCATCCTTGTTTACATTGCATACCTTTGTCAGCGCATTCTCCATTAGCTTGTTGAAAGCTTCAACAGTTCCATTAGCCTGAGGATGATACGGTGTACTCCTTTGATGATGAATGTGGAACTCTTCAGTAAGGGATTCAATAGTTCTGTTCAAAAAGTGAGTCCCTTGATCACTCATTAAAATATTTGGGCATCCAAATCTAGTAAGGATGTTCTTGAAGATGAACTGCGCGGCAGTGACTGCGCTACAGTCCTTCACTGGTTTAGCCTCTTCCCATCTGGTGAGATAATCAGTTGTGGTGATAATATATCTCGCACTAGTCCTCTTTCCTAGTGGGTTAATAGGTCCCACGAAATCAATATCCCATTTTATGCTTTTAGTGTCAACTGTGGTTTTAATGGAATTTCATCTCTTCGAGACGGCTTTCCCGTTCTTTGACATACGTCACAACTCTGGCAATGTTCCTTTGAGTCTTTATGGATTGTATGCCACCATAGCCCTACTCTTAATATCTTCTACGTAGTAGATCTACCTGCATACTGACCTCCTGATGCACCTGAATGTGCCTTGGCCAATATAAATGGTTTCTCATGCTCTAACACGCATCTGCGTAGCACTTCATCTAGTCCCAACTTGTATAGTTTTCCTGCTATGATAGTGAATTCTGTTGCTCTGACTACCGGTTGCTTCTTCTGCTGCGTAGTGAACTCTGTGGGTGCCAATCCTGTAGTAAAAAAGTGTACAATATCCTTGTAATAATCATCTGTGATCTATATGGAAAATAACTGTGCGTCAGGAAGATTGTCTTCAAGATTGATGGGTTCTTCGCCTGACTCAATCCTTGAGATATGGTCAGGTCCTAGGTTCAATCTTCCTGGTTTAACAATGATCTCAAAGTCATATTCTTGGAATAGTAACAACCATATGAAAATTATCCCCCCTAACATTGGTTTATTGACCAGATACTTTAAAGCAGAATGGTCAGTAAACATTGAGAAGTGCGCACCCAGCACATAGTGCCTGAATTTCTAGAGTGCATACACCATATCTAGACCATCTCTTTTTGTAGTTGTATAGTTCTTTCCAGGTGATGAGAGATTCCTGTTTGAAAATGCAATGGGATGGTCAATGCCTCCCTCTCCTGGCTGTGCTAGAACCACACCAAGTGCAATGGAAAAAGCATCAACGTGTACATGGAATTTCTTGTCCCAATCCGGAAAGACAAGGATAGGCACAGTTACCATTTTCTCCTTTAGTGTGTCTAGGCCTTTCTCACATTCTGCATTCCAGATGAACTGCGCTTCTTTCTTCAACAGCTTCTCCATTGGCGCGATTATCTGTGCATAACCCTTGATGAATTTTCTATAGTATCCCATATGTCCCAACGTGGTGCGAAGTTGTTTCACTGAATTTGGTGATGGCAGGTTCACAATAACTGCGATCTTCGCAAGGTCAACCATTAGGCCTTGTCTGCAGACAATGTGTCCCAACAAAATTCCATAGGGCACACAAAAGATACATTTCTTCAAATTCAAAGAAATATGATGTTGTCTAAATTTCGCTAACATCATTCTCAAGTTCTCATAGTGGTTCTTCAGTAAACCAAAGACAACCCAATCATCAAAATAGACTACTAAGAACTTGATATGGCAGGTGCATTATTCAACCCAAATGGCATAACTGTATATTGATATGATCCCCATTCAGTAGCAAATGGTGTCTTATGCATGTCTTCTTCATCGATCCTGATCTGATGGTATCCGAAAAATCCATCGGTGAAAGAATAGGCCTCATTTCCTCCAACATTATCTAATACTTCATCTATAAACGGAGTAGGAAATGGGTCATGTAGTGAAGCATCATTTAGTTTCCTCAGATCTACGCAGATTCTTATTTCTCCTTTGGTCTTCTTGTCCTGGATAACCATAGGGCTTATCCATTCTGATTCTTCAATTGGCTCGATGATCCCTGCATCAAGCATCTTATCAATCTCTACCTTCACTCTTTCTTTATATTTGGGGTTCAGTCTATAAGGCCTTTGCTTTACAGGCTTTGCGCCTGGATTGAGAGGTATTTTCATAACTCCCAAGTCACCCAAAATGCCTTTAATTTCGGCAAACTTTGTTGGAAATAAATCTTGATACTCATGTAGAAGGTTTTCAATCTGCGCGACCGTTTCATCATCCCAGTAATCTCCAATGGATGCAAATTTTCTAGTCCTAATTCGGAGTCTAATACGCAAGAACTATCACATCGCCAACTAAGTGCTCCATCCGCCGTAGGATTGATGTAGTCATCTTGTAAATGCGATCAAGGTATTGTGGTCTGGATTCTTCCTCTATCGGCTCACTGTATCTTTATCCTTGCGAAGGGTCCAAGGGTGTGATGACACTAATATCCTGCCCTTCCAAGATCATCTTTTTGGTTTCCAGGTTGATGATCGCGAGGTTATCCATTGCCCATTCTATCCCCAATAGTGTTGGATATGGGTTACTGTCGTTAGTAATCTCGATAACCTCGAAGTCTGCTGAACTTCTGACTCCATCGAAGTCCACAAGTAGGTTTGAAAGCCTTCCAAAGGGAATCACTTTCTGTTGATTTTCTAATCTCAACTGGATAGGTGACCATGCTAGTCTTGGTTTCCCCATCTTCTCCCATGTCTGTTTGCTCAAGACATTTACTTTAGATCCTAAATCAAGGATGATCTCATCAATCTCATAATCTCAAATTTGTACGCTTAGCCTCATTTCTCGGCCTGTTCTCTTATGGCTCTTTATCTGATGAACTGCACTCTGGGAAGTATTCGTGGAATTGCGCGGTTCATATTGATCAAGTAAGTGTTGCAATTCCACTAAAGCATCTTCACTTTTTCAGCAACTTCATGCAGCTCTGTAGGAACTGCACAACAGAAATCCATGTTTCTGCTGCAGTACTTGTTTGATCATACACTGTTGGCATATCCTTCGTATGCGCTGTGTCACTTCGCAACGAGATTCTAGGTGTCACAGGTGATGGTTCTTTAAAGGTTTCTCATGCTTCTGCGGAGACTTCCTTGTTTCTTTCTAGATTGAAAGCAGGTGCTTTCCCGGTTGCTTTTCTGATCCAGACCCCTTCAGCAGAAATCTACTTAGCCTGGCCATTCCCAGAAGTTGAAGCTTCTGGTTCTCGATATCTTCCTGTGGCAACACCACTTCATGTCACGGCATGAACATTTTGATATCTAGCTCCTTTCTTTGCTGCGATCATTTGAATATTCGGGTTCGGTGCTTCTTGTTGTTTTCTTTCTTGCATTTTTGCAGCTAATAGTGGGCATGCTTCAATAACATGATCAACAGATTTACAGTAACTGCAGGTTGTACAAGCATTGGTACAATATCTAGATAAGTGACCTGGCTGGCCACAGTTGTAACAAATAATATAGCCTCTTCCTTGTCCTGGGCCAGTATTTCTTCCTCTTCCACGGAAACCACCACGACCTCTGTATGTGCCCTAGTCATACTACGCATTCTCATTATGCTATGTTTTTTCTTCTTGGACTCTATAAACATCGTGCTTTTTTTCTATCATGATCTTGTATGCTCGACAGTTGGAATCATCATGTCCAACTGACTTATAGAAATTGCAATATAAATTCTTGGGTGTTCTTACATATTTCTGGATTAACTAACAATCTTCAGGGCGGTGTCCTCTAGTTCTACAAATCTCGCACCATGGCCTGTGTTGTTGATTCAGGGGATTTAGTGCTCCACTGTCAAGGTAATATTTAAATAGAGGGCAGCATTCTTTCGGGTGTCCCTCTCCCTTGCATCTTGTACACCATATCTCTTCTCTGGTCTCTTTTCCCTTCTTTATGTCTTGCAACTGAAGTGTTAGCGTTTCCAGCTGATTATGGATTTGGGCCATGCCTTGAATTGTTTCTCCTATCGGTGAAGCTTCTAGTTTCATCACGATCTCCAAGGCTTCTTCCTACGAAGCCACCTTCTATTGCATCAACGACACTCTGATATGGGGCAACGGCGCAGCTATGAACCATTCTTGATGTTGTTGTGGTGCTATGTCAAAACTGACCTGGTCTAACAATGTTTTAAACTTCTGGTTGAATTCTCAGTCTGTTTCATTAGGTTTTTGCTTAATTTCCTTTAATTCTGTTATACATTGGGATTCAGACTTTGGCTTCTTGAACTCTCTTAATAGGGTAGCCTTAATCTCTACTAGAGTTCTATTATGTCCCTGAGAATACTTCATAGACCAGTTTAAATATCTATCTCTGAGTGTAGTGATGAGTTGTGCCTGCTTAATAGCATCATCTTGGACTTGTTTGACATTCCATACGGCTTCACATATAAACCAATGTTGCTCAGGGTCCTCTAGACCCATTCATTTAAATATCGGCAACTTAATATTATCAGTCATTCTCCTTCTAGGTGCAGTGTTCTGCGCAGTGGTCTGTGCGGTGTTAAAGATGTTACTGCGTGAAATGTTCTGAGTACTCACTCCCGCAGTGTTAATAGTATTGACACTCTGAGGGTTAGCAGTACTGACAATTGGAGGGTTTTGAACTAGTAGAATCTGTGCAATAAGGGGTGTAGTATTAACGACTGGTGGATTCTGCGGTGTAATAGGCTGATAGGTGGTTGATGGAGGTGTTGTCTGGCTATCAGTCTCATCTTGGAACTCAGTGTCTACGCAGAGTCCATGTTCACTGGAGTTATTCTTAGTTGTATACTTATATCTTTTCCACTTCTTAAATTGTGTGTATCTTCGTCAGAATCACTATATGTGTTATTGACCATTACAGATTCAAAAACTTCTAGGAATTTTACTGCATTCTTAAAACTCCTTTCTTAGCTAAAAGCATTTTAATATATAAACTCAGATTGTTCATATACTTACCTCTAAATCCTTTGAAGAACTCTGCTTCTGCTGCGCTGTAGGACTTCAGGGTGTCCACAACGAACTCTATCACGAAGCCTTGTAGTATGTTGTCAAGCCAAAAATCGACTGCTCGTGAGAGTGGACTATCTACTTCTTTAAGCCTCTGAATGAGCTCTGGGGTCCACTCGCTAGGTACGTTTTCGCAGAAACAGTTCTTTCACTCTGTGAGTCTTGATAACCACTCGTGCAACTCATTTCCAAAATATGCAAAGAAAATTTCGTAAATGTCCACCCATGGGTATTTATTTAACCAATCTACGTCAGAGAGACACGGATGCCTATTCTCCTTTCTTGCAAAATATCTTTCTGTCTTTTCCACCCAGTTCGATATTTCTTTCTTGTCTGGATGCAAATTTTTGGTACTCATCACTAGTTCAAGCCCGGCAACGGAACCATTTGTTGGCTGCTTATATTGTTCTTGAGGTTTTCTAGAAAGACCCAGGTTCTGCGCGGTTTAGGAAACCAACAAAACCCCCTTTTCACCGGCCCTTTTGGCAACAGTATGCGAGCAGACTGAGGTCTCACCCGAGGCAAAGTTAAGGGGAGGTTGCAGAATTAGGTTTCCACAACCAGGTGATGAGCACTTAATAGACTGGTGAGCAGCGCGCTACGAACTGGGGACTGCGCGAAGTTCACCTCCTTCAAGGTCAATACTTATATAATTGCGCATATGTGGATTGCGCGGCTCAGAATGGCTCTTCGACAATAGGACAGCACAACTCAGATTGCGCTTCCTCTTCGGTACTTACCCACTTCAATGGACTTTACTTAGTGTAAGTTATGCATTCAACAACATAATGGATTGCGAGCCTTGCTAACTTATACACTATAACAACAACACTGTAACTGCGCACTTCAGGTGCCACGCTCAAGGAATCACACTATACAGACTTCGCTGCCTAAGTGTTCACCTGATTAACTTATGCATTCATCTGACTTAGAAATACTGGTGCATTCGACATTTGTTCACACATGTTGTTACTTAACATATTCTCCTCGTCTTTTATCCTTATGGTGAATACATATAAAAGCAAGAACACATGTGTTCATAAACAAGATCTTAACCATTCACATAAGCAAATACACAGATATAAATGCATAATCAATCACATAACACAGAATTTAATGTGGTTCACCCCCAAGATGGGAGATACGTCCATAGGAACTGTTGTTATATTATTTATGGGAAGGATACAATAGTTCCAGTCAGCGCACTCAGCCACAGACTCTCTTCTCTCTCAGTAGGTCTCTGCGCACACAGCTGTAGAGCCTTTTACAATCTTCTCTCAACAGAGATTACTCTTAAACAATTGTCAACTATTCACAACAAGAGATTAACCCTTTCCCTTACAAAATTGCTCTTTATATAGAGATCATGCCCGTAAGTCATGTCTGTTACAATGCATAGGCCAAAAACCCTAAGGTTACTCAAAATGGTGTGGTTACCTGTCGACTCGGCCTATCCCAGTCGAAAACTACTTTACATGCTTCTGGTCATTCTGTTGGACCACTCGCAGCTTGCATGCCCTTCTGACATCCGCAGTCTTCACAAAACGGTTATACTGCATCGTGGTGTGTCACTTTGCTCCCCTTTGGCCTGCATGTCACTGTCAGCTTTGTGGCTTAGCTTCTAACTGTTTTCTACCACTCTCTTGACATATCACTTTCATCCGCCTTCACGCTGCTCCATACCCATTCCTGGGAATCAAGGATTCGCTTACCCAAACAATCGCCTTCACAGCTTGACCTTTCCTTATATTCTTTACCCAAATTAGGTGCTCTACTGGCACTGCACAGTGCTACCACTTCGCGGAAATGGCACTTAGCGGCACGGTTCTTACCCTTCCGATACTGCGTCGTGCTGTAACTTCGCAACTTCCCAAAATTGTCTTCACAAAAATTCCTTACTTGGGGTAGGCCCAACATATTCCAAGCGGATATATGGAGCTCCAACAGTCATTGCAACATTAACATAATAATAATAGAGAATGCTTGATGTTCTGGGTGATTGATCCAATTCATTATTTTATGGCTAGCCGCAAAAAAAGGAGAAGAGGATATGAAGGTTTAAAATGTTGCATTAAATGCATTTGAGAATTGGCCAACAACACCAACATGTGGATTTAGCATTTTAGTTAGCATTAGTAGAAAATCATATGCTTGAGCCCTTGAAATAATTTGTGGATGCTTGCTAACCATGTTGAAATTAGTATGAATGATTTTATTCAAACGAAGTGAAGAGTTATTTTGTGGATGCTTGCTACCTATGTTGAAATTAGTATGAATGGTTTTATTTAAACGAAGTGAAGAGTTATTTTGTGGATGCTTGCTACCTATGTTGAAATTAGTATGAATGGTTTTATTTAAACGAAGTGAAGAGTTATTTTGTGGATGCTTGCTACCCATGTTGAAATTACTAGTTATTTAGGTGCTTACATTACATTCTGGTAGTGATTTGTTGTATTCATCAATCACTATGAAAGGGTGAAATCAATTGATGCATTAGCGGATGATATCCTTCAGGGATTGACCATCATTGAGGGGACTTGACTATGTGATTATGAAGGATTAATTCAATGTTAGTTCTAGTGATATTATTACTTGATGTATGGTTAGCACGTGTTGAGGTGACCCAACGATATTTGTGATCATTGGGATTGGAGTTGTAAACCTTCTTTATGTAAAATCCAAATTTTGATTTATATTAGTGTGCTTGGTTAAAGAACTTCTACGAGAAGATCGAGGCCAATTCTAATGTTTTTTATCTTAACAAGAGGTTAGAAGTTTAAAATAACAGATTGTGGATGACTTACTTGGATCTCTATTTCGAAGGTAGAGTATTTCACAAGTATTCAAAAGTTCAATGTTGACAAAGCCATATATACCTCAGTGAGAGGTTATATCTAGCTTAAAAGTATTATATTTAACCTAATAAATATTGGTATAAATGTTGTATGCTTACCTGCTTTGACAAAGACTTCCACCAACTCCCACTGCTCAATTTTTTTTTGGATTATCCTATAATTCCACACATTATAATTTTTCCCTCGCAAACATGTGAGATGATATGATATTTTCAAATCTGTTATCTTTTTAAATTTACAAACCTTAAACATGAAATTCTTGCCCTAGAGTAAAAGAAATCATACTAGCCAATGATTTGCCCAAAGTCAATTGTTGGTATCTAGCACCTAACTCGATATTGCATTTTTTGGTGCAACAAGTAATTTTTATTTCCATTGGTGACACTCATATCGCCCCCATTGTTGTTTGTCCATATTTGGCAGTCAATCACTATGTTATCACATTGATATTTTTCCAAGCATATGTTTTCCAACGAATTCATTGCTCGCATAGAGGATTTGTGTGTTTGATCATTGTTACAACCCAATGATTCCATAAATGTCAAATTGTTGATGTTACACCTACTTACACGCCATATTTTCACTTTGGAATTCGTTGATACCATGCATGTTAACTTTTCAAATGGATGTTGTTGCGTTTGTCGTCTCCCATCTACATTACTCAAAATAGGACTATAATGCATCTTCATAAGAAAACCCTATATTTTAAAATGCTTTGTAATAAATTATATGAAATTTGCTCGAAATTACCACATTGTTCTTACATACCACACATTTGCATGTAATTTCTAATTGTAAGATATTTTGCTCTTGGTGTGTGGTTGGTTGAGTCAACATCGTTACAAAGTTTGAGTCAACATTGTTACTTTGTAAGTGTTTCACTCTATTTGTGTTTTAAGTTAATTAATATTTCTTGGGGTAAAATAATAATAATAATAATCTCAACCATATGCAAATCCACGAAAGAAGTGATTAAATAAAAACAATAGTAATGCTAATTGTAGGTCACTCTAGCCTTGGGTTAGGGATCACTTATTTCTCCAAGTTAAGGACCAATTGGACTAATATTGCCCAAGGTATACTACCATGTCATAGAGTTTATGTATTGAGTTTCCCTCACCTTTTTGAGGGTATGCCCATCTTTTGTGTAAATAGCATGGACTAACAAACTTAGTAGAAGTAGATCTAAATAGTAAATTAATTCTACATGAACTTTTAGTAAGGTATTTGATGAGATATCTAGGTTCTTGGGTTATGCATTTACTCGTTATTAGGTTCTATGTATATTGATTGATGACAATTTTATGTTGGTATTAATGAATGATGTTTAATGTTCCTCATGATTATATGGTCTATGTTTAAGATGGTTCATGCTACCTTGTATTTTTGAGGTTATTGTAATGATGACACGTCGAATATAAGATTTAGAGTCTGTATGATAATGTCATGTTCCCATGGTAGTATTGCTCATGTTCCACTTCCATCGGATTCATGTTGCCTCATGATCATGATAATCATTTGCTACTACATATAATTTAGTATTTAATGATGGTTTAGGTGATGAACATGATTACTTTTTCATACTCTGCTTCATTTAAGTTCATGCTATCCATATGATCAAGTGATGTGCTTAATTTAGCATGCGGTATTGTGCAAACTTAAATTAAATTAGCATAATAATTCGAGATTAAATAAGCCTAATAATGTCTAGTTTTACATGCACACTTATATTATTTATGACGAATTGAATAATGATTAAGCAATAGCATGAGATTCTACTCACGGTGATGATGTTTTTTTGTGATATGGGATGGCTTGTGGTAGCATGTGTTCCTTGATTTTGTTAGTAAATATGATGTGATGTAATAACTTCTATGGCTTTGTTGATACGATATGATCATGAAGTAATGTGATATTGTATGTGGGCTTGTTTCATGATGATTTATGATTAACTATATGATTGTGAGTGGAATGGTTACAAGAATTTCACTTCGGACTAAGCAAGGAAAGTCATCATTTCTCCTTGCCTCAATAGTCTCCCCTTTGCTCAACATCAAATCCTTTCTCACATAAGGGGGAGTTGTACATTCCAACGGTTTCAACATTCACAGCTATGAATGAATACTTCAAAATATGATACCATAAGTTTCTCACTCGACACCTTCATCATTTTTCAGGTCCCCCGCCCCAATGGGTTAGTCGACATCATCAGTATTTCACCCCTCCCTTGGGTTACTACGCAAAGACTCCCCAGCACATTTGGGACTCATTTCCACACCATGACTACACCAAAGTACATATACTTTAGAAAGGATTAGGGACACCCTCGACGCTAAT
The DNA here is from genome assembly GCA_027924585.1 of Larix kaempferi. NCBI lineage: Eukaryota > Viridiplantae > Streptophyta > Pinopsida > Pinales > Pinaceae > Larix > Larix kaempferi. The sequence goes on along the minus strand of BSBM01000001.1, from coordinate 33,409,724 downwards.
ATAGCAGTTATGAAAACAAACTTCTTGATCTCCTATTATTGTAATTTACTTCGACAAAATTATCACGAGCATAAAAATGTATGTCTCATTTGTATAAAATATTTTGTGTGTCATCTAGTAGTTTAGCACTTCATCGGCCATCACCAACACTCCCCCACAGGATACTTTTAACCTCTCAACAATTGCTTTCTTACTATTACCATAATGGAATATAAACAAGAGGGAAAGAAATGATGATGCATTACAACTATGTATGTCCCTCCTAACCTCACACACTAGGGGGCATCTATTATCACCTAAATTTTGCACACATGTGACATTCCATCCATTATAACAGAGAAACATCAACGACATACAACATGCAACTCTCAAGACCTCTTCATCAATAAAATCAACATGTGAAACAAAGCAATGAATGGATAAAACACATTTCAAGAAAATTGCACAGGTTTATCAAAAGAAAACCACACAACGCGAGGGTTTGTAAAAGAAAACCCGTGTGGAAAATCTATTGAAACCCACATGATCGTATCAATATGTTGACCATTAACTTTTGCGGCGCATTCAAAGCTTTGCAACCACATTTTGGCTCCAAATAATTCAAATTGGCCTTCTTCGCATGCTTGAGTATTCAATAGCCCTATACTCGTACGTTGAAGCCGGTTCATAGGAGAGAAATCACATGAAAAACTAGTTGTTTGTGGACCTCCATTTATCCTATAAAAGGAATCCATGAGCATACATTTCATAAGGAGAAATCAATATCAAAGTTATGTTGCGAGAATAGCTCACTTAGCTTCTTCCCCAAAAGTAAGTATTTTCCCTTCATCATTCCAAGTCAATTAGCAAGCCATTAGAGAAAGATCAAAGGACCCTCCCAAACGGAGTGTTGGCTACCATTTGCAAGCAACATTCTCCTAGGTGACACCATCGTATCCAAGTTTTTCCATTGAACATAGAAATTTGGTTGAAACTCATCTCTTTGTTGTGTTTTTATCTCAATTATGCAAATTTTTTCTTCCAAGTAGTCATTAGATGTGTTGTTTCTTTAATAGCTTCAACATTGTTTATTGGACTTACTAACCATCCATTTAACATGTTTCCTTGCCTGCAACTTGCAAGGAAATGAAGGATTACCCACCCTTGGGCCATTTTTCTCACAACACCAAGTGATGAGTGGATCGTGATTTGAAGGGAGGTGTAGAATATAATCAACACATGAATCAAAGAACATATGACACATGTCTCGTAATTATTGTATTGTCAGGTAAGAGCTTTTCATAATAAAAATTCCTTACATAAATACGAATGAATTAATAAGTAGAGAAAAAAATTGAACTAACGTATTTTCTTATCAATTCGATTACTCCAATTTTATTTTATTTTTGAAAATTTCAATTTGAATAGGCTAAAATCTCCTTCATATAAATTCTTTATGATTAATTTAATTTTTTACTATAAATTATGTTTAAATTATGGTTATAAATATAAACTCCCTTTATATAAATTCTTCATGATTAAAGCTTTGAGGATTAGCTCAAAGTGGTCAAAAGAGACCTGAGATCTCTCCCTCTAAAGTTGGGGTGATCACAGTTCAACTCATTTTATCCCTCACAGTTAGGCTCTGTAATCACGATGAAGGTTTTCCATGAGGTTGTTCCTTGGAAAATAAAATAATTTCTTAATTAATTTATAGATGTGTATCTTGATATAAATTCCTCTCAAATTTAAATTAAATTTTAACAAAAGAATATGTTTGTCCCATAAAGTGTTGGATTTTCATTTCATCTCTACCCTTCAGTCTAAATGTTTTTGACATTTTGAACTTTTATCTTCCCCGTCACACAAACTTTTGTTGAAAAAATTGCCCTTCAACAATGAAATTTTCTTAAATAATAAAGAGTTTAAAGTCAACAATGACAAACAACTATACCGGCATTATGAACCAAGAAAATGCGGAACCATTAGTGTCATTATCAACCAACAAAAAGTGGAACTCATGGAAGTGGAGTTATGTATGTATTGTCTATGATGAAATTTGAACAAATTTTGCTAAAATAATTTTATTGTGTTTTGTAATACAAATAATTCAATTTTTTTTTAAAAATGGAATGGTGCAAACACATATAATTTAACATAAAAATTTGAATACATAAAAATTCCTTATAGATCATGTGCTTTTGGGGTGAATTTTTTGGGTGTTTCTAGATCATCATTGTTGGGCGCAGACCAAGTAAAGGAAGTTTTGGAAGCAAAGTACAGTTAGGCGAGGCATGACATTGACCAGTTTTGGAGATAAGTGACTCCGCAAATCCCGGGCAGAGGGTATGGAGCAAGTACAATCGAAAAGAAAGAACATGTTTCCTTAGTAAAGACGAAGTACTAAGGACAGCCAGAGGTGGTTAAGCAGTTAAAGACCAAGCGGCGACCTGACTGCTACAGGAGCAGAAAGTAAAGAAGCAGAATGGTGTAAAGGACACACCATTGCAGAAGTTGAAACTGCGCCTGTCAGAGAAGTGTCAGAGTCATAAGAAGCAACGCCGAAGGGAAAATGAAGTTAAATCTTAGCATGGTCTACAGGAGAACCATGCAGGGTTTTTGGGTTTAAGGGTACTATGGGGGTTGGCCCATAGTTATTGTAATATGTGACCTTTGGGCACATCTATAGATATGGGTATTTTTGTATAAGGAAGGGTTCATATATATTGGGTTTTTGGTTAGTTAGAACTCAGAGAGAACTAAGAGAGAATAGAATCTACAGGTGAGTGCGTAGAGATATGATTGTAGAGAAGAGTCTGCAGCTGAGTGCCCAGATTGGAACTATTACCCTTCCAAGTAATATAAGAATATTTCCTGTGGACGTAGCTCTCGCCTGGGGGTGAACCACGTAAATCTGGGTGTTATGTATGAGTTTATGGCATGTTTTGGGTTCATATTATTATATGTTTATGTGTTTGATTTCATGTGTTGCAAATGGAAATCATATGTTAAGTAAATGGAACACATGTGTATGAATACAACGAAGTAACACTAAGTATGATGAATGCGTAGTTAACCAGTAAAGATAACAACGATTCAGCGTAGTTCTGTAGGTTGTTGGTAATTGCGGAGTGCGAAGCCATTTGTTTATCTAGTCATGTTGAGTATATGTTGCGAGGTCGATAACCACATTTGCACATCGCCACGATTATAAAAACCTGATTTTGTAACCCTCCATACTTCACTTCGGGTGAGACTTCAACCTGTCTACAGGTTGATGCCGAAAGGGCCAGTGAAAGGGGATTTGTTGTGTCTACGAGAACTTAGCCGAACCCGGGTCATCCCAGGAAAACCAACAAATGGTTACATTGCCAAATTTGGACTGATATATCGGTGATGTGTTATGTTTATGTGGAATCCAGAGAAGAATGAAATACCGAACTGGGTGACTCAAACAGAATGTAAGTTTGCGAAGAAAGAAAACATATATCTTGGGCTTACTACAGAACAGTGGCTATAGAGACATATATTTACTGATTTGCATGAAGTTTTCTTTGCATATTTTTCTAATGAGTTATTTGAGTGGATATCTAGGGTAGCTAAAAGAAAAAATTGTTTTCAGGGTGAAGAACCTATAGTTTGGAATCCAGAGTTGATTCAGAGGCTTAAAGGGATTAATAACCAAATTTCAAGAGCAATAGAATTTTGGATGGATAGCTTGTTGGAAGGCTATATTACAGAGTTTGTTGTGGACACTTTGAAGTCTTACATCGCAGTTGAAGGATGCTTATTCAAAGTATTTAGAGGTAAGTACCTAAAAAACCTGAGTTTATGCATTAAAATGCTATTAGCTGAAAAATGTGTCTTAAGAATGCAGTCAGATTCCTAGGGTTTGAATATGTAATGTTAAAAAACATAGATAGTGACACAGACGAAGACATAGGCATTTTTTGTAGTTGAAAAAGATATAAATTTAGCACCAGAAAGAGGTTTCTAGAAGTTGAACCTCGCACATTCCTAGAAACTGAATTAGGAAGTGATAGAAATTCATCTCAAGATAAGTTTGATAGTGAGACAGAACTTAGACATATTTCCTATCAGCCTATCACTCCACAAAAACCTATACCTATTGAAAAAGATAGTCCTAGTTCACAAAACACTAGTAGAAGCAATACTACAAGAACAAGCACAAAGAATCAGCCGAGTGGTGGTATACCTCAACCATTTCACCCCGCGGGAAGTACTGTAGTATTTTAGAACCCTACACCTCCTAGAAGAAGAATGGAAGGGGACATAAAGCTACCTGTTTTTAAAGGAACTGGTGTTATCTCCTTAAATAAATTAGTCAAATTTGTTTATTTTAGGTGATAGTAAGTCATTGAAAAATACATTTCTAAATTTTTTAAGGCTCATTTTTTAGAGCTTTAGGTATGTAATAAGGTTTGAAAAAAAATTGATTTGGTTTTTCCTTCAAAAAAGTCAAAACTCAGGTTTTGATGGCTTAGGTGGACATTCCAGCTATTCATTAGCCACCGAAATCAGAGCTTTCGACAGCTAAAACGCGAAAATTCGGGGCTATTTTAGCCACCGAAAGCACAGAAACTTGGAAACGGTCAGCAGGTCTTGGGAAAAATCAATTTTCTCAGTTGTGGAGAGGCCTTTTTACATGCTCAAATAGTCGACTGACAACTAGAAATCATAAGATTTCCAATGGTACTTTCAGATCTGCATTTGGAGCTTGGGAAGGCAGCCAAAAGTCCCCCGCAAGATGAGGCTACATTTTCATAAATATGGCGTTTTTACTGTGCTAAGTCATCATTTTGAAATGATGATTCTGAGTGACTAAAGGATCATTTTGAGAAATGGTCGGAGGATTTTGTGCCTAACATGTCAAAGAACAATAATCTTTTTCAGTTTATACACAGGTGTCACAGATTGGGAGAATCTAATCCATCTCTGAGCCCTAATTTTCAGATCTCGGAATTTCCCTGCTTGACACATGTTTTTGAAATACAGATATCGGGAAAATGAAAATGGATCTCAAAGAACTGAGAGATTTTTTTTCTCACAACAAACCAATATACAAAAACCTATCTCATTTTTCCAAAATATGTTTTGATTTGAGATATATAGGTCAATCTCTGAGCAGTAGATTTCCAGAAATTTCTACATTTTCCAGCCACCTCACAAATTCGGATTTGAGATAGGAAAAAAGGTTATCAGATCCATCTTTTGAGGATCTTGAAACTGATTTGTAAAGCTTATTTAAGATCATTGAAGAATCATTGTAATGGTTCAACTTTGGAGACTCTTAGACACTTTTTGTACTTAAGCTTCTCATGTTCTTGTCAATTAATACAAGCTCTTTTGCCATTACATGTTCAGATTACATCTTATTTATGTTCTATACTTGTACTTGGATATTTCATTCATGTTTATTATTTTTGTCTAATACCAGATAGCTGTCATCCTATCTCTGTATTGATAAGTTGAATTGCAAGTATCATTTCCTTGTTATGATTAGCCATTCATATGTAAGTGCTTTATGTATGAATCTGCTAGCATAGTGAGAATTCTCCATATATTCACCTTTATTACAAACCCTTTGAACAGTGATAGTTAGAAGCCTTGTTTCTTTGGTTCAGTTTATGCATGTCTTGAGTGAGTGAGGTCTGATTAGTCATCTGACTTGATCCATTGAATGAAACATTGAGATTAGTTAAGTTACCAGGCATCTCCGAGATACAACCTAGGAGAGTTTCCTGGAGTGATAACAACTGGTTTAGAAGATCCAGAGCAACATTGGTTTCTCTGTGATGCAGTTTGGAACGTTAAATATGTACAAGACGATGCTATAAAGCAAGCTCAACTAGTCACCACATTCATAGAAATAGATTTAACATGGTTCATGAATTATTTTGTTGGAAACCGAACAATAGCTAATATCAGAACTGCACTGATTAGAGAATTTAAGAAGCCTAAATCAAAATCTCAATGCATTATAGAGCTAAAAGAGATAACACAAAAACCTAATGAGATTGTGTGAGAATTTGATCAGAAATTCAAAGCCTTGTTTGATCAAGTTAGCTTTGATATAGCACCGCAACAACACCAAGAATGGTTTATCGCTGCGTTGTTTCCCCACATTAGATTACCATTGATGCAACAGAAGGTTACCTCGCAAACAGAAGCATTGGAAATTGCGATGAAGCTAGAAGTTTCGCCCATATGAGAAACCAATGCAGGAATGGTGCAAATAGAGACACAGCTAGCAAACCTGACATTACAACTACAGGATATACAAAAATGTAAAGAAGTAAGAGAAGAAGTTTGGTGCACTAAATGTAAAGCAGAAGGACATTCCAAGGAACATTGTCTTGTATTCAGAGATTACCTCGCTAGTGGGGCACCAAATCCATTAAATCAACCTTAAGGACCATGGTATGAGATTTTTCGATGCAAAGGACATCGACCAGAGGAATGTTACCTACTTCAGAAGTATGTACAAACACCAAAGAACCTGTACTACACATTTTGTAAATCAGTTGGCCATGATGATACCAACTATAGAGCATATGACCTTATGATAGAAAGAAAACATGATTTCTACAGAGTCCAAGGAGAAACACAAAAAAATAATGCGAATGCGCAGTATGATCAAGGTATATATAGAGGACGTGGTGGATTTAGAGGAAGATGACATAATATTGGCCAAGGACGAGGAAGAGGTCAGATTGTCTGTTATAACTGCACTCAACCTGGACATTTGGCAAGAGATTGTCAAAACCCATGCACTACTTGTAAGTATTGTAAATCCTATGACCATATCATGTTATAATATCAAGTGATACTGAGAGGGGGGGTGAATCAGTATTAGGCTATCTATTTAAAATTTTCTTTAAAACAAAATCAACAATGAAGACAGAACATACAATATTGTCGTGGAAGCCCAATTGGGAAAACCCCCAATACTTTCTATTACTGCAAAATTATATTTACAAATAGTTTGCAAGCACCAACACCCAATTTTTTTAGCAATGACTAAAGGATGCACCGACACCCTATTTACCAACAACAATTGGAAGGAGGCTACGACCCCCTACAAGCTTGCAGCCTGTCCTTGCGCCTCCCAACCACCCTAATTTGATTTTAGAAGATTTCCAAATCTTCTTATTTCTTCAATTTTGTCACTGGTTATTCTTCATTTTCTTGGTCTCTGTCTTTTCTTGCTTCTACTTCGATCCGGACTTCAAAGACATTCTTCCTTCAATTCAATCTTTTGTTTATATATTCTTCTATGAGATCGAACCATTGTGTATTTTCATCCATCGTGTCCATTCACCTTCGCGTCCTTCCAATTGAGAATGGTATATCCTTTTTATCATTGCGTCCCTTCCATCATCACACCCTTTCACAAAGGGTTAATTAATTCTTGGTTTATTGATTAATTTTCGATCATGCCTTTGTATTAATCATAACTCTTCAAATATTAACCTCTACATTTTTCAGATTCCTTATGATCTGATTAGTGATGTGCGGGCATTTCATAAACCTTGTGCAGGAATATTGTAAGGCTCATGCGGACATTTGAAAGATTTGTACGGGCATATAGTTAGGATCGTGCGGGCATTTGAAAGCTTTCTGTGGGAATTTTCCATACACTGTGCATACATGATTTTTCTTGAACTTGGCAATTCCATTTCTCACACGTGTGACCACCAGAGGGAAAACTAAGAACATGACTGGATGGAAAATTCAACAAAGAACAGATCCATATCATCTGTTGAATTTATTAACATAAAGAGACCATCTGGCATGCATTTGCAAATGGCCTCTTAAACCCCTGATTTAACACTTAGACAATTTTATCAAACCATAAGTCAATCATGAGGTGATTTTTATTTTCACCAATATTGGAAATATGAATCATCCACAACATGGGGGACATCATGAAGATTCCATCCATGTAAATTTAATCCTCTGCAACCTCATCCTCTCTCCTTGGTGGGCATTTTACTGAATTGGGTTCCCAACCAGTAAAACATCCTGAAACCCCATCTTGGTAGACCTATAACTTTGTATTCAAGAATCTTTTAGGAAAAATGAGACCCTGGTCAGATAAACACTTCAACAAGCTATATCCTAACACTCTCAGATAATTTTTATCATTAACTTATGAGATATGGCGAGCATTTTACTAGGGCAACTTAGACTAATTTTTCAATCCTTAGTTAATTTCCAGAGTTTCACCAAATTGCCATACTTTTACATAATGATGTCAAATTGTAACAATGACTTCATGAGAGCACTAGAACACCATCATATGATTTTTCAACCTCATCACACATTCCACATCATCATACATGCCATATCATCACTTTATTTGTTAATCCTTTTTCATTAATGAACTTTTGATAGCAATGACAATCATACTCAACATATCATTGAAGCATGTCCCATTTTGCTAGGAACAATGCAAGAAAAAAGACCAGAAGGACAGAAACATAATATTTAGATGATTGCAACTGAGAAAAGAAACGAAGATCGCAACGTCCATGTTGTGACGCGAAGTGGAGCTTTAACCGGATATGATAGAACAAAGGAAGCTTCGACTTCTGATAATCATATAAATGGATCAAATCCTACTGATGGGCCTTTGGTGAGAAAAGCAGTTGGGAAGATACCTGTATTTGACCCTAACAGAGAAAAAGAAGTATTCATGGAAGCAAGAAAAGAATTTCATGACTCAGGAGCTTCGATCGCAAGGATCCCTTTGCGAAGTGAGCAGACACTTGTACTAGGTATGCCATCCTTTTATGATGGGTCACGAGCTTCACAAGAGCAGAAAAGTCCTGTAACATAGTTTCTACAGAGCTGCATAAAACTGTTGAGGCATGAGCACGCCTTAGGAGAATTACAGAATGTACTGGGATACTATGAACACTGTAGTACAGTGAACAACGCACATAGATCAGTACATCACATTAAGAACCATAAAATGACAGGAAGAGAATTGAGGCTAAGCGCACAAATTGGAGATTTTGAAATGAACCAGGTCATTCTTGACTTAGGCTCAGAGGTGGACGTGCTAACAAAACAAACATGGGAGCAGATGGGGAAACCAAATTTATCTTGGTCTCCTATATAGTTGAGATTAGCTAACCAACAGAAGGTTGTAGCTTTTGGGAGATTGTCAAGCGTTCCTGTTAACATTGATGGAGTGCAGAGTAAAGCATACTTTGAGTTTATTAAGATCATAGATGACAGTAATCATTATCCTGCATTATTAAGGATTGACTAGGCAATTTATAACCTCTCAATTATCAACTTGAATAAAAAATAAATGATATTCGAAGGATGGGATATCAGGGTTATTGCACCCCTGGATCCTTCACAAGGAACAAGGTATGTTGAGACAATAAGAGGAGAATTCAGAGCTCAAGAAATTAATAACATCTACAAGAAGACAGTTAATCAAGCAGATTATGTTAATCATACAGAGGATGGAACATTAAGAAGGAGATGTGACAGTTCTTGCGTATCAGATTCAAACGCGGGATTGGAAAACTGGCAGAGCATAATGCATGAAGTATCAGTTAGAAGATGTGCGAAGATAACAAATTCATTCCGCTGGATTGGAACAAAGGTAAGTCCAATTCCTACTAGTGATGGTTTGGTCAATATCCATGTGTTCTTTCATGAATATTTAGCATCTGTTTCAGATGAACATAGGTTATTATCTCTAGACATAGCATTGCGAGCCACACCTGCTAAGTGGTGGGATATGCATAAAGACAAATTGAGCACATGGGAAGAATGTAAGCACTTAATGGAAATTATATTTGTTGAACAAACTGAGAATACATAAGAAAAATATAGTGGCCAGACTGATCCTAGAGATTCACATAGAATCTTGCTTGAAAGCATGGAGGCATATACCAAAGACATAATGGGTCCATATGTTTGTGCACACATTGGATCTAGTAGCAAAAAACTGGTATACAGAAACAAAACTTCGACAGGGTACAACAGATTGAAACATAATGGTAAATAATTTTCAGCTCAATTTCAGTTTTGAGGATGGTTGTCCAAGTATTAATGAAGCTTTGAGAATCATTAAAATGAAAATATTATGATGATGTCCCATTGCCTATGTATAATCAACTAGATTAGGAAATACAATTGGAGCATGCCCTCGAGTGTTATAATTTTTCACTAGATGAAAATTAAAATGAAGTTACTCGCAAAGTAAATATACCAGAATCTGAAGGAAAACGTGATGTGAAAAGACCTGATTTAGAAATTATAGATATGAGTAACCCCATTAAGACTAAAAAGATCAATATTGGGACAGATGATGAACCAAATTTTTCTTTTATTGGAGATTACTGGGATGAAGAAACAGTGGGACATATCGCAAGCCTATTGTGCGAATATTAGGAGTTGTTCCCTACAAAGTTTTCTAAAATGAAAGACATTTTAGGCGACTTAGGAGTTATGAAAATACCCCTCAAACAGGATGTGAATCCTATCAAGCAAAGACCATATAGACTGAACCCAGGATATAAAGAAAGAGTGAAAGCATAAATTGATAAAATGCTCGATGAAGACATCATTGAACCAGTAGAAGATTCAGAATGGATAAGTCCCATGGTGATTCAAGACAAGAAAGATAAAGGAGAAATCAAAATTTGTTTGGATCTCAGGAAACTGAATGATGCATCTGTACACGACCTATTTTCCATGCCATTTACAGATGAAGTACTAGCCAATGTAGGTGGAAAGGAAGCATACTCTTTCACTGATGGATTTTCGGGCTACCATCAAATCATAATTGTTGTAGAAGATAGGAACAAGACTACATTTCCTACTGAATGGGGATCATTTCAGTACACTGTGATGCCTTTTGGATTGAAGAACGCACCTGCTATATTTTCAAGAGTGGTTGTAGCTGCATTTAAAGATTATATTCATAAATTCTTAGAAGTTTGCTTTGATGACTGGAAAGTATTCAGTCTTCTGAAGAACCATCATATGAACTTAAGGATGATGTTAGCAAAGTGTATACAATATCATATTTCCTTGAACTTGAAGAAGTGTGCCTTTTGTGTTCCTTGTAGTATTTTATTGGGACACATAGTCTGTAAAAAAGGATTGATGTTGGATCCAGTGAAGATAGCGATCATAGTAAACCTCCCAGTGCCTAATTCAATTAAGCAGCTACGCAAAACATTGGGACACACAACATATTAAAGAAAATTCATTAAAGGATATGCGTAGATAATTGAGCCTATGGATAAACTATTGAAAAAAGAAGTGAAGCACAATTGGACTGGAGATTTCCAAAAAGGATTAGCCACACTGAAAAAGAAGATGGTTACAATGCCTATTTAGTCTTTCTTGACTGGAACAATCCATTTCATGTACATGTAGATGCTTCATCTATAGCACTTGGCATTGTACTAGCACAACCGGGTGATGGAGGCATCGACCATCCCATTGAATTTTCAAGTAGAAAGCTATCTTCAGCAAAAAAAAAAAATAATAAATAAAAAAATAAATAAATAAAAAATAAAAAATAAAAATAAAAAATAAAAAAAATAAAAAAAAATAAAAAAAAATAAAAAATAAAAATAAAAAATTACACCACAACAGAGAGAGAAGGCTTAGCTATGGTGTACGCATTGCAGAAATTCAGACACTATTTGCTAGGTTCGCACTTTTGCATTTTCACTGACCATTCAGCTTTGAAGTACTTGGTCAATAATCCAGTGTTAGGGGAAGAATATGGAGATGGATCTTACTTTTTCAGGAATATGATTTCGAGATCATAGTGAAACCAGGAAGATTGAACGCAGCACTTGACCATCTTTCAAGAATCGATTCAGGAGAAGAACCTAATAATTTGGAGGATAATCTTCCATATGCGTAGTTGTTTTCTATTCACATAGCAGATGACCACTTCAGAGACATTGTAGAATTTATAACTACAGGGTTAGCACCCGCAGAACTTAATATGCAGCAGAAGAAACAGTTAGTGGTAAGATCAGCTGGTTTTACCTTGATTGCAGGACAATTATACAAATTGGGACCAGATGAAGTATTGCATAGATGCATACTGGAACATGAGAGAACTATCATACTTACTGAACCACATTCAATAATATCTAGAGGACATTACGCGGGGAAAGCTACTATGCAGAATATTTTGAGAGAAGGACTATGGTGGCCTACTATACATAAAGATTCAAAGGAACATTGCAGGAATTGCGATGTATGTCAGAGAACAGGGAAGCCATCTCGTAGAGATGAGATTCCATTGATGCCACAATTGACATTGCAAGCCTTTAATAAATGGGCTATTGACTTTGTGGGACCTATTAACTCACCAGTGAAGAGAACTGCCTCGAGATACATTATTATAGCTACAGATTACCTAACTAGATGGGCATAAGCAAAACCAGTGAAGGACTGTAGTGCAGTTACTGCCGCGCAGTTCATTTTTGAGAACCTCTTGACAAGGTTTGGATGTCCAAAGATACTAATGAGTGATCAGAGAACCCATTTCCTGAATAAAACCATTGAAGCCCTGAAAGAATAATTTCACATCTACCATCAGAAGAGTACACCATATCAACCACAAGATAATGGCACCGTAGAAGCCTTTAACAAAGTGTTGGAAAATGCATTAACCAAGGTATGAAATACAAACAGGGATGAGTGGGATCTCAGAATACCAACAATATTGTGGGCATATAGGACAACTTGTAAAAAGTTGACAGGACATACACCTTTCAAGTTAGCATATGGAAATGAAGCTGTCATGCCCATGGAATACATAGTACCAAGATTGAGAATTGCATCATTTACAGACATGGATGATGCAGATTAAATGGATGAAAGACTATTACAGTTAATTGGATTGGAGGAAGACTGCTTCATTGCAGGATTTCACCAACAAGTGCAGAAAGATAGAGAAAAGGTATGGCATGATAAACACATCAATCACAAGTTCTTCCAGGTAGGAGACCTTGTTCTCCTTTATGATAGCAAATTTATGAAATTTCCTGGAAAATTCAAAATGCATTGGTTAGGATCATACATTGTCAAACATGTTACTAATGGTGACATGGTTTAGTTAGCCACATTACTTGGAAAAAACTTGCAAGGACTTGTTAATGGGAGTAGATTAAAGACTTACAGGGATGGCCCTACTCCTATAGGAATAAGTTAAACAACAAAATAGAGTTTAAGTGTCAAGTGTAGTTGAAATTGGACACTAAAACAGAGAAGAGAGTCTACACACAACAGTTTTTTTATAATGCGAAGTTTACAAGATTTGAAGATGTGTTGCAAAGCACACATAACAAATCAAGTTGCGAAGTTCAATCAAAGGAATAGGGTAGTGTTGTGAAGTTACATCAAAAGAAGGGAAATGTGAATTGAGCCTCGCCAATCACCTAACCTCCAACGAAGTTAGAGAAAACTAGTCGTTACAGTTTTGTTCGGAAACTGGCCGTTATACAGTACTTTTGGGAAACCAGATTTTTCCGTGTTAAGGCATATTTTTCCGTTGAAGACACATTTAATGAAAGTAAAGGACCAAGATCTAAGAAATATTTGGCCAACGAACATAACATTTAATGTTAACTTAGCCATTTTTTGGCACATATTAGTGAAGTTGTGGCTATAAATAGTAAAGATCGTATAGTTACCGGTTTTACTGTGACTTTTAATTTTTGCCACGAGTAATTTCTGAGTTTTTACTAGTTAAGAACAGAGTATTCTGACAGTTTATTTCTGAGCAATAAATACTAAAGTAAATATTAATCGAATTCCATTAGTCTAGTTTAGAAGGAGTTATGAAGACTCCTGTCAAGAAAGCAACCCAAGAGAAAGTTGGTACCTCTAGAGCCTCGCCGCAGAATGCACCAGAGCAGAAAATGAAAGATAAGCAAAAAGCTACAGAGCAAGAGAAATCGAAGCCTACATAAATTCTGAAAGAGTATCCGCCAGAGTCACCTTGCGAGAAACTGATTCTTCTGATACCCAAGTACATCCCTCCGTGAAGAGATGATGCTGTGGTGGTAATACTGAAGAAAAATATGCAATATGATATCCCGCTGTCACTGATGCAACTCATGTTCGGGAGAAGGAGAATTTGCTAGGCAAGGTTCCCGAATGCAAGTTCTTGGATCATGATTTGCTGCATTCAACTAAGTATCCACAATTTCATCTGAATCAATACATGTGTAGACACTACGATGAAGCCAATAAGCAAACAAAAATTCAAGCGAGACTCGATTGCGCCATTGCAATCCTCAGGATTGTTGAATTTACTGTGAATTCCGCATTTTGACCGAATTCCAGAGCTTACAGCAGTTGGCTGTATATTTTTATCATGCATGCATCAGGGATACTGTTGGGTTACTATCTTTCTCACTATTTTATTGGGGCTGACCCAGGTTCTGTGAGGTTTATTCTATCTTTAGTCCAACAAAATCCCCTTCACTGGCCCTTTCGAAATCAACCTATGAACAGGATGAAGTCTCACCCGAAGTGAAGATGGGTGGTTACAGAATCAGGTTTCTGTAACCTGGTGATGCGCGATTTAGTTATGCCAGGTTAAGATGCGCATCTCACTTAGCATCTTCTTCACAGATCACTTCTTAGCATGTATTTGCGCGCTTGTGTCCCTCAACAACCTACAAGCTCCGTTGACTCGTTGTGACTGCGCATCTACTCATAACTGTGCATTAACCATAATATAACAGTGCAAATATGTGACTGCGCACTTCACAGTTCTAACAATATAGACTTCGTTGAATTACCGTTATTCCTTCTACCATGCAACTACTATTCTAACTAGTCAACTGCAAATTCAGTATATTCAACACAACTTCACAATGTTCATGCATGCATGTTCTTTCGCGTAACATATCATTTCCATTCACACTTAGCATATTTAGTATATGTGTTCAAGACTTAACATTATTCTCATCATCCATACAAGTAAAAATACATATAAAAGCATGAACACACATAAACATGAAATAACTCAAACACAATCACATGACACAGATATTTACTTGGTTCACCCCCCATATGGGAGCTACGTCCACAAGAACTGTTGTTTATTTCTTGGAAGGGTTAACAGTTCCAGTCCGCGCACTCAGCTGTGGACTCTTCTCTACAATAGACCTCTGTGCACATAGCTGCAGAGTCTTTTTCCTCTCAAAGATCTCTTAGCATAGATATTACAATGATAATCTATCAAACTATCGAGATATAGCTTACAAAATCTAACCCTTCCATATGCAAAATTGCCCCTTTTATAGACTGTTCCCGAAGGTCGCATCTTTACAATAAATATGGGTCGAAACCCCATAGTACCCTTAACCCAAAATGACATGGTTCTCAGAGAAGGATCTGACGCTTTTCTGACAGTCGTATTCTGATCGCGCGGCTCTGACACTGATATGGTGCGTCCTTTACACCATCCTGCCTCATTACTTCTTCATCCCTGTAGCTGACAGTCCGTCGCTTCATCCTTAACTGCTCCAACTACTCCGTAGATCCTTAGTGCTTCGCGTTTACTAAGGGGACATATCCCTATCGGTCACTTCATCATGCTCCACGCCCTGCTCCCGAGAATTACGGAGTTGTTTCTCCCAAAACTGGATGATGTTAGGCCTCGCCTAACTTGTACTTCTGCCATCAAAACTGTCCTTTTGCTTGGAATGCACCATCAAAACTGTGCCACTTGGGCTATTCCCAACAGGCCCCTAACACTCACATGTGGCTCGTCCCCGATCCACTCAGACTAGGCTCTTCCATCTGCGCACATTCTGACATGTTTGATTTCTTAATGAACTCTTGAAAATTTGCGCTTAACTTCGCAACTGTATCCTTAGCCTCTTGCTCAAACTCCCTTATTGTCTCGAGCATCTCCTCTGATATCAGTTCCAGAAGGTTATCCTTCACAGCATCTTCTGTTTCCCAAAGTTCTTGTAACTTCTGCTCAATCTCCTCCGAAAGTGCAAGCACTTCCTGCTGTAGTGGCTGCAACTTCGATTATGTCTCACCCTCCTTCACCCTTGATGCTTCCAATTCTTTCCGTAGCTCCCTCTTCTCTTCGAATTTCTGAATTCTTTTCCTTGGTGGCAAATCCTTCATGGCCATATTCACAGCATCTAGTTCTTTTTGTCATTGTTGTACCTCTTCCTGGACTTTCTACAATTATGGTTCTTCCTGCAGTATGGCCCATAATTTGGAAATTTCTTCTAGCAGGTTTTGACATCTTGCCACTTCTATGGATATGTTTTCTGTGGAATCCTTCAATGCTTCGACGCTTGCTTCTTTATCCTACTGCGAGGTTCCATATTGTTGTTGCTCTTCTAAGTCAGCAATCTTCTCCTTATAGGCAATCTCCATATCCATAATTTCTACCTTAAGATTGTCCACAGTGGCACCAATCTTAAGTATAGTTTCCTCTACCTCTGGTGCTTCGTTGCATTCAAGTATCTTCGCACAAACCGTTGAAACAGTTTCTTGTATCTTCACTGCTTCCCCTGCGCATACTCGAGCTCCTTGGTTTTCAGTGTGCATTCAACTTTTAGCTCCTGATAACTCTCCTCGAGCTTCAAGTTCTGGTTATAAGAGACTAAGTCTCTATCCCTTATTTATTCTACAACATGGGTATGCAGATTATGTAGCCCCTCTATGGGTAACATCCCCACATTGATGTCTAGATGTGCGAGTTGCTTCGCACTTTAAGCAAGGTCATCAGTTGGAAATATAACATTCATCGGCTCAATTCTTACTAGCCGAGGTCTCATTTTAAAGGCAGGAGCCTTTCTCTTCCTTTGACTTGACTCTTCATACCGATCAGCGGAGTCTGTTTCTTTCACCAATTCCCGCTGAACTTGCTCAACTCTTTCAACCAAACTTTTCAATTCTTCGAGGCCCTCTATTATAGCTTTTTGTGCTACCTCTTCCTTGCTTTCTTTCAACACTAGTGTTTCTTCAATATGCGTTGAAATACTTGATGCGATGCCCTCATAATCATCATCATGCCACTGCGCATCCAATGGAGGCATGGTAGCCTTCATTTTCTTCCTATGTGTCCCTTCTGGCACAGATGTTTTGGTTTCCTTTCTCTTCTCGCCTACTCCTTGGCTAGGTTCAGGGTTCTGCTTGCTCGTTGTCTCATCATCGCCGGCTCCTTGAGCTTCCACTTCACTTTCTTCGGAAGTGGTGACTAGTGTAGGTGGCACCTCAACCTTCCACTCTGGTGGCCAGTCTTCCATGATCAACTTGATCTTCTGTGCATCGAGCTGATATAACCCTTCGAACCATTCAAGAGGTGTGATTATAATGCACGGTTGTATGTATATGAGGTGCAGTACGGCTTTGAATGTCATCTTCTGATTATAACGGGACGTCACTTCCTTGGTGATATGCGGAGTCTTCTTAATGACTTTGCACAACTTCTCATAATAGGTGAGGAACTGGAGTTTGTTCATCCTTTGGTGATCTGGCTTGGAGTTCACCCACATGTTGGCATACCTAGTCGACTAGCAATCTCCCTAGAATACTGGAATACCTTGATGATAATGAGGTTCCTTCCACCCTACAAATGAAAATAATTTACGAGAAACCAACTGTAGTGGAATGGAGCTCGATTTTCTTGTGTCTCATTGATTTCTTCTAAGAACTCATTGAGCAGGTAGCTCGCCCAATTGTACTGAAATACATCCTTAGCTTTCGCCGCTAAGGAGATTGCGGTAGCCGAAACTTCATTTGGTCTTCACTTTCTCAAAATATTCCCTACAAGCAACTGCATGGCAAAGCTTGTTGGCTGATATTGGATTCCTGCTATTACATAGCCACGTCTTCCTTTGCTTATGCCGAATTCAGTCTTCATTCATGCAGCTAACTCCTTGTCTTTATTTTTTCTCACGAACTCAAGGGCAGGATCCACACCCCTTTTTCATAGGCCCGTAATCCTGACAATGAGGTCGATGTTTATATCCACCTTTTGGTCCAACCAGAGATATCCTTGATGTGTGCATGAAAACAACGTATGCACCATGGAATTTAGCTTAAGAATTTTGTCAAAGTGTGGGATTCGCAGCAGATTCAACAATCTGGATGCATTTAACGGCACAGCCCAATCCTGTGGGTGAATTGTTGCTATCTGGGTAACTTCATCCAATCTTTTGTAAATATATTGATCGGGATGGAACTGTGGAAAATTTTTCGGGTGCAACAAGTCATGATCATGGAACTTACAGTCGGTAATTTTTCCTAGCAGATTGTCTTTAAGCCGCACATGGCTCGACATAGGCAGCATTGGAATTTCATACTGATCATTCTTAACGAGAGCATGTCTGGCATGTCGCTTCTTCTTGGATGAATATACTCTGGAATGAGCCAGATAGGCCTCTCTTATGGATTTAGCGGTGGGATTGGATTCTAGGCACTCGTGACCTTCACCTTTCCCTGGTCGATAGCCTTATTCTTTTCCTTCTTTTGATTTGGTTGGTTTCGCGGTGAATTATGAGATGAACCACCCCTTTCTGGGATAGACGGCTTCACGGGTGTCTTCATTAATCCTTCCAGGCCAAACTATCTAAAATCACCCAAAGCCTATTCTAATGTCGACTGCTCAGACATAAAATGCCGGGTAACTATCACTTTCACGGGTAAACACTTCAAAATTTGCAGGCAGTAAAAATTTAAAAGTTGCGGTAAAACCAGTAAGCAAACAGTCCTTACTATTTATAGACATCTCACCCCTATGGTGTGTCCAAAAACAACTATCTTAGAATTAAATTCCATGTTCGTTGGCCAAATCGCATTAAGATATGGGTCCTTTCCTTCAATGAATGCGCTCAAACGGCCAAATCTAACGTAGATCTTGGTCCTTTCCCTTCAATGAATGCGCCTTCAACGGACGAATGTGCCTTAATTGCAGATACATGCAGTTGGCAAAACACTGTATAATGGTTACTTTTGCGACTGACATTTTAACGGCTAGTTTCCCCTTGACTTCGCAACGGTCATGTCAACTGCGAGGTTCACTGCGCTTTTCTTCTATTGGCTTTTAAATTCACAGCACAAGTACTCTTCTTGCTAGCGGATACGTGAGTTGCGAGGTTCACTACGCATTTTCTTTTCTTTGATGTTACTGTTATCACCAATCTTGTAGTTGCCCCTATAGGTGGATCCAATGTGGACGGTAGAGGGGATAGGCAACTAAAGTGGTGAACCAAGAGGGCCTTGGTTCCCAGATGGATGGTTATCACACCAACCAAGGCACTCTTCACTTTAGTTATCAAAGCCAAGATAGCAAGGGGGAAACCCATATCTACTCTCGACAGGAGAGATCGACCCAATCACCAGATCAAATCAATCTAATGAGGTACATAAGGTGAAAGGTATGGAATCCTAGAAATAAGGAATTAAGACCACTATGGAGGCTTGGGAAAGGTATAGTATAACAATGATAGATAATGCACAGTGATTCAATGATCAAGTACGATTCCAGGATTTAAAGCTAGTTTCAAAAGGTCAAAATCAACTGCCTTGGTAAAAGTGACCCTTAAAACAGGGAAAGTGTCCCAAATCAAAGATCTGATAGTTAGGGATTTCTAGCTATACTTGATGAAAGGATATGATAGTTTCAAGGTGTTTCAAGCAACAAGACAAAGATCAAGCCACAAGATAACTCAATAATCCAAGAAATTTGAATTGTCTTAAGGAAGATTAGTGCCTTGGGAATTGGGCCAAATGGAGTTGGATGTCCACCAAATTGTAGATCTGGATAGTTGAGGTATTGAGGTAGGTGGATATTGAAAATTAAGGTCATCCAATGGCTAGATCTCAGTAGATCTGAGATTGAAATGTGCCACAAAGTGACCCAAGTGGGGCTCAACCCTCAAAATGAGGAATGGGGCCCACAAGGTGAAAATCACTAAAGTGACACACTAGGGGTAGGTTATTGATTAAGGAGATGATGGATCAAGTGGGATATCACCTACCCAGGTGCTAGATCAAGCAAAATCACCCCTCCTAGGAAGTGCGACCTCCCTTGGAGAAGCTTCTTTGCCTTGGGAAGTGGGTCAAATGAGGGCCAATCCACACCAAACTATAGATCTGAATTGTCGTGGATGCTATAGAGGTGGGTTTCGAATTTTATACCCAAAAGCCAAGTGGATCTTGCTAGATCTGAGAAAATGTAAAATGAGGGTTTTGAAATTATGAGGGTTTGAAGCATTTAGACAAATGGATAGATCATGGAGAGAGAAATTACCTTGAGATTATACCTGAGTGTTGGAATTAGATGCCTTTTTGTTGAGGAAGACTCCCGGAGATATCAAACGAGAACTTGTTGAATTTGCTTGCCGAAATGATGCCCTAGCCCACAAGTGGGACCTCCTCTAGCTGTCAAACCAAGGAAAGTCGATTCAATCAGTCAGATCAAGTATGGAGTAAATACAAGTGAAATGCAATGATAACATGAAATATAAGGTCCTGGGATAGTAATACTCCATGTTACCAACGAACAAACCCAAAGAAGAAGTAGGGAGGGTCCTCCCCTACCAATACGTCATCCTCAAATGAATTCGGCCTCCACCTGTAGATGCAAAAACGTGGTACAAAAATATAGCAAGACAAAATCAACAAGAAAATAGTGCAAAGGAAGAATCAACGAACGAACTCCAAAAGCATTCACCACAACACAACAGATAGATGCAATAATAATTCTCTATTCCAATAATCCAGAGCCAAAAGTCCCTTTTACAATGAGAAGCTCTCTCCTTTAAATAGATTGGAGAGAGGCCACAATCCTAACCACTTTTTGAATGAGTGGTTAAGATTAAAAGATCAAAAGATCTAATCAATGGTTGAGATGAGCTCAACAATACAATACATGGAGCAATAATAAAAGATAACAATAAGTGGACAAACTCACCCTAGAAGAGGGGATCCCACCAAATCATGATGACAAAACAATATATCTAGCTTATGGTGGTTCCAAGGGGTAATTTTAGACACTCTTGGTCAATCCCCATAGCACAATATCAATAAAATAATCATCAAAGTACCAAATCGTGCCTCTATGGACAAATCGTGAGCCTTGGGAGGCTCCAAAAATTATCAGAAAGTGCCATAAGTGATGGATGTGGGTCCCGATGAAGCTGAAACTGTTGGAGGAGGTGTGGAAGACATCCCACTCATCATCACTGATCATCCCATGCCATAAACTTGCCTCAGTAGCCCAAATCGAATTCCTCTGTAGCCATTTTTACCATTTCTGGACTGCCTCGGGAAATGTGAAACTGCCCAAACTGCCTCCTGGAGTGCCTGCACTATCAAGGTGAGCTCACCAATGAGTCTGGGAAGGGGGTAATATGGTAATAACAAGTGGTTTGACCACCCCCTCCATGCACAGCTCCCTAGGTGAACCAAATAAATATCATCACTGCTCTAACAGGGCCTCGGACAGACCAAAACTGCACTAGGATAGCCAACTTAGGCTCAACCATCCCTGTAACTGCCCGGAACTGAAAACAGACTATCTCATTGGACTCAAAAGGTCCAAATCCATCTAACATGTGTACTCATACACCATATAAACCTCTGCATGGTCCAAAATAAATACTCATCATATCCGGCAGACCAAATAATAATAATTTGTAAAAGTGCTAAAAAGCACAAATCATCATCATAAGCCTGAAACCACTACATAAGCCCACCATGGTGACTTGTACTACGCCATATATCATCTATCTGTAACATCTGAGGTCTACCACCTCACGTCTTGTGGTTGACTTTTGGTCAAACTGAGGTTTGACCAAGTCAACATGACCAAAATATGACTCAAACTGTCATCAAGCTGCTGCAAGGTGTCAAAGGTCAAAACATGCTTTACAATCCATTCACATAGCAATTATAAAAAGTAGCAATCATTACTGGTGATCTAAATCCAAATATAATGTCATTAATTATTATTTATTACTCAGACAAGATTTTCAAGATCATACTCACTTCATAGTTGTGATCAGTTTGCTAGTGAAGGGTGAAGGCTAAAAATAACATGGCTAGCTTTAAGGATGACTTACTGACTTAACACTGTGACACTTTGGAAATGGAAAAGGGAATACACACCATAGCATATAATGGACAAGCAACAACACAGGGAATGACGGTGTCTAACAAATGGATAAGTTGTTCAAAGAGTGTTTATTCACCTTACACTAATGCGCACAATCCATAATACAAATGAGGCCATCAATCTTTTTGATATAGAGTTTAAGTTCCATTGTTTTTTGGACCTATATTTTCCATAGCCTTTGATCTATGTGTGTTTATAAACACATTGCATAGATTTACATTTAATTTAGGATTTTTTTGCTGCAGGTGTGTTTTAAAGCACTTGTTTACCTGAGCACTTATAGGTGTGTCACAAACAGCTTGTTTACCTAGGTATTTTCATTTCACAATAGATATAGCATTTGATAATTTTATAGCCATTTTCATTTGGCTTTCTTTTCATACAAGATATAACATTTCATTTCCATATTTTGTATTCATGGTAGCACTAAAAGTTTCAGGTTTAGCCAACAATATCTTTAGTGACTAGGGGGAATTCACAAGGAACACCAACTCACCATAGGCAAGTTTTGTCACCAATTCAAAGCCGAGACACAATAAACAGGGAATCTTATCCAATATAGAGGCTACAGTGGGGGAAGGTCCTCCATGCCACTAGTCAAGTAGTAAGTCAGGGTAATAAACAAACTGGGTAAGTCATGGATGGATGAAGATAGGGAATAATGAAACCAACACTAGCAAGCCAAAATATGGTGGGAATGATCACCTCTATTCTCCCTAGGGAGGGTAAAATCAATGAGTATAGGCCAAGAACTTCTAAGTCTGAGTAGGATCAAATATGATATATATATATATAATACAACCAGGTCCACATATCTATATGATCGCCAGATCATGATACTAAATGCTGAGACATGCTAAGAAAATGGAAATAAAAGCAACATAACCACAACAACACAATATACCTGCTGAGTCATATACCTGAATGCTCATCATCTAAAACATCATTTGTCCTCTGAAACTGCTGCTATAACTCTGGGCACTCCTGACTGCTCTGTACAAATGGCTAAATCGCTACATCGGCCATCTCTCTGGTGTCCTGAGACTCAGTCATGGCATGGGGAATAAAACTGTTGTCCAAAATCTGATAGTGATCCATAATAGATGCTCATCTCAGCATCTCAATGTAAGGGAACTGGCTGAATAATGTACTGGAATCAGAAAAATAATGTATGGTAGCCCGGCTACTATATGTGTGATAACATCTGGCTCTGGCTGGGACAAGTGCTCTGCTGAAAAGAGCGCTTGAGAACCTCAGAATCTCTGGTCCTTGAACTCTGCTACTCGAATCCCCGATCAAGAACTCTACCATTTTTCTTTCAGCTTTTTATTTTTATTTTGCATTTTATTTTGCACCTGTATCTCCATCCACAAACATCAAAATACCTCATGCAGCATGTATGGGAAAAATATAAAATCCAACTGAAATAAAATCTATTCTATAATAGAAATTTAAATGCATGGAATATAACAGTAGAAAGTAAATTTAAATTACTAACATAACTTGCAAATTTTGAAATTTATTGTGTAGGAAAAGAAAAAGTGACAGGTACTTAGTTAAACTAGGAGCTTCAAAAAGAGCTTAGAAAAAGACACACAAAAGGCACCAGACTCAATGGCTAAAAAGACTAACTACTGCCCAAGTGGGCTTATTCAGTTTCCTACCTACTCTCTACTACCAGGCAAGGCAATGCAAAGCAAGTCATTCAAGGTTGATGGGAGGAAAGTAATGCTTTAGCATCC
Organism: Larix kaempferi; assembly: GCA_027924585.1. Taxonomy (NCBI): domain Eukaryota; kingdom Viridiplantae; phylum Streptophyta; class Pinopsida; order Pinales; family Pinaceae; genus Larix; species Larix kaempferi. The sequence continues at coordinate 33,385,820 of BSBM01000001.1, read as the reverse complement.
TCCCATTCACTAGCAACTCAACTTCATCTCCATCCAATGTTTCAAGAACAAAAGATCCTTTTCCCGCTAGATTACTTATTTTATATGGCCCTTTCCACAAACTTTCGAATTCCGTATGATTTCCTGGTTTTTCTTTATGCTTATCCCACAACAAAACTATATCTCCAATACTAAAAGTAGTACTTCTAGTGATTTGATCAAAAGTGCCTTTTACTCTCTCTTGTTCTATGAGCATCCTATCAAGTGCGTCTCTTCTTTTTTCATCAAGTTCGACCAGTTTATCAATTCTACCCTGCATTGCTTCTATATCTGATGTGCATTGTTGCAATAGCTCATAAACTGGTATTTTCAAATTATTGGGAGCCTACAATCTTGTCCATATACTAACTCAAAAGGATATTTTCCTGTAGTCCTCTTAAATGTTGTTCGGTCAGCCCATAAAGCATACTTTAGTTTTACATCCCAACTTTTCTTGTTCTCACCAACCATTCTCTTTAATAGTCTAATCATATTTTTGTTACTTGATTCGGCTAGACCATTCCCCTGAGGGTAATAGTTTGAAGAATGAGAGAGAGTGATTCCATGATTCATACAAAAAATTGACATCTCCATTTTACTGAAGGCTAGGGCATTATCTGTTGTTAGCTTTACATGACAATCATATCTTGACACACTTTTTTCTTCCAAAAATTTTACAACTACTTCGGCTGTGGCTTTCTTAGTTGGAATGGCTTCTACCCAACGAGTAAAGTAATCGGTGCAAGTCAACATGTATTTATATCCATTACTCAAATTTTCACTAAAAGGTCCTACAAAATCCATACCCCATTGTTGAAAAGGAGCCTCAACAACTACTGGGTTCAAAGGAAAAGCAGGCAATCTTGGTTTTCTTGAAAATAATTGACATTCTTGGCAAATTCTAACATAAGCATGTACATCTTTGAAAAGTGTTGACCAATAATACCCTGCTCTCATGATCTTTGCAGTAGTTGTTCTTGGAGCATAATGGCCACCACGTAATCTTGAATGCATTTCCTTTATAATGGTTTTGGATTCTTCAAGATTAACACATTTCAAAACTATCCCATCAGGATTCCTCCATCCCAAACCGTCTTGGGTTAAAAATACTTTTCTACTTTTAGCCTTAATGCCCTTCTCTGATGATCTACCAGGTGATCGGGGCAGGACAAGTTTCTCAAAAAATACACAATATCCTTATACCATTCGTGTTCTTCATCGATATTCAAAACATAAGGACTCTCTTCCCTTATCGTATTGACCATATTGTCTTCATTTTCAGTTAAAAGTTGAGCCAATACTTGTCCTTTCACAATTTTGATAGGTTTGATTTCTAAATCATATTCTTATATGCGTGAAATCCAATTTCCTCTAACACCTGTGCCATCTGCTTGTGACAAGACATCCTTCACTGCTTGGTATGGGAAGTATGCTTTAATCTTAGAGTACCCCACATAGGTTCTGAAATGTTTTAAGGCTTTGACTAAGGCATAAGCTTGTTTTTCAGTAGTAGTGTATTTCAATTCGGCATCTCTCAAATTTTTACTCATAAAGGCTATAGGTTGTTCATGATTTTCATCGTTCTTTTGTAATAAAACACCAGCAATAGTATCTTCCGAGGAATATGAATAAATCATTAACTCTTTATTATAATCAGGAAAAGCTAACACAGGAGAAGTCGAAATGGATTTCTTTAGTTTAATTAAAGATGACTCACAATTTTTATCCCAAATGAACTTCGCATCCTTTTTAAGGAGGGCATTTAATGGCTTGGCCAATTCTGCTAAATTTGGAATGAATCTCCGGACAAAGTTTATTTTTCCAAAGAAAGACTGCAAAGAAGCCACATTATGGGGTGCAGAAATAGCATTAATGGCCTGGACCCGCTCAGGATCAATCCTGATACCTTCTTTTGACACAATATGTCCCAATAGCTTACCCTCATCAATTCCAAAAGTAGACTTTTTTGGGTTTAGAGATATACCAAATTTTCTGCATCGATCAAAAAATTTCCTTAAATGCTCTACATGGTCTTCTCGTTCCTTGGAGAATACTATTAGATCATCCTGGTAGTTGGAAATGATCTTCCCAATCAAGTCATTGAATGCATGGTCCATAGCTCTTTGAAAGGTAGAACCATCATTTAACAATCCAAATGGCATTCTTATGTATTGAAAAGTTCCCCACGAAGTTGTAAAGGTTGTTTTATCCCTATCTTCCTTTTTAATACTCACCTGATTATACCCTGAGAAACCATCCAACATTGACAACATTCCTACCCCAATGACACTTTGCAAAAGATTCTCCATATTTGGCAAAGGGTAATTATCTTTAAGGGATGCTTGGTTTAGGTTTTTGAAATCGATACATACCCTAATTTCCCCATTCTTTTTTCTTACAATTACCGGGTTAGACACCCAAGTGGTGTGTCAAACAGGTTGAATAATTCCAGTAGCTAACATCTTTTCAATTTCTTTTTTAACCAAAAGGGCAAGTTTGGGATTAACATTTCTTAGTTTTTGTCTGTAGGGCTTAGCTCCTTCTTGCAAAGGAATAGTGTGCTCAATTATTTTAGCATCAAAAGTTTTGAGATCATCGTATGTCCAGGCAAATATATCTATGTATTTCCGAATCAGACTTTCAATTTCTTTTCTCTCTCTTAGGGAAACATTTTTTCCTATCTTAATCATTTTCAGGGAGACTGGGGTTCCAATATTGATTTCTATTACCTCATCTACTGGTTCGGCTCTTTTACCTTTATACTCATCATGCCTGTTGAATTTTTTCTCAAGTGGGATAGCTAACTTCATGACCTCAACATATTGCAAAGACACATTGTTTATTTTATCCTCTAAATTGATATTCAAATTTTGAAAATTGTCAATGCACTGCAAAAACGCAATGATTTGAGAATCATCATCAAAGACTTAACAATGATCCTGATTGTCAGGTACTGAAGGTCGGAATAACACCTCAACTTTGCAGTTTTTCTCCTTAAGGTGATCTGGGATCTCAAAAGTGAAGCTATAACTGACAATGCACCATCCAAAGTGTTATCCTCTCTAGGAACTGCCTGTATTGTAAATGCATCAAATTCTTCAATGGTATCCCAAACAACATTTCTATAATCTCTGAGTCTATTGTTCTTAGCTACAAATTGATTTTTTACTTGAGAAACAATTAAGTCCGAATCTCCTATAACACTCAGGCATTTAATCTTTAAATCCTTGGAAACCTCTAATCCCATAAGCAAAGCTTCATACTCAGCTACATTATTAGTGGCATCAAATGCAAGACGGAAAGAAAAATACTTTTCTTCTCCAGAGGGGGAAGTAAGGACAATTCCAACTCCGGCACCATGTCTAGACTTAGCTCCATCAAAATGAATTTTCCACACTTGACTAGAAGGGAAAGGATGTTGTCAGGGCTCTTCCCAACAGTTAGCTAGAACCATATAATTCCCAACTTCCTTGGTAGGATGCATAGCTTCTTGAAAAATATAATTAGGGGTCTCTACATGCTCTGTCATAGGTTTTTCATTCATTAGCTTATAAAAGGATTTTCCCCCAATAGGAATGGCTGCATAACATAAATCCATTTGGATGCTTCCTCCTAATTTAGTAGCCCATTCTCTTGATAGCAACATCCCCCATGCATCAAGTATGTCCAAAACCAAAACATTCATGCTTATTTCAATTTCAGGATAGGCAGCCAACTTCATTTTCAGATTCTCAATCACACCCTTTGATGTAACAGGCCTAGAGTCCATTCCACATACATTTTTAAACTGCCTGGATGGTTTTAGCTCTAGCTGTTCCATGACCTTAAGAGGCATAATATTTACTTCTGCTCCAGAATCCAACATACAATTATGTAAGATCAGTTGGTTGATTTCTAAGGCAATATAGAACGGGGGATGACCCCTACCACTATCTGTTACACTTTGAATCATTACGGGTGGATCTTCCTCAGTTGTTAATTTCTTAGGATCCTTGACTCTAGGTTTGATTCCTAAGAATTTGGTAGCCTCATCAAAGTATGAAGGGATTTTCAAAAGTTCATCCAAAGGTACAGGGATATTGGGTTTGGACAAGAAATTGCTTAAATCAATCTTTAATTTGCAAGACTTTTCTTGGTCCTTGATACTCATTTTTAAACCTAATAAATGCATTACCTGTGCTTTAACAGAAGGGATAACTATTATATCTTTCAAAGATATCATGACAGAGGATCCAGAGAGTTTTCCCAGTATATTTGAATTTAGATTTTCCTATGTCATAGGGGAAACTTCTTTGCTAGGAATACTTACTTGCTTTCTCTGCACTAGTTCCTTAATCTGGGGTCCAACTGGGCTTGAATTTATTATCTTCTTATTTGTTTGAGGAGACAATCTTCGAGGTTGATCATTATTCTTTAGGATTCCCTAGGAGGAGTGCTTGGAGAATGGGTAGGAGCCTTGCGAATAGTATTCCTTTGGTCAGGGGAGTTATTGTCCTGATTCTTCACATTATTCTTCGCTTGAGATCTGGTTACTACCCGACTATCAGAAGGTTTACTCATAGACCTGGTTTGGAAATATTCATTGGTATACACATTTTCAGACAGTTTATGGAAGTGTTCACCACGTATTATGTTTTATTTTTGTTTAAGAACCAAACCATTCAAGTTTTGAATTAGTTTACCCATTTCAGTCATCATTTTTATGATCATATCGTTTTCTAAGTCACTTTTAACAATGCAAGGAATAATTCTTAGGACTTAAGACTTATGTTGGGTTCAGTTCTTAGTAGAGTTGCAAGGTAGAGTCGCTAGGTGAACCACACAAGTAATTCACCAGAATTGTAAGGATGTAAATGAGCTCGCTCCTCAGTGGAGTCATGATTCGGAGTCGCCAGGTAGACTTTAAAACTCTTCTACCAAGATATATGTCGTTTGAAGTGCAGGGAGAGAGTAAGTGAAACATAGATGGATATGGTTTAATTAAAGTTGAAATAATACCCATCTAGATTAATCCGGATGCGATAAGATATGAGTTATGCATGGATAATCGCAGACACCTAAGGTAAGCCTCTACCTCCCCGGAAATGGCGCCAAAATGTTATCACCAATCTTGTAGTTGCCCCTACAGGTGGATCTAATGTGGACGGTAGAGGGGATAGGAAACTAAATTGGTGAACCAAGAGGGCCTTGGTTCCCAGATGGATGGTTGTCATGCCAACCAAGGCACTTTTCGCTTTAGTTATCAAAGCCAAGATAGCAAGGGGGAGACCCATATCTACTCCCGACAGGAGAGATCGACCCAATCACCAGATCAAATCAATCTAATGAGGTACGTAAGGTGACAGGTATGGAATCCTAGAAATAAGGAATTAAGACCACTATGGAGGCTTGGGAAAGGTATAGTATAACAATGATAGATACTGCACAGTGATTCAATGATCAAGTATGATTCCAAGATTCAAAGCTAGTTTCAAAAGGTCAAAATCAACTGCCTTGAGAAATGTGACCCTTAAAATAGGGAAAGTGTCCCAAATCAAAGATCTGACAGTTAGGGATTTCTAGCTATGCTTGATGAAAGGATATGATAGTTTCAAGGTGTTTCAAGCAACAAGACAAATATCAAGCCATAAGATAACTCAACAATCCAAGAAAGTCGAATTGTCTTAGGGAAGATTAGTGCCTTGGGGATTGGGCCAAATGGAGTCGGATGTCCACCAAATTGTAGATCTGGATAGTTGAGGTATTGAGGTAGGTGGATATTGAAAATTAAGGTCATCCAATGGCTAGATTTCAGTAGATATGAGATTGAAATGTGCCACAAAGTGACCCAAGTGGGGCTCAACCCTCAAAATGAGGAATGGGGACCACAAGGTGAAAATCACTAAAGTGACACACTAGGGGTAGATTATTGATTAAGGAGATGATGGATCAAGTGGGATCTCACCTACCTAGGTGCTATATCAAGCAAAATCACCCCTCGTAGGAAGTGTGGCCTCCCTTGGAGAAGCTTCTTTTCCTCGGGAAGTGGGTCAAATGAGGTCCAATCCACACCAAACTATAGATCCGAATTGTCGTGGATGCTATAGAGGTGGGTTTCGAATTTTATACCCAAAAGCCAAGTGGATCTTGCTAGATCTGAGAAAATGTAAAATGAGGGTTTGAAGCATTTAGACAAATGGATAAATCATGGAGAGAGAAATTACCTTGAGATCATACCTGAGTGTTGGAATGAGATGCCTTGTTGTTGAGGAAGACTCCCACAGAGATCAAATGAGAATTTGTTGAATTTGCTTGCCGAAATGATGCCCTAGCCCACAAGTGCGACCTCCTCTAGCTGTCAAACCAAGGAAAGTCGATTCAATCAGTCAGATCAAGTATGGAGGAAATACAAGTGAAATGCAATGATAACATGAAATAGAAGGTCCTGGGACAGTAATACTCCATGTTACCAACGAACAAACCCAAAGAAGAAGTAGGGAGGGTCCTCCCCTACCAATACATCCTCCTCAAATGAATTCGGCCTCCACCTGTAGATGCAAAAACGTGGTACAAAAATATAGCAAGACAAAATCTCCAAGAACCCAGTGCAAAGGAAGAATCAACGAACGAACTCCAAAATCATTCACCACAACATAACAGATAGATGCAATAATAATTCTCTATTCCAATAATCCAGAGCCAAAAGTCCCTTTTACAATGAGAAGCTCTCTCCTTTAAATAGATTGGAGAGAGGCCACAATCCTAACCACTTTTTGAATGAGTGGCTAATATTAAAAGATCAAAATATCTAATCAATGGTTGAGATGGACTCAACAATACAATACATGGATCAATAATAAAATATAACAATAAGTGGACAAACTCACCCTAGAAGAGGGGATCCCACCAAATCAGGAGGACAAAACAATATATCTAGATTATGGTGGGTCCAAGGGGTAATTTTAGACACTCTTGGTCAATCCCCATAGCACAATATCAATAAAATAATCATCAAAGTACCAAAGCGTGCTTCTATGGACAAATAGTGAGCCTTGGGGGGCTCCAAAAATCATCAGAAAGTGCCATAAGTGATGGATGCAGGTCTCGATGAAGCTGAAACTACTGTAGGAGGTGTGGAATACATCCCACTCATCATCACTGATCATCCCATGCCATAACCTTTCCTCAGCAGCCCAAATCGAATTCCTCTGTAGCCATTTTTACCATTTCTGGACTGCCTTGGGAAATGTGAAACTGCCCAAACTGCCTCCTGGAGTGCCTCCGCTATCAAGGTGATCTCACCAATGAGTTTGGGATGGGAGTAATATGGTAATAACAAGTGGCTGGACCACCCCCTCCATGCACAGTGCCTTAGGTGAACCAAATAAATATCATCACTGCTCTGACAGGGCCTCAGACAGACCAAAATTGCACTAGGATAGCCAACTGAGGCTCAATCATCACTGTAACTGCTCGAAACTGGAAAAAAAACTGTCTCGTTGGACTCAGAAGGTCCAAATCCATCTAATATGTGTACTCATACGCCATACAAACCTCTGCGGTCCAAAATAAATACTCATCATATCCGGTAGACCAAATAATAATAATCTATAAAAGTGTTGAAAAGCACAAATCATCATCATAAGCCTAAAACCACTACATAATCCCACCATGGTGACCTGTACCAGACCATATATCATCTATCTGTAACATCTGAGGTATGCCACCTCATTTCTTGTGGTTGACTTTTGGTCAAACTGAGGTTTGACCAAGTCAACATGACCAAAATATGACTCAAACTGTCATCAAGCTGTTGCAAGGTGTCAAAGGTTAAAACATGCTTTACAATCCATTCACATAGCAATTATAACAAGTAGCAATCATTACTGGCGATCTAAATCCAAATATAATGTCATTAATTATTATTTATTACTCAGACAAGATTTTCAAGGTCATACTCACTTCATAGTTGTGATTAGTTTGCTAGTGAAGGGTGAAGGCTAAAAATAACATGGCTAGGTTAAAGGATGACTTACTGACTTAACACTGTGACACTTTGGAAATGGAAAAGGGAATACACACCATAGCATATAGTGGATAATCAACAACACAGGGAATGGCAGTGTCTCACAAATGGATAAGTTGTTCAAAGAGTGTTTATTCACCTTACACTGATACGCACAATCCATAATACAAATGAGGCCAGCAATCTTTTTGATATAAAGTTTAAGTTCCATTGCTTTTTGGGCCTAGATTTTCCATAGCCTTTGATCCATGTGTGTTTATAAACACATTGCATAGATTTACATTTAGGCTTTTTTTGCTGCAGGTGTGTTTTTAAGGCACTTGTTTACCTGAGCACTTCTAGGTGTGTCACAGACAGCTTGTTTACCTAGGTATTTTCATTTCACAATAAATATAGCATTTGATATTTTTATAGCCATTTTCATTTGGCTTTCTTTTCATACAAGATATAACATTTCATTTCCATATTTTGTATTCATGGCAGCACTAAAAGTTTCAGGTTTGGCCAACAATATCTTTAGTGACTAGGGGGAATTCACAAGGAAAACCAACTCACCATAGGCAAGTTTTGTCACCAACTCAGAGCCGAGACACAATAAACAGGGAAGCTTATCCAATATAGAGACTACAGTGGGGGAAGGTCCTCCATGCCACTAGTCAAGTAGTAAGTCAGGGTAATGAACAAACTGAGTAAGTCATGGATGGATGGAGATAGTGAATAATGAAACCAACACTAACACGCCAAAATATGGTGGGAATGATCACCTCTATTCTCCCTAGGGAGGGTAAAACCAATGAGTATAGGCCAAGAGCTTCTAATTCTGAGTAGGGACAAATATGATACATATATAATACAACCAGGTCCACGATCGCCAAATCATGATACTAAATGCTAAGACATGCTAAGAAAATGGAAATAAAAGCAAGATAACCACAACACCACAATATACCTGCTGAGTCATATACCTGAATGCTCATCATCTGAAACATCATATGTCCTCTGAAACTACTGCTGTAACTCTGGGCACTCCTGACTACTCTGTACAAATGGCTAAATAGCTACATCAGTCATCTCTCTAAGTGTCCCGAGACTCGGCCATGGCATGGGGAATAAAACTGTTGTCCAAAATCTAATAGTGATCCATAATAGATGCTCATCTCAGCATCTTAATGTAAGGGAACTGGCTGAATAGTGTACTGGAATCGAAAAAATAATGTATGGTATCCTGACTACTATATGTGTGATAACAGTTACTTCGCAGTGTGAACCTTCTCTTACTTCGCAACTCTGATTTATATGTGTGCTTCGTAACACAACTTCCATTTGCGTGAAAGCTTCGCATTTTACCATAATTGTGTGTAGAATCTTTATTCTTTAATTCTTAGTGTCCAATTTCAACTACACATGACACTTAGAATCTTCTTGCAGTGCTCAACTAATGTCCGGAGGGGTAGGACTATCCCTGTAAGGCTTTAGTCTACTCCCATTTACAAGTCCTTTCAAATTTTCTCCAAGTAGCATGACTAACTGAACTGCGCCACCGCTAGTGACATGCTTAACAGTGTATGGTCCTAGCCAGTGCATTTTAAATTTTCCAGGAAATTTCATGAACTTGATATCATAGAGGAGTACAAGGTCTCCTACCTAGAAGAATTTGTACTTGATCTTCCTATCGTGCCATGATTTTTCTTTGTCTTTCTGCACTTGTTGGTGAAAACCTGCAATGAAGCGATCTTCTTCCATCCCAACTAAGTGTAGTAGCCTCTCGTCCATCGTCTTGGCATCAGCCATGTCTGTGAATGCTGCAATTCTCAAGCTTGGTAGTATGTATTCCATGGGCATGACAGCTTCCTGTCCATATGCTAATCTGAAAGGTGTGTAACCTGTCAACTTCTTACAATTTTTTCTATATTCCCACAACACCACTGGTATTCGCAGATCCCAATCATCCTTATTTGTATTGCATACCTTGGTCAGCACATTTTCCAGTACTTTGTTAAATGCTTCAACAGTGCCATTAGCTTGTGGATGATATGGTGTGCTCTTCTGATGGTATATTTGAAATTCTTCGGTCAAAGCTTCAATAGTTCTATTCAAGAAGTGTGTTCTTTGATCGCTCATTAGAATTCTCGAGCATCCAAACCTTGTCAATATGTTCTCAAAGATGAACTGCGCTAAAGTAACTATGCTACAGTCCTTCACTGGTTTTGCTTTTTCCCACCTGGTGAGATACTCTGTAGCTGTGATAATATATCTCAAACCAGTTTGCTTTCCTGGTGGGTTAATAGGTCCCACAAAATAAATATCTCATTTATCAAATGCTTGCAAGGTCATTTGTGGCATCAATGGCATATCATCTCTACGAGATGGCTTCCCTGCCCCTTGGAAAACATCGCAACTTTGGCAATGTTCCTTTGAATCCTTGTGTAATGTAGGCCACCATAGCCCTGCTCTTAAAAAAATTTGCGCAGTATCTCTTCCTGTGTAGTTTCCTCCAGATACTCCCAAGTGTGATTCAGCAAGTATCATAGGTTTCTCATGTTCCATCACAAATCTGTGTAGTATTTCGTCAGGTCCTAGCTTGTATAATTGGCCTGCAATTATGGTAAATTCAGCTTCTCTTACCATTAATTGCTTCTTTTGTTGCGTAGTTAACTCTATAGGTGCTAGACTAGTAGTTAGGAAGTATACAACGTCCTTGTAGTAGTCATCTGCTATTTGAATAGCAAACAACTGTGCATTTGGTAAATTGTCTTCCAAGTTACTAGGTTCTTCGCCTGAATCGATTCTGGAGAGATGGTCAGGTCCTGAATCCAATCTTCCTGGATTAACAATGATTTCAAAATCATACTCCTGAAAGAGTAACAACCATCTGCATATTCTCCCCCCTAACATTGGTTTGTTGACCAGGTACTTCAAAGATGAATGGTCAATAAACATGCATAAATGCGAACCTAGAAGATAGTGTCTAAACTTCTGCAATGCATATACCATAGCTAGGCCTTCTCTTTCTGTCGTAGTATAGTTATTTTGTGCTGAAGATAGCTTCCTTCTTGAAAATGTGATGGGGTGATTGATCCCTCCCTCGCCTGGTTGAGCTAGCACAATTCCAAGTGCTATAGATGAAGCATCTACATGTACATGGAATGGATTACTCCAGTCCGGAAAGACTAGAATAGGCGCGGTAACCATTCTCTCTTTTAATGTATCCAATCCTTTCTGACAGTCTTCAGTCCACATATACTACGCTTCTTTCTTCAGTAATTTTTCCATAGGTGCAATAATATGTGCAAATCCCTTGATGAACTTCCTATAATATCATGTGTGTCCCAGTGTAGTGCATAGTTGTTTCACTGAGTTAGGCGCTGGTACGTTCACAATAACTGTGATCTTTGTTGGATCAACCATCAGTCCTTGCTTACATACAATGTGTCCCAGTAGGATTCCATAAGGAACACATAAAATAATTTTCTTTAGATTCAAGAGAATATGATGTTGTCTACACTTTGCTAGCATCATTCTTAAGTTCGCATAATGGTTCTTCAGTGAACCAAATATTGTCCAATCGTCAAAATACACTTCTAAGAATTTGTGGATAAAATATTTAAGTGCAGCAACAACTACTCTGGAAAAGATAGCAGGTGCATTTTTCAAACCAAAGGGCATAATTGTGTACTGATATGATCCCCATTCAGTAGAAAATGTTGTCTTATTCCTATCTTATGTATCAATTTTGATCTGATGATATCCAGAGAATCCATCAGTGAATGAGTATGCTTCGTTTCCTCCAACATTATCCAGCACTTCATCTGTAAATGGAGTAGGAAATGGGTCATGCAACGAGGCATCATTTAGCTTTATAAGATCTACACATATCATGATTTCTCCTTTATCTTTCTTATCCTGGATAACCATGGGACTTATCCATTATGATTCTTCTACTGGCTCAATAATTCTTGCGTTGAGCATCTTATCAAGCTCCACTTTTACTCTTTCTTTGTATCTGGGATTCAATATGTAGGGTATTTGCTTGATAGGCTTCGCATCTGGCTTGAAAGGTATTTTCATAACTCCCAAGTCACCTAAAATGCCTTTCATTACAGAGAACTTGGTAGGAAATAGTCCTTGATATTCGCGCAGTAGGTCTTCTATCTTTCCTACTCTTTCTTCATCCTAGTAATCTCCTATAGAAGCGAACTTCGGTTCCTTGTCAGTATCAATATTGATCTTTCTAGTATTCACATGACTACTGAGTTCTGGAATTTCTAAGTCAGGTCCCTCAACTTCGCGTTCTCCTTCAAACTCAGGTATGTTTACATCGCATGGATCTTCATCCTCGCCTTCATCTAATGCGACGTTATAACATTCCAGGGCATGTTCTGACTGTTTTTCCCATTCTGGTTGTTCATATATTGGCAACAAGGTATCATCAAATACCTTCTTTGTAATGATCTGCAGAGCTTCACTGATACTCGAACAATCATCCTCAAAACTGAAATTGGATTGAAATTCAGCTATCAATATGTGCCAATTTGTTGTGCCTCTGCGAAATTCAGCTCTTGTGTACGAGTTCTTTGGAATTTGCTCTAATGTGTGTATAAACTTATGCACCCATTCTTGCTTAGGTGTATGTATCCAAGCTTTCAAACACAGCTCTATGTGGTATCTAGGATCAGTCTGTCCATTATATTTTACTTGCACAATCTCAATTTGTTCTATAAATCTGATCTCCATCATGTGCTTACATTATTCCCATGTGTTCACATTTTTTTATGCGCAACCCACCATCTAGCAAGTGCGGCATGCAGTGCTATCTATAGAGCAGCTAACTTATGTTTTGTTGGAACTGAAACTACATATTCATGAAGGAGTGCATGTACATTTCCTAGACCATCATAAGTAGGTATTGGGATTACCTCTGTTCCAATCCATCATAGTGACTTTGTGATCTTCGCACATCATCTTGTTGAGACTTCATGCATTCTGCTCTGCCAATTCTCCATTCCTGCATCTAAGTCTGATATGCAAGAACTGTCACATTTCTAGCTCAATGTTCCATCATCGGTAGGAATGATGTAGTCTTCCTGATTCACTGTCATTTTGTAGACCTTATCAAGGTCTTGAGCTCTGCATTCTTCTCTTACTGGTTCAGTATATCTAGGTTCTTGTGCAGGGTCTAAAGGTGCGATGACTTTGATATCTGGTCCTTCAAATATCATTTGTTTTTTATTTAGATTGTTGATCACGAGGTTATCAATTTCCCAGTCAATGCCTAATAGTGAAGGATAAGGACTGTTGTCATCTATAATCTCAATAACTTTGAAGTCTGTTGTACTTCGCACTCCATCAATGTCAACAAGGACATCGGATAATCTCCCAAAAGGTATAACCTTTTGTTGATTGGCTAATCTCAATTGTATCGGTGACCATGATAATTTCAGTTTTCCCATATGTTCCCATGTCTGTTGTGTCAAGACATTCACCTCTGAGCCTAAGTCAAGAATGATCTGGTCCATTTCAAAGTCTCTGATCTATGCATTTAATCTCATCTCTCTTTCAGTCCTTCTATGATTCTTGATATGGTGAATTGCGTTATGTGCTTCGCTTATGGAATTACGTTGCACGTAATGACTGAATAGGCTTTGTATCTCTGCTAAGGCATTTCAATGCTTAACAACTTAATGCAGCTTTGAAAGAATTGCGCAACATGAATTATGGGTTCTGTTGTATTACGTGATCCATCAAATGAAATTGGCATATCCACCATAGGCGTTGATTCACTTCGCAACTGGACTCTTGGAGTCACGGGTTTTGAGCTCTGTAAAACTTTTTTGGTTTCCATAAAGGCTTATTTTTCTTTGTTAAGGTTGAAGACAAGCATTTTTCAAGTCGATTTTCTTATCCAATCCCCTTTAGTAGAATTTTGTTGCGTGGTGTGGTCCTCAAAAGTCGAAGCTTCAGTTCGTTGATCTCGACCTGTCGTAGCTCCGCTTCATGTCACAACATGGATGTTGCAATCTTTGTTTCGTTCTTTAGCTGAAATTATCTATATATTCTAATTATGTGCTGCTGGTCTTTTCTCTTGCATTTTTGCTTGCAAAATAGGACATGCCTCAATGACATGGTCAAATGACTTACAGTATTTACAGGTAGTACAAGGGTTCTGATAATCTCTTGCTAGATGTCCTAGTTGAGCGCAGTTATAACATACAATCTGACCTCTTCCTCTTCCCTGTTGGCCAATGTTGCATCCTCTTTCTCTGAATCCACCACATCCTATGTATGTGCCTTGATCATACTACAGATTTTCATTATTGTTCTGTTTTTCTCCTTGAACTCTATAAACATCATGTTTCATTTCTATCATGATCTCATACGCTCTACAGTTGCTATCATTATGGCCAACTGACTTACAAAATGTACAGTACAGGTTCTTAGGTGTCTGCACATATTTCTGAAGTAGATATCAGTCTTCTGGACGATGTCATCTACATCGGAAAATATCACACCATGGGCCTTGTTGTTGATTCAATGGGTTTGGTGCTCCACTAGTGATGTAATCTCGGAATACAGGGAAGTGTTCTTTGGAATGTCCTTCCCCTTTGCATTTAGTACACCAAAATTATTCTCTGGTTTCTTTTCCTTTCTTGATGTCTTGCAACTGCAACATCAAGTTTGCTAGCTGGGTTTGTTTCTGTATCATCCTTGTGCTAGTTTCTCCTATGGGCGAAGCCTCTAGCTTCATCACAATTTCTAGTGCCTATGTTTGCGATGCTACTTTCTGTTGCATCAACGGTATTCTGATATGGGGAAACAACATAGTTATGACCCATTCTTGATGTTGTTGCGGTGCTTTGTCAAAACTTACTTTATCTAACAATGCTTTAAATTTCTGATCAAACTCCCATATAGTCTCATTAGGCTTTTGTTTGATTTCTTTTAGCTCTGTAATGCATTGATATTCTAAATTTGGTTCTTCAACTCTCTAATAAGTGCGGTTCTGATATCTATTATTGTTCTATTATGTCCAACAGAATACTTCATAAACCATGTTAGAGATTTGTCTCTAAATGTTGTAACTAGTTGAGCCTGTATTATGGCTTAGTCATGGACTTGCTTAACATTCCACATAGCTTCACAGAGAAACCAGTGTTGCTTTGGGTCTTCTAGACCAGTTCCTTTGAAAATAGGTAGTTGAATGTCGTCTCCCATTCTTCTTCTAAGAGGCATAGTGTTCTATGTCGAAGAAGGTATACCACTACTTGACTAATTTTGAGTATTAACTCTCGCAGTGTTACTACTACTGGTGTTCTGTGAACTAGTAGTATTATTTTCGTCAACTAGATGTTTCTCCGGAGTGATAGGATGAGAGGTAGTCATTCTAGGCTCTGTTTCACTATCAGACCCAACTTGATAGGACGGTCTGACACCACCTAACTGAGTTTCTAGGGGTATGTGAGGTTCGGCTTCATGAGACCTCTATCTAGTGCTCGGCTTATATATTTTTCCACTACGTAATGTATAAGTATGTTCCTCAGTGTCACTATCTGAATTACTGAACATTACAGACTCAAATCTCTAGGAGTTCTATTGCATTATCAAAACACCTTTTTCGGTAACATCATTTTAATGTATAAACTGAGATTTTTTAGGTACTTACCTCTAAATCCTTTGAAGAAATCCATTTGTTGACCAAACGCAACCTCATTCAACAAGGGTTCGCCTCACTGTCGACACATACCGCAGTCTCCCCGGGCACTGGCCCGGGAAGGTTTGAGCCCACCCAGCAACACCCGCAAAGCGGATGAGGTCTCACCCGAGGCATCCAGGAAGAGCAGACGGAACCATGTTTCCACCGAGGGAGGAGGAGAGTTGTGGCTGTGCAGACTAGCTCTATTGTAGTACTTAAATAGAACTCAAAACATGGAATTATAACATTTTAACTAATCGTAGCATTCATATTCCACATGAAACAGATCATCTAATCGCATCATTTATCATTCCAGAAATAGTAAGCAGATATTACATCAAACAACATTTATATATCGCACCATTGCACAGAGATTGCACCAAAACATCATTATATTACTGTTGCAGTCAAAATACCAGAGGCAAAACATACATCTTCTTATCTCTCTCCTGCTATTCTCCTGTCTTCTATCTTGATCTCACGCTATCTCTCTTTTCTTACCTACTAACACTTATAACTCTCATCTATTTATAGGCTTCTACCATTACAATATTTGTCCACTTACAACTAACTTCCTAACTGACACTATGGACAATTGACCCAATAACCCCGAAAACCCATATACCACGGTACAACTGACTCATTATTACATAATATATGGTCCAAGTGACCCAAAACCCGCCAACTGTGGTATTCTTTAACACAAAATACTCCTTTCGTGCCCTCATCCGATGTCTCACAGCATCGGCGGTGCTGCGACCTTTCGGAAACAAACCGCCTGCCAACAGGCCCCCAACACAATCTTGTGTCTCGCCCTCGAGCCACGTCAACTGCTAGACAGAGTGCATCTCACGGTCCGTGCCTTGAATTCTGCATACGGTTGTTCGACATTCTGCACCAACTCCTGAGCATCCTTAGCTACTGCCTGGCTGCTGATCACATCGTCAGCTGATGGGTGATCAACAAGCTTGTCCATGACCTACTGTCGATACTTCTATACTGCCTATAGTGCTTCACTGGCCTGCAGCATCAGTTTCCCGCCAGTGTCCTGAAATTCTTCCAACTGGGTCACCCATAGCTTCTGGTGTTCATCTGCCTTGGTAACCCGTTGTTGCAAGTCCTTTAGCTCGCGCGACTTAGCAACTTGCTCCATTGGTGGCAAGGTTCTCATCGCAACCTTTAGTGTGGCCACCTGGCCCTCTGCTTCCTGCCGAATTTTAGTGAGTTGTTCCACTTGTTCATCGTGAACGATGCGACCCCAAAACTATACCATTTCAGCAGTGAGCCCGGTTTCCTGTGTCTCCAGTTCCTCCATCTGGGTGGAAACTTCCTCAAGTTCCCTTCTTCGGTCATCTACCTCAGCTTGAGGGGTACCCGGTTTCAACTGAGCCTTCAACAGGTCGTTCTCCTGTCGCAACTGAAGAATAGCATCCCCCAGTCGCTGCACTCGGTGGAGCACGTCTACCTCTTCAGTGGGTTCCAGGACATGTTGATAAGCCCTGTGATCACCCGATCAACCCGAACGCTATCGTCCCACATGCGAGCCTTTTCCACAATAACAAAGTCTTGTTCCTTTTTAAGCATTTCAATGGCGCGACCCTTCTCAGCCCGCTCCCTCTTAAGGTCGATTTCAAGGTCATCCACTGTTGTCCGCGCTGTAGCAGCCCTGCTTGTAAGCTCATCAATCATGGCGGTTGAAGCTGCCTCGCTTACCTGCAAATGCTGAAAGCTCTTTCTGATTTCATGCATTCTATCCACTATTTCCTAGGAGGAAACCTTCTACATTGCCTCCAGTGCCGTAGCTGGTAGTTCATTAACATTGACAGTGATTTGGGTAACCATCTGCAGCATATTTTGCAAAGCCTTGTTGTCGGTCACAACCGCAGTTGGGAGAATGCTGATATTCTTAACCCGGGGCGTGGTGCGGATTGTGACCGTCTCCTGCATGGGTACGTTACCAGATTCTTTTTGTAACACTGCATTACACAAAGAATCCATACGAGCAGCAAGTGCAGAGAAACCCTCTTCCACTTTGACAGACCTTTTTTCGGCAGCCGATGTGGCGGCATGGTTAAGGGCTGCGATTAACCGACCCAACTGCGCCTCCGCTGGTAAAGGCATCCCATTGATCATCGCATGCTCGTGGTGTCGTTTTGACCGATTTTCCTGAAGAGCGCGGTTGCTATCATCCACAGTTGGTGTGTTGATTGACTCATGATCGGAACTATGATGACTCTGTTGATCCTGCACTGATACTCGATCCACAAGACCCACCGGTGGACCCCTAGCAGCGATTTCTACTGAACTCATGGGCTGTCACCAAGCCTTTGGCCACTCCTTCACAATAGCCTCCAAATCTGCCACTGTCACTTTATACCTGGTCTGTAACCATTGTTGATCAACATCTCGGCGAGCTTGTATATGTATGATACTTGGTCGTATTGCAAATGCCATGATAGGTGTGAATCGGGCCACAGTATCTACGGAGATTCATGGGACCTGCGTTGCTACATCACAAAGCATTTTTGAATACAGCCAAAACTGCAATTGGCACTCGCGGTTTCGCTCGGGTTCTTGTACATACCATAGATTATGATAATGCACCCCTCGTCGTTCCACTGCAGCTGGGCAGTCCATACCCTAGTAAGTGTCGGGCTCCTTCCATGCAACTAGAGCAATCAGCAGTAACAGCCAACTATATGAAAAACCACCTCGACCCACTTGGACGTCTGCGACATCCTCCATTAGTTGATTCAAGAGATATAAGGACCAGTTCATCTGGACTCCTTCCGCACATTGCTCGGTGCAAGCGACTATGCCCAAATTACATTGGTTAGGGCGTCCTCCTCTAATTACTTTACAGGAGAGGATCTTAATGCCCATGAGTACCGCCTGATTATTGCAGCTACTGGTGCGATACCCATGCCCATCCGATTCCAAGGCATACTTTTGTGCCAACTGATGTGCCCGCTTCCTCTCATTTTCCTTTCCTTGAAGAAACTGCGCTGGATCAACACCATTCTTGGGCAAGCCGGTAATGTGAGAAATCAAGTCAATAGTGACCAGGACCTCTTTGTACAACCATAATGAACCTCCGTGGAAGCATGACAAAATCTTTTTTACACAAGAACCAACTTCTGTTAGGTGTCCAAAATGCGGCATGTTGATTAGCCCTAATAAGCCGACCTGTCGCAGTCCTCGAGCCCATTCGTGTATCTCTGGAACTGGTAAATTGTGTGTCACAGGCACATATGGTGCTGAGGAAATTTTGGGGTGGTCCACCATGTCATGGTCCTCGTAGCGCAGGTGCATCAGTGTCGGTCCAATATCCACTGAGCACTCCAATCCTGCCGGGAGTGCGGGCATCTTCACACTGAATTTCAGTTTCGGGGTTATCTTACGCGGGGTGGAATCCGGCCGAACAGGAGGGATGTAACCAAGGATATTATTCGCGGACTATCCCATCCATTGGGCAGATGGCTGAACGGTGCGACTAGACTGTCCCACCTGCTCCGGAGCTTTGCCAGCCACCACAGACCGAAGCAATCTCTTACTCTGCAGAGATTCAGAAGGCTGACCCCCTCGGTGCTTCTTAGCAACACTTGATGCTCCCACCGGCATGTTGGCGACCTCGGCTCCAAGGTCAATAGTGTCCGAGGACACACCTTCTCATTCTACAGCAACCAAAATGAATGGAGACTCCACTTCACTACTAATGTCCACTGTCTCCAGTTCGCCTGGCATACCTAACCACTCCTCGTGATATACCTAACAATAACTGGCTCAAATCACCATGGCGCTCCACAACAATACGTCTTGCTAATTCCTCAGTGTCTTCTGCCCGACGCTAAGCCATTCTTATAACATCTACCCAAATCCACCGTAATCATGACTAAATCATGCATTAACTCAACCAAATCCTTGTATTAATGAGGCAAATCCGTCGGCGATCATGTCCGTCGATCGGCCGGATCCGCCATTAATTCCCATCATTCGAACAACGCCTGTTAATTAACTGTCCAACTTTTGGCATTTATTAATTATTTTACCGAGTCACAACGCTGCCATGTGTCTCCGACTATTCCAAACTTGCGGCACAAGCCTCCCTGCTTCCGCATACCTTCTTATGTTGGCGCGCCATCTGCAACCAAGCAACCTGCAACACACACTCCTTTTTTTTTCGATGTGACTCAGACATTGCACTGCTCCAAGCCCGAGCGATAGGGCTTCAACCTGTGACCATTTACCAGTTTGGGGAGCATCACCCCATCCAACTGCTGCAACTGAACCGCTCCTCCTGAATTAATACTATTGATGCGATATGGACACAGCCAATGTATCTGCAACTTTCCTGGATGTTTCATAAACTTGTTGTTGTATAATAGCACCAAGTCGCCTTGCTGGAACTACTTACTTTTGATGTGGCGATCATGCCATGCCTTCTGGCGATCCTTCTCCACCCCTTGGTGAAAGCCCGTGATAAATCGATCCTCTTCCAGCTCCACCAATTGTGCTAGACGTTCATCTAATGCTACAACATCATCCATGCTCGTAACAGCCGCAATTCGTAGACTTGGAACAATGTACTCCATAGGCATAATTGCTTCCTTCCCATATACCAGCTTGAAAGGTGTCTGACCAGTCAACCTTTTACATGTGGTGCGATAGGCCCACAATACTGCTAGGATTTTTAAATCCCAGTCGTGGCGATTTGCATTGCACACCTTTGTCAACGCATGCTCCAACACCTTGTTAAACGCCTCCACCGTTCCATTCACCTGTGGGTGATAGGGTGTACTCTTCTTATGATGTATCTGCAACTCCTCCATTAATGTGCTGATAGTGTGATTAAGAAAGTGGTTTCCTTGAGCAATATCTTGGGGCAGCCAAAACGGGTGATAATGTGATCAAAAAAAAATCGAGCAGCCGTTGCGGCGGAGAAATCAACTACAGGTGCCACCTTAGCCCATCAGGTCAAATACTCTATCGCCGTGACAATATATCGCGCACCTGTGCGTTTCCCTGGTGGATGGATCGATCCGACAAAATCCACAGCCCATTTTTTGAATGGTTGCAATGTTACTTGAGGTAGCACCAGCATCTTGTCGTGTCGGGACGGCTTACCATTTCGCTAACAAACATCACAAGACCGCGCATAATCTATCACATCATTATGTAATGTGGGCCACCAAAGTCCTGCACGTAGTACCTTCTGGTAAGTCGCCAGACCGCCATAGTGTCCTCCCGCTACTCCACCATGCGCAATATCTCATCAGCACCCAATTTATACAATTCTCCCCCAATCAGTTGAAAGTCAGTAGCCTTGACAACCAATTACTTCTTCTGGGTAGTGGTAAAGTCAGCGAGCGCGGTGCCGGTCACCAGAAACTGAAGGATTTCATCAAAGTATTGATCAGCAGCGGCAACGTGAAATAGTTGGGCATCCGGAAACCCGTCTTCGATATTAGTTGGTTCCTCCCCTGTATCAATCTGTGGCAAATGATCTAGTCCAGCATTCAACCGCCTTGGTTTCACAATGACTTCAAAATCAAACTCCTAGAACAAAAGTAGCCACCAGCAAATCTTCCCCCCCAACACAGTCTTATTGACCAAGTATTTTAATGCAGAATGATGAATGAACATTTTAAAGTGGCCACCCAACAAATAATTCCTGAATTTCTGCAGCATGTAAACCATGGCTAGACCTTCGCATTCTATGGTAGTGTAATTACGTTCTGCAGAGGACAGCTTCCGACTAGCAAAAGCAATGGGATGATCAAGGTCACCTTCTCCTGGTTGAGCTAACACAACCCCTAATTCAACCGATGAAGCATCAACATGGACATGGAATTCCTTACTCCAGTCCGGAAAGACCAAGATTGGTACCGACGCCATCTTCGCCTTGAGCATTTCAAAGCTATCCTAACATTCTGGGCTCCATTGGAATGCCGCATCCTTCTTCAACAACTTTTCCATAGGGGCAGTAATGGCAGCATACCCCCTAATGAACTTGCGATAATATCCCATATGACCCAAGGTAGCGCGCAACTGCTTAACGGTGGTTGGCGGTTGCAACCCCAAAATGAGCTCAATTTTGGCTGGATCGACCAGTAATCCCTGCTTACACATGATATGTCCCAGCAATATCCCAAACGGTGCATAGAAAATACATTTCTTCAAGTTCAGCGATATCTAGTGCTGTCGGCATCGCTCAAGTATTAACCACAGATTGGCTAGATGATCACGAATCAATCCATAAACGGTCCAATCATCCATATATACCTGCAAAAACTTCTGAATAAAATATTTGAATGTGGCAACAACAACCCAGGAGAATATCATAGGTGCATTCTTCAAACCAAATGGCATTACCGTGCACTGAAAGCAACCCCATTCAGTAACAAAAATGGTTTTATGGCGATCTTCCTTAGCAATGCGAATCTGATGGTAGACAAAGAATCCATCAGTGAAAGAGTACATCTCCTGGCCGCCCACTCCCTCAAGTACTTCATCAGTAAATGGGGTCGAAAAAGGGTCATGTAAGCAAGCATCGTTCAATTTCTGCAAGTCGACACAAATGCGCACTTCGCCTGTTTTCTTGTCCTCCACCACCATAGGACTGATCCACTCGGACTCTTCTACAGGTTCAATAATACTGGCATCCAACATGTTATCAAGTTCCACCTTGACCTTTTCTTTATGTCGCGGATTCAGCTGATAAGGTCGCTGTCAGACTGGCTTAGCATCTGGTTTCAATGGAATCTTCATCTCTCCTAGATAACCCAGGATTCCCTTCATTTCAGAAAACTTCATGGGAAACACATCTTGAAACTCATGAAGTAGCTCAATAACCTTACTCGTCATCTCATCGTCCCAATAATCCCCAACATTGGAAAACTTGGGAGTAGCCTCGGTGCCAATATTCATCTTGCGAAGCTGCAATGGTTGACTGAACGAATTACTTGGCGCAACAGGTGGGACTACATCGCGACTTCCTTCAGATTCGGGAATGTTAACATTCTGGGGATCATCGTCATCCTCTGTGGCACCAGTGACGTTGAAGAACTCCATGAGAGACTGCATCTGACAGTGTGTGTGCGGGTCGACAGGGTAGGCCACTGGAACAACCTGAAATATCACGTCACGGATGAGCTGCAGCGCGTTATGGACATCAGGGTTGGCATCCACAAAAGTGAACGTATGAGTGAAACAGACCGTCAACTCCCCCCATGTTGTAATGTCTCGGCGCAACTCAGCTGCATTGTACCATGAGCGCGGTATCTCATCCAAAGTATGGACAAAAGCACGGACCCACTCATCTCTGGGTCGCACTACCCATAAGTGTTGGAACTCCATCACATGATCACTGGGATCAGTCCGGCCATCATACTTTCCAATGTGATAAACTTCCGTATCGCCGAACCGAACAATCATCAGCCTTCGACACTGTGACCAACCTTTAATGAACTTCTTATGTGTCGCCCACCATCGTGCTGGAGCAGCCTTCAGTGCTTCCTCCAAGGCCAGCAATCGCTGAGGTTATGGGACGCGGTCTTCAAACTCTACTAAAAAGGTGTTTAGTCCAGGCAACCCCTCGTAGACAAGCAATGTGATCGTTTCTGTCGCAACACGACATAAGGATTGCGTAACTAAGCCACATTTCTTGAATGGTACTTCATGCATTCGATTCTGCCAATGTTCCAATGCATCATCAAAGTCAGAAGACACAGAGCTCTCGCTGCGCCACTCCAACTCACCGTGGACGGTGGGATGAATATAATCTTCTGAAATGTTGAATGCGTGATCCCATCCAACGGTATCATCAGCTTTTACAGGTTCAACATATCGGCGTCCTTCAGTCGGATCCAATGGGGCTATGACTCTGAAATTGCGATTCTCAAAGGGCATCATGCGCTTCTTGAAGTTGATTACAGCTCCACTATCGTTAGCCCATCCGATCCCCAAGAGTGTTGGATAAGAGCTTCCTCCCTCAACCACTTCGATAACATCAAAGTCAGCATAAGTCTTCATGCCCTCAATATCAATCGTGAGCCGCGGAACTCATCCAATGGGTGTTACCTTCGCATGATTAGCCAAACGGAGCTGTACAGGAGACCAGCTCAATGGGGGACTCCCCATCTTCTACCACGCCTTCTTGGTTAAGATGTTAAAATCCGAACCAAGGTCAAGAATCACAGAGTCAACATCATAGTCACCAATCTGAATATTCATTCGCATCTCCTTGCCAGTCTTTCGTCGCTGTAGGGAGTTTACTGCCGACTCCTGCCATTTTTTTGGAAATCGCTGCAACCATCCCTAAATCTCAACCAGGGCAGCCGGGTCTCATGCCAAGGACAGACATCTTTCTAGGAACTTTTGCAATGTCCCTGGTGGTGGTGTTCGATCAGCATCTAATGTAGTGTCAAAGACAGGCGGCATATCGCAAACTACAACCTTACTGCGGTATTTCTCCAAAGTGCGACGTGCCTCCAGGAATGTCTCTCGCTCCATATCAATGTCAAAAGGTATCGTATTCTGACCAGCCAATCGGATCAGTGGTCGCGGACCATATTCCCCAGTCGTCTTGCCTCCACGAGTGACAATAGCCATCGAAGCATATTGTGGTCACGGTTCTGCAGAAATGGTTGTAATATTTGCACCCTACGTCTAGTTCTGCTATAGATTCCCCAGTTGATTGATATTTTGATTGGCGTTCGGAGGTGGTCGCGGGGGCTGGTTCTATACTGGTTGTTGTACTAGGTTCTGATTCTGTAGCTGCGGAGCGTTCCCAGCCTGCCATCGTGCAATTAACTGTGGACAATTTTCAACCGTATGATCATTACCAAAACAAAACGTACACTGATTCTATAAAAGTGGGCAGTCGCGTTGATAATGCCCCCATACCACACAGTGGTAACATTGAACAGGTCCTCGACCTCCTCTACCACGACCAAATCCACCACCACGTCCGCCCATGTATCCTCCGCGGTAGCCGCCCTACTGCTGGTACTGAGGTTGGTTAAACTGTTGCGGCATCGGTGCTGGTGGAATCCCTTGCCCTTGTGGTGCATACTGCGGTTGCTGTACATATTGTGGCTGTGGAGGAGCCGTCTGCATTGGGTTGTATTGCGGCATGAACTACTGCAGTTGTTGTTGCTGTGGTGCAAACTACATCTACAGTTGCGGTAGCGGTTGGGCTACCTGCAGTTGTAGTTGTGGTTGTTGCACGGCGCGCTGGTCATCTTTGACGTAGAATGCATCACACATCCTCTCCTGTAGCAACCCATATGCATGGAAATCCTTGTCATCGTGGCCCACCAACTTGCAGAATGTGCAATAAAGATTTCGTGGGGCTGTGACCATTTTCTGCATATATGGGCAATTATAGTGACTGTGCCCAAACACATGATAAACACAACACCACGGCATACTTCCGTCATTCAACGGGTTTGGCGTACTTGACACCAAATAATTATGAAATTTCAGGCAATTATCCTTCATATGCCCTTCTCCTCGGAATCGCATACACCATAATTTATCACGATGTTCCTTGTTCTTCTTCAAATCTTGCAATTGTATAGTCAGGTTGGCGAGCTGCGTATGTATCTGCGACATCCCAGCTGCATTATCTCCAATTGGTGACGCTTCCAATCGCATTTCAATCTCTAGAGCTTCGCTCGGCGTCGATATGTTCTGTTGCATCAGCGGTAGTCGAATGTGGGGTAATAGTGCTGCAATAAACCATTCTTTATGTTGGACAGTGCTCATATCGAAACCAACCTTTTCCATCAGCGTCTTGAATCGCTAGTCAAAATCCCATACTGTCTCATTGGGATACTGCTTAATTTCCTTCAATTCAGTAATATATTGAGCCTCCGACTTAGGCCATCTAAATTCAGCAATCAGCCCATCCCGAATCTCATCCAGGGACTTCTCTGGGGACCCTTTAGGGACTAGAATAAACTTCATGAACCAATCTAATGCACGACCTCGCAGATTCGTGGCTAACTGTCCTTTCTTAGCATCGGCATCAGTGATCTGTTTCATGGTCCAGACCGCTTCACACAAAAACCAGTACTGTTCTGGGTTGTCTGTTGCATTTCCATGGAACAACGGTAACTTAGCATCATCGCCAACCATCTTGGGCTTCCTTCCTCCTATCATTGTGCTACTACCAATTAACTTCTGCGGGATTGACCAACTTGGCGGTGTCGAAGTAGTATTCCTTGTTGGTTGAGAGTCAGTGAGTGGAGGTGTGAATATGCTAGTGCCGGGGTTTGGTCCTGCCTCTATCTTGGGCGTAGCCTGGTTATCCCTATCAGGACTGTGAGGTCGCTTCGTCCCATGTGGTCTTCCTTCACGATTTTGCGGTTCGATCGCAGCAGGACCTTCTACCGTCCTCTGCCTCTTCTCCTATCGAAACCTCCCTCCTCCTCTTGTAAGACCACTTTCTTCCTCGGCTTCGCTCACAGTCTCCTCATGGTCTGCACCCATCTACCCCTTACCATTCCATATACCGCCCCCCAGCAGTCGTGGTACCCATGGCCTCTTCCCACCAGGTTGTCTACTAATCAAGGTGCATCTTTAATATACCCTTTTCGCATATTAGCATCTTAATCGACAGTTGGAGCGACAACATAAACCTTCCCCTCGGTCCTCGGAAGAAGTATCTTTCAACTTCACTATAGGATTTCTTCGTGTCGACCGCAAATTTCGTGATATATCCTTCCAAGATGCTATCAAGCCAAAATTCAACAGCCCGCGATGCCTTATTATTGACTTCCTGCAGCTCCTGAATCAATTCCGGGGTCTAAGCTGTCAGTTCACCACCCTGGAAGTTCCTCTTCTAGAAGGTCAGCTTCAACAACCATTTGTATAGAATAACTGGGAATTCACAGAAAAACCATTCGTGCGGACCGTCGTGAATATATCTTCCCAGTCAGTGATCTATTGTCAGTCGTGTGTTCCGACTTTCTTCTTCAGCAAACTCCTGCAACTTCTGATCGAACCATTTATGTATCTCCGGCTTCGTCGGATGCCACAACATGACCTCCTTCTACTCTGCACACGATCCCAGCAAAGGAACCATTTGTTGACCAAACGTGACCTTAGTCGACATGGGTTCGCCTCACTGTCGACACATACCGCAATCTCCCTGGGCATCGGCCCGGGCAGGTTTGAGCCCACCCAGCAACACCCGCAGAGTGAATTAGGTCTCACCCGAGGCATCCAGGAAGAGCAGACAGAACCATGTTTCCGTCAAGGGAGGAGGAGAGTTGTGGCTGTGCAGACTAGCTCTATTGCAGTACTTAAATAGAACTCAAAACATGGAATTATAACATTTTAACTAATCGCAGCATTCATATTCCACATGAAACAGATAATCTAATCGCATCATTTATCATTCCAGCAACAGTAAGCAGATATTACATCAAAGAACATTTATATATCGCACCATTGCACAGAGATTGCACCAAAACATCATTATATTATTGTTGCGGTCAAAATACCAGAGGCAAAACATATATCTTCTTATCTCTCGCCTGCTATTCTCCTATCTTCTATCTTGATCTCATGCTATCTCTCTTTTCTTCCCTATTAACACTTATAACTCTCATCTATTTATAGGCTTCTACCATTACAATATTTGTCCACTTACAACTAAATTCCTAACCGACACTATGGACAATTGACCCAATAACCCCAAAAACCCGCATACCGCGGTACAACTGACTCATTATTACATAATATATGGTCCAAGTGACCCAAAACCCGCCAACTGCGGTATTCTTTAACACAAAATACTCCTTTCGCACCCTCATCCGATGTGTCGCAGCGTCGGCGGTGCTGCGACCATTCCCCGTCAAACTGCCTGCCAACACCATTTCTATTGCATTGTAAGAATTCAACGTATCGACAACAAACTCTGTAACGTAGCCTTCTAGTACGTTATCTGCCCAAAATTCTACTGCTCTTGAAATTGGGATATCAACCTCTTTAAGCCTCTGAATTAGTTCTAGATTCCACCCTATAGGTTCTCCACCGTGAAAACAATTTTTTCATTCTGCAAGCCTTGATATCCACTCGTGTAGCTCGTTACTGAAAAATGCGAAGAATATTTCGTGTATACCAGAAAATAGGTATTTCGACAACCAATATTTCGTAGATAAGCACAGATGTATGTTTTCTTTCTTTGCAAACTCCGTTTCTATCTTAGTCACCCAGTTCCATATATCTGTCCTTTCAGGATTCCAGTTATCAGAACACATCACTTGCTCAGGCACGGCAACAAACCACTTGTTAGCTATACTTTCTTCTTCATGGTCTCAGAACATAACAACATCGCATATCACCATTATTTAGCGCGGCAACATAACCATTTGTTGGGTTACTATATTTCTCACTATTTCATTGGGGCTGACCCGGGTTCTGTGAGGTTTCTTCTATCTTTAGTCCAACCAAATCCCCTTTACTGGCCCTTTCAGCATCAACCTGCAAACAGTATGAAGTCTCACCCGAAGCGAAGATGGGTGGTTATAGAATCAGGTTTATGTAACCTGGTGATGTGCGGCTATGTTATGTGAGGTTAAGATGCGCAGCTCATTTAGCATATTCTTCGCAGATCACTTATTAGCATGTATCTGCATGCTTGCGTCCCTCAACAACCTATAAGCTCCGCTAACTCATTGTGACTACGCATCTACTCATAACTGTGCATTAACCATAATATAACAATGCAAATACATGACTACGCACTTCACAATTCTAACAATATAGACTTCGTTGAATTACTGTTATTCCTTCTACCGTGCAACTACTATTCTAACTAGTCAACTACGCATTCAGTATATTCAACACAACTTCACAATGTTCATGCATGCATGTTCTTTCTCTTAACATATCATTTGCATTCCCATTCATTCACACTTAGCATATTTAGTATATGTGTTCAAGACTTAACATATTATTCTCATCATCCATACAAGTGAAAATACATATAAAAGCATGAACACACATAAACATGAAATAACTCAAACACAATCACACGACACAGATATTTACATGGTTCACCCCCAGATGGGAGCTACGTCCATGGGAACTATTGTTTATTTCTTGGAAGGGTTAAAAGTGGGCCAGTCTACGCACTCAGCTGCAGACTCTTCTCTACAATAGACCTCTGCGCACACAGCTGCAGAGTCTTTTTTCTCTCAGAGATATCTTAGCATAGATCTTACAACGATAATCTATCAATCTATCAATACCTAGCTTACAAAATATAACGCTTCCATATGCAAAATTGCCCCTTTTATATACTATGCCCGAAGGTCACATCTTTACAATAACTATGCGTCGAAACCCCATAGTACCCTTAACCCAAAATGACACGGTTATCCTATTGACCATGCTTTGCCTTTACTTTGTTGGAGCTCTGTTGTCCTTTGCGTCACTTATTCAAGCTCTAACGCTTCTCTGACAGTCGCAGTATGACCACGCGGCTATGACGCTGACATGGTGTGTCTTTTACACCATCCTGCCTCTTTACTTCTTCATCCATGTAGCTGACAGTCCACCGCTTCATCCTTAACTTCTCCAACTACTTCGTCGATCCTTAGTACTTCGCATTTACTAAGGGGACATATCCCTATCTTTCACTTCGCTGCACTCCACGCCCTTCTCCCGGGAATTGCAAATTTGTTTCTCCCAAAACTGGTCGATGTTAGGCCTCGCCTAACTTGTACTTCTGCCATCAAAACTGTCCTTTTGCTTGGACTACGCCATCAAAACTGTCCCACTTGGGCTGCACCCAATAGATACTTCTGGTTAGACTGCAAGATTGATATTAGCATTGACCTTATCTACAGAATTACGCACTTAAGTAAACGAGGCACTGACCCTGCAACAGAATTCGTAGGAAAGAATAAAGACAAAGAACTCGCAAGGAGGATGAAGAGCGATTCGGCTTGGTAAAAGGAACCTGTGGCTATCAAGCGAATCAAATTAAGGATGTTGCCATGCAGTTCATAGCACAATTGCTCGCAGGAAAATTACTAAGGAAATGCAGACCGGCAGAAGTGTCAGTCGCTGCGATCTCCTTAGTTGCTAAGGCTAAGGATGGATTACAATTCAATTAGGCAAGTTACATTTTGAATGAATTCTTAGATGATGTAGCGGATGCGTAAGACAACAGCTATCATTTTCACTATAGCTGGATGATAGTCTTGATCGCATTCATGGGCTGGAAAGAGCCAAAATACCAACAAAGTGTACCAGTGTTCGCTGGAGATTGTCGTGGACCCAGATATGCGAACATGTGGAGAAATTCAAGGCCAGAAAGACAAAGAGTGAACAATGTGCAGTTGTACAAATTTTATGAGCAACTATGCGAAGTAATCAGGCGTACTTTGCGTATTCCTAAGGGAATAAAGACAGCATACATCTGAAAGATGAGATTCAAAGAGGGCCTTCACATTATCTTCATACAGCCTAGAGAACAAGGAAATCCAGAATGGTATGAGGGTCAATATCAGCTCGATGCGTAGAAGATTGACCTCATCATTGAAGATTGGCTACCTGAATGGAAAATCGATGCACCAGAGGCATTGAACACAACATCTGAGGAAAGCATCAATGAAATAGATAACCAATAGCAAGAGTAGGATCAAGAACAAGAATAGCAGCAGGATGGAGACTTTACAGAATAATATAATAGGAAGCACCCCGACACAGATGTGCCAGAAGAACCAAAAAGAAAGAATCATAAAGCAAGTAAGACCCCGCTCGATGCGAATTTGCATGATGATTATTATGACTGCATCGCAGCCAGAGTCCACGAGCATATTGAAGAGACGATCACAATAAAAGACAGTAAGAAAGAGAAACTCCAAGCAATCATGGTAGAGAGCATCGCAGAACTGTAGAGCATGATGGAAAGAGTAGAGCGAGTCTAGAGAGATTTAATAAGAGAAGCAGACTCTGAAGACAGATCAAAGGATTCAATCCGAAGAAAAAGAAAAGCGCATGCACTAACAATGCGACCTTAGTTAGTCCGCATAGAGCTGACGAACGTGATATTCCGATCCGATGAAATCATTGAACGTGTGAAATAGCTCGCACACTTGGATATTAATGTGGGAATGTTACCCATTGAAGGACTACACGATCTACATATGCAATTTTTAGAATAAATCAAGGAGAGATATGATGTCATACAACCAGCATCTCAAGCTAGAAGAAAGTTATAAAGAGCTGGGAAATGACTGCAGAGCGAAGACCAATGAGCTAGAAAATGCTCATGAGAAGCAGAAAAAGATGAAGAAGATCATAGCAAAAGTCTGTGTGAAGATCCCAGACTTCGAAGAAGAACCAGCAGTAGAAGAAACCATTGTTAAGATTGGTGCTGCAGTAGACAATCTCAAAGCAAAAATGGAAGATATGGAGATTGGTTACAAAGAAAATATTGTTGACTTAGAGTCAAGGCAGCAACCTGGCACTCCACTAGAAGTAAAGGAAGCAAGGGCTGAAGATCTAAATATTTAAACTGAGAACATCTCCACAGAAGTTGCGAGGTGTCAATATTTGCTTGAAGAAGTGACTAAGTCATGAGCCATGCTGCAAGAAGACCCGGACTTACAGAAAATTCAGGATGAAATCCAAATGAAGCAGAAGGACCTCGACACAATGAACACAGCTATGAAGGTTTTTCCACCAAGGAAAAGAATATAGAAGTTTGTAGAGACAAAGGAGATTGAGAAATAATTGAAGGAATTAAGAGCAAAGGAAGTCGAAAATTTAGTGAAGTTGCAACCTATGCAAGAAGAGGCATTAGCACTCTCTGAAGAGATCGAGGTGAAGCTGCAGGAGATTCGCATGACAGAGAGCACGATGAAGGACCAAATGCAAGAACCAATATATGTGATGTTGCTTGACACGGTGAAAGAATATGAGCAAGATACTAAGGACGTTGTTGCAAAGCTGATCACAACATACCAATAATTTGCAGCGAAGATGAACACCCCAAGTGCTGCGAATTCAAATAATCCTAGTGTAAGTGGCTTAGGGACGAGCCACAAGTAAGTGTTAGGGGCCTGTTGGGTGCAGCCCAAGTAAAGTAATTTTTGGGAGAAAAGTACAGTTAGGCGAGGCCTGACATTGATTGATTTTTAGATAAGCGACTCTGCAAATCCCTGGCAGACGGTATGGAGCAAAGTACAATTGGCAAGAAAGAACATGTTTCCTTAGTAAATATTAAGTACTAAGGAAAGCCAGAGGTGGTTGAAACAGTTAAAGACCAAGCGGTGACCTGACTACTACAGGAGCAGAAAGTAAAGAAGCAGAATGGTGTAAAGGACATGCCACTGCAGAAGTCGGAACTGCGCCTGTCAGAGAAGCGTCAGAGTCAGAAGAAGCGGCGCTGAACGGACAACGAATTTAAATCTTAGCGTGGTCTATAGGAGAACCACGCAGGGTTTTTGGGTTTAAGGGTACTGTGGGGGTTGGACCATAGTTATTTTAATATGTGACCTTAGGGAACATCTATATATGGGTATTTTTGTATAAGGAAGGGTTCAGATATATTAGGTTTTTGTTTAGTTAGAACTCAGAGAACTAAGAGAGAACAGACTCTACAGCTGAGTGCGTAGAGATTTGATTGTAGATAAGAGTCTGCAACTGAGTGCACAAACTGGAACTGTTACCCTTCCAAGTAATATAAGAACAATTCATGTGGACGTAGCTCTCACTTGGGGGTGAACCACGTAAATCTGTGTGTTATGTATGAGTTTATGGCATGTTTTGAGTTCATGTTATTATATGTTTATGTGTTTTCTTTCATGTGTATGCAAATGGAAATCATTTTTTAAGTAAATGGAACACATGTGTATGAATACAACGAAGTAACACTAAGTATGATGAATGCGTAGTCAACCCGTAAATATAACAGCGATTCAACATAGTTCTGTAGGCTATTGGTAACTGCGGAGTCCGAAGTCATATGTTTATCTAGTCATGTTAAGTATATGTTAAGAAAGGGACATGCTGCGAGGTCGATAACCACATCTGCACATCGCCACGGTTACAGAAACCTGATTCTGTAACCCCCCATACTTCGCTTCAGGTGAGACTTCAGCCTCTCTATAGGTTGATGCCGAAAGGGCAAGTGAAAGGGGATTTTTTGTGTCTACAAGAACATCGCCGAACCTGGATCATCCCAGGCAGACCAACAATCATAATGAGCATGTTTTCATAGCTAATGAAACTCAGATCAAGGATCATGTGATGAAATGGCAAGTAGTTTAAATTATCAATCATTTGTTTAATTTTAGTCTTAATTTGTTTTATACATAAATAAGAAGATATATCAAATGTTGTTAATAATTAATCCAATTCAATATAAAAAAAAACAAAAAGAAATTCATTTAAGAAAAGAAAAAAAATAGTAATATTAATTATTTCATTGACCACCATCTACTACATACCACTTGGGTTAATGAAAGACCAAAATTTAAAATAATATTTATTACACATTTACAATTACAACCATCCACCTTACTTGTAACATCAAACAAAGAATATATGATTCTAGAATCAAGATTAACATCAAGACATATACATATTTTTTATATTTTTATGGGAAAACAAGGAAAATTAATGACGATTTTAGAAAAAAAATAAACATAAAAAAATATGTTTATATTCATTCTTTGTCGTGAAATGGTTTGATAAAAAATTTAACGGTATGCAAAAATGTCCTCTGGTCAAATTTCAACCTCTGTCCCCTTTACTTAAATGTTAAATATATATCGTGTATCTTGATATAATTCCTCTCAAATTTAAATTAAATTTAAAAAAAATGTTTATCCCCTTTTCATAAATATTGAATATAAACCCAAAATTAATAGAAAGATGGATTTTGTCAAAGGTATGAAGTACCTCCATCGATCGAAAAGAAAAAATCTAGTTTCCCTTTGCAAGTGGCTTCATACTTTACCTTCGTATTCTTTCGGGGAGAAGAGATGGGTTCTCGTGACTGTATGGAGAAATCAAAATAGAGGAAATTGCATGTATCTTTAGCAACTTGGAACTTGGGAATTACTGGAAGTTGAAAACATTGAAGTTGTGATGCGAGAATGGGGATCGAATGATAGTATTTCAGAGCTAGCCTCTGAAGTTTGATCCCACTGAAAATTTGTCTGATAAAGTCATGAACAAACAAATATATATTCTAGAGATGGTGTTACACCTAAAATCCTACCATCATGAGATTCAGTGTATACATCCCTAAACTTTCATTGGCTAAGTCATTAACCTGGAAGAGATACCATTGCATTCATGCTAGGTTTTGAGAGGTCGTCGCAGGCTGCACTCATGCAACTTACGACATTGCATCTTGCTCTATTGTAGGGTGCGACAAAGTCAGTTAATGGACAAAAATAGGTCCTTCGAGCCCATTCTCGAAGCCTGTTGACTTGGATCCTTATCCCTGACCTCTTGGGAGAGTTGGCACTCAGTTCCTAACCTCTTGGAAGGATCCCCTATATCTCTCCTACCATATCTCAACCTACCCTATCCATACCCTATCCACTTAGTCCTATATAAGTGATTCTCTACCCCTCTCCAAAGGGAGGAATTCTATAGTGTTTACATGCTGGTGAAATCATTGTCGAGAGACCTCTACTCATCCATTGAGAGACTCGTAGTTCCTTGGGAGGATATGGAATTTGGCTTGGATGGAGAAGGACTGCAGCGTTAAGCCTTGGTTGTAGTCTATTATTTTCTATGTACTTTCCCAATTTACAATAATATAAACGCTTTCCACCAATATTGTTTATGTGTGATGATATTGTGTAGTTTACCTGCTTAATTGTTTACTTAGATCTATTATTGTATAGATTCTCTTTTACTTGTTTGTATTGTTCTGTGTCTTGACAGGTCTTGCAGCTGAGATCTAACGACCGTGGGGCATGGAGCAACATCCAGGAAGAAAGGACATCAAGTTTAAGGTAAGACATCTAGTGACTCGATCCTTAACTAGATCTAGGAAAGTGGTTTATAGTCTGTACTATTTGTTCTAGACTCACATTGAGCTAGGGAGATATGGCTCGCGTCCGCTTGAGTGGATTGTCCGTCAAACAAATCTGTGACCATACTAGGGTAAAGCACTACTTTGTAGTTGTCAATTTGAATGTCATTTTTCAGTTGATTTCTTGCCAAGCCATATTATTTTTCATTTCCTTCTTAAACTGGTTTCACCATCAAATCTTCACTTTGAAGAGTCTGATTACCTTCCTCTGAGTTTGTACTTCTCCTTTTCAGACCATTTCATGCTCATTATCTGGAGAATTGGTTCTTTTTTTAACTTAGATCTTGCCTGTCGCAGCTGGTCAGTGTACCCAGAGCGACACTATGTTATTTTTTATCTCTGTTCTTTTCCTGTTAGTCTGTCATCGCAGCCCTTCCATTGGTTTATTGCGACACCATCGCACTTCTCGCATTGGTGAACTGCGACGTCGCACTGTGTAAAGGCACAGAGTACGCCGATCTGCCCTTTTTTTCCATACAGGCACCCTTTCTCCTTTTTTGTTTTGAGTTTGGTTTGTGTGCAAACTCCCTCTGTACTGCAAGATCTAGTCAGAGACCCCATTTTGGTTTGTGTGATTGAGTTGTTTGGTTTTATTTGGAGTTATTTTGGGTTCCATCTTGGACAAGTCTGATATTTGGTAGTGGTGGACACTCTTGTCTCCCCCACCTTCATCCACTCACCCTTGCATTCCCTCCTATCCTATCCAGATCCGGTCAAGTGTATTGGATCAGTTTCCAGACCTCATTTGCATACATTTTGTGAGTTTTGCTTGCTTTAGTGTTGCTTGTTCCTGATTGATTTTGAGTGTTTGTGTGTACTTTCAGTCCATTAAGTGCTCATCTTTTCTTGAGATTTTCTTAGTTATTGGAGTGCTGCAAGTGATCTTTTCGTTTCAAGTATTCATGTTTAAAAGCATTGTTGTTGTCAAATTATTATTTTGATACATCCATTGAAAGATCAAAAGTACTTTATTTCCATCATTTCTCAAGCTCTTTTGGAGAACTGTTATGCATTAGAATGTCTCATTTGTAGATCTTTTGGAAAAGTTGAAAGAAAATTGCATCGTTTGTGTTTTTTCATGAATTATGAGTTGCTCATTTTCTTGAAAAATTCGAATATACTTCAAATTTTGCAAAAGTAGTTCCATGCTTGGAAAGTTGCATTGTATATTTTGGTTTTTGTGCTTTTAGGCCATCATAGTGAAAGCGAAAAGCTTGCATACTTTACTTAGAAACTCTCTCTTTTCATCACTTAGCATCATTTTTGTTTTGAAAAGATAAAAGAAAAAGAAAAACATGCTTTGATTTGGTTTAGTAGTGTTGTGTCTTTCATGTTTCGCTCGAAAAAGAAAAGAATACTTCATAGTCATTTTTTGGTAGATTTGGGATTGTCTTGCATTGCATTGTTTTGGTAAAATTGTTGGGAAGAAAAAGAAAATTTATCCTTCCCATACATAGAGTTCATTGAAAGAAAAGTGTATTTTTTGCATGCAGTTAGGGCCTACATTATGTTTATGATTATGTACTCACCTCATGCATTCACCTAACCATCCAAATAAAATTAACGGTAGAACTAGGGTAAAATTTTTAGTAACTTGTGCGTAAGTTAGAGACATGTTCCGGCGTCGTTAAGCATGGCAGTTGTCGTTATTTGCCAGCATTGTATCCTGGGGGTATTGTAGTCTTCCACGTACTTATCGGTATATCGATCTCTTTCATGTACCCACCAAGTCACCTTTAGTACTTGGCATATATCAAAAGGTGTTTCACGTACTCGGTAGTATATCGGAAGGTCTCTTGCCGAACGGTTGTGCATTAGACAGCACCACTACGGATTTGAGCTCCCATGTACCTTGCGTATATCGGGAGACACCACTAGGATTCCTGAAACCAATTGAGTTAACCTTTTGGCCGTCTTGGGGGAGCAATACACCAAGGACAGTACTCGGGGAGCTACTACGCACGTATCGTCCAGGTAATCGAGCATTCAGGAAATGGTATGGTCCCAATCCTCCTTGTTGCGTTTTACTGTTGGACCCTGTGGTATATCGCGAGTTGCGAAGCCTTGACAATCCTGTGAGGTTCTAGACCTTTGAATCCACTCTTATAACATAAGTTTGCTTGTGGCCTTAGTTTGTGTAGGGTTTTTTCTGGTCTGCTTTTCTTTCATTTAGCTTGCCTTAGGAGAAACTTTTTATTTCAGTCACTCTGGCTGACTTTCCTTGGAGAAGGTCTCGCGGGATTCAGAATTTGCCACCCAAATATCCCCTTAACCAGGAGGTAAATTTGAGGGTAAGGATGGATCCACAAGACAGGGTCGGGTCACAAGAAGTGGAAAACCCCACTTTGAATGTGGGAGGACTTTGTTTCCTCATACTCCTCCAGATTCACCGGCCTCTCATCCCCCGCAGGGTGAAGAAGCACGAATCCCCACTTCACAAGACTTATCTCTCGTTGCATCGGGAGAGCCTGGATCATTGGAATGGATAAATCAACCCCAGGATGACCCCACTGCAGCTATTAGTCCTTCAGCATCTTATTGGACATCTTCTACCGGTCACCCAGTGGCCCATTTTTTCGTTACACCCCCACCCAGTGGGACTACTCTGGATGATCCCTTAGCTTACTATCGTAGCCAATTGGCTCACTTTCATTCTATGGCTGAGAGGTGTCAAATCTCAAGTCTCCAATGAAGGGTTGAAGACCCGATGTTACCTCCTTACTGACCAATCCTAGGTCGCTCTTTATCATTCAAGTCACCGGAATCATCCATGCAACACGTGACCACTTCTGAAACTGGTCAACCATCCATTCCTGCACATGCATATCCTAGACAGGAGACCGGTTCAGTACCTCTTACGACCCAACCTGTTGAAAAACAACAGTCCAACACACCTGTGACCACCACGGTTATGTTACATGTTCCTCCCCCACCCTAAATTTCGAGGGGAGGATACTCTTTACCCCCTACCTTTTTTACAGAGAACGCTAATCCTACGGTGGATAATCAACAACCAGTGTTGGCTCAACCTTTGCTTAGTGATCAGCAAGTTGTTGCTGGGGGGAAACCCCCATCTCTTACCCATAATACTGCAGCAAGAGTTCCCATCGGGCCTTCCGCTGGAAATTCCTTACCTCCTGGACCTTCCACTTCAGGACTATCCCATGTCGGGGGACCGTCCAACGTAATTCAACCTCCATCGAGTTAAGCATATCCAAGTCATTTTAACCCTGTGCCGGGTCAACTTAATCCCGTAAATGCACTCTATGGGGTACCTTACCCCGAAAACCCTTACACTCTATGGGGACAGCAAAGTGTTTTACAACATGGACCCCCACTTACAGTCCCTCCACCCCTGTTTGGCCCACCCCCACCTCCCATTGGAGGTGGCGGCCCAACACGTAGCTCTGAAGGAGGTGGACCTCTACCTTTCGGTGGAGGACCACCTCATTTCAGTCATCATGGCCCACCCCCCCCCTGGTGGAGGTGGTGGAGGACCACCCCCCCCCCCCCCCCCCCCCGGTGGTGGTGGTGTGGGAGGACCATCTCATCCCGGCGGTGGCGGAGGAGCACCACCCCCTCCTGGTGGTGGTGGTGGAGGACCTTCTCATCCTGGTGGCGGTGGTGGTGGACCACTACCCTACTATGGTGGAGGTGGTGGAGGAGGCTCTTACCCTTTCGAAGAAGGTGGTGGAGGCCCGTCCTATTCCGATGGTGGTAGTGGACCACCACCTCCTCCTAACGGAGGCAATGGTGGCCCATCCTACCCTGGCGGTGGTGGTGGACCCCCACCATTTGGAGGCATCCCACCCCCTCCCAGCGGCAGAGGCGGTCCCCCACCTTACGGTAATGGGCCACCTTATTATGTTAATGGACCACCTTACTATGGCAGTGGACCTACATTTGGTTCGGGCGGCCCGTACCCCTATGGCCAGTTTCCTCCTGGAACACCCTATGATTAGTGGATACAAGGTCCCACTGGTCCTTACATGCCTTATCTGTACTATCAGTACTCGCAGCCTAATCCGCAGCTGCCCTTTTTGGCTACGTTGGATCTACCTGACCTGTCTCGCCTCACCAATGACCCCATCTACCACGGAACTAATTGGCCACCCATTCCGGTGAAACTTCCATCAGATATCCCAAAATTTGATGGTAAGCCAGGTGAGGATCCTAAAAACCACGTGATGACATACCACTTATGTTTTTCATCCAACTCCTTGATGGACGACTTGATCCGTCTTAGGTTATTCCAAAGGACTCTCACTGGTTCGGCTGCCAAGTGGTATATTGAACTACCACCCCATTCTATTCTTGATTTTGGTTCTCTTGCTATGAACTTTTTGACTCATTTCCAGCTACCTATACAGTGGGAAACTGGTACAGAGCTTTTAACCTCGCTCCGTCAAAATACTACTACTCATATCTCAGATCATATACATGAGTGTTGGAGGAGACGACGTCTCATTAACTCTCCTATTCCAGATCAACTCCTAGCAGACTGGTTTACGAAGTCTCTCATTCCTACCATAGCACGATATGTTGCCATGGGAGGCGTTGTCACTGAGGAACAAGCCATCGCTCATGACCATTTTCTAGACTTAGTCTACGCTCAATCTGGCACGTTGTTTGATATTCTTCCTGACACACCCCGGAACACTTACGACCCCACGAAACCACCCAAGGGACCCCAAGCCGATGGCATCATTGGATCCCTTCACACCCATCCTTCCTCTTAATTTGTTGGTTCATCAAACCCCCAGGGTTCTTCCCCATCACTAACACAGGCTGGTCACGGCACCACCAAATCATCCACTCCTCCTGTCACCGAAGAAGTGAATTCTGTTTCATCGGCTTCGCCTCAAAAGTTTGGTGGTAAGAAGAAGAACAAGGGGAAACCTAAGAAATCTTCCACCCAGCAGGAACAAAAGAGCACCCCTAATGATACCAAACAAAAAAGGAAGTTGAAGTATCCTTGCCTACTGTGTGGTGATGATCACTTTTCTAAAGAGTACCCCCATAGAGACGAAGTTCAAAAGTTTCTCAAGGGCAAACCCACATCCGCAGTTCTCAATGATCCCTTCCCTACTCAAAATCAGCAGTCAATCGCTCACACTTCTTCGTCCCAAGGAGAAGCATCCACCACTGCACATGTTCTGATGGTACGTAATGAGACTATCAACCTGAACACCTGTTCTCGTTCGTATGACTCTGTTCCAGCCAAAGAACCTGTTGGAAGTAATGCTGAAAAATATTCCACTTTGATGCCCGATGTCACTATACCGGCTACTCCTCTCACCATTGAGAAGCCCTCTCTCGAGTCAGTATTGCATCCACCCAAGAGCACGATTAGAAAATTGGTTTTCAATCCTAATGCTCAGGCTGCTCAAAACTACAACATTGTAGAGGACCTAGCACAAGCTCCTTGTGCTACATCGACG
Source organism: Larix kaempferi (assembly GCA_027924585.1). Taxonomy (NCBI): domain Eukaryota; kingdom Viridiplantae; phylum Streptophyta; class Pinopsida; order Pinales; family Pinaceae; genus Larix; species Larix kaempferi. The sequence continues at coordinate 33,345,588 of BSBM01000001.1, read as the reverse complement.
CTCGAGGTCTTGCAAAACTGTCTGAATCAGCGCAAGACTCTCCTCACTGCAATAGGTGTAGTTGACCTGGATTCATCGAATACCATTATGTTTCGGCTGGAATACCTCAAACCGAGGATCTCCCATCACTTGGAATTTCAAGTTGCCACAAACATTGTTGGGAAGATAATCCATCGTACTGTTTTGGACGAAGGAGCCTCTACGTCAGTCATGTTGATCGCATGTTGGAGAGTTATTTGCTCTCTCGAGTTGAACCGTTCTCCCACCACTTTGAGAGCTTTCGACAGACGTGGCTTTTGTTGATGTATATGTAACTTCGGAATGTATTTCATCTATGTATTTCATATATATTTATTGTACCCTTATTAGAGATGTGTTATTCCTCTATAAGGAAGTGTCGTCATGTGGATTGACAAGTGTCGCAAGTGTGTGTACTTGCCGATGGGTTATTAGACCACCATGTGTGGGGTCGGACCTGAAATATATATTATATTGTGGATGTATCTAGATAGACAAGTCGGCCCCATAGTGTAACTGGGAAAACAGGTTAGTATAAATAGAGATCGGGAGATCTCTATTTTGATCATTCGAAAAGACACACTTCTCTCACTCAGAAAGTGGCGCACTAGTGAGGAGGAGGATCATCTGCTACTAGGAGACTATCTCAAGTGTATTTTGGTTGTACTTTGGTTGAGCCATTGCTCTCTCTATCTCTGAGGAAGTTGTGGGGTTTTTCACCTTAGGGTTTTCCCCACGGAAACTTTGTGTCTCTTGTCTCTCATGCTTTTGATTCTTGTGATGATTGACATGATTGTTATGATTGATATGCATTGATATACTGTACATGTTATTCTCTCAGTAAAGATCCTAGAGTTTTGTGAATTAATGCTCAAAATTTAATAGGGTATCAGATCTAACCTGAGAAGAAGACATTTTGCAGTGACGGAAACTTGAGTTTCTTGTTTATTGGGTTTCTCTCCACGGTTTTTGGAAAAGCAGTATAGTAGATTGAATCTACTCATCAAGGAGAATCTATCTGTCCAATCAGAATTCAATTTTGAGCATTTTCAAATTTGGCCCTAAAAATTACGGTTTCCACAAAAATAGGAATTTCTGAAATCTGAAGACATATCTGGAAGCTCCTTGCAAAAATCGAAGTTTAGAGCTTTAGATCGAGATTTTTGGTTAGGTAGATCTCCGGGAAACTCAAACCCTAATTCAGGGCTCTCCCAAGTGAACCTGGGAGGACAAAAAGGCAAATCTGAAGGGTAAAGCTTTGCTGATCTCAAATTCTGAATACATCAGGCTGATCAGCTCATCAAGGCACATATTTCTATCCTTTCAGAAAAATGAAATTCACATTTTGAATTTTTAGGGTTTTTTTCGACAAACCCTAATCCGGGACCAGATCCAGTTTTCAGCATTTCAAGTGGTAAGACCTAAATCTTTTATATTCCCATTTGAAGTACTCTTTAAAATGTCTCACCACACCAAGCTTGAGGATAATCTTGAAGGAGCTGATAACTTCCGAGCTTGGAAGTATAGGATTGGGTTAATCCTGGAAGAGAATGAGTTGGACTCATATATAAAAGAAGACATCCCTATCCCAGAGGATGAAGAGGCTAAAGTATTGCATAAGAAGAACTTGGTCAAGGCAAAGAGAATCATTGATGATTCTATCAAAGACCATCTCATACCCCATGTGTCTTCTCTAAAGACACCCAAAGAGATGTTTGACTCTTTGACCAAGCTATTTGAAGGGAAGAACATAAATCGGAAGATGACCCTGCAGAACCAATTGAAAGGAGTAAAGTTTCAGAATGGAGAAACCATTCAATCTTATTTTTCAAGGGTCTCCCAAATCAAGGAACAACTAGAAGCCGTGAATGAAATGGTGGAGAATGGTGAAGTTGTCATGACCACTCTGAATGGCTTACCTAGGTCATGGGACTCCTTCATTCAAGGAATCTGTGCAAGAAAGAAGAATATGCTTCACCTGTAATGAGAAAGGACATATTGCCATAAATTGTCCCAATAACAAGAAGGAAAGCAACAACTTCAACAAGAAGAAGAAGGGCAGCAAAAGAAGGTTTCATGCTCATGCTTCCGAGGATGATGAACCACCCAAGAAGAAGGCTAGGGAAGAAAGTGATGATAGTAATGATGACTCATCAAGTGAAGAAGAGTATGTTCTGATCTCTGCTCTCACAAGTACTATCTACCATGGTTGTAATGATTGGTTAATTTACAGTGGGGCTTCCAAACACATGACTGGGTTTAAGGAATCTTTTGTGAACCTAGCTAAACATGAATCACCCCATAAGGTGAAACTTGGGGATGATTATCAATACCCAATCAAAGGAAGTGGTGAATCCTCCTACAGCCTAGATTCTAGAAAATCTTTGAAGATGAAAGAAGTCCTTTATGTACCTGGGCTAAAGAAGAACTTACTCTCCATCTCTGCATTGGATGCAAAAGGTATGAGGGTTGCATTTGTGGATGGCCAAGTCCTAATGTGGCCAAAGGGAAAGACCATAGATGATGCAGTAGTGATTGGAGAGCAAGAGGGAGGTTTGTATAAATTAAAGGGACAACCTAAACATGCCATGGTGCATGAATCCATGGAGCCAAGTGAACTTTGGCATAGAAGACTTGCTCATATGCACTATAGGGCACTTCCAATTGCAAGCAAGGTTGTAGAGGGTCTTCCTGAAATCAAGACCAAACATGAAGTTGTTTGCAAAGGATGTGCAAAAGGTAAGAACATTAAGAAGGCTTTCCCAAGCAGTGAAAGAAAGGCAAAGGATATCCTGGAAATCATCCACTCAAATGTATGTGGTCCTATGTCATCCAGTTCTCTAAGTGGGGATGTTTACTATGTCTCATTTATTGATGACTTCTCCAGGAAGACTTGGGTATACTTCTTGAAGAAAAAAGATGAGGTGTTTGATAATTTCAAGGAATTCAAAACCTTGATGGAGAATCAAACTGACAAGAAGATCAAAACATTCAGATCTGACAATGGTGGAGAATTCACCTCAGGTGACTTCAAGAAGCTTTGCAGTGATTCAGGGATTAAGAGGGAGTTGACTGCTCCTTACAATCCTCAACAGAATGGAGTTGCAGAAAGGAAGAACAGAACAATCATGGAAGCAGCAAGAGCAATGCTACATGACCAAGATCTACCTATGCATCTATGGGCAGAAGCAGCTAGAACAGCTGTATATGTGCAGAACAGAACACCCCACAAGATATTGGACAACAAGACACCAGAAGAGGTTTTTTCTAGTAAGAAACCTGAAGTCAGCCATCTCAGAATATTTGGTTATCCAGTATTCACTCATGTCCCAAAGGAAAAGAGGACCAAACTAGATCCTTCAGGAAAGAAGGGTATCTTTGTGGGTTACAGTGAAAGCTCGAAGGCTTACAGAATATACTTTCCGGGGTTCAAGAATATTGATGTCAGCAGGGATGTGACATTTGATGAAAACTCAGCATTCATCAAATCAAGGAAGGCACCTATCGAAGTTTATGAAGAACCTAAGGAAACTAGATTTCAAGACACTACCATGACTGAAGCAATTCCAGAAGTTGTTCGTGAGTTTGAAGATCCGCAAGAACCTGTAGATCCACCCCGTGAGGATAACTCTCACAAGAGGAAACCTGCATGCGCTAGAGAGCTCATTCAAGATGCAGAAATATTTGGCATTCCAAAATAAGAACACAGAGCAAAGAAGAGAACCAGATCACATACCAGCTATGTTGCTTTACTCTGTGACATTATGAACAAAGAACATTCCAGTTATGAAGAAGCAGCGGAAAAGAAAGAATGGAAGGATTCCATGGTTGAGGAATACCAATCAATAATGAAGAATGATGTTTGGGATGTTGTACCAAGACCTAAAGAGAAGTCTGTTGTGACTTCTAAATGGAGCTACAAAATCAAGCATGCTGCAGATGGCAGTGTAGATAAATACAAAGCAAGATTCGTAGCTTGTGGCTTCTCTTAGAAAGAGGGAATAGATTATGAAGAAACTTTTGCACCTGTAGCCAGGTATACTTCCATCAGAACAGTACTTTCCCTGGCTGCAGCAATGAAATGGAAAATACACCAGATGGATGTCAACACTGCTTTCTTAAATGGTGTAGTTTAAGAGGAAGTATATGTGGAGAAGCCACTCGGTTTTGAAATACATGACAGGGATTCATATGTGTGCATATTGAAGAAAGCCTTGTATGGCTTGAAGCAAGCTCCCAGAACTTGGTATGGTAGGATGGACAGTTTCCTATCTAATTTGGGCTTTACCAAGAGTAAAGTGGATTCCAACCTTTACTACAAGGTTGAAGAAGGGAATCATGTGATTCTACTCCTATATGTGGATGACTTATTTGTAACAGGAGATGATATATTGATTGCAGATACTAAGAGGAAGCTTGCTGCTGAGTTCGATATGAAAGATTTGGGAATGATGCATTATTTCCTAGGTATGGAGGTGTGGCAGAGTGCAGGTGGGATCTTCCTTGGTCAAGGGAAGTAAACAGTAGATATCCTGAAGAGATTTGGGATGATGGATTGCAAGGCCATGGCCACACCTATGGCATCGAATCTGAAGCTTCTATGTGATGCTTCATCTGAGCCGGTTGATGTCTCTATGTATCACCAGATGATTGGGTCCTTGATGTACCTGATGAACACGAGACCGTATATTTGCTTTGCTGTGAACACATTGAGCCAGTTCCTGACAGATCCGAGGAGTGTTCACCTGGTTGCAGTAAAGCATGTTCTGAGGTACCTGAAGGGTACAGTGGATTATGGGCTCAAGTATGAAGCGAATCAAAAGTTTAACCTGCAGGTTTATGTTGATTCAGATTGGGCTGGAAGTGCTGCAGATAGGAAGAGCACATCTGGATGCTACTTTAGTATGGGATCATGTGTGATCTCTTGGTTTAGCAGGAAGCAGTCCTGCGTAGCACTGAGTATAGCTGAGGCAGAGTATGTTGCAGCCTGTTCAGCTAGTTGTGAGGCAGTATGGCTATGGAAGCTACTATCTGAGTTATTTGATCTCCCATTGGATGCTACTGGTATCTTCTGCAATAACCAGAGTTGTGTGAAGCTGTCTGAGAACCCAGTGTTTCATGACAGGTCGAAACACATAGAGATCAAATATCACTATATCAAGGATATGGTGTAGAGAGGAGCTGTGAAGCTCTTGTATGTTGTGATGGACGAGCAGATTGCAGATGTGCTGACGAAGCCACTAGCCAGGGTGAAGTTCGAGTACTTCAGGAAGAGGCTTGGTGTTCTTCAGATCGAGGAAACTTCGAGGAAGAAGTGATGGACACATTTGCTGAAGCCATTACAAGCATGTTGGAAGGAGAATCCTTCACATGGCTGTGGATGTAAGCGCTGGATGATGAGCATTAGGATGATGTTCTAGTTTCTGCTTTGTATGATCAGTTGGATCATTTATATGTATATACACATCATGTTGGATGCTGGATATGATTGGTTGGATCATTTGTATGTATTTTGTATATGCATCATGTTGGATGCTTGGACCATGTATCTGTATATGTATCAGGTGGATATATTGTATGATCAGGTAGATCATGTATATTGATATGTATCAGGTATGATCGGGTAGATCATGTATGTTGATGGATACATTGTGTGGATCATGTATCTATGTATCAGGTGGATACACTATGTATGATGATATGTATCAGGTAGATACTTGGTGTGCATCAGATGGATGCATTGTATGATCAGGGTGATCGTGCATGACGAGCTTCTCCAGATGACATGCAGCAGGATGTTGCAGTGATGATGATCAGGATGATCATGTGTACATCAGGATGATGTATGGTGAGTATCAGATCATACTTTGTGGCCATGGATCAGGTTGTGCAGATGAGCTTGTCTGGGAGATCCTATAGGTCGGAGTTGTGTACCCGTAATATCCTAGGATGCTCTTTCGAGATATTGCTCTGGGAGGACATGTAATTTGCGCCCTGGGATATCTTCAGGTCGAAGTTGTGTACCTGTAACATCCTAAGATGCTCTTGCGAGGTTTTGTCCTATGGCATGTAATTTGATACTGGGAGATCTAAACAGGATGAAAAAGCCCTTAGATGCTTCAGCTAGGTTCTTCCATGACCACATGTAATTTGCTCCTGGGAGATCTGGACAGGATGAAAAAGGCCTCAGATGCTTCAGCCAGGTTTTGTGGTGGACCACATGTAATGTGCTCCTGGGAGATCCGATAGGTAGAGCTGTGTGCTTGTAACAGCCTGGGATGCTTCAACCAGGTTTTGTGGTGAGATCACATGTAATGTGCTCCTGGGAGATCCAACAGGTAGAGTTGTGTGCTCATAACAGCCTGGGATGCTTCAGCCAGGTTTTGTGATAGGTCACATGTAATGTGCTCCTGGGAGATCCGACAGGTAGAGCTGAGTGCTCGTAATAGGCTGGGATGCTACCGCCAAGTTTTGTGACGCACGTAATAATTCTTGAGGATTCCACAGTATGGCCAGTGATGATGAAGACCTGCAGGTGGTGGGCCTAGATCCAATATGAAAAAGGACTGGCTCTGTAGAACTTCCTATGACGAGTAGAGTCAGAGATTGGTTGAGATAGCAGCAGTAGTGACGAAGATGATGATGATGATCCCGAGAAGAAGACTTGTCTAGCAAAACTGTGTCGAGAAATACCTTCCTAGTTAAGAGGGAGTGTTGATGTATATGTAACTTTGGAATGTATTTCATCTATGTATTTCATATATATTTATTGTACCCTTATTAGAGATGTGTTATTCCTCTATAAGGAAGTGTCGTCATGTGGATTGATAAGTGTCGCAAGTGTGTGTACTTGCCGATGGGTTATTAGACCACCATGTGTGGGATCGGCCCTGAAATATATATTATATTGTGGATGTATCTAGATAGACAAGTTGGCCCCATAGTGTAACTGGGCAAACAGGTTAGTATAAATAGAGATCGGGAGATCTCTATTTTGATCATTCGGAAAGACACACTTCTCTCACTCAGAAAGTGGTGCACTAGTGAGGAGGAGGATCATCTGCTACTAGGAGACTATCTCAAGTGTATTTTGGTTGTACTTTGGTTGAGCCATTGCCCTCTCTATCTCTTAGGAAGTTGTGGGGTTTTTCACCTTAGGGTTTTCCCCACGGAAACTCTATGTCTCTTGTCTCTCATGCTTTTGATTCTTGTGATGATTGACATGCTTGTTATGATTGATATGCATTGATATACTGTACATGTTATTCTCTCAGTAAAGATCCTAGAGTATTGTGAATTAATGCTCAAAATTTAACAGCTTTCAACCTCATGGGCTGTTACAAGCTTTACCGGTCAAGCTGGGGGGAAAGATCGCAACCCTTAACATGGAAGTGGTCGCTGCCCCGTTAGATTATAACATTCTGCTTGGTTGTAAATGGTTTTATGCCATGACTACAGTCGCATCGTCTGTCTTCCGCATAGTACAATTCCCCCATCAAGGCTGAATTGTCACAGTCGACCAACTAGATTTCTGCACACCTGACACCACTACTCATCCAGGCGATAATGGTCCTTCGATTGGACAATCCTTGTGAAAGTATGAGAGTGTGGGGGTCGGCCTCCTTAAGGATTCATCCCTTATGGGCATATTTCCTACTTCGAATCCCCCAAACCATGTTGCCATGGTGAACATGATCTCCTCACAGATTTTATCTACCCCTAACTCCACTGATTCATGGCTTGTACCTGATGAAGCCACCACACACTTGATTGGAGACACCATGCCTCTATCACCCGCTAAACTCATGAATGAGGCTATCTAATCAGCGTCGTCGGACCACTTAGTTGTGGCCTCCACATCCTGTTCTCTACAACGGACATCATCCGATCCTCTTCTACGGACTTTTCATTCTGACGAGTCCATTATGGAAATCAGGAGTGCAAATGATCCTCCGTGGGAAGACCTCCATCATCATTCGTCTTTCCTTCCCTTTATGGATACTGTGGAGAGAAGCATTAACACCATCGTTACACTGGATATATACTCTGGGTCTCAATCCTCGATACTTATGTGTCGAACAGACTCCGAAGGCAAGTTAGCCAACGTCGAACCCACCACCTCGATAGACATTTCGGTTACTCCTGGTGTAGTGGAACACATTCATTTAGGCCAGAAGTGTTCCCCTGAAGAAGTCATTGCTTGTACGGCCTTATTCAAGCGATTCTGAGATGTGTTCGCTTGGACCTATGAAGAGATGATTGGGATAGACCCCTCCATTGTTTTACATGAGATTAAAACCTATCCCGACATCAAACCTGTCCGCCAAAAGTTGCAACCAGTACAACCTCGGAAGACTGTGGCAATCAAGGCAAAGATTGAGAAACTCTTGAAGGCCGGCTTTATATATCCTGTCCCATTGACGGAATGGGTCTCAAACGTCGTCCCTGTTACCAAAAAATAGGGTACCATTCGTGTCTGTGTTGACTATCAAGATCTCAACAAAGCTTGTCCCAAGGACAACTACCCGACTCCCTTTATTGACCAGATTATTGACAATTGTACCGGAAGTGTCATTTTTTCATTTATGGATGGATTTTCTGGATACAACAAAATTGAGATCCACCCTGCCGACCAACACAAGACTGCATTCATTTTCCCTTAGGGAACGTTTGCATACCGCAAACTTCCATTCGGTCTTAAAAACGCCGGTGCCACATTCTATTGGTCCATGATGTGAAGGAATTTGTGGAACCCTACTTGGATGAACTCCCTGCCCACTCGAAGCAGCGTGAGTTCCACTTAGATCATCTGATGGTCGTTTTCCTCATATGCAGACGATACAATATCCATCTGAATCCTCATAAGTGTATTTTTTGTGTCGATTTTGGACGCCTCTTAGGCTTTATCATCTTGAAATATGGGATCTGCATTGATCCCTTGAAGGTGGAATCCATTGTCGCACTCCCACCTCCAACTAATATTACGGAACTTCAGATTCTGCAAGGACGTGCGACTTATTTAAGGTATTTTGTTTGTAATTTCGCGCAAAAGACACAGGGATACAAGACATTGATGAAAAAAGACGTCCCGTTCATTTGGGATGATCAAGCTCAACAATATTTTGATAGCTTGAAACATGCCATCACACATGCCCCTATGCTCCAACCACCAAATTACTATCGAGATTACATTATATATCTCGCCGCTTCTGACACCACTATCGCCATGGTTTTGGTGTAGGAAGAACAGAACGCCCAAGAACATGTGATATAGTATGCTAGCAAAGGTCTGTTGATTCCCCGAAGATCGCAGCATCAAGCAAAAAGGGATTCTCCCCGGTAGACTATCCCAATTAGATTGTCCATCGTTTGGTATCAGGAATCCGTCCGGTTAGCAGTTCCAGCTACCGTTAGATTCGGAGATTTGCTTCAATTACACCGATTATGGCCCGATCCACCATTCTTTTTTTGATTTTATGGTTAAAATGATATGCAAGTGCCTAAGCTAACTTAATCTAAATGCAGAACTTGAAACAAATCTGTGTCTAAAACTGAAATAAAACTAATCTATCCCTGCAAGGAGCAAAACTATAAGTATGAGTAATGTGCTGAAAGAAGCATCTGAAAATCAACAGATAACCATTAAATCATAAAGATACATCTACAGCAAGAGATAAAGAATATAAAAGATAGCTTTTAATACATGTGAAAGCAGTTGATTACTCATTTAAGAGAAACATTATTGCACAGAGAATAGTAAAATCATTCATTGCACAGAAATAATTCGAACAGCAGAGAAATATTTCATTGTAATACATATAAATGTCACCAGAAGAATCCAACAGACATCATACACACATTCCCAGGAAAACATGCGTCCTCTCCAGGCTCATATTAGGAAATTCACTTTCTGGAAGCAAGTGCAAAATAGTTCGTACAAGCTTGAGAAAATTCCTTTCCCTGCCAAAAGTCCTTTACACTATTCCCTAAGCCTATATTTATATCTTTACAAAATGCCTCCTGGGCTGCCACCTGGCCTTTTACACTTGTCCTTTAAAGACTTTTCCCAACAATAAACAATTCGTGGCCCTTTTCCATAATAAAATTCTTTCTCAAAAATAGAAAAGGACAGCTGTCCTAGTGACTCAACGCTCCAACACATTATGTCTAGCGCGTTTATTCTTGGGGTGGTGCTTCTGCTGGGGACGATGTGCCTGCGTTGGCTGCTACTGCCTTCTTCTCTTCTTCAGCAATATAACTGAACCATATACCAATGTCTCTTACAACCACATTTGCAGGTGAGGGGATCAGGATCTTCTGTGAAGTCCCATGCTTACCAAGCTCTGCTTCAATACCCTGAACTTCTACTATTGCTTCCTGGTGAATCTCCTTAAGAAAATGATTGTATACTGATGACAGTCCAATATAGTGATGAAGATCATTGGTGGCCAGCACATCAATCTTTTTTACATATTCTATTTGAATGCCCAGCTCTTCCTTCAAATCTGACAAACACTACTCATTGCTTGCAAAATCATCCAGGGTCTGAGGAAATATAAGCTTGCATTTTTCATGTACTTCATGAATCTTTTGATACAGGCTGTTGCCTTTCCCCATTGTTCCCTAGATTTTAGCCACCAGCTTAGCACCACAATTCCGGAAAAACTCCATGAGAGCTACATCCTCCTTAAAACCATCTACAGATTTGAATGGGAGATGCTTAAGGAAATCCACCTTCCCTTCTCTCCACTCCATCTGGCTTAAAATGTTTGCTTTAACCTGAGTGTATTTTCCTTTAAGCCGGGTGGCTTCGGCATCGACCTCTTTCAATATAACCAGCATGGTTTTGAGCCTGCACACTTCCTCAGTAATCAACTCCTGTGTGGCATGCATTTGTCTCAAAATGTCATAGGACTGCTCATGAAAGGGAGACATATCCATCACTCTACTTTCTGCTTGTTCTAGATGTTCAACCATTTCCTGTTTATCTGCTTCCAGATGAAAAACTCTAGCTTCAGAATCATTCTTTTCCGCTTCTAGAACCATCATCTGGATTGTTAGATGCTCCTTTTCTCCTTCTAGATGGTGATACTTATCTGACAACTCCTTGTGATCAGCAGACAGGCAATTGTATTTATTTACTACAAGATACCTGTAAGCCTGCTCATTAGCCACAGTATGTTGCAGCATGCGAGCTCTCCTCTTTGTTGACTCAAACTCTTTGACCATGTCGATCACATTATCTTTTGTTGCTTTTGCTGCTAACACAGCGGTGGATGCCATGGCTATGGAAGCCTTATTTGCATTTTGCATAACCGTGGTCTCCCGCTGGGTGACAATATCTTCTTGGAAAAGTCTCTTTATCCTCTCTTCCGACTTCAAGACCACTGCCTTCCTCTTCTTATAATACACAAACTCATCCCATCGGGACACAGTATGATCTTCGGATGGGGTGTAAGGGATGATCGGGAGATCTCTTATATGGACTTCCATCTCCGTGGGTGGGGTCTGCACTACCTGAGATGGGTCTATTTCCATATCTTGGGTGCCAGAGCCACCCGCCTGGGCATCTTCGTTGGTCTTAAGCTCTTCTTCTGACTTTTGTCCCTCTTCAGCTTTACACCTTCTTTCTTCTTCTTCAGCACACTACTGATTTTCAATTGCCTCCCTCTGCTCTCGCTACAATCTTGCTTCTTCAGCTTCCCGTTGCAGTCTTGCTTCTTCTTTCAATCTTTGTTCTTCACGGGCTAGGGCTTCAGCTGCTTCCCTTTCTTTCTGAAGACTGGTTTCTCAGGCTGTGGCAGAGCTAGAGTTATCTCCACTGCCGTGACGACAAATTTGCAACTCATCCATGTTACTGATTCCCCTGAACACTTCTTCTTCGGCATCGTAGTAATGGGCGTACTCAAAATGAGCATAAAACTCTTTGCAATGCTCTGCAACCTTGCTCCGCCTGTCATTTCTATGGAAGATTGCCTCACCGAAGTGAAAATATTTCAACTCCTGAATGAACTCTTCGACTCCTGCAACCCCTGAGAATTTATAGGCTCCTATACAGAAAGGCAAAGGAGGGAAGGAAGCCTTGTGTTGCTTATTAAGAACTCCCCCTAGCCCATCAAGGAAAACTTGCCTGACTGCTTCTTTCAGGACTACATAATCAGTGGCGTATTTTGGTAGGATGTATGGTGGCTTAGTGCCTCCGAACATACTGATATAGGTACCCTATTCTAAGAAGTAGAAATCTCCATAACCTTCCATGACCTCCATGGCGTTCTCTGAAAGAAAATTGGGCTCTTCATTGAACATCTGCTCATACAGAGGCATAATGAACTCTTCACAGATGAGCTTATAGTGCGCTCTGTAATTTTGAGCCCATAGTAGTTTATAAGTAGTGTATACCGGGGTGTTGGCCTAATCCCATGAGCAACCTAACCTGGGGAAAAGGAGCTTTGCCAAGATACAATCAATGAGGTATGAAGCCATGTAAAACTCTGACTTTTTTAGGGCCAAACCTTCCTTAGCTGCGGCCACAGTGGATGCTAAACTATCTGAAAGGATAGTAGCCCAATCAAACACAGTCCCCTTAAATGCAATGGCATGGACTATGGGGGCCCATTGTATCCTATATAGGGTCCCATCAGGCATGCCAAAAATTTTGCTTAGCATAAGGGCAATCAAACTGAAAGGAGGCCTTAGGTTCTGAACGTCATACTCATCATTGTCCCTTTTCCTCAGTTGTTTTCCCGTGATTAATAGCTTCTTAGCTATTTTGAAATTATTCATCTGTCCCAACCATTCATCGTTCAATGCCTGCTGGGGATGTGAGAATTTGTAGGCTGTTACAATATAAGCTGGATGGAATGAAGCGAATGGCTCTCCCTTGCTGTCCTGCAACACTCTAGTTTGTGGGTTGGCATGTTCCAATATCCACCCGATCACTTCAGAGCACGGGAACAATTCAAGGTGAGTAGATGCCCTGGCTATGCCGAAGGTTCTGATGTTGAGGTAGATTTGCTCCTCTTCTAATAGCACGTCTGGTATATCTTGGTCCCTGATCATCTGGTAAACATCTCCCCACCGGACCTTGGGAGGGACGCCAGTGACGCACTTTGTATCTTGAAAAAGAGTTTCAATCCTTGGTTGCACTGGCTCTGGCTCCATCATTTTAGCTTTCTTTCTACCACCTTTTGGCATCGTGGCTTATCCCTGTCAGCAACCATATGTGAATGAGTATAAAATTGTAAATCATTATGAGAGCGTAATAGAGCAAGACAGATTTTGCATGTTGATGATAAATATAAGAAAATTATAAGGCTGCATGCTGGGGAAGCATACCAAACATAGATTATCCAAGAAAACAAAATATGGTCCTCAGACTTGATCGTTCTAGGGAGACAATGCCTGGTTAGGAACTTTTGAAATGCTTCCGAAAAGGTAGGCATACGACATGTAAAACCCACTTCCCTCCTAGTCTTTGGAGATAGGATGTCCTTCATCATAGGCACTTCTAACGGCTAATGGTAGGCTGGCTTGGATTGGGAAATCCTATGAGGAAGCCAAACAAACAAAACATAGAACGAAGCTGCTTTTGATAACCGGTATCTAACTGAGCGGTTGAGTATCTCGGTCAGTTATGACTAGCACTTCCTTATGTTCGACATGAAAAGGATTGAGCGCATTGATTCGGCCTGGGAAGGTTTTATGATAGAGCTGCGGCCAGTGGAACTAACTAGGCTTGAATGACCTAGTAACCATGGACCAACTAGGAATGAGCTATGACCCCTAGCTACTAGTAGTGAAAATTCTATGGGAGCCACAGCGGTTGTAAACTCTTAAAGGATACATTGCTACGAGTGCCTACCGTCCACGTAATGAAACGGAAAACACCCAAGAAAGCCTCAACGTATAGATAAGACAAAGATAATGGTAGAAACACCTACCTGGAGACGAAAAAGTGGTGGAGCGAGGTTGACACGGTGGTGAATGTGCTGAGCTGGAGTAAAACTGTGCAATCTCCCAAACGGCATTCTTCGAATCAAAATCTAACAATGGGGACAATAAACCCCCACCGCCCTTATATACGACCCAACATGTGTGGGCATTTAATTGGGTAGGTGGCGACATTAAAACAAGGTTAAGCCTAGGTACGGCGGGGTCATTTCACCATGTTTGGAATTTAAGCATGACCATCAATTGTGGCAAGGACTCATGAGTTTCGTCCGCAGTTGCGGCCAGAGCTCATGAGTTCCTCTCGAAGAGCGGGAGACTTGGCGAGGCATCCGCTCATTGCGGGAGAGATGAGAAAGACACTCCGCTTTGGCGGAAAGGTTTGGCGAGTTGTTCCGGAGTCATCGAGCTAAGAGACATTTGCGGCGCATGTTCATGAGTTATCCTGACGTTTCGGGAGGACTTTGCGAGTTCTTCCGAAATTGACTCTCCCGAAAGTTTATCACGGCGTAATTTCTTGAGTTGTTCCGCCGTTACGGAAAGACTTGGGAAGTTTTTCCGCAAATGACGAAAAATTTTGGTAAGTATTTCCCGCAAAGTGGATGGCCCGGGGACTTGGTAAGAGGGCGCCCGTTGCGGCGAAACTTTTCAAGTGCTTCCGCCGTTTCGGGGCAAAACTTTAAGTCTTTCCGAAATTGCGAGTGAACATCCCGAGTTCTCCCGCCGTTTCGGGAGAGAGTTTTGAGTTTTGACTTAGAAAAAAAACTTCAAACTTTTAAAAACAAGTTCCCACTTGAAGAAAACTAAGTTCAAAATCTTTTCAAATGAGGTTTAATCCTTTTAACCAGACTTTCTTAGGAAAATAAAAAGGAGGGGACCCAACATCTACAAAATTTGGGGGGGGATGTTGCTACAACAACAATTGGCGAGTCACTTGAGAACACAGATCTCTGAAAAAATCTTTCTCGTTAATTAGAAACTTTCTTAAAAGCTATCCATCCTGTATGCAATATTCAGCTGAGCATTCAAATCTCGGCAAAGGAAGTAGTTGCTTTATCTGTCGGCCATTGGGAAAAAGGGGAGCTTTGATGAAGACATCTTTAATACTTTCAAAGGGCCAACATATGAGGTTTATTTTAGAAGATTCATCTTTCAGATAGTCATGGCTGTTGGACTCCACAGGATCTGCAGCAGCTTCTCATAGACATTGTTGCTCTTGTTCTTCATTCCCATGTCGCCTGCATCCTTTTGGATGTTCAAACATTTGAAAGCTTTGCTACTTGAGCCTTCCAGAAATATTTTCTTTTAAAATATGATCTTTGATTTCGGCTCCTCAATCCATAATGTCCTTTTGTGTGAGTGAGATATTTTATTGATTTATCAAGCCTCATGGATGGAGAGGATCCTAGCTTGAGCTGAGTCTTTTGGACAGCTTTCTTGGCTAACACTTTGCTTTTGTCTCAGCCATGATTTAATTGAGGCGAGAATCTCTGGAAAACAGACCCTTGATTATAAGCCATTTTGGCTTTTAGATTTGCAGAATGGAATCATTTCAATACTCTATGCCTTCGAGATGTGCTACTTTCTGTGGGTCCAACTTCAGAGATCTTCTTGAGATGTTTTTAAGTGTGAGAGTGGATGGATCCCGAGGATAGTAATAAAGATAATCATAGATATCTGCTATTTAAACAAGGGTTAGTTTGACCAACAAGAAATGATCTCTTCATTCTAGAGAACGATCAGCAAAGCCAAAAATGCAATGATAAACTTTCATTTGAGGGTATTTTCCGCTTCCTGAGTTGTGAGATTTCTTCGAGAGATATAACTTTATGAGAGGCCCGACTGCAGGAACTTCAGAAAACAAACTATACAAAAAGTTCAAATGCCGAAAAGAAAAAAAAAACCAACATAGCGGAAAACAATGAAAACAAGGGGCTAAAGCAACATAAAAGAAAATTTGTATTTATGTACAGAAAGTCTCCTTGAGACTACGCAAAGTATTGTTTCAAGGAAAGGCCATTGAGAGGAAGGGTTACTTCCTCTCCCTGGAGGTCTATCAGCTTGTAAGTCGATGGGCTGGGCTTTGCAGAAATTTGGTAAGGGCATATCCATAAATGTTGGAATTTCATGTGCATCCCCTTGCCTTCATGATTATGGTCCCATTTCAGGACTAAATCCCCAACTTCAAAACTTATTTTACCGGACTTCCTCTTATCGAACCATCTTTTGACTATGTCTTGGTGTTGATGGAATCGATCTTTAGCTTTCTGTCGGGCTTCTTCAAGTTGAAGCAAGGTATTGATCCTGGATTGTAAGACTTGGCTACCAGACCCTTGAGAGGCTTGGGACAACTGTAAGGATGGAAGCAAGATGTTGGGAGGGAGGATGGATTCCTTTCCATAGACGAGAGTGTAAGGGGAAACCCCTAATGCGTTCTTTGGAGTCACCCTATCTGCCCATAAGGAATTTGGGAGAGCTATATGCCAACTTCACTGATTTTCTATCACAGTCTTCTTGAGAATTCGAATGAGGTTTTTGTTTGAAGATTCAGCAAATCTGTTTCCTTGAGGGTAATAATTGGTTGAATAATGCAGTTTAATTCCCCATTCATAAACAAATTCATTTCTCTTAAAAGATGAGAAATAAGGAGCATTATCAAAAACAAGGGAAATTGGAACCCCAAACCTGGTTATGATGTTTTCCTTCAAGAAACGGATGACTGCATCTTCATTGATCTTGCGCAATGGGATAGCCTCCGTCCATCTGGTGAAGTAGTCGGTAGCTGTCAGGATGTATCAATGTTGTAAAGAAGAATTTGGGTTTATCTCTCCAATAACATCTATGCCCCATTATTCAAAAGGTTCAGAGATAATAACCGGCTGCAAGGGTCCTACTGCCTTAGGAAATTTTCCAGCACTTCTTTGGCATATATCACAATTCCGTGCATACACATGGGCATCTCGGAATAGAGTGGGCCAATAATATCCAACTCTAAGTACCTTGTGAGCTGTTGTCTCCCCTTAATAATGTCCACCAGCGGGACCATCATGTAATTCATTGACAACTTTACTTGCATCTTCCTTTTCTAGACATCTAAGAAAAATTCCATCTTAATTTTTTTCTGAAAAGTATCCCATCAATGATTTGATAAGCTGCTGATTTCAAATGGAGCGCCCTTCTTTTCTTAGAGCTCCAGTGATCAAGTAGGTATCCTTGCTGCAAATAATGCACCAGATCCCTATACCATGATTGAGGAGTTGTGAAGATAGAACATACTTCAACTGAGTTCAGCTCAGCTTCATTTTTCCAATGCTGCTCTTTAGCAGTCGGATTTTCTGTAAGCAATTTGCATAGGCCTTGTCCTTTGATGATAGTGGTCGGCTTAAATTCTAAGTCATATTCTTGAAGAGTTGTGACCCAGTTTCCCCTCCTTTCTCCTAATTTCTTTTGAACAAAAAGGGATCCAACCGCTGGGTGAGGAACTATAACTTTAGTTCTGTTCTTAAGAATATATGGTATGAATTGTTTAACCTCTTTGAAGACAGCATACGCATGCTTGTCAACAACCAGATAGTTCAGTTCAGCACCTTGCAGACCAATGCTCATAAACGAGATTTGGTATTCATTCCCTAACTCTACCTTTTGCGTGAGCACCGCTGCGAGTGAGTCATCCGAAGCAAAGGTATACAAGCTAAAATCTTTGTCAAAATATGGACTTCTTAAGGAAGGAGCCTTAGCTATGGCTTCCTTAATGTCTCTGAATGCATCATTTTCTAAGTCTGTCCACTTGAACTGTATGCTTTGGTTGACCATTTGCTGCAAAGGTTTGACAATTTGAGCGAAATCGGGGACAAATCTTCGGACAAAATTGATAGTGCCCATAAATGACTGCATCGATTTCTTGTTATGAGGCATTGGAATTTTATTGATAACTTGTACTCTTTCTTGGTCTATTGATACTCCTCTTTTGGAAATGATATGGCCCAATAGTTTACCTTCGGGAACAGCAAACACACTCTTCTTGGGATTCAATGAGATATCATATTTCTGACAACGATAAAAAATATGCTTCAAATGAACAACATGGTCTTCCCTTTTCTTCGAAAAAACTATCACATCATCTAGATAGACAACAACACAATGGACACCCAATCCTCGGAAGGCGATATCCATTGCTCGCTGGAATGTTGCTCCTGCGTTTATCAGGCCGAATGGCATCCTTCTATATGCGAAAGTTCCCCACTTAGTGTAGAAAGTAGTCTTAAGATGATCTTCTTCAGCTACTAATACTTGATTGTAACCAGAGAAACCATCGAGAAGGGAAAATAGTTCAGATCCTGACACCATTTGAATAATGTGTTCCATTGAAGGGATGGGATAGTTATCTTTATCTAAAGCCCTATTTAAATTTCTGAAGTCAACACATAGTCTTATCTCTCCTTACTTCTTTCTCACGGGAACTAAGTTAGCAACCCACTCAGAATGTCGGACCTTAAAGATTATTTTAGTGTCCAATAGCTTCTTCAATTCCTTTTGAACCAGAGGTTCCAGAGTAGGATGCATCCTTCTTAATTGCTGCTGAAATGGCTTGACACCCACTTTCAGTGGTATGACATGCTGAATAATGTGCACGTCATATGTTTTCAGATCGTCATAAGTCCATGCAAAAACATCCTTATATTGTCGAAATAGCTTGATGAACTTATCTCTTTCTCTTGGTGAACAGCATTTGCCAAGGTTGACAAACTTTGGTTCAGCCTCGGTGCCAAGATTAACTAACTCATGCTGCATTGATGAACTGTTGGTCTTGGTATTTGCTAGCCTTTTGAACTTGTTCTGAAGATCAAACAGTAATTCAAGCGACCTCACCCCTTTGGGATGAAATTGCCTTTGGTCGTATCTTTCTTTTGTAAGTCAGAATCGTGTTCTTCTTCATCAATCACAACCTCTTGAAATATATCTTAGTTTGTTAAAAAACTGATAATCTATTCGTCATCATCGAAAAATCTGAAGTTTGTGATATTGTCAGGGATAGAAGGCCTGAAAATTAATTCGATCCAACACTTGTTATTAGTTGTCACCAATCTGGAAGCGGATGTTGCTAATAAATCAGCTGCAGAATTTTGCAATCTAGGAATAGACTTTATATTGAAAGCATCAAAATGCATAATTAAATCCCATACCTCAGCCTGATAACTCCTCAAATGAGGTGAAAGACAGTGAATGGTATCTCTTACCTGTCTCACAACTATTTCTGAGTCGCCAAACACCTTCAGGTACTTAACATTTAAACCGATGGCTTTTTTTAATCCGTGTACCAACGCTTCATATTCAGCAGTGTTGTTAGTACACTCAAATTCTAACCTACAGGACAGAAAATACTTATTTCTTTTCGGATCCATCAAAACACAACCGGCTCCAGATCCTTCCAAAGTTTTAGAACCATCAAATTATAATGTCCAAAAAAAATTGTTTGATTCAACTAAGTTAGTATCTCTATGATCTAAGTCAGTGACTAAAGTAACTATATTACAGTCAATATCATCAGTCCGAGAAAAATGAAGGAGATCGGACTGTTTATCTGATTCATGGCCAATAGTTTAAGACTGATAATTACCCGGGTCAATTTCTAAGAAATAATTTCCCAAAACTGAGGATGAAAAGGCCACAGCTTCATTCTTTCCTTCTAGTTGAGTTACATTTTGTTTCATGTGTGGCTCTCTTAGAACCTTGATCTGATTCTATCTGTTTTGATAAGGCAACCACAAATGGGACCAATCAGTTGCAAAGTAACCATTCATCTTTGTGGACCAGTCTCTACTTGGGATCAAACATAGGCTTCGGGAATATCAACCACCATTATATCAACGAACTGGCAAACTCTAGAATCTGCTGACAACCTAATGAGGACATTTTTCATTTCTCCAATAACCTTGACAGCAGTCCTATCTAACTGAATAATCTGGGCGGGAGATGGAATTGGTTTCCCATTAATTTTTTTACAGATTGACAGTGGCATGACATTTGAAGATGCTCCGGAATCTACCAGACAATTGTGAACTTTGTGATTGAAAATTTCAAAAGTTAAAAGAAATGGAAACGTCTGAGATTTGGATTTCCCGCCGATACTAGCCTCATTAATTTCAAGATCTTCTTGAGTATCTGTTAATGGAGTGTTGGGCTGGGATTGAAGAGCATACAACAACTTGTCTCATTGCTGAGGCAAACTGCACATATCGAATATTTATACATTTGCTTTTACTTTCTTTATATCTTCAATAATGTCATATCCTATATCAGATTCTTTTACAATTCTAGTTGGATGGTATGTCTTATTCATCGTGACCTTCGGTTGTTGAACTGTGGTGTCAATGCTTGGCTGCTTGGACGTTGTTGGGTTAGCTTCAGGTTGCGGTGGAATGATTGTTATATGTCTTCTAGGTAGTTCTTTTGCAATTTTTGGTTTAGGAATAGTTGAGCTTGGAACTGAGTTTGCAATGGGACCTTTACTGCGAGTGTTAATGTTTACAGCAGAGACTGGGCTTTCCACGGGATCATCTTCTCTCAACTCTGTTAAAGGTACCCAATCCCATAACACCATGGTAGTATCTGGAGTTGGTTCCTCAATCTCAAGGCTTGGTTCTTCTGGAGGATCGTCTTGATCTGGAATCTATGAATCCAGCATTTGGTTCATGACTAGGCTCATAGAGTTAATCCATTGTGGGCAGCTCTTTTCCAAGTGCGTCTCTTGATGAAATGTGCAAAAATTTTCCATCCCTATTTCATTCAGATTTAAAACAGGAGAAGTATTCATGGGTGGATGAGGTTGGTCGTTGTCTTCTCTTTTCTTGTAGAATGGTTTGAAAGGCTTCCTAGATGTACTAGCTGCTTTATCTTTCTCAAGATCTACAATTTTATTGGACAATTTCTGCATCATCTTAACTACGTTCTCCATATCTACAGATGATTCTTCTTTATTTCTGGTGAGTAGCAAGGTTTTTTTACTAGTTACTGGTTTTGCCTCTGCATCTAAGGCGTTCTTGGCAATGCTATCTGCTTCTTCTTCCACCTTTCTAGCTTCTTCAAAATTTTCATTAGGGTGGTTTTCTTAGATCTTTTGACGAACATTGCTATAGGCCCTTCAAGAGCTGTTGTATAATATTCAACTAGCGATTCTTCTGCTAGTTTATTTGCTTCGCTGAAATTATTTAAGAATGTTGTGAACCTTTGGTTGAAGTCTTGAACCTTTTCTTTCTTTTCCATTCTCATGGACAATAATTCTTTCATGAGTGTAGCTACAGTCTTTTGATTTCCATACTTCTTTAAGAAACATGTTTCAAATTCATCCCAGCTAGAAATTGAGCTAGGTTGTAAGCTAAAATACCAGGAAGAAACTTTCGGCTCAAATGTGTATGGAAAAATCCTACAAACTACATCTTCATGCTGTACATTTAAAAGATTCAAGGCTAAATAAAAACTCTTGAGATGATCTTCAGTAGAAATGGCTTTTCCTGGGTCGAATTTAGGCAAGACTTTCTCTGGATTTTTAGGCAGATTGTGGAATGGCCTAGTTAGATTCAATGCTCCCCTCGCTCTCCAAGTAGGTACAGCCATGTCTCTATGTGGAGAATCAGGTGGAGAATTGTGTGGTGAATTAAATGGAGTGTTCTTTGGAGTAACAAGTTCTCCAAGATTTTCTAGATCTGAAATATTTTATGGGTTTTCAAGATCGACTTCGTTCAGGGGTTCTGCAATTTCTTCCAAAGTTAAATTCACAAGTTCTTCAAAATTCTGCACAAGAATCGAATCGCGGGTGTACTGTCGTTCTTTTCTAGGAGTACTTTTCATAGCGAGAAAATTTACTGCATTTAAACCACCTAGTTGTCTAACATAAGATCGTGTATGTCTCCTCAAATATTCTATTTCTGCAAAAGGCACAACATACAACACTTCTTGAGGTTCAGAATCAGAGATGGGGTTTTCTTGATTTGCTACTTCAAGATTTGGGTTCTCTAAAATTCCTGTTTTAAGCGGGCTTTCAGTAACATTTTTTACAGTGGGAGATTTTCCTTTATCATCCATGCACTTTAGGCCCTCCTTCTAGCGCCAAAAACTGTTGATGCCCCGAAGATCGCAGCATCAAGCAGAAAGGGATTCTCCCCGGTAGACTATCCCAATTAGATTGTCCACCGTTTGGTATGGGGAATCCGTCTGGTTAGCGGTTCCGACTACCGTTAGATTTGGAGATTTGCTTCAATTACACCGGTTATGGCCCGATCCACCATTCTTTTTTTGATTTTATGGTTAAAACGATATGCAAGTGCCTAAGCTAACTTAATCTAAATGCAGAACTTGAAACAAATCTATGTCTAAAACTGAAATAAAACTAATCTATCCCTGCAAGGAGCAAAACTATAAGTATGAGTAATGTGCCGAAAGAAGCATCTGAAAATCAACAGATAACCATTAAATCATAAAGATACATCTACATCAAGAGATAAATAATATAAAAGATAGCTTTTAATACATGTGAAAGCAGTCTATTACTCATTTAAGAGAAACATTATTGCACAGAGAATAGTAAAATCATTCATTGCACAGAAATAATTCGAACAGCAGAGAAAGATTTCATTGTAATACATATAAATGTCACCAGAAGAATCCAACAGACATCATACACACATTCCCAGGAAAACATGCGTCCTCTCCAGGCTCATATTAGGCAAATTCACTTTCTGGAAGCAAGTGCAAAATAGTTCGTACAAGCTTGGGAAAATTCCTTTCCCTGCCAAAAGTCCTTTACACTATTCCCTAAGCCTGTATTTATATCTTTACAAAATGCCTCCTAGGCTGCCACCTGGCCTTTTACACTTGTCCTTTAAAGACTTTTTCCAGCAATAAACAATTCGTGGCCCTTTTCCATAATAAAATTCTTTCTCAAAAATAGAAAAGGACAGTTGTCCTAGTGACTCAACGCTCCAACGCATTATGTCTAGCGTGTTTATTCTTGGGGTGGTGCTTCTGCTGGGGATGATGTGCCTACGTTGGCTGCTGCTGCTGCTGCTACCTTTTTCTCTTCTTCAACAATATAACTGAACCATATACCAACGTCTCTTACAACCACATTTGCGGGTGAGGGGAGCAGGATCTTCTGTGAAGTCACATGCTTACCAAGCTCTGCTTCAATACCCTGAACTTCTACTATTGCTGCCTGGTGAATCTCCTTAAGCAAATGATTGTATACTGATGACAGTCCAATATAGTGATGAAGATCATCGGTGGCCAGCACATCAATCTTTTTTACATATTCTATTTGAATGCCCATCTCTTCCTTCAAATCTGACAAACTTTGCTCTTTAATTGGAAAATCATCTAGGGTCTGAGGAAATATAAGCTTGCATTTTTCATGTACTTCATGAATCTTTTGATACAGGCTGTTGCCTTTCCCCATTGTTCCCTGGATTTTAGCCACCAGCTTAGCACCACAATTCCGGCAAAACTTCATGAGAGCTACATCCTCCTTAAAACCATCTACAGATTTGAATGGGAGATGCTTAGGGAAATCCACCTTCCCTTCTCTCCACTCCATCTGGCTTAAAATGTTTGCTTTAAGCTGAGTGTATTTGCCTTTAAGCAGGGTGGATTCGGCATCGACCTCTTTCAATCTAACCAAGATGGTTTTGAGCCTGCACACTTCCTCAGTAATCAGCTCCTGTGTGGCATGCATTTGTCTCAAAATGTCACAGGACTGCTCATGAAACGGAGACATATCCATCGCTCTGCTTTCTGCTTGTTCTAGTTGTTCAACCATTGCCTGTTTATCTGCTTCCAGATGAAAAACTCTAGCTTTAGAATCATTCTTTTCCGCTTCTAGAACCATCATCTGGATTGTCAGATGCTCCTTTTCTCCTTCTAGATGGCGATACTTATCTGAAAACTCCTTGTGATCAGCAGATAGGTGATTATATTTATTTACTACAAGATCCCGGTAAGCCTGCTCATTAGCCACAGCATGTTGCAGCATGCGAGCTCTCCTCTTTGTTGACTCAAACTCTTTGACCATGTCGATCACATTATCTTTTGTTGCTTTTGCTGCTGACACAGCGGCGGATGCCATGGCTATGGGAGCCTTATTTGTATTTTGCATAACCGTGGTCTCCCGCTGGGTGACAATATATGCTTGGAAAAGTCTCTTTATCCTCTCTTCCGACTTCAAGACCACCGCCTTCCTCTTCTTATAATACACAAATTCATCCCATCGGGACACAGTATGATCTTCGGATGGGGTGTAAGGG
Organism: Larix kaempferi; assembly: GCA_027924585.1. Classification (NCBI taxonomy): domain Eukaryota; kingdom Viridiplantae; phylum Streptophyta; class Pinopsida; order Pinales; family Pinaceae; genus Larix; species Larix kaempferi. The sequence goes on along the minus strand of BSBM01000001.1, from coordinate 33,321,328 downwards.
ATGATCGAGAGATCTCTTATATGGACTTCTGTCTCCGTGGGTGGGGTCTGCACTACCTGAGATGGGTCTATTTCTATATCTTGGGTGCCAGAGCCACCCGCTTGGGCATCTTCGTTGGTCTTAAGCTCTTCTTCCGCCTTTTGTCCCTCTTCATCTTTAAGCCTTATTTCTTCTTCTTCAGCACGCTGCTGATTTTCAATTACCTCCCTCTGCTCTCGCTACAATCTTGCTTCTTTAGCTTCCCGTTGCAGTCTTCCTTCTTCTTTCAATCTTTGTTCTTCACAGGCCAGGGCTTCAGCTGCTTCCCTTTCTTTCTACAGACTGGTTTCTCGGGCTGTTGTAGAGCTAGAGTTAGCTCCACTGCCGTGACCACAAATCTGCAACTCAGCCATGTTATTGATTCCCCTGAACACTTCTTCTTCGACATCATAGTAATGGGCATACTCAAAATGAGCATAAAACTCTCTGCAATGCTCCGCAACCTTGCTCCGCCTGTCATTTCTATGGAAGATTGCCTTACCGAAGTGAAAATCTTTCAAATCCTGAATGAACTCTTCGGCTACTGCAACCCCTGAGAATTTATAGGCTCCTATACAGAAAGGCAAAGGAGGGAAGGAAGCCTTGTGTTGCTTATTAAGAACTCCCCCTATCCCATCAAGGAAAACTTGCCTGGCTACTTCTTTCAGGACTACATAATCAGTGGTGTATTTCGGTAGGATGTATGGTGGCTTAGTGCCTCCGAACATCCTGATATAGGTACCCTATTCTGAGAAGTAGAAATCTCCATAACCTTCCATGACCTCCATGGCGTTCTCCGAAAGGCAATTGGGCTCTTCATTGAACATCTGCTCATACAGAGGCATAATGAACTCTTCACAAATGAGCTTATAGTGCGCTCTATAATTTTGAGCCCATAGTAGTTTATAAGCAGTGTATACCGGGGTGTTGGCCTGATCCCATGAGCAACCTAACCTGGGGAAAGGGAGCTTTGCCAAGATACAATCAATGAGGTATGAATCCATGTAAAACTCTGACTTTTTTAGGGCCAAACCTTCCTTAGCTATGGCCACAATGGATGCTAAACTATCTGAAAGGATAGTAGCCCAATCAAACACAGTCCCCTTAAATGCAATGGCATGGACTATGGGGGCCCATTGTATCCTATATACGGTCCCATCGGGCATGCTGAAAATTCTGCTTAGCATAAGGGCAATCAACCTGAAAGGAGGCCTTAGGTTCTGAACGTCATACTCATCATTGTCCCTTTTCAAAATTATTCATCTGTCCCAACCATTCATCATTCAATGCCTGCTGGGGACGTGAGAATTTGTAGGCTGCTGCAATATAAGCTGGATGGAATGAAACGAATGGCTCTCCCTTGCTATCCTGCAACACTCTAGTTTGTGGGTTGGCATGTTCCAATATCCACCTGATCACTTCAGAGCACGGGAACAATTCAGGGCAAGTAGAAGCCCTGGCTATGCTGGAGGTTCTGATGTTGAGGTAGATTTGCTCCTCTTCTAATAGCACGTATGGGATATCTTGGTCCCTAATCATCCGGTAAACATCTCTTCACCGGACCTCGGGAGGGACGCCAGTCATGCACTTTGTATCTTGAAAAAGAGTTTCAGTCCTTGGTTGCACTAGCTCTGGCTCCATCCTTTTAGCTTTCTTTCTACCACCTTTTGGCATCGTCGCTTATCCCTGTCAGCAACCATATGTGAATGAGTATAAAATTGTAAATCATTATGGGAGCGTAACATAGAGCAAGACAAATTTTGCATGCTGATGATAAATATAAGAAAATTATAAGGCTGCATGCTAGGGAAGCATACCAAACATAGATTATCTAAGAAAACAAAATATGGTCCTCAGACTTGATCGTTCTAGGGAGACAATGCCTGGTTAGGAACTTTTGAAATGCTTCCGAAAAGGTAGGCATACGACGTGTAAAACCCACTTCCCTCCTAGTCTTTGGAGATAGGATGTCCTTCATCATAGGCACTTCTAACGGCTAATGGTAGGCTGGCTTGGATTGGGAAATCCTATGAGGAAGCCAAACAAACAAAACATAGAACGAAGCTGCTTTTGATAACCGGTATCTAACTGAGCGGTTGAGTATCTCGGTCAGTTATGACTAGCACTTCCTTCTGTTCAACATGAAAAGGATTGAGCGCATTGATTCGGCCTGGGAAGGTTTTATGATAGAGCTGCAGCTGGTGGAACTGACTAGGCTTGAATGACCTGGTAACCATGGACCAACTAGGAATGAGCTATGACTCCTAGCTACTAGTAGTGAAAATTCTATGGGAGCCGCAGCGGCCGTAAACTCTTAAAGGATACATTGCTACGAGTGCCTACCGTCCACGTAATGAAACGGAAAACACCCAAGAAAGCCTCAACGTATAGATAAGACAAAGATAATGGTAGAAACACCTACCTGGAGACGAAACAGTGGTGGAGCGAGGATGACACAGTGGTGAATGCGCTGAGCTGGAGTAAAACTGTGCAATCTCCCAAATGGCATTCTTTGAATCAAAATCTAACAATGGGGACAATAAACCCCCACCGCCCTTATATACGACCCAACATGTGTGGGCATTTAATTGGGTAGGTGGTGACATTAAAACGGGGTTAAGCCTAGGTACGGTGGGGTCATTTCACCATGTTTGGCATTTAAGCATGACCGTCAATTGTGGCAAGGACTCATGAGTTTTGTCCGCAGTTGCGGCTAGAGCTCATGAGTTCCTCTCGAAGAGCGAGAGACTTGGTGAGGCATCCGCTTATTGCGGGAGAGATGAGAAAGACGCTCCGCTTTGGCGGAAAGGTTTGGCGAGTTGTTCCGGAGTCGTCGAGCTAAGAGACGTTTGCGGCACATGTTTGTGAGTTATCCCAACATTTCGGGAGGACTTTGCGAGTTCTTCTGAAATTGACTCTCCTGAAAGTTTATCGCGGCGTAATTTCTTGAGTTGTTCCGCCGTTGTGGAAACACTCGGGAAGTTTTTCCGCAAATGACGAAAAAATTTGGTAAGTCTTTCCCGCAAAGTGGATGGATCGGGGACTTAGTAAGAGGGCGCCCGTTGCGGCGAAACTTTCAAGTGCTTCCGCCATTTCAGGGCAAAACTTTAAGTCTTTCAGAAATTGCGGGTGAACATCCCGAGTTCTCCCGCCATTTCGGGAGAGAGTTTTGAGTTTTGACTTAGAAGAAAAACTTCAAACTTTTAAAAACAAGTTCCCACTTGAGGAAAATTAAGTTCAAAAGCTTTTCAAAGGAGGTTTAATCCTTTCAACCAGACTTTCTTAGGAAAATAAAAAGGAGGGGCCCCAACATCTACAAAATTTTGGGGGGGATGTTGCTGCAACAGCAAGGTCTTATTGACACTGAAACTCGCTATTCACATGTTGAGAAGCTCGCTCTCGCGGCAGTCATCGTCGTGCAAAACTTTTGTCATTACATTTTTCTTCGCACCACCACCATCATCGCTGATTCGAACCCCATGTACCACGTTCTAACTCGTCAGGTACTTGGGGGCAAGTATTCACGCTAGATCGTGATACTGCAAGAATTTGATCTTCTTTTCGAAAAATCCAAGTCTAAAAAGTCTTTGGTGTTTGCTGAGCTGATCTGCGACGTCCCCCGTACTGACATAGAATCTGATCCCAATGACTATTTTTTGGATGAGTCATTGTTTCTCATTAGTACGTCTGATCCGTGGTATGGAGATATCACTTTGTATCTTCAAACCCAACGTTTCAGCCCTGAATTGTCTCGCGATGGCCATCGTCGAATATGCCACCATGCAAAGTATTATCTGATTATTAGTGATACTTTGTACCATCGTGGTATTGATTCTATCCTTCGACATTTCCTGACTCATGATGAGGCTGAATGCGTTCGGAATGACTGTCACGCTGGGGCGTGTGGTGGTCACCTCTCTGGGATGGCTACAGCCCAGAAGATTCTTCGCGCTGGATATTACTGGACGTCTATCTTCAAAGATTGTATCGAGGCCATAAAAAAATGTCCTCCATGTCAACATTTTCATATGAAAAAGTGCACCCATCCCACCCCGTTACACCCGGTTATTGCCGTTGGCCCTTTGCTAAATGGGGCATCGATTTCATGCATTGTAAGCCTACCTCGGCGGGGGGGCATAGTTACGTCATTGCAGCTATGGACTACTTTACAAAGTGGGCCGAGGAAATGCCTACATACACGAATGACGGCAAGATCGCCGCACTTGTCATGTTCAATCATGTAATAGCGCGGTTTGGAGTTCCTCAAGCGATAGTTACCGACCATGGTTCTCACTTTATGAACCATATGGTTGACGAGTTGAGAAATATATTGGGTTTTCGCCATGAAAACGCAACACCATACTATCCACAGTCGAACGGACAGGTCGAGTCCATTAACAAGGTCTTCAAAACTATGGTCCAACGTATGGTCGGTACGCACAAGGCCAATTGGCATAATATGCTCTTCTTCGCACTTTCGGCTTATCGAACCTTCGTTAAAACTGCCACTGGATTTACTCCCTTCCAACTAGTGTATGGATTGGAGGCGGTCCTTCCCATTGAGTGCGAGATTCCGTCTCTCAAGCTCGTCATCGAACTTCTCCCTAACACTACTGCCGAGAAAGAACATTTCCTCTACCTAGCTAAGCTCAACGAGACTCTCCAAGATGTCTCTCTTGCCAACGAGGCTCATAAGAAATGCATCAAAGCACAGTATGACAAATCGGTAGAACCCCGCACCTATAACGAGGGAGATTTGGTCCTCACATATGACCAGAAACATGATAAGCTAGGGGCAGTAAAGTTTGAGTCCATGTGGCATGGACCTTACATAGTGAAACACGTCTTAGAGAAGGGAGCTTATGAGCTTGAAGACTATGATGGGATATCTTTGGGTGAGCCCCACAATGGGCTCTACCTAAAGAGGTACTATGCTTGAGTCTTTCATGCATAGGTACTTTTGTATATACTGTACATGGCCTGTGTGTGTTTTTTGTGTGGTGTGAAGCTTTGATTTCTTGCGTGTTTAAGTCTTGTTTTGTTTCTTATACCAAGTTCTGTCTGCGTGTTCAGATGGCAACGTGCTTGGGATTCGTGGACGGTGCCATCCGGCATACCCATAACCTTGCTTCGGAAGCCTAGGTACTCTATTCACCTATCAGCGAGCTCATCAGCTCAGGGTGAATGTGTCTAGGTTTTGCAACCAACGATGTTGTGGAATATCAAGCAGTCATTGCAACCCTAACTAACACCATTTCTTTGGGTATGGACCACATTGTCATCCACCTGGATTCTCAACTAGTGGTCTCTCATCTTAACCGAGTCTACTCCATCCGCGATCCTACCTTACTCCATCTCTATCGATGAGTCCATTCCGTACCTACACATTCCACAAGACGTTAACACAGTTTCCGACTCCATGGCCAACTTCATCTTGGATTGGTACATTGCACACACATAAGCATATTAATGAACTGTTAAAAGTAGACATAACATGTAAATAACTCATTTTATAAGCAAACACATAAACAAGACCACATCATTCATCCATTTGAAACACATAATGTATAAATCTTCGAAATTTTTGTATATATATATAAATATCAAAAAGTAGTGCTGGTACAAAATCTGAAGCACGACGGCTTTCAGTAAGTCTCTACAAAATCTGAAGCCTCGCAGCTTTCAGTAAGTACAAAAATATGAGGCCTCTAAGCTCTTAGTACATACATCATACGAACTATCGCCTGGCCCGTACAACCCTAGGTCTAACATCTCTAGCCTACTGAGTGTTGAAACAGTCAACTGCTCTCGTGACCCTGTGAAGCAGCGCATTGAAGCGCACAGTCGCTCAAACCGTGTAAACCTGCATGGGTCGCAACACCTCATCTACTGTCGGCTCGCGAACGTCTAACGTCAATACACTCAGATTGGCGTAGACTCCATCCATCTTTGCGATGGCAGCATGTACGGTTGGACCCATGACTGCTCCCTCTCCTCTTTCTCTCCTCGCAAGAATAGAGACTCCTACTGGTCGTACGGGTCCCACGTCTGCACACACATGTTGTTAACTTGTTAGCGCTATAACAAAAAAAATCATAAATGCACAAAACTTAAAAGTACAAGGGTTATTGTTCTTACCTATGTCTCCCCATGTTGCTCCCTCGGGCAACAGCAAGTCTGGGTCATCTCTAAAGTCCGTACCACTGTACGGGAAGTCCTCTACCATCAGTAACTGGCCCTCCAGCCAGGTGAAGAACTCAGGACCATATGTGATGATGGGGCCCCCACCATGTAGGGACATCACCTCTTTCCACCTAGCAATGTGAGGATCCCTAGGATCCCTGTCCTCCAATGGTACCTAAGGGCGCAAGAGGGGAACTCGCTCCAATAGGAACGAGATCACTATCGAACTGTAACCAAACTGTTTGAGCTCTCCTCACCGACACTTGGTCATATGAGCTCGCATGTTCGTGAGGATTCCCTCGCACCAGTTGAATATCTTCGGAGACATGCATTCCTCCGCATATAGCATCTGAGACCAAGTGGCCAAGTGAGGAGATTGACTCCCCACTATCCTCGTAATGGTGAAAAGAATGGCACGTAATGGACGCTCTCGCACGTCTTTTATGGGAATCTTCCCACTAGAAGCGCGAGAGTGAGGAGTACAGTGTTGTAGGATCATGGCATCCACAGTCCGGTCACTTCCCCGTGATCTGGTAAGAAGCACATTGTCCCCCCTTTGGGACAATCTAGTCAGAAAGTAGATGTCCTCGACATCTATAGTAAGCACATGCTTTCCGATAACAAAATACTGTTGAGCCGCATCCCAACATATAATCATATGTGTCAACAGGGGGATTTGGGCTCTCATGCCCTGGATCTCGAAGAACTTTAGCAAGCCACAGTTCCTTAGCGCTGTTACACATAATGGATTATTTGCAATTTTCATGTCATCTACCTCGTGCTCCTGTTCTCGCCACTCCAAAACCATTTTGGCTGCTTGTAACCTGCCAAAAGGAGAGTTTAAACAATGTTAAAACTCACTTCAACCACTGAAAGATCTTTTTTTGGGATTGGTTTGTTGGTTGGGATGGATGTTTCTGTCATCGCACCCCGTTATTTCCAATAGTGCGACGTTGTCGCAGTCCATCTTTATGAGCTTTGCGACGACTTAGGATCGTCTCAATTCCCGACAGGGAAAATTGCGACGACCCGAGGACGCAATAGCCCTCCACAAATCCACTCAAAACCCAAAAAAATGAACAAAAAAAAAAAAAATGTCACTAGGTTTTTTGGACCCAAAATCCAACGGCCTAAAAGTCAAATTTTCTACATCTTGTGGTCGACTATCCGACAACCTTGGGTTTTTTTTAACGTCGGTCCAAATTCAGATACATTCCGACGGCTCATACCTCGTCGGTTAACCGACACCAGACAAGGTCGAAATGCCGACGCCGAGCACAACTGGGCAGGGCTTCAATCCGACGTCTTTTTTCGTCAGACCTATAGAAAACTCGTTGAATATCTAAGTTGTTGCCGTCAGGTATCCGACCACTCGTTGGCTTGAAAAAGGTTGAGCTCCGATGTCTTTTGTCGTCAGAGCTATGGCATGGACGTCGGATATCTTCATATTTAGAGTCGGATATCCGACGGCGTTAGGTAATTTTTTTTAAAAAAATACACTATTAATTTGTCATTATTTCTCCATATTGTGTGCCTAGTGCAACCTCTCTATATCAATGCATAAATCAACCTTTGCTTGGTTTCTGGTTCTAGATGCATGCCATTGAGTGTTGTTTAGAAATGAAGTCTTGTAGAGGAGGACTAGTATGTGGCAAATATATATTGATTCTTGATGGTTATCTCATTCACTACTCAGTAGTCAGTACACATTCACAAACATTCATCCTTCTTAAGCCCTATGATGATAGGAAACCCATAAGGTGAAACACTGGGTTATATATATGACTCCTTTCTCCAAGAGCTATTATAATTGCTTCTTCACATCATTGACTTCCAATCAAAATTGTTGATACAATCCAATATAGGGAAATGGAGATTCTGAAAACTGTTTGATGGAAACTACAAAAGATTTGTAAGATGCTACTAATTGCACATGACATATCTCATTCAAATATATCTAGAGGATTTGAGACATATCTCATTGAAATATTCTCAAGGAGATTCCAAGGAATTTAAAGAGAAGTTTAAAGATATTGGTTCCAGTGCATCATTTACTCAGCCTTTCAAGTTGTGGAAACTCGAAATTGGTTATGATCAGGAGCAACCAAACATCACAACAAGCTCCAAGAAATTGTCAAAATTTAGATGACACGGGAGTGGGTTGTAGAAAGGCAGCATCGTTTCCATTCATTGAGCTCCTCTCTGTTTCGAGAATAATTTAATATTCTCTACTGAACAGGGCCAACCACGTGAAGGTGGAAGCTCTTATGCCCCCCCCCTCACATCACTCTCAATTCCCCATACCCAATGCATGTACTTGAAAAAAAAATTACATGCAAATTCATGCATATTTCATCATAAACAAACATCTACTATTCATTCAATAAAGGCTAAAATCCATTAAACCAATGTTTCATTCTATCAACACATTCATTCAATAAAAGATAACATTCAATAAACCATCCATTCATTCAATGAACACATTCATTCAATAAAAACTAACATTCAATAAAGATAATTGTTTACTGCACTGAATCATTAAACCATCTCTTACCTTGATTTCAAGAGGCAGCTATGAAGATGAACAGTCATAAAGCATCGTTTCATATATCTCTGATTTTCTCAAAACTTGAGAATGAAGATAAAGAGGATTTCCATGGTAATTTGTTCCAGCCAAACCTATCAAGTGTACTTTTAGGTCAGCAGTATTCTTGTCTCCGAACTGTAGCAGTTGTTTGGCCATTTTCACCCTGTAATATCTTAGAAGCAAATGTAGCAAAACCCTGAAAGATCTTAGAAGCAAATGTAACAAAGCCCTCAAAGAAGTTCACGTAACATAGTCATTTGTGTTTGCAAGAATCCTTCAATTTATAGGGTGAAAATAGCCAAACAGCTGCTACAGTTCGGAGACAAGAATACTGCTAACCTAAAGTACACTTGATAGGTTTGGATGGAAACCATTTTCAATGTTGATGCCACTGCTGACCTAAAAGTACACTTGTTGTCTCTTAGTACTCTTTGCATCTTAACACATATGATATTTTATGGTTGTCTCTGCGTCCTGACAAAGGAAATTAAAGAAAACATATAATTTGCATCGAAAAAATAATAGGGTACGAACTAAACTTAGGAAATTCGAACCTGAAACCTATGTCTAGTCCCAAGGCTACCACCTTCAAGCTTGAAGTGCAGCTGACAATGGAAGACACAAGTGTATTTTATTACCACCGTGCGAATTTAATTTGACCTTATCAATCAATTCCCATCGCCATTTCCTCTCATGCGACATCCCACAACCATTTCTCTCGACACCCACTCTTGATTCATTCTGCATGCATTTCACTATGCAACCGTCTCATATTCTCATTGCGTTTTCCCTCAATTAGTTTCTCAATTCAGTATGACCCACGCTCGACGTCCAAGGAGTGTTTCCCAACGATCCTGAGTTTTAGCCTGGGAACGGTGGGGATTCATGGTATTATGTTTCCCTTCGGCTGCAATATGGAAAACTCATAGTTCACTACGAAGGTTTGTATCCTTACAAACCTTCGTAGTGAACTATGAGTTTTCCATATTGCAGCCGAAGGGAAACATAATACCATGAATCCCCACCATTCCCAGGATGAAACTCAGGATCGCTGGCAACACTCCTCGGACGTTGGGCGTGGGTCATACTGAATTGAGAAACTAATTGAGGGAAAACCCAGTGAGAATCTGAGACGATTGCATAGTGAAATTCATGCAGAATGAATCAAGAGTGGGTGGCAAAAGAAATGGCGGTGGGATGTCAACTTTACGTATCCATTTATATGTTTTCTGCAAAACATAAGAAAAATGTGGAGTAAGTGAGAGACACGTAAAATCATAATTACTATGCAAAACATATGAAAAGTTCTGTTGAAAAAATAATAAAGTACTTTGAATGATAAGTTAGGGCACACAGAAATATAAACAAGCTATAATTGAAATTTGAGGAATGACAATAGATAATAACAGTTAATAGAATGTTGCAACCCAATGCATAGAAGTTGATAGTCCGCAAACAAAATGACAAAATAGTTTGCTAAGTTGTAATTTAAATTTGAGGAATGACATTAGCTACTAACAGTTATAGTGCTGCAACCCAGTGCATACAAGTTGGTTTCCACAAACAAAATAATTATCGCAACAATTATATTTGACTAAAAGATGTCAATTACCGGAACATATGAGTATGCGACAACAAATTGAGCAGTTGATGGACCCCAAATAAGCCTTCCAACAATTACCACAACCCAATAGAGATTCCTTCTACCCCAAATTCCCCTCAGTATTTCAATTCAAACTACACATATGTCGTTATTATTATGACCATTTTCCTTCACCATGTCCATTAGGAACATAATATTTTCCAGAATCACTGACAAAGATGGAAGCCACATCAACTCAGAAAATGTTGGGAAGCACTAGCAGATTCAAAGGAAGGCTAGGATCTTAGTTGATACTTGGAAGAAACATTTTGATGCAGTAATGAAGAACAATGACTGATACGAACCGTTACACCAAAACCTCGAGGTGTTAGTGAAGGCCGCCCACCAGGATCTTAACATCCCACCATGCTCCGCAGTCCAGACTCTGGGCTGGATGTGCGCCCGTACGGTGGTGTCCCCTTTGCGCCGTACAAGCCCCGGGCGAACACTGCAATGCCGGCGTTGCCACCCGCTCTGTGACTTGAACCTGGGTGGAGGCTCTGATACCAAATGATACGAACCGTTACACCAAAACCTCGAGGTGTTAGTGAAGGCCGCCCACCAGGATCTTAACAATGACACAGTTTGGATCAAGCCAGGGAGCATATTTTCCTATAAGTAAGATACATGAAAAGTTGCTTATACTTATGGTGGCAAGCATGCAAGATCTAATGAAGTTGTGAAAAAATCAACACCATTAAGTGATATGGATGATGGGGGTACGAATCTACTGGTAAATCTAGCAGCCACCAAAAATTCCAAGGATAGGCAAGTTCTTGTTGTTGTCAGTGAAAGAAGTGAAGGACCTTATTGTTTCCAAATTCCAAGGACAGGCAAGGAAGTGAAGGACCTTATTGTTTCCAAATAGAGTTCAGATGTTTCTAGCTATGACTTGTTCAATAAGATTCAGAAAATTGGAAGGCATGATCCTCAAAAAGACACACTTGATACCCCCTATAACCTTAGAAATAACCAATTAAGAGATAGTGACCTACATCTTATAACTTTCCTTCTTGTCTTCAATGGCATTTTTATGTCGAGTAAATTGCATGGTAGACTGGTTTGCATTTGTTTACAAAATGCACTCTACCAGAATTCTTATGTTTGGGCCTATTAACCTCCATTTTGTACCAGGATTACTACCATATTTGGGCCTATTACCCCCCTTTTGGTATGGGTGTCCACATGTGCTATTGATCATAGTCTTCAGACAATAAGATACAACACTTATGAGCATAATGGGAAATTCTGATTTGTGACAGCAGTGGGCCCTTTCATTGTCAATCCCGTACAATCCAACAGTAATGAATATGGCCATGCATTAAATCTGGGCATATTAGAAGGCATTTTGGAAAATTATAGTGAGGATAAATGTCATATGTGGGCATATTTGTATTCATTTGGAGTTGGTTGTGGCAATATTATCCCCAAGGAAGCCATTAAAGCATCATTTTTTAGACCTGTAGCTGAAAGGGTATGTGCAAAATGAATGAGAACATTATGTGCACTGTATTACACCTAAATAGGGGCCCTAAACATTCAACAGTAAGGTCTCCTACAACAACTAGACTTGGATCAGCAACCTACAGTTGCATAGTAGTCCTGTAAAAACACATAGTGAGGTCTAAGCGCATCTTCTAGGAGTCATATTTAAGATATGCTCACACAATAGAGGGAGTTATCTCATTGTTTTGGAAGGTGCCAAATATTAGCTGTTACCCCTTATGCCAGCCCATCCCAACCTTGTTTTAGAACAATCATCGTTTGAGGTCTTATGCCAAGGGTTACGAGTTCAAAACCATCAGAAAGAGTTTCTAAACAGCAAGGAAAAATCATAAAGCTTATCCTGCCACGAGATCTTCTCGGCCCAGCCATTCATTTAAACATTTATCACGAGCTACACTACAGTATCATAGTAATAAATTCTACCATTCCTTCAAACCCAAAAACCACTGACATTTAAGCATGCAGACGCAGACAAAGACATTGGTTGAGTGAATTAGAAATTGAAAGTAAATTATTACTCAAACATTTATTTACATTCCTCTTAGCATATCAATCTGCAGGTCACAGTGTCGAATCCCATTATCAATTTTCTGAGTAAATTGTGCAAACCCAAAAACGCTTCAATACATAGTTTTAAAGCTACAGATTCATCATTTTAAACAAGCTAGAAGTTGGACAGAGGCACCATCATCATCATACGAATCTAGGAGGCCTTTTTAATTACCAAATCAATTGCATAAGGAAATAGAACAACGACATTACATGCAGGATGAAGACCTGGGCATCACCATACATTTTTCCATAGAAATCAAAATGCAGAGCTAAATATAACTGAGGATCATAGAGCGAAATACATAGAGGCCCATTTAACCCTGTCTATTTATTTCAACCACCAGACAACGCAGCAGTAAGAACTAGAATTTACACTTCTCAAGCTTATAGTTAAACTAGTATCAGGGTTACGTTTTTCCCTTGTCAACACATTCTTCAATATTAGTCAAATAACAACGATAGCCAAAACACCGAGGACAGAGAAATTATTAACCATACAAAATTCATAAAGAAAACGCAGAGGTTCCACACTGCTTTATACATGTTCAAGGTTCAATAGAAAAACGCAGGTCACTGTATCGATTCCCCAAAACCCCAAATTTACACAATAGGAGCTCATAACTCCTTTAAAGAGGCTTACAGTTTCATATAACCATAAAATGGTCAACTATTACATTCATTAAATGGTCCAACCAAACGGAAACCTTCCAGGAACTGCAAGAAGTTTTAGAGAACCCAAAAGGGGATTCACACAGTTCCTCCTAAACATCCATAAACAATACCACTCCATAAGAGGCGAGAGGAAAGGGTAAGGGTTGGAAAACCCTGAACTTACCAATTGTAACGCCAACGAAGTCGAGGGTATTGGGAATCAGTTAGGAAGCCACGCAGAGGAGGAAAGCCATCATTCACCTGTCAAGCAAATAACAACACGAAGTTAAACCCAGAGATTTTATCAAAACTATGATTTGAATGTAACAAAAAACGATTGCAATGAATCGAGATATACCTTACCTATTGTTTTCTTATTTGTACAAATGGAACCCTCGAACTCCTTTGCGGCCTCCTCAACCTCCTCCACGACTGCCTCAACCTCCTCCGCGACTGCATCAATGACCTCTACAACCTCCTCAATGATGGCCTCTACGACCTCTAGTATTGGAAGTTCTTGCAGGGTGAGGTAAGTGAAATGTGTTCACACGAGCTGGGAGGGAGGTAAGTTCTCAAGAGAGGTTAGTTTTGTTGATTATTGTTTTATGTTTTTTTTGTATTTATATTTATTGTTTTTTTTTATAGTTAGTATTTATGTATTATTATTTATTTATTAATATAATATGTATGCAAATGTGTGTGTATAAAACCTAATATTCTAACATATAAAAATAGATAAAAAAGCAGGCCACAAAATATCAATGGATTGAAAGAGACGTTTGTTCCATAGGATTGTTGTTGATTTTGATGGACAGTGGACTGAAAGAGAGAACATGACCGTTGGGAGTTGGGAGGTGCTACTAGTGTGATATCGGACCGTACTATATGAAAGGAACTATATGACTGTTCGGAGGTGCGGTGATCAGATTTGTTCATAATTACCATGAGATAGTATTCATCACAGCAAACTCATTAACGTCGTGTCAACATCCAAATGGTCATAAGTGAGTACAACAATTTCATCATGTTTGTGCCTCCAAACGGTCACAATCAAACAAACTCATCAACAGGTGCACATCCAAACGGTCATAAGTGTGTAAAACAATTTCATCATCTATGTGCATCCAAACGGTCACAATCACAATGTCTCTTTCGATCAGTTTCGACTCCCAAGTACCTACATAGATTGTCACTATTTTCAAGCTCAGTTGCTATCATGATAATCCTTGGAACTCATGATAGAAATCCGAGTTTGACAAAAATCCGATTTTGATAAATGAGTTCCAAGGATTATATGAAAATTCGATTTGCATGGGAAACATGTGCCCCACCTCAGAAGCTTGGGACATAGACAAGAGGTTAACAAGGTTATGGAGTTGGACACTTGGAAACAAAAAATTAAATAATATTTTATATGGATTTCTAATACTGCCCCTCTCATTGGTTCATTGCCCCCATGGTGTTCACATGGAGATTTAACCCCAAGTGCACCTATTTATTATTTTATTATTCATTTCATTAATTAGAATGTAATGCACTTACCCACTTACCATATATTTACGCTATATGGTCATATGCACATAGGGGTATTACAAACAAATTTATTATGATTTAGCAAGACTACTTGGGGGTTTGAAGTAAGGTCGATCTTTTACCTATGCAAAGGAGTCCTTAACCAAAACACCAAACCAAGGTGTTTGGAAAGGTATGCATCCCATCAATTTTTTATTCTTCTAAACATAGTTAATCTATCCATTTAACAAGACCACTTAGGGGTTGGAACTCAATACCTTTTACTTGCGATATCCGATGCCGTTGGATATCCGACCTCCGCGGGCTTAAGATTAGGTCGGATATCCTTATTAAAAATTGATCAATATTTCTAAGCGACGTCGGATATCCAAGGGACGCCGAATATCTAAGGTACGTCGGATATCCGACGGATCCTTCACTTATTTTTTAAAAAAATCATTAAAGTTCATAATTTTGAAGGTGAAATCCGACGACACAGACCTTTTCGTCGGATGTCGTAGGATTTTGGGGTCGAATATTGTAGTGTGTAAACCACTACAATTATGCTGGATGAAGTTTAGAGTTACCTGCTCCGGACGGTGGGTGAAATGGTCACTCATAGGTCCCGGAATCGACAAGTGAATTTTTGGCTCCAAATGGCACTTCTCCTCCCAATTTGGCAAATGAAACAATGGTGACTCTATTTGACCCATTTTTCTATTTATAATCAAGATGGAATATTCTTTTTTGAAATATTTGATTCCTTTAGGTCATTTTCTATAGTTTGGATCATTTTTTATTATGTTTGAACACTTGGTTGACTATTTGACCTAGTTTTCGAGTGCGCAGGAGTCATTAAGTGTCTTTTTACGTCCTTTTCACATTGGAACAATCATCTCAGGTATGAACACCCCTTGTATATTTTGTCGTTATCTTTTCATTCATTAGATTGTAATTATTTAATGATAATGAGATTACTCTTTGTTCTTTCTCGTGCTCTTGAAACTATGAGAATAAGTTACCTAGTTACGATTTATCACTTTTCCGGGCACGTTAAAATCCTACGCAAAAGGAACCCCCCCGGAGTCTATCTTTAAGCTCTTTTCAGGCTCTCGAAATACGAAAAGATTTCCAAGCGAACTTGTCGTGTTCACGCTTGTTAAAGAATTTGAATAGTCGTCTTCCTGGTGATAGTTTACCCCTTTTTCGGACCAAGGGGCACTACTTACGAAAAAGTTATACTCCAACCAATCATGACTGGAAGAGTCCTCTCCCACGTTGTTTTACCCTTTTTCGAACGATGAGGCTAACTTACGAAAAAGGACCATTGGAGTCTTCTTCAGTTCTTTTCAGACTCTCTAAACATGAAATAACGATCGATTTTACCTTCTATGTACTCGTTAAAATTTCACATTGAAGGGCCCGCCATGGGACGAACCCCTCCTATCCCAGGTTCAAAAAATATTTGGGATTGGACTCATCTATGATTTGAGCTATACCGAGCATCTGGTTACTCTCATCAAGCTCATAAAAAACACATGAGGCACTCATCGTTCATGATGGGGAAAAAGGAAAGCTTTTATGTTACACCCTTATTAGTGGCAGTACTTAGTCATTTCTTGAACATGGCACTCATTTTCATTTGCATACTGTGCTTGGATCATCTGTTTGTCCTCGATTTTTACCCATTTCCTGAGTCTTGTTACTCCTTTGAGTCATTCAAAGAACGCTTCCATCATCAGTTTCATTAGGAGTTGGTACCATAACTCGTCAATTCAATACTGCCAAGGCATGCCATGCCCATGTTCAAGAATACTCTCGCTACTCATCATCTGCAGTCAGTACACCTTCCATCATGTCGGTCTACTCTGATTCAGTCTTGCATGTCACTGTACCATCCGATATACTCTACACATCCTTTGTCATGTTTCGTGTCGATGATGGGGGATTCATCATGGCCCTCCTTCGACATATTCATCCTTGTCGACTTCAACTCATCATCTGAGGATTGAATTTAGAAACCAACCAAGTACCTTGGCCCTGCATGCCTCAATGGCAAGTTACCTCGCTTTCAACATGAGTTTGCATCATTGACTCTTGATTGAAAGATTTCATCTCACGTTCGAATTCAACTCATTTATTCACGCTTGATGATATGTATTGTGATACCTTGGGGATCATTGACATTAATGGTGATTTCCCTCGCACTTGTTAACGGTATACATCAATGACCGGTAATCAAGTGGTTTCTACCATGTTTAACATCAAGAAATTTGTAATCACATGGATAGATTCGTATCATTGCGGGTTCAGCTTGAACACCCTGGGGAGTCATGTTTTACCCAGGTTGCAATGGAGTTTGTATTGAGTCATGTCACACGGATCCACATTTGTATTGGTCGTGGTTGTGTTATCATCTTATCATGGATCTACGCTTGTGTCTAGTAGCCATGATTGTGTTCAGTCGGTCATTACTACCATGAATCTGCATTGTATTGGTCGGCAGCCATGTTGTACGTCATATGAGACATTGTACTCAGAGTTAGTTGTACTGCAACAGTGTCCTTCATCTGACAAGCCATTGCCATTCTTTCTGTCAAAGCATTTCACCTGTCCAATTTTTCAACAGCTTCATGCTTTAGGGGGCATTCTGTTACACCTAAAATCCCACCATCATGAAATTTAGTGTATACATCCCTAAAGTTTCATTGGCTAAGTCATTAACCTGGAAGAGATACCATTGCATTCATGCTAGGTTTTGAGAGGTCGTCGCGGGCTGCACTCATGCAACCTGCGATGTCGCTTCTTTCTCTACTGCAGGGTGCGACGAAGTCAGTTAATGGACAAAAATAGGTCCTTCGAGCCCATTCTCGAAGCCTGCTGACTTGGATCCTTATCCCTGGCCTCTTGGGAGAGCTGGCACTCGGTTCCCAACCTCTTGGAAGGACCCCCTATCTCTCTCCTACCATATCTCAACCTACCCTATCCATAGCCTATCCACTTAGTCCTATTTAAGTGAAGCTCTACCCTTTTCCAAAGGGAGGAAGTCTATAGTGTCTACATGCTGGTGAAACCATTGTCAAGATACCTCTACTCATCCATTGAGAGACTCGTACTTCCTTGGGAGGATATGGCATTTGGCTTGGATGGAGAAGGACTGCAGCATTAAGCCTTGGTTGTAGTCTATTCTTTTCTATGTACTTTCCCGATTTACAGTAATATAAACGCTTTCCACCAATATTGTTTATGTGTGATGATATTGTGTAGTTTACCTGCTTAACTGTTTACTTAAATATATTATTATATAGATGCTCTTTTACTTGTTTGTATTGTTTTGTGTCTTGACAGGTCTTGCAGCTGACATCTGACGACCGCGGGGCATGGAGCAACATCCAGGAAGAAAGGACATCAAGTTTAAGGTAAGACATATAGTGACCCGATCCTTAACTAGATATAGGAAAGTGGTTTATAGTCTGTACTATTTGTTCTAGACTCACATTGAGCTAGGGAGATCCGGCTCGCGTCCGCTCGAGTGGATTGTCTGTCAAACAGATGGTCTGGGCTCTCGCGTGGTGCAGAGCAGAGATGGAGGCATAAATTTTTCAACAGTGCAGACCAGAGATAGGGGCAGAGGTGGTCTAGGATCTAATATGGTGAAACCAGAGACGGAGAGCTTGTGCATTTTCATTCCAGTGCAAGGGGTGATTTTGCCGTTATCTGAGTAAGGGACGATTTCACCACTATCTAATTAAGTGAAAGAATTAGCTAAAGCAGTGGGGAAAAGGGGAGGAAAACCACCCAACACGGATCACACCTAAGTGAGAATGGCACAACAGATAGAATTGGAGACTGGAAAAGGTTGGGAAAGACACACATGGAGAATAGGAGACTAAGAAGAAACCATTCTCCAATATTCCCACAATTAGAGAGTGTGCACAGCCCAAGGATTATCCTCAATTCCTTCCATATTTTCAGGTTTCCACTCCCATGTGATTCTAGTTCATTACAATATCTAAGAGGTATCCTTCATATTTTAGTGGTTTGGAATTGTGTTTTTACATTTTGAGGAGGTTGTTTAGGTTGGAATTGTATCCAGTCAGGTTTCATTGTTCCATTCTTCATTGTTGTATTAGCTTGAGACTCTGTAATAATAACAAAAATTATAATCTATTTTTAAGGTCCCGACCTTGCCAGACACTGAGATTCCCATCCTCTGAGAACAAAGGCCCTCCTCCACACAAGATTTGAACCTATGAATTCTTAGGAGGAAACACTTGTGCTTAATGGTTAGACCGACTGAAGTTGTAATCAATTCCATTACAATCTTTGCTACAACACTTTTATTTGGGTGAAATCCTTCCTCAATTAAGATTTATTTCATTTTGTTTTCATTGAAGAGATATTTAATTTTCATGGTGATATTTGTTTTATGGTGCAATATATCTTGTATGCGATCTCATAATTTTCTACATGAAAAATTTGTCGTTGCAATATTGACAAGCAACCATGGTGATATTTGACTCTTAAGTCTTGAGATCCTTTCCTTTTATCCCCAAGTTGACTCCTATGTGGGTTTTGCTTATGAGGACCAACTTTTGAACTGTAACTAGTTCTTGTAGTTTCCTGTCCATCTACATGCACAATTGAACTTCCAAAGTGTGAATTATTTTACATAAGCTTAGAATGGTGAAAGGTTTTCCTGAAACACATAAATTGACTGTAAGAATATAAGACTCTCTCTGGTAAAACCAACTAGGTAATCATTTTTTAAAGTAAAGGCATGGGGTAGCAGGGATCTCTTAAAACTTATGCATGGATATTTGTCTCATCCCATGTGTGTTGTGTGTTGGTTTTCAAGCCAGCCTCTTGAAATATGCTATGTGTGGGATAGTATCGCAATTGGTAGAGTGACCTAGCAGTATTTGGGAGATCCTGGGTTCAAATCTTAGCTAGTCCTCAACATGGGCCAATAGCTCAGTGGTAGAGAACCATGACTTGGTTGATCATCCTGACAGTGTTTGGAAGGTCCTAAGTTGAGTCCTAGATATTCCTATCAGAATACATCAGCCTGATAGTGTTTGGAAGGTACTAAGTTGAGTCCTAGTTGTTCCTATCATAATACATTGAGAAGACTTGGGTGCACTATCAGAATACAGTTAGAAGACTTGGGTATCCTTCATGAACAAGAATTTAGAAGCATTCGAGACATTTATTAGATTATTAGTGGAAGTAAATGTAGAGAGTAAACAAGATTTAGCTCTAACAGTAACAAAGAATACAAATCATTGCCATTTTAAAATAATGCAAGTATCAAGGGACTAGAAGGAAGTTCACTAGTGTGAAACAACAGAGCATAATGGTGTTCCTTATTATATTAATAGTGGAAGTAAAGGTAGAGAGTAAACAAGATTTATCTCTAGCAATAGCAAAGAATACAAATCATTACCATTTGAAAATAATACAAGGATCAAGGGATCAGAAGGAATTTCACTAGTGTGAAACACCAAAGCATAATGGTATTGCTAAGAGGAAGAATTAGAAAATTATGGACATTGTCCATGACATGCTGAAGTAGAAGAATATTGAGCATAATGGTGTTGCTAAGAGGAAGAATTATACAATTATAGACATTTTCCATGACATGTTGAAGTAGAAAAATATTGGTGGTGTCTTCTGGTCAGAAGCAGATTACTTTGTCGTTAATTTAGATGAAGGGTTCAAATAAAAAAGGGAAACAAATAACATGTAACGTCCCAGGTCTCCTCGGTTCCCTTTAGAGGTGATGGGGGAGCTCCTTAGAATCAACCTACTAATATTTTTTTCAAACTATCTGCAACTCTACACTTTTACACAGCTGCAACAACTTCAGTCCCCAATCCACAAGCCGCAAGTCGGAAGTTGGAATTCCAAATACACAGCGTCGAAGAAATATGCCTCTGACTTCCAAAATTTGCAATCCACCTTGTGGGAGTCAAAATTTGGAACACCAATTATACAGCATCGAATAAATACGCCTTCGAATTCCGCAATCTGCGATGTGGGAGTCGAAAATTCAGAACACCAAAATCACAACTTCGAATATTTACACCTCCGGCTTCCGCAATCCACAATCCACGATGCGGGAGTCGGAAGTCAGAACCCCAAATTCTCTGCTTCACCGAATCATGCCTCCGACTTCTGCGATCTGCAATCCACGATGTGGGAGTCGGAAGTCAAAACTCCAAATTCTCATCTTGGGTAAATTACACCTCTGACTTCTGCAATCCGTGATGCAGGAGTCCGAAGTCGGAACTCCAAATTCAAAGCTGCGGGAAAATTACTCCTTCGACTTCCACAATCTGCAATACACCTTGCGGAAGTCAGGAAGTAGGAACCACAGCACGCAACTCCAAATAAATCATGCCTCTGACTTCTGTAATCCGCACTGCAGGTTCGGAAAGTCGAAAGTCATCCATACCCCTGTTACTGCCAACTTCTCAGGCTGATAACTTCCTCATCCTAAGTCCATTTTTTGAAAACTTGGTGTCGTTGGAAATCTCTCGGCGAGCCCCATGCAACTGTATGATCCTCTATCACACATGTGAACTCTAAATTTGTCCTTATTCCAACCAAGGTGTTTCCCAAACCTCATAAAGGTTTATTTACCTCTCTGCAAATAGCTCTGATCCACTCTTCCATGTCTCCTCCCATAAATCTAGACCCTCAGAGAAAACATGAACACAACAGGGGTGTCTATTTCTCCCCGAAATCCATGACTAAACCTTCTGAACATTTTGGGCCTTTACCAACTTAGCCCTATTCATCAAGGCATAAATTCATAGCATTACAAATAAGAATGCAGAGGTGCAGAAGCATGGTAAAATAGCATACACAACAGAATTAAACCATATTAAGACACACCCAGAATGCCCCTACCAGCATTTCATCATAGGCATAAACAGCATAATGCACAGGCATTCAGTCCTATTACTCAGTTGGATCAATCTATGTATCCTGACATAAACAAACAAACATGCATATAGGTAAAATAGGCATAATTTGAACCACATAGCACACTTATATTTTCATTGAAATCCCCAAGCAACTGGTTATGGACTGCAACGTTCCAACCCAACCATAGGTCTCTTCCCAGCCTGTATTATTTCAGCACTCGGAGACAACCCTCGATCTAGGGCTATATATCCACTAAGGAGAGACTAAACAAGTTCACTCACATCCATGGTTTCATACTCATTTAGGGTCATCCAGCACACAGCTTGTAATACCCCCATTTTGACCCTTGGGATATATTGGCTTTTAATGTAAATATTTCATACATGCGATGTATGTTTTCCTAGCGTGGAGCTCAAAGACAAGGCCCCGCTAGTGGATGCTCGAATTTTATTTGAAAAGGAAAGTATTTGATATTCTGGTATCCATGTGCTATTAAGCCATTGAACATTGTAAAATAATGTAAATATTAATATTGAAATAAAATACCAAAAAAATGGCTATGGAAGCAACTAATAAGAGGGGGCCATGTGTATTCCACTAGGGAGTAGTGAGGGGGTTGTGGGGTTAAACCATATATTTCCAAATGTCATCTTGAGAACCCATTTGAATTTCCTTGCTGACATTTATTTTTGTTGTAATGAATTGGTTGAGGAAATCAGTCCATGGCTTCAATGGAGCATGGGTGTCACATACCCTCAATCTGTCACATACCCTCCCATCTATCCCCAATTTCGGGAAGGGAACATGATGCCAATCTATGGGGCTTTTACCTAAACTAAGTCCATTCATTTAATTCGTAGTCATAAAATTCAAATGTGTGTAGATGCAAATCCATTTAACATGCACAGCGGAATAAACACCATCCACACATAATTCACAATTTCCATTCAATTTAACACATTGAATAATTAAATACAAACAGAGAATATACTTATCTCACTGTAATGTTGTCCCCAACAACTAGCTATGTCGCTACAACGTTCCTCCCAACCATAGGTCTCTGCCCAGCCTGTATTATTTCAGCACTCAGAGACCACCCCCGAGCTGGGCATGATATCTACAAGGAAAATGGGACTCTCAAGCTCATCACAACCCAAAGCAATGGATACCCATCTCAACCCCAACATTTCTTAACACACAGCAACTCAAACTGAGCATGGATACTCATAACAACAAAATCACAATTTCTGGGCATGAAGAAAAACGTTGGGCAACCAAAAACGAAATGGCAATTGGGGGAATCACCTTGGGAGAGCAAAACCATTTCCAGAAAACGTTTGTGGGCACTCAAGGGACAAAAACGGCCTCCATAAACCCCAAATTCGTGGCTCCCTTCCTCCCAACCATTGTGCAATACAAAAACGAGTTCCCAGGCATGGAAAATGCAGGAGATAGATGAAAAAACGGGATGGGAAAACCCCCAGCTAGCTCAGACTGCATGAGAGGGAAAAGGCTTGGGAATTCAAGGTCCAAAATGACCTTCACACAGTCATTAACTGGAAGCAGGGAACCAACATGATTTTTGGGCAAAACCATGATAGGTTGGCACTCGAAATTGACACATACACAGTCACACAATTGATGGGAACATTCAAAAACGATTTCTGAGGTAGGAGATAACTGCTGGGTTCATAAAAATGATTTTTTTCCATAATGAAAAACCAAATCTAGAAATTCAAAAAATGATTTCACAACAATAAGGAAACAGCAAGCTATCAAACTTATATGTTGAGCTTCCCAATGGATTCTCTTCTTTCCCCATAGTCCAGCCATCACAAAAATGCCCTTCTTAGCTTGAAAACCGGTGAATTTACATCGTACTCCATGAGAGAAACGCCCAGCAAGCTCCAAAAACGTGAGAGAGTGAAGTCTGGTCATGAATAATGGCTTGGGAAGGAAATTAGTGGGCGTTTTCTTGCCCAAGAAGGAGAAACACGATTTTATATGAGGGTGGCTTGCCCATACTCGAATTTGGACAGCCATACCTCCCCAATCCCCAAGGCATTAACTACTTCACCCAACTCTTGGGAGAAATGAATGATTGGGCACCAAAGTCAACATGGGTAGTTGATGGTTGATGGGTTCTCTCATTGACACTTGGCTTGACTTCATTGGCTCAAGGGTTTGAATATTTCCCTTCCAATTCCTTGTAATATCATGCCCCCATCTCTTGTTGCATTGCATAGCTAGTTGTGGGTATTTATATTAAAATGTATATTTACAATTCCCATGGTTCACTAGCACATGGGTAGCATAATATCCAATACTTGCCTCTTCAAGGTCAAGCGTTCTCTAGCGGGGCCTTGGCCTTGAGCTCCACGCTAGGAATCATACATAATATGCATACAATATTTACATTGTAACCCAAAATATTACAAGGGTCAAAATGGGGATGTGACAATGGGCATCCCATAAATTCGTATGGAAGGTATGGGATCTGTTTTCTTGACCCACAAGTCACTCTACCTCATGGGAATCCGTTCTTCCTCATTCCCATTCCATTGTTGAACATCCAAGCATCAGTTTTCATCCATTACACAGTTGCAACAGTGAGAAAAAACAAAAATCGCAACTCTGAATTAAGCCATGTTTTGAAGTGCCAAAAACACCCAGAAATTCGTGAGGACGGTAAAATCCAATGGGGGATCCATAGACCTAAACCTTGGGGTGAATTTGAGAGTGTTAAATACCCCGAAATCCATAGGAAAACCCAAATTTTATAGCTCAAAAATCCAATTACATGACAGAGTTATTTGGCCATCGAATTGAGAAAATCCAAGCGTGAATGACAGAGCAAAAGAGAGAACAGAGGTCAGAACTACTTGATAAACCCAGTGAAGGATAGAATCTCAAGGATTTAGCAACTTGGACCTTTCTATTCCCATCCTGAATAACACTGGAGGGAAGGGGCGCCTAAAGGACTGTGCAGCAGAGAAGAGGACCTTCCTTGTGTTGGGTGTGGTAGGTATTGTGGGTACCATGACTGTTTGAGTTTAGTTGAGATGCTTGTAGCTCTTTGTTTGAGCTCACTAGCTTGGCATCCTCCTCCTTCATCTCTTGCATGCTTGATAAACCCAATTGTGCTTTGGCTTAGCATGATTGTTGTTGTGAAACCATGGTTGTGAGTGAGCCCATTTAGTTCCTCCTTAGTGGATACACAGCTAAGATTGGGGGTGGTCTCTCAGCTGAAAGAATATAGGCTTGACAGAGACCTATGGTTGGGTGGAACATTGCTCTCACATAGCCAGTTGTTTGGACAGCTTCATCTTAAAGATAAGTATTATCTATGTGTTTATAATTCTGCAATGTTTTAATTATTGATGATTGTTATGATTATATGTTGAATGGATGAAGTAATTATGTGTGGATAATGTTTATTTTCGTTGTGTTTATTTGAGTATGAATCTGCGCGCATGAGTTTTTATTTATTATGAATTTTCTTATTCATGAACGGGGTTGATTTTCCTCAAATAAGCCCCCAGAATGCGATTCATGTTCCATTTTTTGCATCAGATCAACGGGAGGGGACATGACACAGCTGGCTCTATCAAGCAAGTGGGGAGACAGGGAAGAAGGTTTCTAATTCAATGATCTCCACATAGATCTATAGGCATATCCAATTCGCTTCACAGTCCAGGCACCCCCATCACCTCCAGTCTCAGCCTAAGTAAGGTCCCCTTCTCTGCTACACAGTCCCTCGTTCGCCCCTTCCCTCAGCACTGACCTGGGCAAGTATGGCTGGTCCCGACTTCTAACCAAGGTTAAATGAGCCCTCACTAGATCTACCATGAATTATAACACCCCCGATCTCTCACCCACTGCGATCCGCTCTGGGATCCCCTCAGCATTGCGGTCGAAAGGCTTTGTCCCGCAATCCACTCTGGGATCTCCTTAGCATTGCGGCCAAAAGGATTTGTCCCGCAACTTTATTTTTGGGAGATCAATCCCACTACGATCCGCTCTGGAATCTCCTCAGTGTTGCGGCTGAAGGCTTTGTCCTGCAACTGGATTTCCGAGCGATCAGTCCCACTAGGATCTGCTCTTGGACCTTCTCAAGGTTGCGGCCGAGCGGCTCTATCCCACTATTGTCCTTTCGGGCTTCCAAAACTAGGTTTACCTATGAAATTATGGGCATATACCACTCTCATATTCTCCCACAGTTCAGGTCTATGGATCCCCCCTATTGGATTTCACTTCCCACACAAATTTCTGAGCGATCTTCGCGCTCCAAAACATGGTTTCTCTCCAAGTCATGATTTATGGTTCCCTTCACTGCTGGGCATGCGTCCTCCATGAAAATTGAATCTCCCCCCCTCAATAATGGCCTGGGGATGAGGTAAAACTTCCCCCCATGAGGTAGGGTGACTTATGGGTCAAGAAAACTGAGCCCATACCCTTCCTTACGGATTTCAGGGTTTCCCATACTCCATCAACCTCATGAACATATTTCTTCAACCACTTCCTTACAGCAGAAATAAATGACAGCTAGGGCAGTCAAAGGTGGGTTCTCAAGGTGACATATGGAAGTCTAGGGTTCAATCCCACAACCCCATCACCTCTCCCTAGTGGATACACATAGCCCCCTCATTTATTTGCATCCATAGTCATCCCCTTGGTATCTTTATTTGCATTATAATCATCTACATCATTTTTACAATTTCCATGGCTTACTAGCACATGGGTATCACAATTTGAAATACCAGGCTAGGCATTCACTAGCAGGGCCTTGGCCTTGAGCTCCACGCTAGGAATCATACATCATGTATATACAATGTTTACATTACAAGCCAATACATATGAAGGGTCAAAATGGGGGTATTACAATTCCCTCCCCCTCAGAATAACACCGTCCTCAATGTTCCAATACTTAGGAATACTTACACAATTAGCATATGTCCAAAATTCACAAAAATGTAGCAAGTTTGTCCTGCATTTCATCTTTTACTTTGAGCTTTTAGGACCAATTCCTTTGGCTTCTACAAGCTGCTCCTGCTGGCTTTGACCTTCCAACTCCACATGTGGGCATTGATCCACAACATCCCCTTCCTTTTCTTTACCTTCCAGCTGATCCACAAGTCTAGAAACTTTATGGATATAATTCTTCTTGCTGTCCTTTGTTGGGCAGTTACGAAGGCAATGATTTCCTCCACATTTCCAACATTTCAATGGTTGCTTTTTATTTACCTGCTCCATTTTCTTTGAGTCTTCCAGCCTTGAGCGTTTCTTAATGGACTGATTGGATGAATGCCTCTTCATTGACCCGTTTTCCTTTCCACTGTTGATAGATTCCAGAATGCCTTTTACCTCATTTTGCAGAGAAATAGAGTCCTGTGAAACCTTGTGGTTCATCTCATTTTGTTGCTTTTGCCCGCACTTTGCTTACTAGCAACACTTGCCTTGTAACAGCTGCAACCAATTGATTTAATTTTCACCTATGAAATTCATCATTGCAAATCTTGTTAGTCCAAACATAACATAATGATTAAGATCAGTCAATTAATAGTTCATGATTTATTCATGAGATTTCCACACATTTCATGCTTGTCGAACATACAAATGAACTCATTCATGTTCATCCTTTCACATGGAATTAACTAATTCAGCATTCACAATGTATTTCAAGCAAGATAAGCACAATCAAATTTCAGCCATAACATGCATTCAACAATTTTATGTCTCTAAAATGCATCGATCAAAAAGGAAAGAGAAGAGTAAGAGTTTCCCCCTCTTAATCTTGTTCCAATCTGGAGCCGGCACCACCATTGTGGTTCCATGCTCCTTGGTCTCTTTCACTTCAAATGTGAATGCTTGACTAGCCTTTTCCTTGTTTTGGCAATGACACTTGGTGTCTAAGGTCTTCCCAAGGCTTATCAACCAGGGAACCCCTCCCCATGGTTTCCTACAGAACCTTTGGCTGCTAGGACCCACACAAGTCCACTAGCACCATTTCCATTGATACTCATACTGAACTTTCTAGGACAGTCACGTGTCCAAATGCATCCTTAAGATGTCTTCAAGGTCCTTGCATCCAGCAATACCTACACTCAACATTGAGTCAATTTGCATGTCAAATCCATTTTCATAGGATTTATTATTAGAAAAAGATGACAATTCTGCTCATTGTTTACACACACAGAATTTCACTTAAGGAACCCTCGATATTAGACTTCAACAAGCACCCAATCAACCACAATTCTCTGTGTTCTTAATAAATGAATTTGTAAGCTAATATACTACTCATTAAGCTATGATAGCAGTGGAAGAAACATCAAAACATCAAACTGTTCAATAATCCCATGAACAGAAATTTAAAAAAATCAGCAGACTGTAACACAAGAATTTGGTCAAATAAGACCCTGGAAAAACCCCACACCTTGGGGAAAACTAGTTGCAAGTGAATTTATTGATCTTATGGAGAGAGAAAATTCATATTACAGTAGTAATACATCACAGCAATAATCAAATTTAGATAATCAGAACAGAACCTTAAGAACAGTTCCCTCTCACCACCTTGAAATGCGTGCCCAATCTGCTACAGGAAAAAACGCAGTCTACAAATTTCTCTTTTCACCGTAAAGACTCCACGGGAAGCATAACTCACATGGTTAACATGCACAAATTTACTTCAAATCTGAAATGAAGTTGCAGGTTGTAATTGTGCATAGGGAAGTGTGCAGACAGCAGTAAACTCTTGATGTACGGATTCCCTCTTCTCTGCAGTATGGCCCTCCTTTTATTTTGTCCCTTCCTTAGACTGTGTGCCACAAATTCTCCTTGGAAAGAATGCTCAAACTCAACATAATCACTGTTGTACAAATAGTCAACACATTCCAAGCATCTTCTTGGACAACGAGTTGACTTCTCTCAGTCTGGTGCGCCCCTCTCCCTCCTGGAAACTCGTGTTGATCTCTTGAAATTTGAGCCCTAGCTTTGGCTTCCCTCTCTCCTACTCGACTCAACCTCTTTCTCTTGCAAATATGCTCCAACTTGGAACCCATGCCTCTCACTCTCCAAATTTCTCTTGGATGTGTGCAAATGAAGTCTCAAAAACCCTTTTTATTTACCTCAATAGGGTAACTCCCATGACATTTCGAATTCTATGGCTGAGATCAAATCTTGATCTCAAGATCTATGGTTGGGATATAATATCAAGTTCACTTAAGTTTCCTAAGTGAACTATACTCTAAATCTTTTCTATTCGAAAAGTCACTTTTCCCTAAATAATATAAAAAGTCATTTTATAACTTAAAGTAACTTTATAACTTAAAAGTCACTTTATAATTAAAAAGTACATCTCACTTTTAAATTAAAAGTCACATCATAAAGTATAAAGTCACATCATAAAATAACTTTAATAAAAGCTCAGAAAGTCATTTTATGGATATTTAATGAGACTTCATAGTTCTTGGACCCCTGCACCTAGGCACCTGATGCAGGAGTGCCTCTGAGCTACAAAATGATAACACTCCCTCTTAGCGAGGGAGGTACTACTGGCATCAGCTCCACCTGGATCTCTCTCCATTCCTCTCCCTCCAATAGCTTAAGCTCCCTCTGAATCTGAATGCCCCTCAGATACCTGCACTGGACCAGTTGCTGAAGGTCTACGCTTGACCACTCTGAACTGAGAGCACTACTCACTCTCCTGCTCATCCTGAAGAACCATATCATACCAACTCAGTTTCCTAACAGAGCTGCATGAATCCTCCACACTAAAAGCCACTGTTGTTGACACTAAATCTGATCTCTCACCAGGCTCACCATCCACAGGATGCCCCAATACTTGGTATACCATGCCATCACGGATGCCAAGAAGACTCGCTGCACCCAAGCCCCCACTCACTGAATATATATAAACATGCCCTTCCACATGAAGGATCTCATATCCGTCATCCTCCAGAGCTAAAATTGAGAGCAAGTTCCTCTTCAGCTCTGGAACAAACAACACATCGCCAACCTCCAGATAACCACCAGACTTGAGTTGGAATAGGACTCTTCCAACTCCTTATACTACATGGGTGCCAGCATACCCATCCTCAGTTAGTATAACTCTGTCAATATCTATCAAATCTCGGAACACTGCTCGTGTCCCCGTCATATGGCATGCTGCTCCACTATCTATGCACCATGATCCAGTACCCAAACTCTCTTCTACACTACTATCTGAAAGGATTGGGACGAGCGAAAATTCCTTCTCGAATTTCCTCGCAAAATCTTCCTCTTCGGCTGGAGAGGCCGCCTCAGGCTCTACTTTCTTCTTGTTGGGACGCTGCCCAGCATAGTGACCATAACTTTGCCAAGCAAAGCATCTCACTTTGCTCATATCTTTCTCAAATTTGGCTCCACTACTCGAGCCACCTTTCTTCTTCCTTCCTTTTGCTGCGCATTCTCTTCATCAGCTTCTTTTTGCTGACCTGTGGAAGTGGACCTAAATCTCAGCTCCTCCTGAGTGAAGTCATCCCAAAGTCTAGCCCATGAAGGCATATTCTCTCTGGCTATAACTACACGTACAAAATCATGCCATGGTTGTGAGAAGCCATTCGTGTTTACTCTCACCAACTCTGCATCCTCCACTTTCTCACCAACAGCTCCCAACTCATCACGAACTTATGACATGCGGGTCAAGTAAGAAGAAACACTTTCAGTCTTGGTCATTTTGGTGTCTCTTAATTTCTGCTTCAGAACCATCTTATGATTATCATTTGAACTCTCGTACAAGCTAGTCAAGGCATCCCACATCTTGAATGCACGATCTTTGCCAGAGATATGTGCAATAATGTGGTTCTTTACTGCATCAAGGATGATACGCCTGGCCTTGATGTCTTTTTTCTTAAAGGCTGATAATGCTTGTGCATCTGTGGAAGAAGGAACTACAATTGGATTTGCCTGTGTGCTATGCACCACTTCATGCCACAGTTCATTCTCCTCCAAAACAAGCACTAACCTAGCCTTTCAAGGAACAATTTTTTCTACTCCATCTAGCCTATCTTTGAACCTTAAACTAGTGGCCATTCTTCTGAGAGTATGTAATACACAAAGCTGCTCACACACAAAACAACCTCTGCTCACCTGGAAAGAAAAAAAAACTTCACTTCTTAGCTGTCACACCCGGTAAATCTCTTGCACATGCAGCTGCACTGAACATGCACTTCTCATGCAAATCACTTGCAAATCACCTGCAAAATTATCAGCACTTCTCTGATGCTCCAACATTCCACTAAAACTCAGAGCCCTAGCTCTGATACCATATTAGAAAAAGATGACAATTTTGCTCACTGTTTACACACAAAATTTCACTTAAGGAACCCTCAATATTAGACTTCAACAAGCACCCAATCAACCATGATTCTCTATGTTCTTAATAAATGCATTTGTAAGCTAATATACTGTTCATTAAGCTATGATAGCAGTGGAAGAAACATCAAAACATCAAACTGTCCAATAATCCCATGAACAGAAATTTAAAAAAATCTGCAGACTGTAACACAGGAATTTGGTCAAATAAGACCCTGGAAAAACCCCACACCTTGGGGAAACCAGTTGCAAGTGAATTTATTGAGCTTATGGAGAGAAAAAATTCATAGTACAACAGTAATACATCACAGCAATAATCATATTTAGAAAATCAGAACAGAACCTTGAGAAGAGTGCCCTCTCACACCTTGAAATCCATACCTAGTCTGCTAAAGGAAAAAATGCAGTCTACAAATTTCTCTTTTCACTGTAAAGACTCCATAGGCAGCATAACTCACATGGTTAACATGCACAAATTTACTTCAAATCTGAACTGAAGTTGTAGGTTGTAACTGTGCAGTAAACTCTTGTTGTACGGATTCCCTCTTCTCTGCAGTATGACCCTCCTTTTATTTTGTTCCTTCCTCGGACTGTGTGCCACACATTCTCCTTGGAAAGAATGCTCAAACTCAACCTAATCACTGCTATACAAACGGTAAACACATTTTAGGCATCTTCTTGGACAACGAGTTGACTTCTCTCAGTCTGGTGCGCCCCTCTCCCTCCTGGAAACTCGTGCTGATCTCTTGAAATTTGAGCCCTAGCTTTGGCTTCCCTCTCTCCTACTCGACTCAACCTCTTTCTCTTGCAAATATGCTCCAACTTGGAACCCGTGCCTCTCACTCTCCAAATTTCTCCTGGATGTGTGTAAATGAAGTCTCAAAAACCCTTTTTATTTACCTCATTAGGGTAACTCCCATGAATTTTCAAATTCTATGGCTGAGATCAAATCTTGACCTCAAGATCCATGGCCGGGATCTAATCTCAAGTTCACTTAAGTTTCCTAAGTGAACTATACTCTAAATCTTTTCTATTCGAAAAGTCACTTTTCCCTAAATAATATAAAAAGTCACTTTATAACTTAAAGTAACTTTATAACTTAAAAGTCACTTTATAATTAAAAAGTACATCTCACTTTTAAATTAAAAGTCACATCATAAAGTATAAAGTCACATCATAAAATAACTTTAATAAAAGCTCATAAAGTCATTTTATGAATATTTAATGAGACTTCATAGCTCTTGGACCCCTGCACCTAGGCACCTGATGCAAGAGTGCCTCCGAGCTACAAAATGATAACATTTATCTCTAAACAAGAGTTTAAAAATCATAGCCAAATAATATACACATGTATATTCATATTAAATAAGCAAGAAGATGCAAGATAAACCAAATACTTATTTGTATTGGACGTCTTCACGTTATTCCACAGTTTCCTTATTTTCTTTACAAGCCTTGGATCACCTGTGGATACACTAACGAATGTTTGGCCAGCATCCAGGCTGTTCCACAACATTCAAATAACGAATGTCAAGCCAGTATGCTAACTAGGTTTATCAGGCATTTAACGAATGTTTGGCTAGCACGCAAGCTGCTCTACAACATTCAATGCTCAACCGATGCACCGACTGGATTTACCAAGCATTTATGGTTCCAAACCAGTCCTATACCTGGTTTTCCCTCTCCATTTCCAAGCTAGCACTTCCATATGGGTCAACAGGCCAACGGAAGGAAACTGCACCATAACCATTTCCAATTCAAGGGCTCTACTATGGAGCCATAGGCATCTCAATGGGTTCCATCAAGTCTCGGCACCCACCTCACTTCATTTCTTTAGTATGTAGCACCAAATTGCATGTGTAATAACTGACAACGCAATATAGGTAGGCAAGCTCATCAATATCGTTGATATAAAATTGTAACATATTTCATAAAAAAACACTCTAATATTGAAACACCGAGAATGCGTCCATTCCCTTAGGGTGTAGTCAATATTGAAAACCATAACACAACACAGCACCCGAAAGGTGTGCACCCCTTTCCGATGTGAGCCATGTAGGCCATAATCACACTCAAGTAGTCTGAAATAAAAACATGCTCTGTATATTAATTCTAATAATTAGACATGCATATTCTCAGCAAGGGTTACAAAATACTTATCAGTTTGCAGATGTATTTTCTCTTCCTTTCGCGAGGAATGGGGCTCCCTTCTCTGAGTTAACAATCCCTCAGGATTGTCACCCTAATCCCTTTCTGTTTCATAAACAGCATATTCCCTATTGGCATAACTTCACCATCTCACCCGCGTTGTTTACCAACATGCAGTTCAAATGAGACATTATCAAAACTTACAATGGTGCTTCACCTGAAACCCATTTCCAAAGCATGGGATCCTTCCCATGGATTTTGGGTTATGCAGGACATAGAACATGGTCTTCCTGCAATGTGTCTTCCTGACACACTTCTCAAATAGACAAACATTCAGCAACATTAGCAATCAAATTCAAATCTGATTTCCATAACCAATCCATGGCATTAATAATCAAATTCAAATATAAATTTACAATTATGTCTCCTACATAAATTTGATTTATTTAACCATGAGGCCATCCTCATATTGTTTGGCTCTTGTAAGTGGTAGAACTCTGTCCATTATGGTTTTACACTTTCTTCCATAACCTGAACATCCACCTACAACACGTCCTCTTGACACAATTCTAGAGAACCAAACAACCATTAGTAATTATTAGCAAAATATCAAATCTGAAATTTACAAATCTGTTTTCCTACAAAAATAAGATTTTGCAACCATGGATCATTCTCATAAACTTAAATCAAAAAATTTCAAATTTGTTTCATACAAAAATCAGATTTCATGTCCATGAGATCCTTCTCACAATGTTTGGCTTTTGCACATGGTAGATTCCAGTCTTTATTATGGACTTACCCACATTGCCATACTCAAGACATTTCTTCCTGTAATCTGAAATTTTCAATCAGTCAAACACTTTGTGAGTATCCGTGCCAATAATCTTTTCATTGCGGCATTTACAATAGTCACTGAAATGATCTCAGAATTACAATACTCAATAATTCAAACACTATCAGCTGTTTTTTTTTAAGACAATGAGATACATCTACTTTATGTGCATCATTATCACAGTAAAATTGCATGATATGGGCACATTATCTATGCAATCATATAAAAATTTTAATTCCCATGAATGCACAATCACATCCTTTCATGCAACTCTGTCCTCCCAACAGAGCATTCCGGTACGCCATCAAACATGACTACCTTTTTCATGCATTTATTTCCCTTGCATTCATAGTATCTCATGAAATGTTCTTAAAATTGTCAATAATTCTAACATTTCATCTATTATCTAATTTCAATGAAATGTATACCATAACCATGCATCCACACAATGCATATTAACATATATGTAACCACACATATGCATGCATAATCAACAAGATTTACATAATATCTTAATGTACATTCACCCAATGCACTCTGCCATTTCTCTAAACATTTGTGTGCCTATACATGTGTCCTTCCATGGTAACTTGGGAATCTTAGTCAATGCTTCAACACAATACCCAGCCATCTCCCCAATTACTTGGTTAACTATCTGGGTTCCTTCCTTCTTTCACGGGACACAACACCAGAAGCTCACTCACTCCCTGCATGTTGGCAAGGAGGTTTCATCCCATGTTAACACCAATAGGGAGTTCATGGGATACTTGTGTAGCACTGCAAGCTTCACAACCCAACATCCTCATGGTTTCAAACATGGCATGCTCTTATTTCTTATGCATGCATTCAAAATTTTAAAGTCACATGGTATAATGCTCATTTCCTTTACTACCACATACCTCACCATACCCTGTGGGATGGCATTCACATAATGGATTCAATATTACCTGCATACCATTTTATGATGATTAAAACATGGTTAAATGGATTCTTACCCATTCTTTCTCAACATTTATATAATCAGTATAAATAAAACATTATCTACATGGATTCCATCAACATATCTGATGTTACCTTATCAGTTGGCCTCTTACCAAGGGCTACATAGTCATTCCACCAATCTTTTGATCATAGATTTGTGCTCTGGCCTTTCTTCACAAGGCTGCTAGTCATATGCAATATCATCAACATCATCTCTAGCCATGTTTATGTTGTCTTTGGCCTTACAACCAATACCAACAACATTAATTATTATCAACCACCATAATTATTAAAAGTGGCTCATTGCATATGTAAAATCTCACTACTTTTATCAATATGCAATATCATATTCATGCACAAGCAATTTCACATGCACTATGCATTATCTCTTAATATGCCCACTAATGCATATGCATTTCAACTATCTAGTCTCTTGCATTTTCAGCATTCCTATGCCATAATTTACTGTATATAAAACTCATAAAATATAAATACAAGAGCAAGATAGGGGTTAAGGAATTCTCCCTTTTCAATCCCTCGTCATAGCATGGAATTCATCTTCCACATCATAGCTAATCCAGTTTCATGGCCTCTCTAACAGCACACAAAGAATCATTAGCTATGATTTTCTCACCAAGCGGCAATTCAATGCACATACTCATGTATAACATTCTTACTTGCTACTTTCCAATTCCTATGCTATAAACATAAATAGTTTAAGGTGAGAAATTTCCCTCTTTATCAACATTGCAATATGTTCACTTCCAACTCCATATGGAATCCTTCAAGGCACATTGTATGCCCTTGCACCTCATTCAAATTCTGGTTACCTGCCTGTAAACTCATACTTTGGCCCAAGCAACCCCATTGATGCAACCTTGGGCTCTGATACCATCTGTAACATCCCTGGTCCCCTCAGTGCCCTTTAGAGGTGATGGGGGAGCTCCTTAGAATCAACCTACTAATTATTTTTTTTCAAACTATCGGCAACTCTGCACTTTTACACAGCTACTACAACTTCAGTCCGCAATCTACAAGCCGCAAGTCGGAAGTCAGAATTCCAAATACAGCATCGAAGAAATACGCCTCCAACTTCCGCAATCCGCGATGCGGGAGTCGGAAAGTCAGAACACCAAAATCACAACTTCGAAGATTTACGCCTCTGACTTCCGCAATCCACAATCTGCGATGCGGGAGTTAGAAGTCCGAACCCAAAATTCTCTTCGTCGCCGAATCACACCTCCGAATTCGGAAGTTAGAACTCCAAATTCTCAGCTCCGGGTAAATTACACCTCCAACTTCCTCAATCTGCAATTCATGATGCGAGAGTCGGAAGTCGAAACTCCAAATTCACTGCTCTGGAAAAATTACTCCTCCGACTTCCGCAATCTGCAATCCACCTTGCGGAAGTCGGAAAGTCGGAACCACAGTGCACAACTCTGAAGAAATCATGCATCCAACTTCCGTAATCCGCAATCCACATTGTGGGTTCGGAAAGTCGGAAGTCGGCCATACCCCTATTCTGCCAACTTCTTAGGCTGATAACTTCCTCATACTAAGTCCATTTTTGGCAAACTTGGTAACGTTGGAAAGCTCTCAGCGAGCCCCATGCAACTGTGTGATCCTCTGCCACACCTGAGAACTCTGAATTTGTCCTTTTTCCAACCAAGGTGTTGACCAAACTTCATCAACGATTCTTTACCTATCTGCAAAGAGCTCTGATCCACTTTGTCATGTCTCCTCCCTCAATCCAGGCCCCTAGAGGGAACATGAACACAGCAGGGGTGTCTATTTCTCCCCCAAAGCCATGACTGAACCTTCTGAACATTCTGTGCCTTTACCAACTTAGCCCGATTCATCAAGGCATAAATTCATAGCATTACAAATAAGAATGCAGAGGTGTAGAAGCATGGTAAAATAGCATACACATCAGAATTAAACCATATTAACACACACCCAGAATGCCCCTGCCAGCATTTCATCATAGGCATAAACAACATAATGCACAAGCATTCAGTCTTATTACTCAGTTGGATCAATCTATGTATCCTGACATAAACAAACAAACATGCATATAGGTAAATAGACATAATTTGAACCACATAGCACACTTATATTTTCATTGAAATCCCCAAGCAACTGGCTATGGACTGCAACGTTCGAACCCAACCATAGGTCTTTGCCCAACCTGTATTCTTTCATCACTCAAAGACCACCCCCGAGCTGGGGCTATGTATTGAAAGGAGAGACTAAACAGGTTCACTCATAGCCATGGTTTCATACTCATTCAAGGTCATCCAGCACACAGCTGGCTCTGTCAAGCAAGTGGGGAGACAGGGAAGAAGGTTTCTAAGTCAATGAGCTCCACACAGAGCTACAAGCATATCCAATTGGCTTCATATAGTCCAGGAACCCCCATCACCTCCACTCTCAGCCTAAGTAAGGTATTCTTCTCTGCTACACAGTCCCTTGGGCGCCCCTTCCCTCAGCGCTGACCTGGGAAGGTATGGTTGGTCCCAAATTCTAACCAAGGTTAAATGAGCCCTCACTGGATCTACCATGAAGTCTAACCCCCTCGGTCTCTAACCCACTGTGATTTGATCTGGGATCCTCTCAGTGTTGCGACCGAAAGGCTTTGTCCCGCGATCCACTCTGGGATCTCCTCAGCGTTGCGGTCGAAATGCTTTGTCCCACAACTAGATTTTCAGGCGATCAGTCCCACTACGATCCGCTCTGGAATCTCCTCAGCGTTGCGGTCGAAGGATTTGTCCCGCAACTGGATTTTCGGGCGATCAATCCCACTGCGATCCGCTCTTGGATCTTCTCAGGGTTGCGTTCGAGTGGCTCTATCCTACCGCTGCCCTTTCGGGCTTCCAAAATCGGGTTTCCCTATGAAATTCTGGGCATCTCCTGCTCTTAGATTCGCCCACAGTTCAGGTCTATGGATTCCCCTTATCGATTTCACTTCCCACATGAATTTCTGAGCGATCTTGGCACTCCAAAACGTGGTTTCTCTCCAAGTCATGATTTTAGGTTCCCTTCACTGTTGGGCATGCGTCCTCCATGAAAACTAAAGCTTCCCCCCTCAACAATGGTCTGGGGATGAGGGAAAACGCCCCCCCATGAAGTAGGGTAACTAATGGGTCAAGCAAACCGAGCCCATACCCTGCCTTACGGATTTCAAGGCTTCCCATACTCCATCAACCTCATGAATAGATTTCTTCAACCACTTCCTTACAACAAAAATAAATGACAGCTAGGACAATCAAAGGTGGGTTCTCAAGGTGACATATGGCATCATAGGGTTCAATCCCACAACCCCCTCACCTCTCCCTAGTGAATACATATATCCCCCTCATTTAGTTGCATCCATAGCCATCCCCTTGGTATTTTTATTTGCATTATAATCATCTACATCATTTTTACAATTTTCATGGCTTACTAGCACATGGATAGCACAATTTGAAATACTAGGTTAAGCATTCACTAGCGGGGTCTTGGCCTTGAGCTCCATGCTAGGAATCATACATCACATATATAAAAGGTTTACATTACAAGCCAATAGATTTGAAGGGTCAAAATGGGGGTATTACATAACAGAACTTGACGTCTAGTTGAAACCTGAGGTAAATTTACTAGGAGGAAATTGAAACGGTACTTAAGTCCAAGTCTTAGCTAGTCTGTGTTTACTCCTCAACATGGTATCATAGCCTAGCCTGGTTGACAGTTGGTGTGCTCAAGCCAATATGTGGGTTGATGGGAGGTGTTGGCAGTCAAACTACCCTCCAAAAATATGCTCAAACATATGAGCCAGTAGCTTAGTGGTAGAGCACCATGACTTGGTTGATCGTCCTGAGTGTTTGGAAGGTCCTGGGCTGTCCCTAGTTGTTCCTATTAGAATACATTGAGAAGACTTGGGTGCACCATCAGAATAGTTAGAAGACTTGGGTATCCTTCATGAACAAGAATTTAGAAGCATTCAAGACCTTCATTAGATTATTAGTGGAATTAAAAGGTAGAGAGTAAACAAGATTTAGCTCTGACAACGTCAAAGAATACAAATCATTGCCATTTGAGAATACTGCAAGGATCAAGGGATCAAAAGGAAGGTCACAACTGTGAAACACCAGAGCATAATGGTGTTGCTAAGAGAAAGAATTAGAAAATTATGGACATGGTCCACAACATGTTGAAGTAGAAAAATATTGGTAGTATGTTCTGATCAGAAGCAGATGACTGTGTTGTCAATCTAGATGAAGGGTTCAAATAATAACAATGGGAAACAAATAATAGAACT
Source organism: Larix kaempferi (assembly GCA_027924585.1). Taxonomy (NCBI): domain Eukaryota; kingdom Viridiplantae; phylum Streptophyta; class Pinopsida; order Pinales; family Pinaceae; genus Larix; species Larix kaempferi. The sequence goes on along the minus strand of BSBM01000001.1, from coordinate 33,282,135 downwards.
TGATGTCTAGTTGAAACCTTAGGTAAATTTTCTAAGAGTAAGTCAAAATGGTACTTGAGTTCAGGTCTTAGCTAGTCCTTATTTGCTCCTCAACATGGTATCGTAGCCTGGTTGACAGTTGGGTGTGTTCAAGCCGACGTGTGGCTTGACGGGAGGTCTTGGCAGTCAAGCCACCCTCCAAAAATATGCTTGAACATGTGGGCCAGTAGCTTAGCCGTAGAGCACCATGACTTGGTCGATCGCCCTGATAGTGTTTGGAAGGTCCTAGGTTGAGTCCTCGTTGTTCCTATCAGAATACATTGAAAAGACTTGGGTACACTATCAGAATACAGTTTAAAGACTTGGGTATCCTTCATGAACAAGAATTTAGAAGCATTCGAGACCTTTATTAGATTATTAGTGGAATTAAAACATAGAGAGTAAACAAGATTTAGCTCTGACAGTGGCAAAGAATACAAATCATTACCATTTGAGAATATTGCAAGGATCAAGGGATCAAAAGGAAGTTCACAACTGTGAAACACCAGAGCATAATGGTGTTGCTGAGAGGATGAATTAGACTATTATGGACACGGTCCATGACATGAAGTAGAAAAATATTGGTAGTGTGTTCAAGCAGATTATTGTGTTGTCAATTTAGATGAAGGGTTCAAATAACAAAGGGAAACAAATAATAGAACTTGATGTCTAGTTGAAACCTCAAGTAAATTTATCAAAAGGAAGTCGAAATGATACTAGAATCCTATTGTCGCCTAGATCCACACGAGATGCCTCCTAGACCCACAAAAGAATGTGAGAAAAACCTCAACTCACTGAGAGTGGCCTTGGGGGAAAGTCTCGAGTCGAGTGCAACTGTCACAACAACACTCGACTCCTACATTTAAGCCAACTCCTAAAAAATTTTAGGATGGTCACTTTGGAAAAAACGACTTAGGAGTTATTAAAAATTGAGCAATTAATCTAATATACAAGCATGCAAGATTGATACGCATATATAATCAAAGCATGTAAAATGAAACATGGAGTGCAAACCAATGCTTGTTAAAATGGAGGAACAAAAAGGAAAATGAGTCACCAAATTGTGAACCTGTTTGATGTAGGGATCGATTGTTAGTTATTACTGGATTATTAACGAGAAATGGGAGTTTCCAATATACATAAGGTACGTGGAAACGAGTCCAGGTTCAATGATGTCAAATTTGGTACCACACGAAGAGGGGTACTAGATTGAAGTCCATAGGAATGTCCAACGCAGTATACCAAATGAGGGTGTAGCTTGACAGGTCATGATTAGCGATTACCATTAGAGCAAATTTGGGGTCTAAAATTGGCCTTATAAGAAAACAAACCACCTCATAAGAAAATGAGCCATTGAATTCAAGAACCAATAGAATTTCAAGAAAATAGTCAACCATAATGGTTGAGTTGGCATATTTGACATTAAAAAAACTATTTTTTAATTCATATTTTCAACATATCTCCCTGTCATTTTACTCAAATTTCGAGCGGGAGCACTCGTTGGATGCGGAATTAAATTCTTCATCCAACGAGTACCCACACTGCATACTTTTGAGGGACCCCACCCCACGAAAAATGAGAAATACATAAAAAAAACATGTTACTTTCAAGTAAAATTACAAGGATAAATGTTGAAAATACGAAGAAAAAAATAGTTTTCCTCCAAAATTCATAAATATTATTTTATTATTTTAACTATTATTTTATTATTTTTATTAGGAAGCCCATTTTAGACCTCAAATTTGCTCTAATGTACCTAATATGGTTATCTCAACCGTAGAATTTGCCCACAAAGTGACAATCTTGTGGATCTTTATAAACATCGGGATACATCTTTAAGGAAGATTAATTTTAAATTAATGTGAAGTGATTAGAATGTTACTTTGGTGGGATTAATAACACTATTATAACATGCATGAATAAAGTAAGTAGAGTATACTAGCATGTAGCATGCATGAATAAAGTAAGTAGAGTATACTAGCATGTAGTGGGGTTCTTTTTCCAATTGAAAGTAGATGTGATGTAATTACAACTTAAAACAAAATAAAGCAAATGTAAGCTACGCTAAGTTAAGCTCCAAAAAATCAATGCAAAATCTTGAAAAACTCAAAACACAAAAGTTGTAGCTCTTGTCAAGACCTTTCCAACGGTATGAAAAAACGTCGAATTCTGAGTTTAGAGGAAAAAATTATCGCAAAAATAACAAACAATTATTTTCTCTCCCTTTCTTATTTTTTATTTATGATATTTTTTTAAATACTATTTATTTTTATTTATGAGAAATTAATTATATAAATGTTTTTATTATTTCAAAGTTACTCCACTTTCATTTTAATTAATGTGATATTTATATTTTAAAAGACATGGAAGTAGGGATAATATAAAATAAAATAAAATAATAGTGATTATTTATTTTTAGTAGTATTGTAATTATATTTTTTTATTATAATTTTTTATAGTTTTTTTTAAGTTTTAAATTTTATTAAATATATAAAAAATAAGTAATGGTATATTTATAAAAAAAATTAAAAAATTATAAGATTAATTTAAAATAATTACCACTATATCATCTATTGTGCATGCACAATAATCTAAGCCCTTCATTATTATTTTCAACCATCATCTCTTAACTCTAGACTAACTCAACATACTTGTCAACTACCATTAATGAGATATTATAAGTTGACATTCACTAGATAACACCTTTAACTTAGTGTGGCATGGCATATTTGTAGCGTGACCTGGTTTTTTTTATTATTTTCCTTAGGATGCTCATTTTAGATCCCAAATTTTCTCTAATAAAGTGCAAAATACAACTGGGCAGAAGACTACCTGATCTGGATGAGGTATTGAAAAGGTCCCTCGCTGAGTAATGTCTTATGTCTGCTGAACATTCAGGGCAAACTAGGTGTTAACAAAGCCCATTGAAGATTTAAGCATATCAGAATCAGAGAAAAGTGAACATAGAAAGACAAAGCAAGGAAACTCACAAGGGGCTGATAATTGGTAACTTAAATGCAGGAGGAGCCCTTGGAATCAGAACTAATGGGAAATCAATTCACGTTAATGACTACTGAAGGAAGCTTGCGACTGATAAAAATTATCCGTCACCCTTCCTGTGGAATCTAACCCCTGTGAGGAATATAACACTACAAAGCTTTCACTGATCCAGTTGCATCTCATTCATGTGGAATTATGATCAAAATCAGGCAAGTGATTATGGTTCCAGCCCAAAAATATTAAGACAAGATAATTCAAGCTAGCCTGATGATCAGGTTAGTGTTAGTTCCAGCCCAAAACTATCAGACAAGATGATTCAAGCTAGTGTTTTGCAAGATGATAGTTCAAATGGTAGATATTTTCACCAAGGAAGAGTAAAGAGAAATTCCAGAAGTTTCTAGAAACGTTGAAGGTGAAGGAGCAGCATTCGTTATTAGGAGGTTACCAGATATAATGGAAAACCATAGGGATGTAACTTGGAAATTGTGGAGACTTCCAGTCAAAAGTTGAGTGTTCAAATAAAAATGTCAAATTAAAAGTTCAAATCAGTAAACGGGATGTGGCAGTCCAAAATGGAATCGCTGAAATAAAGCCCCAATGTCATATTGTCGAATAAGACACAATAGGCAGAAGTTCAAATGTGGATGGCCAAGAACCTGCAAAGGGACTCTACGGGGCTGCAAGGTGAAAATGCAGATGCAGAGATGTGGATGTGAAATTTTGTGAACCCACAGAGGAGGTTTACAAAGCTGCAAAGGTTGTGAGAGTAGATCACAGAGGTCTGCTGTAATGATCAAGTCCAAAAATGGCAGTTAAAAATGGTGAATTGCTGAAATAAAGCCCCAATGTCATATTGTCAAATAAGACACAATAGGCAGAAGTTCAAATGTGGATGGCCAAGAACCTGCAAAGGAACCCTACGGGGCTGCAAGATGAAAATGTAGATGCAGAGATGTGGATGTGAAAGTTTATGAACCCACAGAGAAGGTTTACAAAGCTGCAAAGGTTGTGAGAGTAGATCACAGAGGTATGCTGTAATGATCAAGTCCAAAAATGGCAGTTCAAAATATTGAATCACTGAAATAAATCCCCAATGTCATATTGTCGAATAAGACACAATAGGCAGAAGTTCAAATGTGGATGGCCAAGAACCTGCAAAGGGACTCTACGGGGCTGCAAGGTGAAAATGTAGATGCAGAGATGTGGATGTGAAAGTTTGTGAACCCACAGAGAAGGTTTACAAAGCTGCAAAGGTTGTGAGAGTAGATCACAGAGGTCTGCTGTAATGATCAAGTCATGGAAAACAGGGATTATGGACCCATAGCTGTTCTGTGAAGTCAGTTAGTGTCCTATAGGTGCAATGCAAAGCAAGCAACAAGTGGTGCGGTGATTTGAGGTGCAGTCTGCAGATAATTAAGAGTGTGGACTGGAAAACCTAAAAGATGAGGAATGGGCCAAGTATGGAACATAGGAGAAGTGGCATTGAATGTTTTGAGGACTGCAGGGACGGAGAAAGTGTCAGAAAGTTGAGAATCTAAAAGACAAAGAAATAACCAGTTATTAGAGCAGCAGCAAGTAGTCAAATCTGACAATTCAAAGTAGTGCAGAGAAAGATATCAATATGCTCCTACGTAAGTGTTAATAAAAGATTTCAGTCGGGAAACCAAAGATGACCAAGAAAAAAATTATCTTGTTGATTTCTGATGTGCAATCTGAAAATCCAGAAGCGAATTATGGTGGCAACAACCACAACAAATCAGAGGAATAAGTCAATAATTGAAACCCTAGTTATCAAATATAAATATGTAAAAGCCTGGGGAGGCAAAGATAAATACATTAAGCCAACAGTGGGAGTTAGAGGGTCCTTACCCTTGCAACTTATAAGGACCTTAGCACCTACACCGTAGGGATTGTTGAACCACAAATCACAACCCTTGTTGTAATCTAATGTACTTTGTATTTCAGTCTTTTATTATGGAATGCAAGGTCTTATGTTGTCGCAATGAAAAACATAAACAAAAACTCAGTTTTGTTTCTCATGCATGATGTCTGTGTGTGTGTGAATCTCTCTACTTCGCTGCAAAATTGATATCAAAGCTTAATTGTTTAGTATCAGCACTGAAAATCAATCAGAACAGGGTTCTTTGAGAACTTGAGCTTGAATTGAGTTGTTGCAGTAATTTCAACAACTATATGGGTTTGATTTTCCATATCCTCAATCTGGATTGTCTTTTCTTCAATGTACAGGAGCTATCATTTCTTCATAGCAAAGTTGACAATCCTGTGCTAGTGGAACCAAAACATAGTTCATTGTACAGCAAACACTTGTGAAGAAGCAGTGGCTATAGATGACTTTACCTTTGATTGATTTAACAAGTGGGGCTTTTAGGCATGGGAATATACTGTTTTGTAACTTCCTCATGCTTAGACTCCAATTGTTTGGAATCCACAAGTGCTTAAAATGCATTAAGGCCTGCAACACTTCAAGAGATCAAGCAGAAAGTGGGACTCAGAGGAGGCCTTAGCTTCACAATTTAATAATTTATAAGGACCTTAGCACATACACTGTAGGGATTGTTGAACACAAATCGCAACCCTTGTAGGATCTTATGTTGTTGCAACAAAAAACATCAACAAAACTTAGTTTTGTTTCTCAGGCTTCAGGCTTCATGTGTGTGTGTGTGTGTGAATCCCTCTACTTCAATGCAAAATTGGTATCAAAGCTTAATTATTTGGTATCAGCGCTGAAAACCAATCAAAACATAGTTATTTGTGAACTCTGGTCTCTGAATTGAAAATTGCCGTAATTTCAACAACTATATGGGTTTGATTTTCCATGTCTACAATCTGTATTGTCTCTTCTTCAATGTACAGGAGCTATCATTGTTGTTCTTTCTTTTCTCGTACTTGTTTGGTTGACAAAGTTGTCAATGCTGTACTAATGGAAACAAAACATGGTTCATTGCACAGGAAACTCTTCTGAAGAAGCAGTGGATATAGATGACACCACCTCTGTTTCCTTTAACAAGTGGAGCTTTTTTGGCATAATGATAGGCTGTTTTGTAACTTCCTCAGGCTTTAGATGCTTGGAATCCACAAGTACTTGAAATGGATTAAGGTCTGCAACACTTCTCTAAAGCTTTCTTGTTGATTGTCTTCTAGTTTTAGTCTTGTCATTTTGTTTTTTCCAAGTGGGCCTTAAAAGCCCTGGGTGGAAAAGATAAAGAGATTAAGCAAAGAGTGGGACTTAAAGGAGTCTTATCCTTACAATTTTTAAGGACCTTCGCACCATACACTGTAGGGATTTTTGAACCACAAATCACAACCTGTGTTGTAACCTATTGTAGTTTGTTTCTAATGCTTGATGTGTGTGAGTGAATCTCTCCACATCACTGCAAAATCATTATCAAAGCTTAAGTGTTCTTTGAGAGCTCAAAGAGATTGAATTGAATTTGAATTGTATGGGTTTGATTTTCCATGTTCTCATTTTGGATTTTTGAACCACAAATCACCACCTGTGTTGTAACCTATTGTAGTTTGTTTCTAATGCTTGATGTGTGTGTGTGTGTGAATCCCTCTACTTCAATGCAAAATTGGTATCAAAGCTTAATTATTTGGTATCAGCGCTGAAAACCAATCAAAACATAGTTATTTGTGAACTCTGGTCTCTGAATTGAAAATTGCCGTAATTTCAACAACTATATGGGTTTGATTTTCCATGTCTACAATCTGTATTGTCTCTTCTTCAATGTACAGGAGCTATCATTGTTGTTCTTTCTTTTCTCGTACTTGTTTGGTTGACAAAGTTGTCAATGCTGTACTAATGGAAACAAAACATGGTTCATTGCACAGGAAACTCTTCTGAAGAAGCAGTGGATATAGATGACACCACCTCTGTTTCCTTTAACAAGTGGAGCTTTTTTGGCATAATGATAGGCTGTTTTGTAACTTCCTCAGGCTTTAGATGCTTGGAATCCACAAGTACTTGAAATGGATTAAGGTCTGCAACACTTCTCTAAAGCTTTCTTGTTGATTGTCTTCTAGTTTTAGTCTTGTCATTTTGTTTTTTCCAAGTGGGCCTTAAAAGCCCTGGGTGGAAAAGATAAAGAGATTAAGCAAAGAGTGGGACTTAAAGGAGTCTTATCCTTACAATTTTTAAGGACCTTCGCACCATACACTGTAGGGATTTTTGAACCACAAATCACAACCTGTGTTGTAACCTATTGTAGTTTGTTTCTAATGCTTGATGTGTGTGAGTGAATCTCTCCACATCACTGCAAAATCATTATCAAAGCTTAAGTGTTCTTTGAGAGCTCAAAGAGATTGAATTGAATTTGAATTGTATGGGTTTGATTTTCCATGTTCTCATTTTGGATTTTTGAACCACAAATCACCACCTGTGTTGTAACCTATTGTAGTTTGTTTCTAATGCTTGATGTGTGTGAGTGAATCTCTCCACGTCACTGCAAAATCATTATCAAAGCTTAAGTGTTCTTTGAGAGCTCAAAGAGATTGAATTGTATTTGAATTGTATGGGTTTGATTTTCCATGTTCTCATTTTGGATTATCTTTTTCTTCAATGTCCAGAAGCTATCTCTTGATCTTTCCAGAACAGTCCTCTTTGAGAGCTCGAAGAGTTTGAATTGAATTTGAATTTGAACAATTGTATGGGTTTGATTTTCCATTTCCTCAATTTGGGTTGTCTTTTTCTTCAATGTTCAGGAGCTATCATCTCTTGATCTTTCCCTTCTCATACTTCTTTGGTTGACAAAGTTGTCAACCTCTACTATTGGAACTGAAACATATTTATTAAACAACAAACACTTGTGAAGAAGCAGTGGCCATAGATGACACTGCCTCTGTTTACTTTAACAAGTGGGGCTTTTTGGCATAGGGATAGTCTGTTTTGTAACTTCCTCATGCGTAGGTTCTAATTGCTTGGAATCCATGACTGCTTTGGGTATCTTCCCATCTGCTCAATACCCTAAAGCTTTCTTGATTTTCCATGTTCTCATTTTGGATTATCTTTTTCTTCAATGTTCAAGAGCTATCTCTTGATCTTTCCAGAACAGTGTTCTTTGAGAGCTTGACGAGTTTGAATTGAATTTGAATTTCAACAATTGTATGGATTTGATTTTTCATGTCCTCAATATGGGTTGTCTTTTTCTTCAATGTTTAGGAGCTATCATCTCTTGATCTTTCCCTTCTCATACTTCTTTGGTTGACAAAGTTGTCAACCTCTACTATTGGAACTAAAACATATTTATTAAACAACAAACTCTTGTGAAGAAGCAATGGCCATAGATGACAGTGCCTCTGTTTACTTTAACAAGTGGGGCTTTTGGATAGTCTGTTTTGTAATTTCCTCATGAACTAAAACATATTTATTAAACAACAAACTCTTGTGAAGAAGCAGTGGCCATAGATGACACTGCCTCTGTTTACTTTAGTCTGTTTTGTAATTTCCCCATGCATGCGCTTTAATTGCTTGGAATCCAGGACTGCTTGGGGTATCTTCCCATTTTCTTAAGTAAAGCTAAGTAGGGCCACGTGAGGGCACCCCAGCTACCTTTGAGGGAATCAAGAAAGAACCTATGGCATTTCCTACTCGTTCAAATATAGAATCATACCAAAACTACATAAAAGGCCCGAAAGACTTACTAGAAAAAATGAGCCATCAAAGGGAAGAAAATCGGGGCATCAAAGGAAAGAGTTGATTGGTAACTATTATAGACTTCCTAATTCTGTTAAACCGATTTTATTATTTATGTCAGTCACTAAATGCCTTGGCTTTAACCAGAGAATTGGGGCATCTGAAACTTCAAATACAACATTGCATTTGGGGATAGAAACAAGCATGCACCCATTTTTCTTCTTTAGCAGAGATTCAACCATGAAAGGCAAGGAACAAAATAACTGAAGAAAACATGGAAACCAAACCAGAGAATACAGTTACGATGTTTTGCCTCAATAGGTTGTTTTCTTGCTATCTTACAAAATGATGTTCTAGGGTATTCCAGAATGCACACATTACACATTTTATTACAAATAAGGACCCCACCCCCCAAATTCAAATCCCTAGTGAGACATGGCCCATTACGATAAGGCTTCTTGAAGAGTAGAAAGATACGCTTAGAGGAATAGCTCATCGAAGATAATACTGCTAAACATTATTCTATTTTTAAACATTTGTATGTATTAAAACCGACTAATGCAAGGTGACATCAAAAATTAGAATAATGTGAAAGCAAGTTTGATTCAAGGAGTTTGGATTGGGAAAATGCCCTAAGAGTACATTGCCATTTTTATTTCAATGTTGTAATGGCTTTGAGACCTGTTGTTGACTTGGCCTTGTGGCCTAAAGAATCTAAAGTTTTACCTTGGGCACCATCCTCAAAACAAGGGGGGCTAGAGGTTTGCCCCATTTCCAAGTGTTTGTTACCCTTGAATAATGCAACCCACGACAGGGTCACGAATAAACTTGATGAGAAACTGGAAGACAGTTATCCAAAACTGACTTCCCTTCTCTACATTTAACAGGGGTATTCAAAGGTTTGAAAGAGCACTGAAAGATTTTTAACCCAAAAAATCGGAATCAAAAGCCAACCAAAAATGAAGGGCCAAGATTTAGCACACAATTGGTTATCACTAAAAATGCATGTAATTGTGAAATTTCCTGTTCAACCAAAATCCATGGTAACTGAACATCCTCATTGCAGTTGCCACTCAATCCCTAGATATATGAAGGAAAAGTCAACAAATGCGGAATTATTCTCTTCTACTCAGGAAATAAGCTTAAAAAGTGTAACAAACAGACAATTTTGATAAAGATATTGATTAGTTTTCAAATGTTTGTTGGTCTTGACCAATATGCAGCTAAGGGCAGGGTCATGGGGAACAACAGTGAGAGAAAACTTGAAAAGTGATATGCAAACTTGACTTCCCCCTTCTAGAATTTGAATGAGTAAAAAAAGGTTTAAGAGAAAATTGAAATGAAAAATAGGAAAACAGTGGGAAAAAGCCGGGAAAAAGCCAACCAAAAAAGAAACTGTTTGATGCCTTGTTGGTATCAAACTGTTCAAACTGTTGATTGTGCAGTTTCTTTTTGATAACCAAGCATCCTCATTGCCACTAAATCCCCTCGGTATGGAGGAAACAAATGTGGCATTATTCTCTCGGGTCTCAACACTTAAAAACAGGAAATAAGCTTAGAAAGTAAAACAGAAGTAAACTTTGGTAAAGAAATTACTAATGGTATTTAAAAATGCATTACCATTTCACCATTTCGACTTGTCACAACAATATATCATACTTTTCAAGGTGGAAGGATACAATGCTCTCCCAAACGGCTTTTTTGCTATAAAAAATATTATAAAAGTAACTAAGTGTTTTTAAGTATCTGGTCACTGTTTGAAATGTTATTTGAATAACAACATCCCACATTTCTCTGATGGAATTATTGCCACCATATCCCTATGCAGCAAACTGACGATGTTTGAAATGTCATTTGGATATCCCTATGCTGATATTGCATTCCACTAGAACAACGAATAAATGTACCACAACTCACAAAGGGAATTTCTTGGCAATATTACATTTCTGATAAACACAAATGGGATTGCAGATTAGCGTAGAGATTCTGATAAACACCCCCTATAATGGGATTGCATTTCAACAGTACATTTCTCCAATGTAATTATTACAATGAAATATCCCTATGATTGGGATTGCATTCCAATAGAAAAACGAATAATAACAAAGACAATAAATGTAGCATGCCACTTACAAAGGGAATGCAACTCGCTTAATCCTACAGAGAATGATTGATGTTTTTCTTTGCAAGTGTGATATGATTTATAACAGCATCCTTGTGTGCCACTGAGGACTTCTAGAGTTGAGCGACAACATTTTATACTGGAAAATATTTTATTCTTTTCATATACCAATATCCATGGAAAAAGGAGTCATAATTTTAAATCTCAATTATCAGGACAAAAAAAAATTGCACTTTTGAAAACTTTCTGATATAATTGTCAAGACACAAGCTGCCAATCTTGTCCAGCATGCCATAATTGTCAAGACACAAGTTGCCAATCTTGTCCAGCATGCCATAACAAAATAGAATCATATACATTTATATAAAACAGCCACAATCATTCATCAGATAATAAGTTCTTTTGACTAACAAGACAACAAAAATTGTTATCATGCCAACATGCTATATAAAAACAGCCACCATCAATCATCAGATACGTTCTTTGACCTAACAGCTTAAATATCTTCCTTTTTGTTTAAGCGATTCAAGGGATTACAACCTATGCAACCTCTTTAACTTGAGGAATTGCATGTGGTTCTTTTACAAGATTTCCTTTACAATTTCCTGATGTATTGGCAATAAGAATAATATGATTTCCCAGACACCACCCTCTTATACAGGAAAAATTTGAAAAACCAGCATCTAGTACAATTTGATTGCACCAAATGCAAAGAATCTCACAGCCTTGAATTAAATGAATTAAAATTATTGACCAGTTACTCCACTCGCCTCCTTGTACTGCTTCTGCACTGCCTTCTTGAATTCTACACATTGTTATATGAAGCAATCAGGGCAGTTACACTAAATTAATTCACGTTCATAATACTTTATTTTTATACATTGGGTTAGAGACATTACCTTCTTGATTGTTCCATATTGCTGCTGCATGGCTATTAAGAGGAGATTCATTATTCGGTTCTGGACAAAACAGCCAGATGTGAGCTTGAGAAACAATGGAAATTAAAAAATTACAGGTTTGATCAAGCTAAAGTTCCTATTTACCTCCCAAAAGGCTCTGAATAGACAGCAGGACAGTTCGAACCTCATATGCAGAGGACCATTTATCCTGCAATCAATTTTCATTAGGAATCAATTTACAAAAGGTAACAGATTGCACCACTATACCACCACCAAGGATAAGCAATTTCTTACAGGTGTCAAAAACTAGCCACACCAAGGCAAATGACAAGGAATAAACAAACCTACCTGAAGAATGTCTAAGCAGATGTTTCCATATTGGTCAACATTAGGATGGAAGCAAGCTGTCTCAAATTTCACTTGAGGAGGCTTGAAGGGATAATCCACTGGAAAACGCAAAGAAAGCTTATACGACAGACCTTCATAAACAGTATCTTTTCCACCATTTATTGTGCCAACCCAAGAGAACATGTTATCTGACTCTGGAAAAGCTGAAATTCCAGGATCACCACTCATCTGAAGATTGAACAAGAAACAAACAATAAAAAATGTATTCTGGGAAATAAAATATAAGCACCAAAATATAGCAGGGCAGCATGGAAATTAAAATGGACACTGCATAGATATTAAAATAATAATACAACATATTATGTGAAACCTGCATAAACAGGGTACTAGGCAAAATGCAGTTAGATTCTCCCTGTAAAAATCATCAAAAATAGTTAAAAGGCTGTTAAATTCAACTATTGAAGACAAGGGAGCTAAGGAAGTATGATCATAAACAATAAGATTCAATCTGCTCCAGAATTCAAAAATTCAAATATTCAGGACCAGGCAGGCTAGAAGTGTGCTCATGAGATCAGACTGAATCTGCTCAGATTTTGCAAGCCTCTTGCTGCTAAAATCCCTAGGAGCAGGCAGTTAAGGATGTGCTGCAAGATAAGATTCAGTCTGCTCCAAATTTTGCTTAGCAAGCCTCTAAAAGACAGCTGGTCTCTGCTAGTAAAAGCCCAGGATCAGCAACAGTAGTATCACACTGGTTTCCACAGCCAAACCATTCCCTTTCTATTTAAGCAAACAGTCATGAGAAAAGAGGGAAACCCCCATGGGACCTTCCCTTGAGGATTGCACAACCAAGACACAGATTTTCAATAAATGTGAATTTTAGGAATACTTTCTCCAAATCATGAACCCTGAGAAAAAGGGACTTCAAACCACATCAACAGCCACTGGTTGGGGGGGCATATTCTGCTTTAGCATTCATCAAAACTGCTCCCATTTTGTTTCAGAAAGACAGAGATGAAAAAATAAGGAATCCCCATGGAACCCACAACCAAGAATGGAATTATGTGTAGTTATGTGCTATGCTGTTGGGAGCGAGAAGGGGGAGCGGAGCGGAAAGCATAACTACTTTATAACTTATAACATTATCATCAAATGATCAACCATAACTACTTTTATATGAGCTTCGCAATGAAGGGAGGTACCATAACATTGTCATCAAATGATCAACCGAGTATAAGAGCTTTTAGCATAGGAGAGGTAGGGAGCGTGCTGCCAAAACTGGGAGCGTTTTGGAAGCGAGGGGGTGGGGGGCACTCCCACGCAGCATAAGTTATGTGCCACAGCTAAATCTCATGCACACTGGAAAAGGGGTAATAAAATGATAAAACCATAGGAACAGCCAATCTGCTTCCATTTTTTTTCACCAGGCGGGAAATAGTGTGCCAAACCCATATACCCCAAGACAGAAATCATCATATGAAAAAATAAGAGTAAGGAAAACAAGGTCCCCAAATTTTCTCAGTGTACAGCAACTGGTTTGCCCTTCATAAGCTCTTTGGGAAACTGCTGCTGCATTACAAATAGGAGCTGTGAACCTGCCTAGCACCAAGATGAAAATAGTGCAATGATGACTGGCCTTCAATAAGCAGTCTGAGTCACTGGTATTCTGGAAAATAGAGAAAACTCCATGGGAGAGGCTAAGGCAATTGCTGCTGCATAATAGCAGAAAAATAAATGAATAGGGCCACGGTGAAGAGGAACTTGACTCTGAAGAGCTTTCCAGTGTTCTTAGTAAAGTATCTCTTAAAGTAGAATAAAAGCTTTCGAGCAAAAATGATTTTCTTCATTCAAGACAGAACAAGTTCGGTGTCTATTTTTAAGCAAAATAGAAGCTGCAGTGGGAAGCTTTATATACCACAAGTTATTAAATAGACAATAAAACATAGATCAGTCACCCTCTACCCAAACAATACGAATACATTGCATTCTGTAAACAAACAACAACAATAACAAGTAAACAAGAAAAAGGATGCAAACCCTGTGAGTGCACAAATCTCTGATCAAGGCATGTACACCCTCCCAAAAAGCCTACGTGTGCCCTACCTCAATTAGAAGCTGCAGCTAGTGCTTCCGAAGAAGCATTTCAGGCTGCTACATTTTTCATGAACTTTCTTGGAAAATGTTATTTCACATATTTTCCATGCATTAATATTTAACGAGGATTCCAGAGTCAAACAGAGTAAATAGTCTGCAGCTGTACTTGGGAAGAAAGGTAGATTTGGTTGGTAGATTCTAGAAGTCGTGCAGTTAGGAATTGGTTGGTAGATTTGCTGCTACTTGAGATAGTTATCATAGTTTACATCATTCTAGGTTAGAGAGTTTAGATTTTGAATTATTTTGCCCACAACTAATTCAAACAAGACGTGGAGCAGCCCAGTGGATTAGCTCAAGCAGTTGAGTGCTGTGAATTGCAAGCAGGTGGTCACAGGGTCAGGTCCCCAGGCTGGCTGCCTCTGTGAATACCTTAGTCTTTGGGCCTCACTCAATGTCCCCACCAGGTTAGATTACCAAAAGTGCAACCTAACATAACCCCACCACCAGGAGGGTTTCACATGATAAACCCATTTGGTTAATTAACGCCCTTTACAAATAAGATACATACAATAAAAATGCGTCTTATAGTCTACAATGTCATCAGAGAAGTGAAAACCCCTCTCTTTTTCATCTGGGGATCCAGCTCTTTTAGAACCTAGAATAACAAAATCAAGATTTCCCGATACTCTGTTCAAATTTGAGAAATGGACTTATTTTTCCCACAACTAATTCAAAACAGAAACAGAGAAGCCAATGTAATGATGTCTGTAAACCAGTTCGGAAATTAATGACCATTATCAGATAAATATAAAAGATACGTGTATTTTCATCAAATAACTCATTACAGCTGGCTTTGTTTTTCGTTTGAGGATTCAGTTCTTTTAGAACCTGGAATATTAAAATCAAATTTTCCCTATAATCTGGTGTTGATAAAATTTGTATATACATATGCACAAAAAGCAATTGCAAATATCATCAAACAAGGCAGACCCCGGGAACCTCTACGATTCTCCACCATTGCAAACAAAATGAGAATAAATGGATACACAGCATGAAATAAGGATACAGAGTAAGACATAATCACAATAAAAACAAATATAATAAGAGTGGGAAAAGTACCATCAGTGCCATCAGTTCGGACTGCAACCTGCACAAGTACAGAACATGAAAGCAATCAAAACCCCTACAACAGCATCATCTTCAGCAATCCAATCCCCCGAATAGAAGAAATCTTAAAACAAAAATTTATAAAATATGTTCACCCAACGCAGGAAAAAACGTTATCCCCGTGAAACTAACCCTGCATCCTCTGATACGTTATCCTATGTGATGCAAATTCACTTCATACTTCCCACCAACTAACATGTAAGACCTTTACCAGGCGAAATGCATACCAAAACTCACTGCCAAAAGACTCTAAGCCTATTGAGTCCAACATCAAACCAAAACCGCCGCTCCTTTCAATCCCATCAAAGCCCTATTGAATGAAACTAAGTTACCCATTTTCTGGAAACCCGGTTAAAGCATTTTGACTTAAGCAACTAATACAAGAAAGAAAGAAAAACCCCAACCTTCGAGACACGGCACGGCTATCCATAGTTTTGGATAGGGATTGAGTCTGCTTAGTATTGGACAATATAGGCGTGTTGGTCTGGTTCCCTGGGGCGCCCCTGACCTCCATTTGCTCCACAGATCAGAGAAATCAAATTAATCTCCAATTGGAAGGCGAACGAACACCAGCGAAAATGAATTGCAAATAGATCTGGAGAGCAGAAATGAGCAAAACGTCTCGATCAAGGCGCGGTCCCAAGCCCTTGCTCGAAAGAAAGCAAGTACTGAGCAAGCACAGGGAAGAAATGTGGAATGTTTCTATGCATCTAACCCGTAACAAATGTATTTGTAAGGACTGTGGACATCAAGGACATATTAAGAGCGATTGAGGAATGGGTTTGAGTCCGCAATATGAACGTTAGAATTAAACGGTCGGGATTTGTGGCGGATTAACGGGTAGCAAAATCCAAGCAAACCCACTTTTTGAAACTCGCATGTTAATAATTACAGAGTGGATTTAATAATAATTAGTATAGGGACTGAGGGCTCCATTAGAATTGTTGGGCCCTTATTATATGGCTTGGTGGGGAACAAGTGAAAACTAAACCTGTGCCCATTGTGTTTATGGTTGAGTCAAAGTTGGGTGGGGACAGCATTTGATTATATTGGTAGTTGAGTTTGATGGATTTATGTATACGGGTGAATTTAATGAAATATTATAATAATATATATTTTAATATGGAAAATAATTTGAAAAATATAATATAATTTAATGAAATACTGTAATAATAAATATTTTAATTAGAAAGTTATAATATAAAAAATAATTCTAAATGATTGGTTTTGGGTTTTTTCTAAACTTTATCACTCATTTTTTCTTGTGTGTTATGAGTTTAAGTCATTTAAATTTAGGTAGCTTCAATGATAATTAACTATATATTGAGTTGAAATCATTTTTCAATTTAGTATAAATATATGATTAAATTTTAGTTGGTTGAATTATAATTAATTTGGTTAGAGTAAAGTAAGACTAGCATAGATCTCTCCGGATGCAGATGATGGGATAGGTTTGGATAAACGCAAACTTAGTCGCGTGACTTTTGAACACACGGACAGGGTCCGTGGCACTGACGAGGAGGGTGGCCTGAGGAGACAGACGCCTCAAGGCCTGGCTCATTAAACACCCCTATTGGAGATGTCCCCTCGAGCTGGCTGGCCTCGACTTCGGCATACCACCTCTAAGTGGTTCCTTCGTGCGGTTTTAAGGAGCGCAGGAAACCGTCATCGTGCCTTGTTGATTATCATGCACCTCCGGCCCATGCGTGTCATTCCAATGTTCTCCATCCTCGACAGACCTGTGAACTGGGCTCCTCCTGCACTCAGGTTCCTTCTGTTTGCAGACATCCAATTGCTTACTCCCCTCACGACCTGGCTTCTGCTACACGCAGGCATCCTAAAGTTTGTGTTTCTTGTCTGCTCTTCTTATATGGGCCGGCCAAAAGGCTCCAGGGGGACAAGGAAGAAAAACGACACCCTCAAAGATGCAGAAGACATGGAAAAAGGGTATGGGGAGGCGGTCATCATCCCTGTCCGTTTGCTAATCGACAATTGGGAAGCCAGGCTAATAGCGGACGACCTCTCCTCTGGACGCCCTGGTAAGCAAATTGATCCTTATTGGCTCGTTAAGAACATGCTTCAGTTGCTTATGGAGGACATGCTAGCCAACTGGGCTACTGCCAGAAATGCCACCCAAACCTTGAAGGCCTCCCTACCCAACATGGAAGCTATTCTAGGAAGTCTGGAGGGCACCTTTAATTGGCAGTCTTATGCACCCAGCAGTCATCCTCAGCACAACAACACCAGAAAGGGCGGTCACAGGGACCTCCCCACTGTAGTAGGTCCTAGCGTGCCAGTTCAAGCGAGCTTGTTCAAGGGTAAGGCGCCATTAACCTTCCCAATTCCCACCACTACTGGCTTGTCCAAGCGAGTCCGCAGCGATCAGGGGTTCACTATCTTCAAAAAGACCACGCATTTTCCCATCAAACTGCCGGTGAAAGACTCGGTCAAGGAGGAGTATCCTCCCTGTCCCATCCTAGAAGAGAATTCCCCTCATGCTCAGGCATCCGAAGCAAATGCACCTAGCTAAGAAGGCTCTGGTCAATCCCTGTGTCTTTCAACTTTTCTTTTTTAATCTATTTAGTAGTTTAATAGCTTACAGTCTAATAGACTTATACAGACAGTGCAATTTAATAGCTTACGGTCTAATAGACTTATACAGACAGTGCAATTTAATAGCAACACCCTAGACTTCATACTCAGGGCAGTTTTTATGTAATTTTGATCAACACCATTTTGATCCCTTCAAGTTTTTGGGTTGGTGGCTACACTCTCTTAGACCACCACAGACTGTAACATCTCATGTATTATGGACCTTTTTTTTATTAATAGAATTTTGCAACTTTAAAAAAAAAAGACTAGCATAGATCTATCTTACACTCGGATTTATTAAGCATTGAGAGGGATCTTATTTTTAGGTGCAAATATTTTTACCTTAAATATTTTACACATTAAAAGAAATTATCTTAAATTTTTACATATTAAGAAAAAAAATTATCGTAATGTTTACACCAAAAGAAATTGGATCCCTTTTGGTGCTTAATAGATATGGGTTTAAGATGCACTTTTAATTTTTTATTTTATGAGTCGACATGGATTTTTTAATTTATTTTTTGATAAACGTGACAAATGTGACAAACATGACAGCATCTCCCCCATACCGGGTTATAAGAACCTCACTACTATCGATGCAATAACGTGACAACATCTCCCCCATACTGGGTTGTAAGCACCTCGCTACTCTCAGTGCAATAAAAATGGTTTTATTTGGATTTTTTATTTTTTTTAAATAATTTGGAAGATATTATGTCAAAATAAAATAAATTATGCAAAACAAATATAGATGTTTCCCAAATATTTAAATATTAATGAAAAATAAAATTTATAACTAATGGCATATATTAATAAAAATATAAAATTTAGATCTATGTGAATATAATGCATTTTGAAATCTATTATTATTATTGTTATTATTATTATTATTATAGTGGCTTGTTTGGTTTGTGAAAACATGGAGTTAATATATCCTCTATCAAGATTCAAGCTCTACCAAGTGACATGTTAATGCTTGTATCTGTGTCATGCCAATTGTGAAGTGTTATCCTCTCCACTAAGGTCAAATTCCAACAAGTGACATGTTGAGCGCTTAATGAGTATATTGGTGTATTAGACTTGAGCCATGCATTGACAAATCCCTGAGCTTCTGCAAAATTTGGTTCACCATGGGTACCATTGTCGAAGTGAGGGTAAGCACCCAATAGGTTTCCTCAAGATATGTATTTCAGAGAGAGAGAGAGAGAGAGCTAGTTAAAATGTATATGGCATGTTTGTCAATATAACACAATAATAAATGGATAACACTTACTAATTTGAATAGTGAGTAGTGGGATCATCTATAAATTCGAAGGAAAATAAGAACTAGCCTATGCTTTGGGATCAGGTGAGATGACAAATAATCAAGCGAAAATATTCACCTTAATATACTAGGGTACGCTCATATTGCAGGAGGTCAAAGCAAGAGAAGTATTGCTTTTTGGTGATTTGGTGATTGTCATTGAACAAATGAGAAGAGCAGGACAAGGACTCTCCTCCCCCGTCACCAGAACCATAGAAAGGGTAAAAGGATTAATTGATTATTTTGATGAAATCACCTCTATACACATACTCTAAGATGTAGCACTCAAGTGGACTCAATGACAAATGTTACAGTGGGTTTAGGAAAGGGTTTCAATGGTTAAAAGGGGGGGGTGAACCCCATCAATTATTTAATATCATGAAACGATCCTTAGGTCTAAGCTTGCATGCAGTTTGGAATGACAAGTGTATTTGGCATGGAGTAAGGAGGGCAGTTACAACCCCAAATCCCCCACACTCGTTGCACTCTTGTGAGATTTCAAACGCAAGGAAATATTTAATGCAATGAGATGGAATCTTGGGATAACTGTGGGATAATTATGCAAACATGGAGCTTCAACATCAGTGTAGATAGTGTTCGTTCCATTAAATTTCAATCCGGTTCTTCAAGTTGGCTCTATCGATGATAGAGGTGTTTGGGAATTCACAACCTTGGTTGCTTGGTATTCTGCTCACTTGATTTAGTTCTTGGTTTCTTTGGGCATTTAAAGCTTCCAGAGTGGGGGGCATAAGGTAAATTATGTACATGTGAAGGATTTGGCAATTCAAGGAAGTTGACATAGTTGAAGTTGTCGGTGAATTAGCTTTGTGAGAGATTGGACATCATGGATGAGCATGAACGTAGAGGTCATTGTGCCTACTAGGAGTACATGGACAAATGGTAAATTATAAGGGCTCCAAGCAAACAGTTGGATTCCCTTTAGACCTGAATTAAGTATTTAAAAGAGAGTGTTGACCATTATATTGAGGCATGGGAGAGAAGGCTTAACAATATTTAGAAAGCAATGGAGGCCAACAAAACAAATTGGCCAAGTTAAATGTCAATATTGGCATGCACTATAATATCATTCTAGTATTTGCACGCAGCTTGCAATCTACGGTGGAAAGCTATATATTTCAATGGGATCAAATTTAGAGGAATGTAGAGAAGATGCTACAGTTCAATAGGCCCCTATAATGTGTTAGTGTTTACTTGTTTAGCATATAACATTAAACAATCTATCACTGAAAGAAATACAAGCACAACAATAACACAATGAACACAATATTTCTCTCGGGGAAACCACAAGGGAGAAAACCCCAGCAAAATATTCCTCAATATAGAAATCACAAAGTACACAAGTAAACCCCAAGACAAAATCAACTACTCCTCCACTTGTGCGAACTTCTCTCTCTCCTATGCGAACTTGTGTGAGTGAGCTGAGTGAGTACAAATGAGAGACTCCTCCTCTATTTATATTCTTTCGTTGAGGTGACTTTTCCCCAACTGGACCGACTTCTCCTAATTGACTGGGCCGGCCTCTCAAATACATAATATAATAATCTCTTATGGGTTCTTCTAGGCTGACACAAGACCTAGGGTTTACATTAACTCTTCCAATGACTCTTGCATTATTAGTTACATCAATGACATCTCTTGAAGTAGGAATACAATAATACAATAGACAAGTATAAATAGAATATCTTCCATAGTTACATTCTTTTAACACTCCCTCTTTACTAGGAAGGTATTCTACGGGTAACATCAACAGCTGCACAATTGACTAGTGAATCTCTATATGTCGTAGGAAGATTTTGGATCATCATATGTCTAGGGTATCATCTGCTGGAGTAGCATCATCATTATCTGCTGGAATGTCATCATCAGCAACATCCTCTGCTAGAACATCTTCTGTTGGATTAGCAACACTATCAGCTGGAACATCCTCATCAACAACATCATCAGCTGGAACATCCCTTGTTGGATCATCCTCGTCAGCAACATCATCAGCTGGAACATCCTCTATTGGATCATCCTTGTCAGCAACATCATCAGCTGGAACTCTATCAGTAAATCAAGTACTGATCTTCTATCACCCCTGGACAGGCATCCATCCCTACGGATAGGAACTCTATCAGTCAGGAAGTATTGATCTTCCATCACCCCTGGACAGGAATCCATCCCTACGGATAGGAACTCTATCAATCAACAAGTACTAATCTTCCGTCACCCCTGGATAGGCATCCATCCCTACGGATAGGAACTCTATCAATCAGCAAGTACTGATCTTCTGTCACCCCTGGACAGGAATCCATCCCTATGGATAGGAACTCTATCAATCGAAAAGTATTGATCTTTCGTCACCCCTGGACAGACATCCATCCCTACAGATATGAACTCTATCATTCGAAAAGTACTGATCTTTCGTCAGCCCTAGACAGGCATCCATCCCTACGGATAAGAACTTTATCAGATGGCAAGTACTGATCTTCCGTCACCCCTGGACAGGCATCCATCCCTATAGATAGGAACTCTATCAGTTGGCAAGTACTGATATTTCGTCACCCCTAGACAGGAATCCATCCCCACGAATAGGAACTCTATCAGTCGGAAAGTATTGATCTTCCTTCACCCCTGGACATGCATTTGTCCCCTAAGGACAGGAATTCTATCATTCTCTCTTTCGAGAGAGGTCCCTATGGACCACACCAAGCTTGTCTCGAAAGTATCCCAACTTTATGTGAGATAGAAGCTTAGTCAGCAAACCAACAACTTGTTCCTCTGTAGGAACATACTTGAGCTTTACAGCTCCCTTTTGCACCATATCCCAGATATAGTGGAACTTGATCTCGATGTGCTTCGATCTATCATGGAACACAGGATTCTTTGTCATCTTGATGCAACTCTGGTTGTCACAGAGTATCTCTGTAGCATCAATCTCTACATCGAACAATCCTGCTAGCATCTTGCAAAGCCACACTACTTTGCTACAAGCTGAACAAGCTGCTACATATTCAGGTTCCGCTTTATTGAGTGCAACACGGGGTTGCTTTCTATTGAGCCAAGATCATGCCTGATCCCAAACTAAAGCGACATCCTGAAGTGCTTTTTCTATCTTTGGCACTTCCAACCCAATCTGAGTCTGTGTACCCATACAACCTGAACTCACTATCTGAAGCATATCTAAGTCCATATTCCAACGTACCCTTTAGGTACCTCATCACATGTTTTGCTGCAATCAGGTGAACACTCCTAGGCTCCACCATATACTGGCTCAATGTGTTCACAACAAAACATATGTCTGGTCGAGTATTGGTCAAGTGCATAAAAGACCCAATAATATGTCTATACATCGTGACATCTACTATCTCTGATCAAGCATCATTCAAGAGCTTCAAGTTTGTCACCATCGGAGTAGTCATGGCCTTACAATCCATCATCCCAAATCTCTTCAGGATCTCAACTGTGTATTTTCCTTGACTTAGGAAAATCTCATCTGGGAACTGCCATACTTCAAGACCTAGAAAGTAATGCATCATACCAAGGTCTTTCATCTCAATTTCTGTTGCAAGCCTTCTCTTACATTCGGTGATGGGCTTGTCTTCTCCTGTTAGGAACAAATCATCTACATACAGTAGTAGTATCATAGGTTCATCATCCATAATCTTATAATAAAGATTAGAATATGATTTACTCTTGGTAAATCCCAAACTCATCAGGAAGCTATCAATTCTTGTGTGCTTGCTTCAACCTGTACAATGCTTTCTTCAATCTGCATACATGTGACTTTCTATCTTCTCTTTCAAATCCTTCTGGTTGCTCGATATATACTTCTTCTTATATCTTCCCATTCAGGAATGTCATCTTTACATCCATCTGATGTAACTTCCATTTCATCTTGGCTGCCAAGGAAAGAATGGTTCTAATTGAAGTATATATGGCCACAGGAACAAAGGTCTCCTCATAATCAATTCCTTCCTTCTGAGAGAACCCTTGCGCTACAAATCTTGCCTTGTACTTTTCAATGCTTTTGTCTGCTGAGTGTTTTGTTTTGAAGATCCATTTTGATGAAACAATTGATTTATCCTTTGGTCTTGGTACCACATTCCAAACATCATTCTTGATGATGGAATGGTATTCTTCATTCATAGCATCCAACCATTCCTTATTCTTCACTGCATCTTCAAAACATGTCGGTTCCTCTTCAACAAGGTTACACATCAAGGCTACATAACTGGAGTATGGCCTTGGTCTATTTCTCTCTCTATTGGTTCCTTCTGGTGCACCATACATTCCTGCATCTTGAATGAATTATCATGCCCAAGTTGGTCTTTTCTTTCAAGAAATCTCCTCATGAGGTGTCTCCTCGGGTCTCTGAGTTTCTACCATGCCATGATCATCTGGAGTAGGATCTTCTTCAACATTTTTGTTTGGTAATTTGTTTGTTTTTGTAACTCTAGGAGCTTCATGCTCCTCTTCATCCTCACGTGTCTTCTTGGATTTGTTGAAAGTTGTGTCTTCATCAAATGTAACATCCCGGCTACGCTCAATCTGGTGGAATCCTGGCATGTAGATACGGAAGCCTTTGATTGCTCACTATAGCTCACAAATATTCCCTTATTTCCTGAAGGTTCCAATTTCAATCTCTTCTCTTTTGGAATATGAATAAATATAGGACATCCAAATATCTTTAGATGGCTAACTTCAAGCTTCATACCGGTAAACATATCTTCTGGAGTCTTGTTGCCAAGAGCACTATGAGAGATTTTGTTATGTACGTCAACTGCGGTTTTGGCTGCTTTTTCCCATAGATGCATGGGTAAGTCTTGATCATGGATCATAGCCTTCACTGCTTCTATGATCGTTATATTCTTTCAGCTACACCATTATGTTGTGGATTATAGGGAATAATAAGCTCCCTCTTAATCCCTTCTTGTTTACAAAAATCTTTGAAATCGCTTGAAGTATATTCCCCTACATTATATGATCTTAGAATCTTTATCTTCTCAGAGAGGTTTTCTACAAGAGCCTTGAACTCTTTAAACTTTTCAAAGACTTCATTCTTATTCTTCAGAAAATAAATCCATGTTTAGCGGGAGTAATCATCAATAAAAGAAGCATAGTAAACATACCCGCTTAGTGAAGTGGTGGACATGGGTCCACAGATATCTGAGTGAATAATATCCAGAATAGATTTCGCTTTGCTATTGCTGCTTGGAAATTGATTCTTCGTACTCTTTCCATGAGCACATCCTTTACAGACTCCTTCATGATCAATCTGGATTTCTGGTAATCCAGACACCACCTTTCTTACTATTGGTAAGGATTTATAGTGTACATGAGCTAATCTTCTATGCCATAGCTCACAAGGGCTCATGGTACTGGTCATCAATGTTGTGTCTACATGACCCTTCAGTTTGTAAAGTCCTCCTTCTTCTACTCCAATGACTACTACATCATCAATAGTCTTCCCTTTGGCCACGTAAGAACTTCACCATCTACAAATGCAATTTGAAGACCTTTCTTATCTAATGTTGAAATAAATAGAAGGTTCTTCTTCAAACCTAGTACATAAAGTACATCTTTCATATTCATGGACTTTCCCGAGTCCAACTTATAAGAGGATTCTCGCATTCCTTTGGTGGGGTATTGATAATCGTCTCTAAGCTTTACCTTGTGTGGAGATTCCTTCTGAATGAGATGTGAGAGGGATTCTTTGTATCCCGTCATGTGTTTTGAAGCTCCACTATCTACTAGCCAATTATCACTCCCATGAGATACTGAACCAGTGAGGGCTGATATTAGAACATATTCTTCACTAGAGTCTTCATCATCTCTGGTTTTGACTTCTTCATCATACTCACTATCTTCCGCTGCATGAGCATGCAATCTCTTCTTCTACTTCTTATGATGTCCATATTTGTTTGGACAGTTTCTTGCAATGTGTCATGTTTTGTGATAGGAATAGTATTCTATGGAAGATAGATCTTTCTTGAACTTTCTTTTCTTGTGAGGTTTTCTTGGATAGTCCTCACGACGACGTATGTTGTTCTTTATTTTCCTTCCACATTTGGCATGAGTTGCCAAAGCTTGATCTTCATTGTCATTTAGTTTCTCCTCCCTCACCACTATTCTTTCTTCCTCTTGCACACACTCTTCCCATCTATCTAAACTGGATCAATTTATTTCTAGCACAAATGCCACGAACAAATGGTTCCCAATCTCTGGGGAGACCATTCAGAGTGGTCATCACAACTTATCCATCCTCTACCATGTCTCCAATAGCTTCTAGTTGTTCTTTTATCTGGGATACTCTGGAGAAGTATGAGTGCATGGACTCAAAATTCAAGTTCTTCACACCCTTGAGTTGATTTCTCAAGGTCATCTTCCTATTACTGTTCTTCCCTTCAAATAGGTTGTTCAGGGCATCAAACATCTCTTTTGGGGTCTTCTTGGAAGACACTTGGTGGATCAAGTGATCTTTGATGGAATCAACAGTGATCCTCTTTGCCTTGACCATATTCTTCTTATGCCTTGCTTTGGATTCATCTCCCTCTGGTTCTGTAAGTCCTTCCTTCATATAGTCTTCTAGGTCAAGTTCTTCAAGGATGAGCATGACTCTATACTTCCATGCCATGAAGTTCTCAACTCCTTCAAGCTTCTCATCAAGCTTGGTATTGCTTGTCATCTTGATATAATGAGTACTTCAAATGGAAATATAATAGATTTGAGACTTACTAGAAAAGTTGTCCTTCTGAAAACTGCTTCTTCCTTGACCTAGGGTTTGTCATAGAAACCCTAATTTTCTGACTTCGAGATTTTGGAAATCTGATTGGATGAGAAAATTTTCCTCCTCAAGGCGAGTTGAGCAAAGTAATCCTCCCAATTTTGTGAGCAGCTGATCCAAAAAATTGATGCCCTAATTCTCCAGGCTGCAGTGGGGGACCCAAAAATGAAAATTCTCAAAATTAAAATATGCTTCGATAGAAAGATGCGCCCTAGTGAGGCGAGTTATATGCACTATATTTTTTAGTTGATCTATGGAGGGAGCTCCCGGAACAAGAAGCCCTAGTTTCTGTAGTTACGGAGGCTACACAATGTTTTCTTTCAGGCCAGCTCTGATACCATGTTAGTTTTTACTTGTTTAACATATAACATTAAAAAATCTATCACTGAAAGAAATACAAGCACACAAATAACACAATGAACACAATATTTCTCTCAAGGAAACCACAAGGGAGAAAACCCCGGTAAAATTTTCCTCAATATAGAAATCACAAAGTACACAAGTAAACCCCAAGACAAAATCAGCTACTCCTCCACTTGTGCGAACTTCTCTCTCTCTCCTATGCGAACTTGTGCGAGTGAGATGAGTGAGTACAAATGAGAGACTCCTCCTCTATTTATATTCTTCCGTTGAGGTGACTTTTCCCCAACTAGGCCGACTTCTCCTAACTGACTGGGCCGACCTCTCAAATACATAATATAATAATCTCTTTTGGGTTCTTCTAGGTCGACACAAGACCTAGGGTTTACATTGACTCTTTCAATGACTCTTAAATTATTAATTACATCAATGACATCTCCCGAAGGAGGAATACAATAATACAATAAACAAGTATAAATAGAATATCTTCCGCAATTACATTCTTTTAACATAGTGGAAGAGGAAGTAGTTATTCAAGCCAAAAATGGTTAGGAAGAGAAGAGTGATGATGAAATGCAAGAATCCCAAAGCAGGCATGTGTATGTGTAATTCAACCAAGTTTTGTCATGTTTTGTTTTGTAATCTTGATAGGTGGACAACTTGCTAGAATTTATAATTGTAAGAGATCTAGGTTTTTAGTAACTCAAAGTATAACCACCTAGACTATTGTGACCAGATTAAGGGTGACAATTGTGAGTAATTTTTGCAATTTTGTATGTCTGTCTGAGACTATATGTTGTCTGATTCAACTACATTAATTTTTATATTAGTATCAAATTTACCCATTTATGTTTATAAAAAAAAGATTTACTTATTCACATAAATGGAGGAATATATCTCGGTGGACAATAGCTTGAATTTGGTTATTCTATTGATAATGATAATAAAATACACAAAATAGGGGAGATCCAAATATGCATACATCCTAACTCAAGGTTTATGTCAATTGTTTAAACCTTTTTTCTTTTCTTTTTTCAAAGATAACGAAACCTATCATAACTTAGTTCTCAAATTGGCGATGACGATGGCCATCGCTTGCTATTATCTGTAAATGTTAGTGGACTCATTATCATTATTCAAGGAAAACTATGACACCTTAAATAACTTGTTGATGGTTCATAAGGGAACCCTCTAGGTCTTGGGTCGTTAACCTATTTCCTTGAGTTTGAAGAAGATGAGCTCTTATCCAATTAGAAGTAGTTTTAAATCTTACTTTAGGACCACAATTGTCTAAACCTTTATATAGACAAAGATTTTATTATATAAACATAATTTTATTAAAAAATGTTTCTGATATTATAATTAAATACATAATTATCTCTCTCTCTCTCTAATATTTTTTTTGTCATGGAGTAAGATATAAAATTTAGTTTGATTGGTTAAGGTTTCATCTTCCTCGAACATTGATAATCATGTTAACAACCCAAGACCTAGAGGTATTTGGAAAAAGTGGAAGTCTATCCCTTTACGAACCACTAGCAGGTCATTCTATGTGGCATGGTTCTCCTTGAATAAAGGTGTTGAGTTAACCCACATTCACAAATAGTAGCAAATGATGGATATCCCCACTATCTATTAACAAATTAATTATAATAGGTTTTGTCACCTTTAAAAGAAAAGAACATATAATATCATTTTAAACTATTTAAAAATTTCATAACACTTACCAAAATATTAAATGTGTTATAATTAAATATATAACAAATTTTTTTTCGAGAAAAAAAATCGCATTATTGAATTACCAAAAGGAAATAAAAACACAATCATCGGATGCTTGTAGCACAAAATACATAATTGATAATATTGTTACTGCTGCCTTCTATGGTCCTATGCATCTTTGGTAAATTTGCCACATATTTTATTATTATTTTTAATATGACAATGAGCAAAAATAAATACATAAGTGTTGTAAAAATAATACCCTCGAAGAAATAAATCAAGGCCATTAGAAAATAAAATGCAAATCAATAAACTTGGTCCAAATCAATCATGTGATCTTGTATTGAACCTACCAAACTAGAAGAGTAGAGAATGCTACGAATGGGTAGAAGTAATCCATCTTTTGAAAGAAGGTCAGCCTATTGATTAAGTTCTTGCAGAAGAATATAATTTAATTGGATCACCCCTTGCATCTAATTCACCACAACCATTGAATCGACCTGTAGATCGCGTACTCCCTTATCCCAAGCTAGTTTAAGCAAGAGCCTGAAACTCCACCTGGTTATTCGAACCCTTCCCATTATTGTTTTAAAATATACAAATGAGTATATGAGAAAAAAATAATACCACCCACACCACATACATGGTATGATCCCTAGCATGCACCATCATAAAACCTCCAATACTAAGTTTTATCAACCTGCAGGTTACCAATTACTGAGGGATTTGTGTCCTATATTCTTCCTTATAAAACTAAAAAAAGTGAAATTACATGAGACACCGTCTGAAATGTTAAAGTTACAACATCATGATTCATTCTCCAGGTCAATCTTGTGTGTCAATATTGAGCCTCGTGTGTCGAGGTAGTGCCTTATAGGAGCCTGAGTTGGACTCAAGAAACTTGGAGAAGAATCTTGAGTTGGAATCAAGAATGGTTAAGCTTCATGTGTTGAGGAAAGTGCTTTGTTTGTCAAAGTGATGATGTTGTACAGTCTTGCCAGTCAAGGATAAGGTCTTGTGTGTCAAGACAGACCCTCATGTGTTGAGGTGATGTCTTGCATGTCTTGCATGTATGGTGTGTGATGTACTACTAACCATGGTTGAGCTATTAAGTCTCCTCTAGAGACTGACCACCTCTAGAGTGAATTACTTTAGCATATAACCACTTGGAATGATAGCAAGACAATATGATCACATCATTGGGAAAATCTCCTTAGTATATTTGATGTGACAATTAAGCTGGCACATGTGGACCATGCAGAAAAAACAAGAGATAAAGATAAGATATGATAAGATATGAGAGAATTCAAATTGCACATAAAAGAATTAATTAAGAGAGAATTCGAATTGTTAAACTTCAGTGAAGACTTCAGTAAATCAAAGGAGAATTCGAATTGATCACTACAGTATTGTTAACAAGAAAGAATCAGTTAAGAGAGTTAACTAAGTGATAACAAAGAAGATATACTTAACTAAGTGTTATTGCATGACGACACTTAAGTTAAACTAAAATACGACACTTATGTTACACTAAAAGACGACACTTAAGTTAGCCACCTAACTAAGTGGGAAAGCTTTCAGTTAAGGGGTGAGTTCATCCTAAGACTCAATTTAGTGAGTTAATGCACTGCATGAGAAGTGGGGCTCTCTTCTTCATGCAAGATTGATACATCTAGATGGAGGACAAGTTCATCATGAAGTCAGAAGATAAAAATAGAAGCCGATGCATGTGAAGAATGTATAAATATGTTATACAGGGTTGATCAATCCAATGTGAAGTGAATTCTCTTCTCCCTTGAAGGCAAGGCGCTTCTATTTGTGCATGATATTATTCAGGGTCTCTCTTCTTTATATTTCTCTTGCTCTGTAATTACACCGGGGTGCTTGATGTAAATGACATTCTCTGCTATCTATCAATATACTAAGGGAGGTCTTGCTAGGGTTTTCTCCCTCAAGCCATAGAGGGTTTCCCCAGGGTAAATTCATATGTTGAATGTGTTTGCTTATGTGTATCATTGTTATTTGAATTCAAGTACTATTGCATTTCCGAATTAAAGATAAAAAAATTACCATGGTATCAAAGCTCATGGCGTGAAAGATCTAAGTTCAACAATCAAGCTTGAGCTTATGTAGATCCCGAGTGTGCTCAGTACTTGAATAATTATGGATACAATCTCAATAAGCCTCGAAATACCATCTTGAAGGAACTTCGAACTTCAATACTTGGAAAGCCAGGATCCTGAATATCCTAGAAGAGCATGATTTAGATGGATATGTATCCAGTGTTATTGAAGAGCCTACTTCTAATGCAGGGCGCATTACCTTCAAGAAGAATCAAGCCAAAGCAAAGAGAATAATTTATGATTATGTGAAAGAAAACTTGATGCCCGTGATTACTCCATTGAAGACCGCAAAGGAATGCTTCGAGACTTTGACAAATCTTTATGAGAAGAAGGCGCCCAGTCAAAAGACAACATTGAAGAACAAGCTTCAAAATCTAAAGATGGAAAAGGACGAAGTTGTGGCTTCCTTCTTCACAAATATCTCTCAAGTAAGAGATCAACCCATGAGCATTGGTGTGAAGGTCAATGATGATGATCTCATTTAGACCGCTATCGATGGTATTCCATCTTCATGGGAGACATTCTTAGCTGTAGCAAGTGGTCGAGAAGTGCAACCTAACTTTGAGAGACCGTGGCATGATTTCCTACAAGAAGAAGGGTGAATCCAAAGCAAGTATACTTTCTCCAAATAAGAGAACCTTGCTCTTACAGCACGAATGAAAAGAGGTAAGAAATCTCACAAGAAATTCTCTCATCAAAAGGAGAATGATTTCAAGAACTTTGATCAGTCTAAATTTAAATGTTTCAATTGCAATAAGAAGGGTCATTATGCAAGAGAATGTTGTGCAAAGCAAAGAGGAAATTTCAAGGGTAGGTTTCATGCTTCTACTACTACAGAAGATTAACCTACAAGAAAGAATTCATCTGATAATCAAGAGATGAGGAAGGAGTACTATATTGCCTCGGCCCTTTCTGGATCCATTACCACTAGTGCTAAGACATGGCTGGTAGATAGTGGTGCATCCAAGCACATGACTGGATATAGGAGCTCTATCATAGATCTGAAGGAAAATAAGTTTTTCTGTAAGGTGGAATTTGGAGATAATGCCACCTATTCAATCCAAGGTATTGGATCCACTTCTTTTCAGTTGGATTCAGGAGATGTACTACATGTGGATGAAATTATGTTTGTCCCCAAATTGAAGAAGAACCTCCTGTATGTTTTGTTTCTAGGAGATAAAGGATTTAAGAGTTATCTTTATGGACAACAAAGCACTCTTGTGGCCTAAGCATGAAGACTTGAACTATGCATCAGTGGTTGGTGTTAGAGAGGGAGGTCTCTACAAAGTTCCTGGAAAACTCATTCAAGCCATGATCCATGACATAGTCAGTCCTTGTGAGCTGTGGCATAGAAGTCTTGGTCATCTTCATTTCAAAGAGCAACCTAGATTGCAAAAGATGGTGAAAGGTATGCCCATGTTTAAATTTGATTTTGATAGTGTTTGTAGAGGTTGCGCTCTTCACAAAAACATTAAGAAGAGTTTTCCAAGTAGTACCAAAAGATCCAAGGGGATCCTTGACTTGATTCATTCTGATCTATGTGGTCCTATGTTTGCACCCTCCTTGAGTGGTTATTTGTATTATTTGCTTTTCATAGATGACTTATCTTGTAAGTCATGGGTTTATTTTATTAAAGCAAATAGTGAAAATTTCAACAAGTTTCAAGAGTTTAAAGCATTGGTTGAGAATCAGAATGGGAAGCACATTCGTGCTTTGAGATCTGATAATGGAGGAGAGTTTGATTCCCATGACTTTAATGACTTCTATCGAGATGCATGAATAAAAAGGCAACTGATTGTACCCTACAACCCCCAACAAAATGGGGTTGTTGAAAGAAAGAACATAACAATATGTGAGGTTGCAAAAGCCATGATGTCCGATCAAGATATGCCCACATCCTTATGGGAAGAAACCTCCAGCAATGTTGTTTATATTTAGAACAGAAGCCCTCATGCTATATATATGACACTTGAATATTTTCGGTTGTCATGTTTACATTCACATACCAAAAGAGAAGAGTATAAAGATGGATCCATCCAGAAAGAAAGGAACATTTGTTGTATATAGTGAATCCTCCAAAGCCTACAGAATCTATGTTCTAGGACAAAGAAACATTGAAGTCAGTAGAGATGTAACATCTCATGAAGATGTTTCCTTCAAGCGCTCCAAAGAACTTCCATGTGATTCAGATATGGAGGAGCATGATACTCCTATGATGGATGATCCAGTTTCTGATTCTCCCCTTTTAGATGGTGAGAGGGAGAATCCAAATGAGTCCGTAGATCCACTTGATCCTCATGAAGAGCCAGAATATCTGATAGAAATATCTCTTGGTGAACCTCATGCTAAGAGGAGATCCGCATGGTGTCGAGACATTCTACAAGAGGCAAAAAAGCATGGAGCACCTCCAGGCTCATCCAGAGAGCGAAAGAAACATAAAATCTTTTAGGATATGTAACATAGATGAGTCACGTCAATGATTCAAAACCCTCTACCTATGAGAAATCCTCTAAACAACAAGTATGGAAAGATGCCATGGTAAAATAATACAAATCTATCATGAAGAATGATGTGTGGGAAGTGGTTCCTAAATGATGATGGATGTGAAGACTGCCTTTCTCAATGGTGAGGTTGAGGAAGAGGTTTACATACAACAACATGAGGGATTTGTAATTCATGGGAAGGAGTCCCATGTATCCAAACTTAAGAAATCCTTGTATGGGCTTAAGCAGGCCCCGAGGGCTTGGTATTCAAGGATTGACAATTATCTTCTAAGCTTATCTTTCTCCAAAAGCGAAGCTGACCCCAACATGTACTTCAAGGTTGTGAAGAACCAACCACTGATCTTGGTTCTCTATGTTGATGACTTGTTTCTTACTGGAGAGGAGCAACAGATAGCTTGGTGTAAGAGGGAGCTCACTTCTGAGTTTGAAATGAAAGACTTAGGTATTAGGCACTATTTTCTTAGTCTATAAATTTGGCAGAGGAATGAGATCTTTCTTTCTCAAGGAAAGTACACAATTGATGTATTGCAAATATTTGGTATGATGGACTGTAAGTCCATGTCTACTCTAATGGTGTCTAATCTAAAGAAGCTACATGAGTCAGATTCCAGATCGGATCTAGTGGATCCTGTTGAATATTGTAACTTCTAAGAATATTATATTTGTACTTTATTATTCCGGAGATGTTTCATCCCTCCGAGGTGATCCTATTATATATCCGGAGATGTTTATTCCTTCGATGAATTGTGGTAACCGAGGTTATTAGATCCTCCATGTGGGGGTCGACCCTGAGTTAATTAATTAGGGGTTATTAGACTTCATTGGGATAGGTCGGTCCCATAAGGGAATTTAGTCAATCGGGAACTAGTATAAGTAGAGGAGATTGCTCCTCACTTATCACACACTTGCTCAGCTCAGAAAGAAGCGCACTTGTGTTTGAGAGGTCTGCATAGGAGGTAGAGAAGGAGGTCAAGTCTCGGAGCACATCTTGTATTTTGGTTGATCATCTTATTGAGGAAAGCTTTACTGGGTTTTCTACCCCATGAGGGTTTCCCAGGGTAATATCTTTGTCTATCCTATGATTATGTTTCTTTCAGTGATCTTGATAGTCAAATTAGTTTAAAATTAACATGGTATCAGAGCTGGCTTGAATAGAACATCTTTCACAAGGTGAAATTATCTTTCTCTCTCTCTCTCTCCCAAAATTAGGGTTTTCTGCAAAAGTTAGTATTTTTGGATTCTGGTTGTATGGCTGAATAGCCCTTCTAAAGATCTATCTTTTGAGCCCTGGATCGAGGTTTTTGGTTGGGTAGAACTCCGGGAAAGTCAAACCCTAGTTTTACCAAAAGTGCGATAAACCAAAAATTCTGTTGCAGATCCGAAAAAGTGAAAAGGTAAAGTTTCTTGGTAAGTACTACTCTATTTCTTATCTCTTGGACTCCCCCAAGAGAAGATGGCTCCAAGCACTAATCTTGAAGACAAGCTTGAAGGTATAGAGAATTCCAGGGCATGGAAATACAGAATTGGTCTCATTCTTGAAGAGAATGATCTTGCTCATTATATCAAGGATGAAGTTGCAGAACCTGAAGGAGATGAAGCCAAATAGAAGTATAGGAAGGATTTGATTAGGGAAAAGAGAATCATAGCTGATTCTATTAAAGACCACTTGATTCCCCAAGTGGCTTCCAAGAAGACTCCAAAGGAAATGTATGATGCCCTAGGAAGAATATATGAAGGAAAGAATATCAATAGGAAGATGAACCTAAGAACTCAATTGAAGAGTACCAAGATGCACAAAGGAGAATCCATTCAAGACTACTTCTCAAGGGTCTCCCAAATCAAGGAACAACTAGATGCCATTGGTGATACTCTTGATGAAGATGAACTTGTAATGACTACACTAAATGGTCTCACTAGACCTTGGGAGTCATTTATACAAACTATGTGTGCCAGAAAAGAAAGTATGAAGTTTGATGTAGTATGGGAGGATTGTGTTCAAGGAAGAAGAAAAATCTTCACTACAAAATACATCAAGCACATATTGCAGAAGATGATAGTGAAGAAGAAGAGGAAGTAAGGCCTCATAGGAAAAGATCCAAAAGAGATGAAAAAGAAGAAGAAAGGCCCCTCCCTAGGAAAATATCTAGAAGGAAGGAAGAAGAAGATGTAGAAGAGTATGTTCTATTTTCTGCACTCTCTGGATCTATGTCTCCTGGAGAAGATACATGGCTCATTGATAGTGGTGCTTCAAAGCACATGACAGGTCAAACGAAAACTCTCTCAAGACTTGAAGAAAAGTCTTCTCCACAAAAGGTATCTCTAGGAGATGATTATCAATATCCCATCAAGGGAATTGGTGAAGCAAGCTATAAGCTTGATTCTGGAACACCTTTAAAGATGAAAGAAATTTTATATGTACCAGGTTTGAAGAAGAACCTACTTTTTATCTCAGCACTAGATAAGAAAGGTTTTAGAATTGCATTTATTGAGGGAAAAGTACTTATGTGGCCCAAAGGAAAATCAATTGAGGATGCAATTGTTATTGGTGAAGAAGAAGGAGGTCTTTACAAACTCAAGGGTCACCCAGAAGCTGCCCTTGTCCATGAAACCACTAGCCCCAGTGAGCTATGGCATAGAAGGCTTGCTCACATTAACTACAAGGCCCCACCCTATGTGAGCAAGGTGGTCATAGGATTACCAGACTTAAAGATTGACCATAATGGCTCATGCAAAGGATGTGAAAAGGGGAAGAATGTCAAGAACCCTTTTCCAAAGAGTGAAACAAAGACTAAGAACATTCTGGAGTTAATACACTCAGATGTATGTGGACCAATTCCCACCACATCCCTAAGCGGGTTTGAATACTATCTCACATTCATTGATGACTATTCAAGGAAGACTTGGATATACTTTCTAAAAGGAAAGAATGAAGTCTTTGGAAAATTCAAAGAGTTCAAGGCCTTAATAGAAAATCTCTCAAAAAAGAAAATCAAGATTCTCAGAACAGATAATGGCGGAGAATATACTTCAAAGGACTTTGAAGACTTTTGTAAGGAAGCTGGAATCAAGAGGGAACTAACCACTCCCTACAATCCCCAACAAAATGGGGTTGCTGAAAGAAGGAATAGAACTATCATGGAAGCTGTAAAGACTATGATACATGACCAAGATCTACCCATGTATCTATGGGCTGAAGCAGCTAGGACAACAGTCTATGTACAAAATAGACTATCCCATAGTGCTCTTGAATTCAAGATTCCAGAAGAAGTGTTCACAGGAAAGAAGCCTGAGGTAAGTCATCTCAAAATATTTGGATGTCCTGTGTAAATTCACATTCCAAAAGAAAAGAGAACCAAGTTGGATCCTTCTGGTAAGAAGGGAATATTTGTTGGATATTGTGAATCATCCAAAACTTTCAGAATTTACATACCTAGTTTTCATCATATGGAAATAAGTAGAGATGTAACTTTTGATGAAGAAGCAGCCCTCAAGAAATCTAGGAAATGCCAACTTGAAGAAATCTATTAAGAAGATACATCTCCTAGAATCACAGAAGCTGTACCCATCCCTGAAGATGATGCACCAGAGGACCATGACATGTTAGAACCACAAGAATCCCCCATTACAAATTTATCTAGAAAAAGAAGGCCAGCATGGGCTAGAGAAATTATTCAAGGAGCTGAAAAATATGGAGCTCCTGAAGGCTCCACTAGAGAAAGAAAGAAACCAAAGCTAGTATCAAACTATGTGGCTTTGATGTGTGATCTTGTGGATCAACAACCTACTAGCTATGAAGAGGCAGCTCAGAAGAAAGAGTGGGTAGAAGCAATGACAGAAGAATACCAGTCAATAATGAAAAATGATGTTTGGGATATAGTTCCCAAACCAAAAGATAAAAGTGTGGTTTCTTCCAAATGGATATTCAATATAAAACATGTTGCAGATGGTAGCATTGAAAAATATAAGGCAAGATTTGTAGCCAGAGGATTCTCTCAGAAAGAGGGAATTGACTATGAAGAAACATTTGCACTAGTTGCTAGGTACACTTCAATTATAACTATAATGGCACTTGCATCTATGATGAAATGGAAATTACACCAGATGGATGTTAAGACAACCTTCCTGAATGGTGTGATTGAAGAATAAGTGTACATAGAACAACCACAAGGATTTGAGGTTAAATATGGAAGAACACATGTATGCAAGCTGAAAAAGGCTTTGTATGGATTAAAACAAGCTCCCATAGCTTGGTACAAAAGGATTGACAGTTTCTTAACAAGCATGGGCTTTACCAAAAGTAAAGCTGATCCTAATCTTTACCTCAAAGTTATGGATGATGAACCTGTTATATTACTGTTGTATGTAGATGATCTATTTCTAACAGGAAATGAGAATCAAATTATTGAATGTAAGAAGAAGCTCTCTTCAGAATTCGAGATGAAAGATCTCAGATTAATGCACTACTTCTTAGGTCTAGAAGTATGGCAAGAACCAAAAGGAATCTTTCTAAATCAAGGTAAGTATGCTGTGGGGATTCTAAAAAGATTTGATATGTTGGAGTGTAAAGCCGTGGCCACTCCCATGGACTCCAACTTGAAGTTATTAGTTAATGACTCATCAGAATTAGTGGATGTAACTTTATATAGACAAATCATTGGGTCATTGATGTATTTAACAAATACCAGACCAGATATATGCTTTGTTGTAAATACCCCGAGTCAGTATCTAGTAGAACCTAGAAAGGTTCACTTAATAGCTACAAAGCATGTAATGAGGTATCTAAAGGGTACATTAGATTTTGGTCTATATTATCTTGGAAGTCATGAACTCAGATTACATGGTTACTCAGATTCTGATTGGGCAGGAAGTGTTTCAGACAAAAAGAGTACATCAGGTGGATGTTATGGTCTTGGATCTACCATGATCTCATGGTTCAGCAAGAAACAATCTAGTGTGGCTCTCAGTACTGCTGAAGCAAAATATATAGCTGCCTGCTCTGCTAGTTGTGAAGCAGTGTGGCTTCAGAAACTATTATCTGGAGTGTTTGACTTAGAAGTGGATCCCAGTGTGATCATGTGTGACAATCAAAGTTGTATTAAGATGACAAAAAATCCAGTATTCCATGATAAGTCAAAACACATAGAAATCCGTTATTTCTACATACGAGATATGGTGAGAAGAGGAGCTATTAGACTCGAGTATGTGAGCACCAAGGAACAAATTGTTGATATATTGACCAAACCTCTGTCTCGAGTGAAATTTGAATATTTTCGAGACAAGCTTGGTGTAGTTCAAAAGGACCCTCCTCGAAAGGGGGAGTAATTTAGTTACTGAAGATGAGATTCCCCTCATCAACAGCAAGGTCGATGATGAGGATACCTGTTTATTACACCTAGATATTTATATATGCTTAGATTACTTAGATTTAGGATACTTATACTTATAATACTTATATTACTTGTTTTTACATTGACATATTGATGAGGATACATGTTTTGATGATATGTATACATGTATTGATGAGGATATTTGTTTTTATATTGATGTATTGATGAGGATACATGTTTTGATGATATGTATACATGTATTGATGAGGATATTTGTTTTTATATTGATGAATTGAGGAGGATACATGTTTTGATGATATATATACATGTATTGATGAGGATACTTGTTTTTATATTGATGTATTGATGAGGATATATGTTTTGATGATATGTATACATGTATTGATGAGGATACTTATATGTACTTGTACTAGTGATGTACTAACGATATCTGTATTGATGAGGATACAGGTGGGGATTGTATCGTCCCCGGACTTCGGTCCCTTGAATTGATCCGTAGACCTATGTCTTTGAGAATGAAGTCCGTAGTGGACAAGGATCCCATAATTCCGAAAGGAAGGATCGTCCAAGTGTGATAGCTCCGTAAAGACTGGGTCTCGTAATTTCGAAAGGAAGGATCACCAGTGTTGATGGACTAGAATCTCGTAATTCTGAAAGGAAGGATTGTCCATGATCCCGTAATTCCGAAAGGAAGGATCACTAGTGTTGATGGACTAGAATCCCGTAATTCCGAAAGGAAGGATTGTCCATGATCCCGTAATTCTGAAAGGAAGGATCACCAGAGTTGATGGACTAGAATCCCATAATTCCGAAAGGAAGGATTGTCTATGATCCCGTAATTCTGAAAGGAAGGATCATGTGTATTGCAGAGTATGATGCGATGATGATACTGTTGATCGAGATGATCCAGATGATGATGATCGTGTGATGACGATGCTGATGATCGTGCAATGACGATACTAATGATCGTGTGATGACAATGCTGATGATCGTGCGATGACGATACTGATGACGTGTGATGACGATGCTGATGATCATGTGATGACGATGCTGATGATTATGTGATGACGATGCTGATGATCGTGCGATGATGATACTGATGATCGTGTGATGACGATGCTGATGATCGTGCGATGACGATGCTGATGATCGTGCGATGACGATGCTGATGATCGTGCGATGACGATATTGATGATCGTGTGATGACGATGCTAATGATCGTGTGATGACGATGCTGATGATCGTGCGATGACGATGATGATGATGATGATGATGCTGTTGATGTTCTAGTAACTGGATGATCATGTGATGACAATGATGATGATGTTGATGTTCGAGTAACTGGTTGAGTTACTGATGATGATGTATTGAAGAAAGCTTCCGATGATTTATAGATGTATCATGTATGATGTAGTCGATGACTCCTTGCTCCTACAGATGTTGTTATAATATCCTTCTCGTTAAGGGGGAGTGTTGAATATTGTAACTTCCAAGAATATTATATTTGTACTTTATTATTCTAGAGATGTTTCATCCCTCCGAGGTGATCCTATTATGTATCTGGAGATGTTTATTCCTCCGATGAATTGTGGTAACCGAGGTTATTAGATCCTCCATGTGGGGGTTGGCCCTGAGTTAATTAATTAGGGGTTATTAGACTTCATTGGGAGAGGTCAGCCC
Organism: Larix kaempferi; assembly: GCA_027924585.1. Taxonomy (NCBI): domain Eukaryota; kingdom Viridiplantae; phylum Streptophyta; class Pinopsida; order Pinales; family Pinaceae; genus Larix; species Larix kaempferi. The sequence continues at coordinate 33,242,421 of BSBM01000001.1, read as the reverse complement.
CATAAGGGAATTTAGTCAGTCGGGAACTAGTATAAGTAGAGGAGATTGCTCCTCACTTATCACACACTTGCTCAGCTCATAAAGTAGTGCACTTGTGTTTGAGAGGTCTGCATAGGAGGTAGAGAAGGAGGTCAAGTCTTGGAGCACATATTGTATTTTGGTTGATCATCTTATTGAGGAAATCTTCGCTGGGTTTTCTACCCCATGAGGGTTTCCCAGGGTAATATCTTTGTCTATCTTGTGATTATGTTTCTTTCAGTGATCTTGCTAGTCAAATTAGTTTAAACTTAACAGATCCTACCATGTATAGATAGATCATTGGTTCCTTGATGTATTTGATACATAGTAGACCAAACATATGTTATGTAGTGAGTATCTTGAGTCAGTTCATGTCTAAGACAAGACATAGACATTGGGTTGTTGCCAAGCATGTGCTTAGATACCTTCGAGGTACCATTGCTTATGGACCCAGATATGCTTCCAGTGGTGGAGTGATGTTCCTTGGATATGCCAACTCTGACTGGGGTGGTAGTATTGTGGACCGAAAGAGTACATCCGGATTTTGTTTTAGCTTGGGATCAATTGTAATATCTTGGTCCAGTAGGAAGCAGGGCTCTGTATCCCGGAGTACTACAGAAGCAGAGTATATTGCAGCTAGTATCGACTGCCGAGAAGTTGTGTGGCTTCTAGGAATCTACTTGTTGGGTTGTTCGGTGAGAAGCTTGAGATTACAGTCATTCGCTCTGACAATCAAAGCTCCATTAAGCTCTCAAAAAACCTTGTGTTTCATGACAGATCGAAACACATTGATATGAAGTATCACTACATCAGAGACATGATCTAGAGAGGTGTCGTAAGACTTCAGTACATTTCTACTAGTGAGCAAATTACAGATATGTTGACTAAGCCTTTGTCCGTGAAGAAGTATAGGTACTTCCAAGACAAGACTGACATGGTAGAGAATGCCTCCCTTACTAAGAGGGAGTGTTAAAGTCATAACATCATGAGTCATAATTCTCTAGGTCAATCTTGTGTGTCAATATTGAGCTTTGTGTGTAGAGGTAGTGCCTTATATGAGCCTGAGTTGGACTCGGGAAACTTGAAGAAGAATCTTGAGTGTTAAATTTTGAGCATTAATTCACAATACTCTAGGATCTTTACTGAGAGAATAACATATACAGTATATCAATGCATGACAATCACAGTAAGTATGACAAGCATCACAAGAATCAAAAGCATAAGAGACAAGAGACACAGAGTTTCCGTGGGGAAAAACCCTAAGGTGAAAAACCCCACAACTTCCTCAAAGATAGAGAGAGCAATGGCTCAACCAAAGTACAACCAAAATACACTGAGATAGTCTCCTAGTAGCAGATGATCCTCCTCCTCACTAGTGCGCCACTTTCTGAGTGAGAGAGATGTACTTTTCCGAATGATCTAAATAGAGATCACCTGATCTCTATTTATACTAACCTGTTTGCCTAGTGACCTTATGGGGCTGACTTGTCTAGCTAGGTACATCCACATTATAATATATATTTCAGGGCTGACCCCACACATGGTGGTCTAATAACCCATCGGCAAGTACACACACTTGCGACACTTGTCAATCCACATGACGACACTTCCTTATAGAGGAATGACACATCTCTTATAAGGCTACAATAAATATATATAAAATACATAGATGAAATACATTCTGAAGTTACATAGACATCAACACTCCCTCTTAACTAGGAAGGTATTTCTCGACACAGATCTGCTAGAAAAGTCTTCTTCTCGGGATCATCGTCATCGATGCATTGTCATCATCATCGTCACTGCTGCTGCTATCTCAACCAATCTCTGAATCTAATCATCATAGGAAGTTCTACAGAGCCAGTCCTTTTTCATACTGGATCTAGGCCCACCTCCTGCAGGCCTTCATCATCACTGGCCATACTGTGGAATTCTCAGGACTTATTACGTGCGTCACAAAACCTGGCTGCAACATCCCAGCCTATTACGAGCACACATCTCTACCTGTAGGATCTCCCAGGAGCACATTACATGTGACCCATCACAAAACCTGGTTGAAGCATCCCAGGCTGTTACGAGCACACAGCTCTACCTGTCGGATCTCCCAGGAGCACATTACATGTAATCTCACCACAAAACCTGGCTGAAGCATCCTAGGCTGTTACGAGCACACTGCTTTACCTGTCGGATCTCCCAGGAGCACATTACATGTGGTCCACCACAAAACCTGGCTAAAGCATCTGAGGCCTTTTTCATCCTGTCCAGATCTCCCAGGAGAAAATTACATGTGGTCATGGAAAAACTTGGCTGAAGCATCTGAGGCCTTTTTCATCTTGTCCAGATCTCCCAGGAGCAAATTACATGCCATAGGACAAAACCTCGTAAGAGCATCTCAGGATGTTACGGGTACACAACTCCGACCTGAAGATCTCCCAGGGCACAAATTACATGTCCTCCCAGAGCAATGTCTCGAAAGAGCATCCCAGGTTGTTATGGGTACGCAACTCCGACCTATAGGATCTCCCAGACATGCTCATCTGCACAACCTGATCCACGACCACAAAGTATCATCCGATACTCATCATACATCATCCTGATGTATACATGATCATCCTGATCATCATCACTACAACATCCTACTGCATATCATCTGGAGAAGCTCGTCATCCACGATCACCCTGATCATGTAATGCATCCATCTGATGCACACCAAGTATCTACCTGATACATATCATCATACACAGTGTATCCATCTGATACATAGATACATGATCCACACAATGTATCCATCAACATACATGATCTACCTGATCATACAGTGTATCCACCTGATACGTATACAGATACATGGTCCAAGCATCCAACATGATGCATATACAAAATACATACAAATGATCCAACCGATCATATCCAGCATCCAACATGATGCATACATACATATAAATGATCCAACTGATCATATCCAGCATCCAACATGATGCGTACATACATATAAATGATCCAACTGATCATATCCAGCATCCAACATGATGCGTACATACATATACATATAAATGATCCAACTGATCATACAAAGCAGAAACTAGAACATCATCCTGATGCTCATCATCCAACGCTTACATCCACAGCCATGTGAAGGATCCTCCTTCCAACATGCTTGGAATGGCTTCAGCAAATGTGTCCATCACTTCTTCCTCGAAGTGTCCTCGATCTGAAGAACACCAAGCCTCTCCTTGAAGTACTCGAACTTCACCCTGGCTAGTGGCTTCGTCAGCACATCTACAATCTGCTCGTCCGTCGCAACATACAGGAGCTTCACAGCTCCTGTCTGCACCATATCCCTGATATAGTGATATTTGATCTCTATGTGTTTCGACCTGTCATGAAACACTGGATTCTTGGACAGCTTCACACAACTCTGGTTATCGCAGAAGATACCAGTAGCATCCAACGGGAGATCAAATAACCCAGACAGTAGCTTCCATAGCCATACTGCCTCACAACTAGCTGAACAGGCTGCAACATACTCTGCCTCAGCTGTACTCAGTGCTACGCAGGACTGCTTCCTGCTAAACCAAGAGATCACACCTGATCCCATACTGAAGCAGCACCCAGATGTGCTCTTCCTATCTGCAGCACTGCCAGCCCAATCTGAATCAACATAACCCTGCAGGTTAAACTTTTGATTCACTTCATACTTGAGCCCATAATCCACTGTACCCTTCAGGTACCTCAGAACATGCTTTACAGCAACCAGGTGAACACTCCTTGGATTCGTCAGGAACTGGCTCAATGTGTTCACAGCAAAGCAAATGTCGGATCTCGTGTTTGTCAGGTACATCAAGGACCCAATCATCTGATGATACATAGAGACATCAACCGGCTCAGATGAAGCATCGCATAGAAGCTTCTGATTCGATGCCATAGGTGTGGCCATGGCCTTGCAATCCATCATCCCGAATCTCTTCAGGATATCTACTGTGTACTTCCCTTGACCAAGGAAGATCCCACCTACACTCTGCCACACCTCCATACCTAGGAAATAATGCATCATTCCCAAATCTTTCATATCGAACTCAGCAGCAAGCTTCCTCTTAGTATCTGCAATCAATCTGTCATCTCCTATTACAAATAAGTCATCCACATATAGGAGTAGAACCACAGGATTCCCTTCTTCAACCTTGTAGTAAAGGTTGGAATCCGCTTTACTCTTGGTAAAGCCCAAACTAGATAGGAAACTGTCCATCCTACCATACTAGGTTCTGGGAGCTTGTTTCAAGCCATACAAGGCTTTCTTTAATCTGCACACATATGACTCTCTGTCATGTATTTCGAAACCAAGTGGCTGCTCGACATATACTTCTTCTTCAACTACACCGTTCAAGAAAGCAGTCTTGACATCCATCTAGTGTATTTTCCATTTCATCGCTGCAGCCAGGGCAAGTACTGTTCTGATGGAAGTATACCTAGCTACAGGTGCAAAAGTTTCTTCATAATCTATTCCCTCTTTCTGAGAGAAGCCACAAGCTATGAATCTTGCCTTGTATTTCTCCACACTGCCATGTGCAGCATGCTTGATTTTGTAAATCCATTTGGAAGTCACAACAGACTTCTCTTTAGGTCTTGGGACAACATCCCAAACATCATTCTTCATTATTGATTGATATTCCTCAACCATGGCATCCTTCCATTCTTTATTTTCCGCTGCTTCTTCATAACTGGAAGGCTCTTTGTTCATAATGTCACAGAGTAAAGCAACATAGCTAGTATGAGATCTGGTTCTCTTCTTTGCTCTGTGTTCCTCTTCTGGAATGCCAAATCTTTCTGCATCTTATATGAGCTCTCTAGCCCATGTAGGTTTCCTTTTGTGAGAGTTATCCTCATGGGGTGGATCTACAGGTTCTTGCGGATCTTCAAACTCACGAACACCTTCTGGAACTGCTTCAGTCATGGTAGTGTCTTGAAATCTAGTTTCCTTAGGTTCTTCATAAATTTCCATCGGTGCCTTCCTTGATTTGATGAATGCTGAGTTTTCATCAAATGTCACATCCCTGCTGACATCAATCTTCTTGAAACCTGGAAAGTATATTCTATAAGCCTTCGAGCTTTCACTGTAACCCACAAAGATACCCTTCTTTCCTGAAGGATCTAGTTTGGTCCTCTTTTCCTTTGGGACATGAGTGAATACTGGACAACCAAATATTCTGAGATGGCTGACTTCAGGTTTCTTACCAGAAAAAGCCTCTTCTGGTGTCTTGTTGTCCAATATCTTGTGGGGTGTTCTGTTCTGCACATATACAGCTGTTCTAGCTGCTTCTTCCCATAGATGCATAAGTAGATCTTGGTCATGGAGCATTGCTCTTGCTGCTTCCTTGATTGTTCTGTTCTTCCTTTCTGCAACTCCATTCTGTTGTGGATTGTAAGGAGCAGTCAACTCCCTCTTAATCCCTGAATCACTGCAAAGCTTCTTGAAGTCACCTGAGGTGAATTCTCCACCATTGTCGGATCTGAATGTTTTGATCTTCTTGTCAGTTTGAATCTCCATCAAGTTTTTGAATTCCTTAAACTTATCAAACACCTCATCTTTGTTCTTCAAGAAGTATACCCAAGTCTTCCTGGAGAAGTCATCAATAAATGAGACATAGTAAATATACCCACTTAGAGAACTGGATGACATAGGACCACATACATCTGAGTGGATGATTTCCAGGATGTCTTTTGCCTTGCTTTCACTGCTTGGGAAAGCCTTCTTAATGTTCTTACCTTTTGCACATCCTTTGCAAACACCTTCATGTTTGGTCTTGAGTTCAATAAGACCCTCTACAGCCTTGCTTGCAATTGGAAGTGCTCTATAGTGCATATGAGCAAGTCTTCTATGCCAAAGTTCACTTGGCTCCATGGATTCATGTATCATTGCATGTTCAGGTTGTCCCTTCAATTTATACAAACCTCCCTCTTGCTCTCCAATCACTACTGCATCATCTATGTTCTTTCCCTCTGGCCACATTAGGACTTGGCCATCCATAAATGCAACCCTCATGCCTTTTGCATCCAATGCAGAGATGGAGAGTGAGTTCTTCTTGAGCCCAGGTACATAAAGAACTTCTTTCATCTTCAAAGATTTTCCAGAATCTAGGTTGTAGGAGGCTTCACCACTTCCTTTGATTGGGTATTGATAATCATCCCCAAGTTTCACCTTATGGGGTGATTCATGTTCAGATAGATTCACAAAAGATTCCTTAAACCCAGTCATGTGTTTGGAAGCCCCACTATCAATCAACCAATCATTACAACCATGGGAGATGGTACCTGTGAGAGCAGAGATCAGAACATACTCTTCTTCACTTGATGAGTTATCATCACTTTCTGCCCTAGCCTTCTTCTTGGGTGGTTCATCATCCTCGGCAGCATGAGCATGAAACCTTCTTTTGCTGCTCTTCTTGTTGTTGTTGAGTTGTTGTTGTCCTTCTTGTTCTTGGGACAATTTATGGCAATATGTCCTTTCTCATTACAGGTGAAGCATATTCTTCTTTCTTTGAAGTGATGTGAAGATTTCTTGGAGTGAGATGGCTCTCTATTGGACTTCCCTTTCTTGGTGTGAGCTGTGAGAGCTTGATCTTCATTCCCCATCTTTTCTTCTCGTGCCACAAGCCTTTCTTCTTCTTGTGAGAATTCTTCCCGTAGTCTATTGAAGGAAATCAACTTATTTCTTGCACAGATTCCTTGAATGAAGGAGTCCCATGACCTAGGTAAGCCATTCAGAGTGGTCATGACAACTTCACCATTCTCTACCATTTCATCCACTGCTTCTAGTTGTTCCTTGATCTGGGAGACTCTTGAAAAATAAGATTGAATGGTTTCTCCATTTTGAAACTTTATCCCTTTCAATTGGTTCCGCAGGGTCATCTTCTGATTTATGTTCTTCCCTTCAAATAGCTTGGTCAAAGAGTCAAACATCACTTTGGGTGTCTTTAGAGAAGACACATGGGGTATGAGATGGTCTTTGATAGAATCAGCAATGATTCTCTTTGCCTTGACCAAGTTCTTCTTATGTAATACTTTAGCCTCTTCATCCTATGGGATAGGGATGTCTTCTTTTATATATGAGTCCAACTCATTCTCTTCTAGGATTAACCCAATCCTATACTTCCAAGCTCGGAAGTTATCAGCCCCTTCAAGCTTATCCTCAAGCTTGGTGTGGTGAGACATCTTAAAGAGTAATTCAAATGGAAATAGAAAAGATTTAGGTCTTACCACTTGAAATGCTGAAAACTGGATCTGGTCCTGGATTAGGGTTTGTCGGAAAAAACCTAAAAATTCAAAATGTGAATTTCAAATTTCTGAAAGGATAGAAAGATGCGCCTTGATGAGCTGATCAGCTTGGTGCATTCAGAATTTGAGATCAGTAAAGCTTTACCCTTCAGATTTGTCTTTTTGTCCTCCCGAGTTCACTAGGGAGAGCCTTTAATTAGGGTTTGAGTTTCCCGGAGATCTACCCAGCCAAAAATCTCGATCCAAAGCTCTAAACTTCGACTTTTGCAAGGAGCTTCCAGCTATGTCTTCAGATTTCAGAAATTCCTATTTTTGTGGAAACCCTAATTTTTAGGGCCAAATTTGAAAAAGCTCGGAATTGAATTCTGATTGGACAGATAGATGCGCCTTGATGAGTAGAGTCAATATACTATACTGATTTTCCAAAATCTGTGGAGAGAAACCCAATAAACAAGAAACTCAAGTTTCCATCACTGCAAAATGTCTTCTTCTCAGGTTAGCTCTGATACCATGTTAAATTTTGACCATTAATTCGCAATACTCTAGGATCTTTACTGAGAGAATAAAATATACAGAATATCAATGCATGACAATCACATTAAGTATGACAAGCATCACAAGAATCAAAAGCATAAGAGACAAGAGACACAGAGTTTCCGTGGGGAAAAACCCTAAGGTGAAAAAACCCACAACTTCCTCAGAGATAGAGAGAGCAATGGCTCAACCAAAGTACAACCAAAATACACTGAGATAGTCTCCTAGTAGCAGATGATCCTCCTCCTCACTAGTGCGCCACTTTCTGAGTGAGAGAGATGTACTTTTCCGAATGATCTAAATAGAGATCACCTGATCTCTATTTATACTAACCTGTTTGCCCAGTGACCTTATGGGGCCGACTTGTCTAGCTAGGTACATCCACATTATAATATATATTTCAAGGCCGACCCCACACATGGTTGTCTAATAACCCATCGACAAGTACACACACTTGTGACACTTGTCAATCCACATGACAACACTTCCTTATAGAGGAATGACACATCTCTTATAAGGGTACAATAAATATATATAAAATACATAGATGAAATACATTCCGAAGTTACATATACATCAACATTGAGTTGGACTCAAGAATGATTAAGCTTCATGTGTTGAGGCAAGTGCTTTGTTTGTCAAAGTGATGATGTTGTACAGTCTTGCTAGTCAAGGCTAAGGTCTTGTGTGTCAAGACAGATCCTCATGTGTTGAGGTGATGCTTTGCATGTCGAAGCATGTATGGTGTGTGATGTACTACTAACCATGGTTGAGCTATTAAGTCTCCTATAGAGACTGACCACCTCTAGAGGGAATTACTTTAGCATATAACCACTTGGAACAATAGTAGGACAATATGATCACATCACTGGGAAAATCTCCTTAGTATATTTGGTATGATAATTAAGTTGGCACATGTGGACCATGTATAAAAGACAAGAGATAAAGATAAGGTATGAGAGAATTCGAATTGCACATAAAAGAATTAATTAAGAGATGTTAATTTTTCGATAATTTCATTCCATTATCATAAGGATCTCTAAGAGAATAACATGTACATCATATCTATAGCATATCAATCATAAACATAGTCATGCAAGCACACAAGAGACACAGAGTTTTACCGGGGAAAACCAAGAAGGTGAAAAACCCCGCAACTTCCTCAGAGATAGAATAAAACCAAATACAAGATCACAAGGATCAAACCCAATAAGATGTCTCTAGTAGATGCTCTTGCTCCCCCACAAGTGCGCCACTTTCTCTCTTAGCTATGCAAGCTTGAGAAGTGAGTGAATGAATCAAATGAGAGACACAACCTCTCTATTTATACACTGACTTGACCTGCCAATAAATCACTGGGGCCGAATTACTACTCAAGTCTAATAACCCAACCACATGACCTAACTAGGGTCGACCCCACACTGGTGGTCTAATAACCCATCAATACAAATGACGACACTTACAATGTAACTTGCGACACTTGCAAATACAAATGACGACACTTCCAATCAGACGAATAATACATCTCTGTGGGATATACAGTAAAGTACAAATGTAATACATAGAAGAATATCTTCCGAAGTTACAAATACATCAACACTCCCTCTTAACTAGGAAGGTATTCTGAACATAGGTCATCAATAAATATTGGCGCAAGTCTTCAATTTTCGAGCTAGATCATCATCACTGGATCACAGAGCATCATCATCATCACTGCTGCTGTACTCGACATCTCGATCACTGGGTTATCTCTGAATTCTGCTCGTCATAGGAAGTTCTACAGAGCCAACCCTTTTTCATGTTGGATGTAGTCTCGCCTCCTGCAGGTCTTCATCAACACTGGCCATACTGTGGATCCCAGGACTTATTACGTGCGTCAACAAAACCTCGAAAGAGTATCCCAGGATCCTTTATGTGCCTAAGCACGATCGACAAGATCTCCCAGGGCGCTATTACATGTTGACTGTCACAAAACCTTAAAAGAGTGTCTTGACTAGCAAGAACTCTAAAGAGCATCTGAGGCCTTTTACGTGACTAGCACAAGCTGTGCGGATCTCCAGGACGTATTACATGTGACCCCCACCACAAAACCTTAAAAGAGTGTCTTCACTAGCAAGAACTCTAAAGAGCATCCGAGGCCTTTTACGTGACTAGCACAACCTGTCCGGATCTCCAGGACGTATTATATGTGGTCGTGGAAAAACCTCGAAAGAGCATCCTAGGACTGATTACGAGAGTACTGCTCAACCTATCGGATCTCCCAGGGCGCTATTATATGCAATAGGACAAAACCTCGAAAGAGCATTTTCCAGATATCCCAGGGTGCTATTATATGCCATAGGAAAAACCTCGAAAGAGTATCTGCAAATCTCCCAGGGCGCTATTATATGTCCTCCCAAGCAAAACCTCGAAAGAGAATTTGCTAGATATCCTAGGGTGCTATTATATGCCATAGGAAAAACCTTGAAAGAGTATCTGAAAATCTCCCAGGGCGTTATTATATGCTTATCTGCACAACCTGTCCACGGCCACAGAGTATCAACCTGATACTCACCATACATCATCCTGATGTACATTATCATCCTGATCATCATCATAGCATCGTCTTGATGCATATAATCCAGAGTATCATCCTGATACTCATCACACATGATCATCCTGATACTCATCACACATGATCATCCTGATCATCGTCATTGCATCGTCCTGATGCATGTCATCCAGAGCATCATCCTGATACTCATCACACATGATCATCCTGATCATCGTCACTGCATCGTCCTGATGCATTTCATCATACATGATCCAACTGATCATACAAAGCATCCACCTGATGCATATACATATACATGATCCAGCTGATCATACAAAGCATCCAACTGATGCATATCCAGAGCAGTAACTGGAGCATTGTCCTGATGCTCATCACACAGTGCTTACATCCACAGCCATGGGAAGGATCCTCCTCTCACCATGCTTGGAATGGCTCCTACAAATGTGTACCATCACTTCTTCCTCGAAGTATCTTCAATCTGAAGAACACCAAGCCTCTCTCTAAAGTACTGAAACTTCACTTTGGCTAGTGGTTTCGTCAACACATCTGCAACCTACTCATCCGTCGCAACATACAGGAGCTTCACTGCTCCTCTCTGCACCATAACCCTGATATAGTGATATTTGATCTCGATGTGCTTCGACCTGTCATGGAACACCGGGTTATCAGACAGCTTCACACAACTCTGGTTGTCACAAAAGATACCAGTAGCATCCAACGGGAGATCAAATAACTCAGACAGTAGCTTCCTAAGCCATACTGCCTCACAACTGGCCGAACAAGCTACGACATACTCTGCTTCGGTTGTACTCAGTGCTACACAGGACAACGTTCTGCTAAACCAAGAGATCACACCTGATCCCATACTGAAGCAACACCCATAAGTGCTCTTCCTATCTGTAGCACTGCCTGCCCAATCTGAATCAACATAACCCTCCAGGTTAAACTTTTGATTCGCATCATACTTGAGCCCATAATCAACTGTACCCTTCAAATACCTCAGAATATGCTTTACAACAACCATGTGAACACTTCTCAGATCCGTCAAGAACTGGCTCAATGTGTTCACCGCAAAGCAAATATCTGGTCTCGTGTTCGTCAGGTACATCAAGGACCCAATCATCTGACAATACACAGTGACATCAAACGGCTCAGATGAAGCATCACACAGAAGCTTCAGGTTCGATGCCATAGGTGTGTCCATGGCCTTGCAATCCATCATCCGAAACCTCTTCAGGATCTCTACTGCATACTTCCCTTGTCCAAGGAAGATCCCATCTGCTCTTTGCCACACCTCCATGCCTAGAAAATAGTGCATCATCCCCAAGTCCTTCATCTCGAACTCCGAAGCAAGATTCCTCTTGGTGTCGGCAATCAACCCATCCTCACCTGTAACAAATAGGTCATCCGCATACAGTAGTAGTATCACAGGATTTCCTTCCTCAACCTTGTAGTAAAGGTTGGAATCCGCTTTACTCTTAGTAAAGCCCAAACTGGATAGGAAACTGTCCATCCTACCATACCAAGTCTTAGGAGCTTGCTTCAAGCCATACAAGGATTTCTTCAACCTTGCACACATATGACTCCCTGTCATGTGTCTCTAAATCGAGTGGCTACTCCACATACACTTCCTCTTCGACTACACCATTCAAGAAAGCTGTCTTGACATCCATCTGGTGTATCTTCCACTTCATCACTGCATCCAAAGCAAGTACTATTCTGATGGAAGTGTATATGGCTACAGGAGCAAAAGTCTCTTCATAGTCTATTCCCTATTTCTGAGAGAAGCCACGAGCTACAAACCTCGCCTTGTATTTCTCTATGCTACCATCTGCAGCATGTTTGATCTTATAGATCCACTTGGAAGTCACAACAAACTTCCCTTCAGGTCTTGGGACTACATCCCAAACATCATTCTTCATGATCGATTGGTACTCCTCGACCATGGCATCCTTCCATTCTTTCTTTTTCGCTGCTTCTTCATAACTGGAAGGTTCTTTGTTCATAATATCACAGAGTAAGGAAACATAATTGGTATGTGATCTAGTCCTCTTTCTTTCTCTGTGTTCTTCTTCTGGAATGCCATACCTTTATGCATCTTGAATGAGCTCTCTAGCCCATGCAGGTTTCCTCTTGTGAGAGTTCTTCTCACGGGGTGGATCTATAGGTTCTTGTGGATCTTCAATTTCACGATCTTCTTCTGGAATTGCTTCATTCATAGTAGTGTCTTGAAATCTGGTTAGCTTTGGTTCTTCATGGTCTTCAACAGGTGTCTTCCTCGATTTGATGTATGCTGAGTCTTCATCAAATGTTACATCCCTACTGATTTCAATTTTCTTGAACCCTGGAAAGTATATTCTGTAAGCCTTCGAGCTTTCACTGTAACCCACAAAGATGCCCTTCTTTCCTGAAGGATCTAGCTTTGTCCTCTTTTCCTTTGGAATGTGTGTGTATAGAAGACTTCTTCTGGTGTCTTTGTTGTCAAGTGAGGTGTTCTATTCTACACATATACAACTGTCCTAGCTGCTTCTGCCCATAGATGCATAGACAGATCTTGGTCATGAAGCATTGCCCGTGCTTCCTCCATGATGGTTCTATTCTTCCTTTCTGCAACTCCATTTTGTTGTGGATTGTAAGGAGCAGTCAACTCCCTCTTAATCCCTGAATCACTGCATAACTTCTTGAAATCACCCGAGGTGAATTCTCCACCATTGTCTGATCTGAAAGTCTTGATCTTCTTATCTGTTTGATTTTCTATCAAGTCTTTGAATTCCTTGAACTTATCAAACACTTCATCTTTATTCTTCAAGAAATAAACCCAAGTCTTCCTAGAGAAATCATCAATGAAAGAAACATAGTATACATACCCACTTAGAGAACTGGAAGACATCGGACCACATACATCGGAGTGGATAATCTCCAAGATTCTTTTTTCTTTGCTTTCACTGCTTGGAAATGCCTTATTTGTGTTCTTTCCTTTTGCACATCCTTTGCAAACACCTTCATGCTTAGACTGGATTTCAGGAAGACCTTCTACAGCTTTGCTTGCAATTGGTAGTTCTCTATAGTGCACATGTGCAAGCCTTCTATGCCAAAGTTCACTTGGATTCATGGATTCATGTACCGTAGCATGTTCAGGTTGTCCCTTCAATTTGTACAATCCTCCCTTTTGCTCTCCAATCACTACTACATCATCTATGGTCTTAACCTTTGGCCACATGATTACTTGGCCATCTACACATGCAACTCTAATTCCTTTTGCATCCAAAGATGATATGGATAGGAGATTCTTCTTGATCTCAGGTACATATAGAACATCTTTCATTTTCAAAGACTTCCCAGAGTCTAGTTTATAGGAGGCTTCACCACTTCCTTTGACAGGATATTGATAGTCATCCCCAAGTTTTACTTTATGAGGTGACTCATGTTCATATAGATCTACAAAGGATTCTTTAAACCCAATCATGTGTTTGAAATCCCCACTATCAATAAGCCAATCATCACATCTATGAGAGATAGTACCTGTGAGAGCAGAGATTAGAACATATTCATCTTCACTTGATGAGTCATCACTTTCTGCTCTAGCCTTCTTCTTGGGTGGTTCATGATCCTCAACAGCATGAGCATGATATCTCTTCTTGCTACCCTTCTCCTTCTTGTTGAAGTTGTTATTGTTGTTCTTTTTGTTCTTAGGACAATCTGAGGCAAAGTGTCCCTTCTCATTGCATGTAAAACATCTTAGATCTTTCTTATCTTTATGATAATGATGGTGTGAAGATCTTTTGCTATGAGATGGATCCCTTCTGGACTTACCCTTCTTGGTATGTGCAGTGAGAGCTTGATCTTCATTCCCCATCTTTTCTTCTCGGGCTACAAGCCTGGCTTCTTCTTGTGAACATTCCTCCCACAGTCTATTGAAAGAGATCAATTTTCTTCTTGCACAGATTCCTTAGATGAAGGAGTCCCATGACCTAGGTAGGCCATTCAATGTGGTCATTACAATTTCACCATTCTCCACTACTTCATCCATAGCTTCAAGTTGTTCCTTGATTTGAGAGACCTTAGAAAAGTAGGATTGAATAGTCTCTCCATTCTAAAGCTTTACCCCTTTCAATTGATTCTGCAGAGTCATCTTCCGATTTATGTTCTTTCCTTCAAACAACTTGGTCAAGGAGTCAAACATCTCCTTCGGTGTCTTTAGGGAAGACACATGAGGTATTGAGATGGTCTTTGATAGAATCAACAATGATTATCTTAGCCTTGACTAGGTTCTTCTTGTGTAAGGATTTAGCCTCATCTCCCTTTGGAATTGGAACCTCTTCCTTTATGGAGTTGTCCAACTCATTCTCTTCCAGGATTAACGCAATCCTATACTTCCAGGCTCCGAAGTTATCAGCCCCTTCAAGCTTATCCTCAAGCATGGTGTGGTGAGACATTTTAATGAGAAACTCAAATGGAAATAAAATATTTAGGTCTTACCACTTGATTTGCTGAAAACTGGATCTGGAGCTGGATTAGGATTTGTTAGAGAAACCCTAAAAATTCAAAATTTGAATTTCAAACTTCTGAAATGATAGAAAGATGTGCCTTGCTAAGTTGGTCAAGTTGGTATACTCAGAATTTGAAATCTGCAAATTTTCACCCCTCAAAATTGCTTTTGAAACTTCCGGATTCACTAGACAGAACCCTGAATTAGGGTTTGATTTTCCCGGAGCTTCACCCAACCAAAAATTTCAATCCAAAGCTCTAAACTTCGATTTTTCAGAGGAGCTTCCAGTTGTGGCCTCGGATTTCAGAAATTCCAATTTTTGCAGAAACCCTAATTTTTAGGTCAAAAACTGAAAATGCTCAGAATTGAATTCTGTCTCGACAGAAAGATGTGCCCTTCAAAGGAGAGTCAATCTAGCCTCCTTCCTTTGATGATCTATGGAGAGAAACCCAAATATTAAGAATCCCTAGCTTCCGCAGCTGCATAGTGCCTTCTTCTTAGGTCAGCTCTGATACCATGTTAATTTTTCAATAATTTCATTCCATTATCATAAGGATCTCTAAGAGAATAACATGTACAACATATCTATATCATATCAATCATAAACACAATCATGCAAGCACACAAGAGACATAGAGTTTCACCGGGGAAAACCAAGAAGGTGAAAAACCCCGCAACTTCCCCAGAGATAGAATAAATCCAAATACAAGATCACGAGGATCAAACTCAATAAGATGTCTCTAGCAGATGCTCCTCCTCCTCCACAAGTGCGCCACTTTCTCTCTTAGATATGCGAGCTTGAGAAGTGAGTGAATGAATCAAATGAGAGACACAACCTCTCTATTTATACACTGACTTGACCTGCCAATAAATCACTGGGTTCGACTTGCTACTCAAGTCTAATAACCCAACCACATGACCTAACTAGGGCCGATCCCACACTGGTGGTCTAATAACCCATCAATACAAATGACGACACTTACAATGTAACTTGTGATACTTGCAAATACAAATGACGACACTTCCAATCAGAGGAATAATACATCTCTGTGGGATATACAATAAAGTACAAATGTAATACATAGAAGAATATCTTCCGAATTTACAAATACATCAACAAGAGAGAATTCGAATTGTTAAACTTCAGTGAAGACTTCAGTAAATCAAAGGAGAACTTGAATTGATCACTACAGTGATGTTAACAAGAAAGAATCAGTTAAGAGAGTTAACTAAATGTTATTGCATGATGACACTTATGTTAAACTAAAAGACGACACTTATGTTAAACTAAAAGACGACACTTGAGTTGTGACACTTAAGTTAGCCACCTAACTAAGTGGGCAAGATTTCAGTTAAGGGGCGAGTTCATCCTAAGACTCAGTTCAGTTAGTTTATGCACTACATGAGAAGTGGGGTGCTC
The DNA here is from genome assembly GCA_027924585.1 of Larix kaempferi. Taxonomy (NCBI): domain Eukaryota; kingdom Viridiplantae; phylum Streptophyta; class Pinopsida; order Pinales; family Pinaceae; genus Larix; species Larix kaempferi. The sequence goes on along the minus strand of BSBM01000001.1, from coordinate 33,226,134 downwards.
TTCTTCATGCAAGATCGATACATCTAGATGGAGGGCAAGTTCATCATGAAGTCAAGAGATAAAAATAGAAGTTGATGCATGTGAAGAATGTATAAATATGTTATATAGGATTGATGAATCCAATGTGAAGCAAATTCTCTTCTCCCTTGAAGGAAAGGCGCTTCTATTTGTGCAGAATATTATTTTGAGTCTCTCTTCTTTATCTTTCTCTTGCTCTGTAATTGCATCGGGGTTGCTTGATGTAAAAGACATTCTCTATTACCTATCAATATACTAAGGAATATTTTGCTGGGGTTTTCTCCCTCATGTCATAGAGGGTTTCCCTAGGGTAAATTCATGTGAAAATCCTCACAGCAGATCTAAGAGATGATGTATCTCACAAGAGAATAATTATGATTAAGCAAGAAAATAGAAGAAGAGTGATACATGCAGTATAATGAGCAACAGAATAATATGGTACAGTAGAACTCAGATAGAAGCAATAATACTTCGGTCATACTAGATTATTAATCACAAATGGACATATAAATAATACAATGCATGAGGAATTCGAATGCCTAAGGTGGCAATTCGAATTAGCCTTCATGGAGTGATCAAAGGATCACTGGAGTGTCATCGGAGCACAACTAGGTGTCCTCATGATCATCGGAGCGCAACTGGAAGTCTTCATCATCATCAGTGGAGTCATCAATGCTCAAGTAACTGTCAACCATCAGTCAAACTAACTTTGGTAGGTGTAACTCAGTGTAACTAAGTGTAACTCAGTGTAACTCAGTGTAACTGAGTGTAACTCAATGTAACTAAGTGTAACTAAGAGTAACTGAATGTAACTGAGTGTAACTGAGTGTAACTCAATGTAACTGAGTGTAACTGAGTGTAACTGACTGTAACTGAATGTAACTGAGTGTAACTGAGTGTAACTCAATGTAACTGAGTGTAACTGAGTGTAACTGACTGTAACTGAGTGTAACTGAACTGGTAGGTGAAGAAGGGTGAGTTGCTCCCTAAAATCAAGGAAGAAGGGCGCACTAAGCAACTGGAGGGCTAAAACTGAATAGTGAGAAGCTCCTGGGGGTTGGCTAACTGAGGGCTAGGTGCTGGACTGATGACTGGGATGCATGCAAAATGCATGCAAACCCTAGAATGCATGCAAACCCTAAAAGGTGCATGCATGACTGAAAATGTAAATGATCAAAATACTGGTGGGACTAGGATGGAGTATAGGAATATCCTAACACCCCCCCTTAATCCATCCTGGGCCCTGGTAACTAAGACCAAAGGTCACCCAATACAATGAATAATAACAATCAATAAACCAAGGAAGTGGGAAAATTTCATGGGAAACATACCCCCTCCTCAAAAAATAGACTGTAAGGCACACATAAAAAAATAAAAGCTCCAAACTCAAGCATGTGTGATGCTTGGTCATATGTCTGGAGGTATCTTCTTCTTGGGAAGAAGTGGATCATGCTCAAAAAGCATGTGCTTGTACTTGCTCTTCAGATCGAATGTGATGAGAACAAATCCAACAGTATTAGAATGATCCTTGAACCTGTGATTCGAATCAGCTGAGGTAGGATCAAATTTTTGAATGTGCATATAGTCCTTTGTCTTCTCCTTCGAACCACCATGGGTGAGATTATGCCAAAAAGAACTATTACATGTTTGCTTGAAATCAAAATCAGATTTAAGACTTTCAAAACAGTTTCTTGAGATCTCCTTTGAACCAGCAGGGGTGAGATCAAAACTATCATATGATGCATGAGAAATTATCTCAAGCGGGTGGCAATGGCCATATTCTTCAATAACCTTCTGAAAGCATGTGCTAATGATCATATAGTAGTAAATAAGAGATGTTTGCTGAAGAGGAGCGAATGCATTACCTCCAATAGCTGATGTTACCTCCGAAATAATCATGTGATCATGATGCAAACCAACAAACTCTGGTGCAAGACAGGATTTAGGACCTTCTGCAATATCTAGAGTGTGAGCTGGCACAGAAAGAGAAGAAAGTTTGAGCATGAGCGGAGAATCTGCAAGTTCTTTGTCAACAACTTCAATATGAGATGATACTGGTTCATGATCTGAGAGATCATCAAGGGGAGCGAATGCAACATGATCTGAGAGACCATCAGGAGGAGCGAATGCATCATGATCTGAGAGACCATCAAGTGGAGCGAATGCATCAACTTGCTTGCTTTTGAAGGGATTTGGACCAAAACCATCATTCTTTTTGCCGAATCTTTCATCTAGATGAGCCCATAACTCTTTTGGAGTTTCAATATCAATGATGGTCGGGTACAATATGTAATCGGTCATAGCAAGCATCATTCTTCCAATGTGCATGTCACCTTTATTCAACCATTTAATCTTCTTTGTAGAGGATTCGAACTCTCTTTCAAAATAGCAATCAAAGAGATCATGGCTCTTCAAATATGCTATCATTCTTGGTTTCCATTCATCATAGTTGAATGGAGAAAGAGGAGTAATTTCTTCTAAATTCATTGAAGTTGTAGAAGACCTGCAAAAACAATATAGAATAACTGCAACTGCTACTGCTGCAAAAATGCAGATTCTGCTACAACTGCTGCACTCGAAATCTTGGTAATAACCTGCAAAAAACTCTCAAGAATGGAGATAAACAATACTCTCAACATGCTCTGATACCATGTGAAAATCCTCACAGCAGATCTAAGAGATGATGTATCTCACAAGAGAATAATTATGATTAAGCAAGAAAATAGAAGAAGAGTGATACATGCAGTATAATGAGCAACAGAATAATATGGTACAGTAGAACTCAGATAGAAGCAATAATACTTCGGTCATACTAGATTATTAATCACAAATGGACATATAAATAATACAATGCATGAGGAATTCGAATGCCTAAGGTGGAAATTCGAATTAGCCTTCATGGAGTGATCAAAGGATCACTGGAGTGTCATCGGAGCACAACTAGGTGTCCTCATGATCATCGGAGCGCAACTGGAAGTCTTCATCATCATCAGTGGAGTCATCAATGCTCAAGTAACTGTCAACCATCAGTCAAACTAACTCTGGTAGGTGTAACTCAGTGTAACTCAGTGTAACTCAATGTAACTGAGTGTAACTCAATGTAACTAAGTGTAACTCAATGTAACTAAGAGTAACTGAATGTAACTGAGTGTAACTCAATGTAACTGAGTGTAACTGAGTGTAACTGACTGTAACTGAATGTAACTGAGTGTAACTGAGTGTAACTCAATGTAACTGAGTGTAACTGACTGTAACTGACTGTAACTGAGTGTAACTGAACTGGTAGGTGAAGAAGGGTGAGTTGCTCCCTAAAATCAAGGAAGAAGGGCGCACTAAGCAACTGGAGGGCTAAAACTGAATAGTGAGAAGCTCCTGGGGGCTGGCTAACTGAGGGCTAGGTGCTGGACTGATGACTGGGATGCATGCAAAATGCATGCAAACCCTAGAATGCATGCAAACCCTAAAAGGTGCATGCATGACTGAAAATGTAAATGATCAAAATACTGGTGGGACTAGGATGGAGTATAGGAATATCCTAACAATTCATGCATTGAATATGATTGCTTATGTGTATCATTGTTATTTGATTTCAAGTACTATTGCATTTCCGAATTAAAGATAACAAATTAACATGAAATGTTTGGACTCTTTCTCCTCGAAAAGTATGGAGTTGCAGGAAATTCATATTCTCCATAAAACGAGAAAGGGGAAAGCCCGATATGCCTTTAAATCTTGCTAGATGAACCAAGTTTTTAAATAACTACCAAGGGTTTCCCCTTCCCATTAGTGATAGAGCTTTAAATCCACACTCACATCGTGCTAAATCTAGAAAGAACAAGCATAATGAATAAACAAGTGCACCACAAATTCTTCATTTGCTCAACATAGATAGCAAATACTCAGGCCTTCAAATTGTCCATTCCAAAAGTAATCCCATGTTATCACCTCGTTTATTAACACAAGCCACATAAAAACATGACATTTCAATTAAGCTTTTACTTTCGAGATATGTGCCCACCACCAAAAAGAGGTATGTCGCTTAGCTAGCATTTGAACTTGATAACCAACACGAACAATATAGAATACCCCATCGACTTACCAATCCACACTAAAGAATCCACCTCATATGTAATTTTTTTTTTTTTCAGCAGAAAAAAGTGTACTATTGCTATTCCTTTGAATCAAATAGTACAAAGATCATTCAGGTTCTTTCTCAAGTAACCATATACAAAAAATAGGCTAAAAATAGCATACTTTTCAAGGATATATCACTAACTCCAATCTGCCTATCTCTAAACCCATAAACAGTCTTCAGCATAATTACATAAAAGAAGATTAATACATCATGATAACATAGTCATAATAATAAAAAACACCCTCATCCTGGATGTTTGAGTTATGCCATTCCTCCCAATATATGTAACCTTCTTCTCCATCAAGAGCTTGTTTTGATAACTTGTCAGCCAAAGAGTTATGTTCTCTATAAATATGCTCAAAATAAATGTTCTTCTACATGGATATTTCTTGTCTTGCACACCGACACCAATGACGAAGAGAGGTAACCTTTAAAATGTATTCTCCTGTTGCCCACTTGATTGTCACCCGCGAATCCCCAAAAACTTTGAGATTCACTAATCCAAAAATATTTGCCAACCTTAAGACACACCAAAGAGCCATGAGCTCAGCCTTCATATTTGTCCCCACTCCATAGTTTAATCGAACAACAAAGTAATGTTCATCATTCAGGAAAACAACCCCTCCTTCTGCACATAATCCATTTTGAGCAGCTCCATCAAAAAACAAAACAGGTTGGTTAACTTTAAAGGAGAAATGACTAATACGTTTCACCGGGAGCCTTTCTTCATCTTCTTTATATAAATGGAACATATTCATCACTGTCATCCCACTTAATATAAAATATGTCTTTTTATCCTGAAAAATAGCACAATTTCGATCATACCATATTACCCAAGGAATAATTATGGATAATGAGAAAAGAGATTTATACTTCCTATACCAATTCAACATACAACAGCTGAAATCTCCAAATGACCACTGACAATTAAAATTTAGCTTTTCTCTGCACAGATTCCAGATGCTTTGAGCAAAGTTACATTCCACAAATAGATGATCAACAGATTCAGAAGCTTTCAAACATAGACTGCATCTATTCGAACCTATCCATCCTCTCTTTAACAAATTGTCCCATGTTTTCAACCTATTCTAACATATACTCTCAAAATAGTGTATATATATATATAAATATATATTACATTTTACAATTGAATATTTTAAACTAGTTAAAAGTTTTTGCACTTCAAAATATAACTCACAAAGCCAACGTAAGTCTGGAAATTTATTTCCTTAAACCATGTGGATGAAGGTAGCTTGCCATGTAATTTTTCAGACTTTTAGAAATTTCTGGGGGATTTTAATGTACTTTTTAATTTTTGAAGTATCTTATGTTAAGGATGAATATATGGAGATAAATATCATCATGGTTGTTGGTTTGATGATATTTTTGGATTGGTCAATGGTGTGTTGGCAAACAAAATATAATTTATTTGGGGGATTTTAATGTATTTATTTATTTATTTTCGAAGTATCTTATGTTAAGGATGAAGATATGGAGATAAATATCATCGTGATTGTTGGTTTGATTATGGTTTTGCATTGTTTAATGGTTGTGTTGACAAACGAAATAGCATGTTGATAACAACATTACTCTTTCACAGTAATAATGTTTGCATAGATGTTCTTGGTACATTTAATGGTTTTTTTAGTTATTTAATTTTTAGGGTGTTTTTTCTCTATCATTCAAATGTTTTTTTTTGTAAAGCTGCTTCAATATATTTATAAAAGGAGTTCAAAAACTACATGGCGTTTAGCTAGCCTTGGTGGTCTTGGGTGGTGGAACCACCAACCCAAACTCTCAAAAATGCTCGGCAGATAAGTAACATAGAAAAACAGACCTGTCCGAGGAGACTAGGAGCCATAAGAGTCATTACATAGCATATAATAAAACAGAATGGAGCATGAAAACACTTTATATAGCAACAAAAGACAAGACCTATGACATTCACAGAGAGAGCTAGGGACTGCCATCCAAAGCACTTCTTCATTATGAGAGCTGGGCTTGTCTTCAACAATAAGGTAGTTGTCGAAGAAGTCTTCATCCCATCCCTGGGGAGGGAGCTTTGGTGTCAGCGGTTCTGTTTTGTGATAGGGGGAGGCATCCCCTTCGGTCTTCTGGACACGTTTGAAGTGCATCGAGTCAATGGTGGATGGAATGGGAAAGGTGGCATGCAGGGGAGTGATGCTCACAGAGACACCAAGAACAGGCGGTACTGACCCAAAAGGAGTGCCTACAACAACAATAGACTCTTCAGCAGCTGTGTCCATCATTTTTGATGAAATTGGAGGTGCTTCGGTTACATAGAAGACCACTCCAGGCTGAGCAACATCCATTCTAGCCAAGCCCCTGCGAAGAGTCGAGCACCTTGCTAGGGAGTATTTACCACCAGCGAGACTAGTGACCAAATTGACCAGCTTTTCATCCAGATGAACCAAGATATCCCTAATATCCAAAATGGAGGACTTGGAAGAGTTCCAATTTTCCAGCATCTCCTCGACCAGGTTGCCCTTCACGTTTTTTATAAGCCAGTAGTAATTGATCTAGTTTCCATGGTTGCCAGTGGCTAGAATATCAGCCACACGGATTGATTCCCAGTCATCGATTAACAGGAGAACCAGAGTCGAGACGTTGTTGTCATAGCCACTAATGGCTGCCTTATTCTTGCCTGAAGAAGCAACATCCGGTCCTACGCCATGTCCATCCCCACGCCTTGAGGTACCTCATGGTTGAGTCATGGTGTAAAGACCAAGCTCCGTGAAATGACAAATTAACTAGGGCAATTCGCCATAGCAATTCACAACATAGAGAAACAAATGATTGCAAATGAGGGTGGAAAGAGGCATGTCCATCATTATACGAGCCATGGAGAAGGGACGCAGGTGAACCATACGTGGGAGCTTCAAGAACCAGCTTCCCCAGTTAATATGAAGGGACATCAGCGGCCGAGTCCAGCCTCAGCTCATTAATTGCCGAATGAGTTCCATAAATCCGCTTGTCCTCCACATAACCGCGATCACTTGACTGCCTACTAGCATGACGAGGAGGTGATGGGGACAACATGCTATCATTATGTGGTTGTACCAAGCTTCCAGTTGTGGCATGATCGGGAAAAGAACCCGCAGCCGGGGTGGGGAGATCTTGAGAGGCAAGAACGCTGCAATGGATCTATCATTCAAATGTTATTTGTTATTGTGCACTTAATATCTTTTCATGATGGGCAAGTTTTTTTTTCCACATAAAAAAAAAAATAAAAAAAATCATAACTAAATTATTTAAAATAGAGTTACATTTTTAAGATGCGTTCATGAAAACTTCATTTGCATATCTCGTTGGATTACCCAACCAATTGTTCAATATTATCATTCTGATATTGGCTTTTTTAAAAAACCATTATTCTTCACCTATCATAATGTTCAAAACATTATCCATATACATCATTCCAATTTAATGGATCATCTTTAAACCATTCAGTCACAAAATTTGTGCAAAAGTACATTCATAATTTTGATTCCAAAAAACTCTGCTGATATAACAAGTATATAGCTTGTTTTTTTTTAGTTGAAGCATTTATATTTTCATTTCTTTCATGTTACCAAAAAACTCATAATACTTTCCATCCAGTCATTTGTAGAACTGTTTTCAACATACAAGAAGCTACTGAAAAGATGTGTGATAGTATCCATTTGTGGTGGCATTTATATTTTCTATTATGTACCATATCCCTTCTTGTATAAGTGTGCCAAATTTTTCCAATTCATTTGCCATTTGATTTCTTTCTCTATATATATGCTTCATGTTCACTGTTCCCACCCTATCCTTTAGCCTTAAGGTCTCCTCCAACAAAGGACTCAACTGCAAATTGTGTATCCTACTCTACCCATTTAACCACCTCATTATGATATGAGAGTCCCCAAAAATCTGTATTTCCTTTACTTCATGTTCCACTACCAACCATAATAATAATCTAAGAGTGCATAATTCTGCATAAGTGTTTGTTCCATTCCCAAGTCCAGCTTTGAAGCTGTTCCAATGCTGCTTAGCTAGATAATGTAAACCACCTGCTCTGCATCGCCTCAGATCCCCCTGTGCAGCTCCATCAAAATAATCCCAAGGATAAGTCTGGTAAATCTCTTCCACCTCCACCTGTCGAACTAGATTTTGAATTTTATCTTGAGGAAAATAACTGAGTATTCCTAAACTTTGATAAGCACGTTGAATAGGTTGAACAAAAATATCTTCAAAACAACTAGCATTCCTTGCTAACCAAATCCCCAAAGCAACAATAAAAGGCAAGGTTCTAATCTCATATATGGAATAATTTAAACACCATACCTTTAGGCAATTATCCACTAAATGACCTTTCCAAAGATTTGTTAGTTTTAACCTCTTTTCAATTTCATTCCAAACTTGTTTGTGTACAGACAATCACCAACTAAATGAAAATTTGTTTCTTCCTCTTTTTTGCAAAGATAGCACCTCCCTGGCCCTGCTCTATTTTTTCTTTGAATTATGTCCCAAGTAAGTGCCTTATTTGATAACAGGAACCACATGAAAATCTTTGATTTCATTGGACACTTAAATCTCCAAACCGCTTTCCACCACCAAATTGGTTCATTACTCACCAGATCTTTGAGCAAAGACCTATAGCCAAATTTTGGGGCATATTCCCCTATAGGAGAATGCATCCAAACAAGAGTATATATGCTTCCTTCTATTATGATATTGCTATTTTTTAAGTTTGAAATGAATTTATTCCAAGTTTCATAGTTAGCCCCATGAAAACCCACTGCTTCAGCTATCATCCAACCTTGGCCTCTACAAGATGACGCTCCATGATCAACAATACTGTTTAAATATTAAAAAAAAATTCCTTTAGATAACCTATCATATGCTATGGAAATTTATAACAAGAATTACATCCTAACCACAGATCTGCTCCCAACCGAACGGAAGAGCCATTTCCCACCTTCCACAATAATCCCAAAGCAATCAAATCAAAAGAATGGATGATTGCTTTCCAGCACAAAGATACATTCTATATAGATTTAATTGGTTGGTGAATCCAATCTATAATTGAAAAAAGATAGATATATTTGTATTTCACTATTCGAACCCACAGGCCTGTTCCATGTATCAAACGCCAAAATTTTTTCCCAACCAAAGCTTTTGAGAATAAAGCAGGTATCTTGAAACCCATCCTCCATTTCTTTTTGGTAAGGCCAAAGAGTGCCAATTGATCTAGACCATTCCATGATTTTCCATGCTAGAGGACCATAGGAACCTATAACATAACGTCCTTAACTTTTTTATCACACCAACAGGGATCCAGAAATTCATCCAGAAAAATCGAATTGCTTCCGACACAACTTTTACCAATACCAATTTTCCACCTTTTGATAACCACCTATGGGTCCAATTTGCTATACAAGTTTTACACTCAAGTTGTCCACTCAAAATGTTTATTAAAAAATTATCCTTTTAAATAGGATAAACTATAAAAACATGCATAATCATATTATCTAAATTATTTCTTTTGTTAATATTATTTTAGGTGACATGGTGAAGCATTTTGACATGGATGAAGTTATACTATATTTATTATTAAACTTTATATTTCTGTGTTTAAACCTAACTTCAATTTAACTTAGTTTTCAATATCAATAACATTAAATAAACACAACACATCCACAAACATACATGAATATTTATTATGTGAACCTATGTTAGGGAAAACCACTCTTCAACATGATCTCAATCTCTATATTGTCTCAAATTTGTTAGAAAGATGACATTTATAATTGTCTCAAATTTGTTACGAGGAAAGCATTTATAATTGCTCATAAAATCATCAATTACTCAACAACTAACATCTTTATGGCTTACTTGTTCCCTTATGGAGACAATGGACACCTTGAACTGACTTTTAGCTACTTTACATAACATGGTTAACCTTTATTACTAACTTAAATACCCATGATTTTTGCTTCAATATTCAATATAATTAATTAATATCTTACTTGTAAGACAAATTGAACTTTGTCACTATACATTAATTGAAAAGCAATAAATGTACACAACTACTAATAAATGTACACAACTACTAGTAATTGTTTTCATAAATACAATCTAATTGTAGCTAACTAACTTACACACTAGACACTTATAGATACAAAGTCACATGAACACATAGAGATTCATGGATGCCCACGCTTAGTTCATGGATAGTTGCTCATAGACATCATGTTTGGGTCAATGTACCAAAGGTTGGCGTATAGTTTACATTGTCACAAGGTGTTTAGCAAAATGTGCTTTAGATGTTCTTCCGAAGTTCAATTGAATATGGGGTTGTTTTCTATGTATACAACCAAAAAGGAATTAGAGAAGGGTCATAAAATATCACCCATCATCTTCATGAGCATTGTTGATGCACTAGTCATGTTAAAGGGCATAGGAAACCACTCGTTGAAGGGCACAAGAAACCACTCGTTGAAGGGCACAAGAAACCACTCAAAGAGACCTTCCTTGGACTTAAAGTTTATTTCATTCATCATTTGGATCAGTTGGCACTTGGTGATAGCCTAACTCAAGATCAATCTTGTTGAAAGCTTGGTGCCTTTGAATTAATAAGGTTGATCATCAATCCGAGGGATGGGGTACTAGTTCTTCGTAATGATTTTTGCCAAGGCTCTATAGTCAATATAGAGTTGTGATGTCTCATTCTTCTTTTGAACTAGCACAATAGGACCCTCACAAGATGAGGAGCTTGGTTAAATGTGGCCTTTCTATATTAGTGCTTGAATTTGGCATTTGTTTCCTTGCTCTATAGAACAGAACATTTGTATACATGGCCATTGGACAAAGGGGCACCCAATGACAATCAATTGCATGCTTTACTTAACAGTGCAAAGGTACTCATGTAGGTGAGGTGAAGATACCAAATTCTTCCATGAAAGAATTTACATGTATGTCTCCACTACATAGAGGGACCCCTTGTAGAGACATTGGGTGTCACAGTGATTTTCTTTCCACCATCTAATCAAACCATCAGAAGAGAACAAATCTCCCAGGGTAATAATGACACTAAGGGCCTACACTGCTAAATTGCGCAATTGTTTAAAAGGCTCACTGCCCATAATTGGTTTTTTTCATGGGGCCCACTTTGGGGCAAATTATGCATAGCATACAAGTGACATATCTGAATGTAGGGAGCGACTTACACATGTTTATTGGGGTCATTGATCATTATGGTGTTGATAAAATCCAATTTTGAGCCCCATAATATGAAAGTTGGTTTTTTTCCTATGGGGCTTGCCTTGGGTGAAATTATGCTCAATGAAAAAATGAGGAATTCAAGTGCAAAGGATGCCTTAGACAAGTTTTTATGGTCACGGATTATCATAGAGCTAATGGATTTCAATTTTGAGCTCTAATAGTGCAAGTACGTGGTCAGACCTACTTTAGACCAAACTATGCATACATGTAGAATGACCTATTTGAAGGCAAGGATTGGGTCGAAGAAGTTTTCTAAGATCACTCATCATCATAATGATGATGGAATCGAATTACGAGCTCTAGAAGTATAAAAATGTAGCCAGTAAAAAATCTTGCTAGAATGTCAAGTTTCTCATTCTATTTAAAAAAGTACATAAGAAAGGCATCAAAATCTATTGTGCAATCAATCATTAGAAATCGCTATATGTTTTCTACACATTGCCTTTGATGGCACATTGTTATGATTTCATATGCATGAGGCAGAGGATTGTGAATTTCCCTAACCAAGGAGGCATGCATTTTTAATGGTTTTGGGAGCATTTTTTATGTAAAATTCCATTGGCTAGTTCTCTTTCTTTGATATGTATATCGAGAAACCATTTTAGAAGATTAATGATGACCTTAGGGACTACATATGTTGTTGTTTGTTCAACCCCATGCAGAGCACATAGGCCCAAATAAATTATGAAGATAGACCACATTTACATGCTCAATTATTGAGTTTCAGTGCTTGAAATCCGGAACTAAGGTGAGCTTTTCTATGTTTGGGCTCGAGGATCATTTTTCTTAGTTTTCATGAGGGAGAATGCATCACAATGGGAGAAAATTCTAGCTGTAGTTTTCTTGGAGAAACGTTTCCCTTGTATATGTAGTGTTAAATTATTCATATACACTTTGTTATTCGAGAAATCCTTGTCAAAGTCAAAGTCATTCCAAGGCTAGCCTATGTTTGAAATTTTGTGGTCTAAAATTGGCCATGAATATTGCTGTGAGCAAATGAAATTTGCAACCAATGTTTTATCTTCCACATGCTACACAATGCACCATTTTGCTTAATTTTGGGCTCCATTGATGTTGCCTCAACAAGAGGGACGCCCTTGTGTGAAAGGTGCTAGATTATGTTGAGAATATAATGCTAATTTTGATGAATTGAATCATGAAAAAAACATGTCATTAAAACATAAAATAAACAAGTATGGTTATGGCCAATAAAGTGGATCCAACAATGCAGAGGACAATGATTGGAAGAGAGAAACAATTTTAAAGAGCTAACAATAAACCCACGCAACTTCATCCTATGACCCAAACTTGTTAAAAAGGATTTAAAAGAGGGGTATAGAGCTTGGGAATGGAAGGCCGCGAACCCTTATCCATCCTCTGATCCTATCCCATTGCACGACCTATGTTTCATCGACGGGGGATCCATGCTATAAAATTGGAGGGCGCGTTGTTCTTGATTATGCAAGGAAGTATTAAAGGCTCAAATGTTACTATGCCATCCCAAAACCAATGTGGCATCAGGCATGGGATCCACAACTCAAAAGTATGTGCATGTGAAGGGTCATGACAACGTCCTCTTATTTGGCATTGGGGAGGAACAAGAATGGATGCATTATAAGTACATCTTGGATACTTGTTGCCTTGCATCGTGGATGCAAATTAGCTATCTAAAGTCAAGTTTATACTCTCTTAACATGGAGGAATATGTTAAGGCTCGTGTGTATAATTTATTTTCCTTGGACATTCAGGGTCTTAACGGTGGTCTAATTTTCTTGGGTTATTTTATTAACCTAATGCTTATTTGGTTTCTGAATGGATGTGGTTGGTTAAAAGGGTAGAACAAAAGATATCATGTTGGATGCATAGGAAACTTAGCAGGGGGAAGACTTGTTTTACTTCACTCGGTTTTGGCTAATTTACCTATTTATTGGCTCTCCCTTGCACGTGTTCCAATAACCATTCTGGACAGGATCATGAAATACTTCTTCAACTTTATTTGGAAGGGATCATCTGAATATCGTGGTAGTCCATTGGTTTCATGGAAAATACTGTCTACTCCAAAGTGTAGTGGCGGTTGGGGTATTAGGAACATATACTGGGTTTACAAGGCCTTACACCTCAAGAGCTTGTGGAGGAGCCTCACAGATACTGGACTGTGGGGCTTAATCATTCGAGATACATACCTTTTTTCAGGATTCAGTGATCAACTGTATTAGGCGGCCTATTAAGAGACGATCACTATGCTTGACAATTTGACAGGGTTTGGTGGAAGTTTTTCCTTATATACAAGACTATTTGACCCGGAAGATTGGCAACGGGTTTCATGTCTGTATTGGGTTGGATACAATACTTGGCCTTCCAAACTCTACTTATTTTATTGCTTCGTCTCTACAAATATTACATCAACAACGTATTGTCTTCTTGAATAAGGCTGCACACAGTTATGGTGACTTATGAGATCGATCCTACTGGAATAATGCATGGGTATTAAACGTTACGGGGTCTATGGTTGTGGAGTGGGAAAGTTTCGTAGATGGGCTTGTTCATGCCGGGATTACTCTTTCTAATGAGCTGGATCAATTATATTGGGCATTTGTCAATGGGGATGGCTCGATTACGACTGATTCAAGCTATGCGGCTATAGCAACGAAATCATATATTGCTGAGCCTAGCTAGTGGAGTACATGTTTATAGAGTTGGAAGATATAGTCCAAGATTAAGGTTTTTGTTTGGTTGATCCTTAAGAACAGATTAATGATGGGAGATCGCTATCGGCTACATGGGGGTATTGGTCCATGTGTTTGTTCCTTGTGCTTTGCAAAAGAGGAGACAATAGAACATATTTTTCTTCGTTGTTCCATTACACTTCAAATTTGGGTTGAAATATCTCACAGATACAATATCATGGGTGCTTGGTCGGGTGATCCATTATCCACGTGTTTGCAATATTGGTACATACTTTAGAAGAATTATATTACATTTCCATTATTTTTCTTATGGTGTCTATGGCGTCTCAGAAATGCCATATTATTTGAAGACCATGTCCTTTCTTGGACTGGGGCTCTATCCTTTATGTTATCATATATGCAAGATTATGTTGGGCATATGTCCTCATCTGGAACGATCCACTACACTATACCTTCTTTGGTTAATACTAGCCCAGTTGGATACTTCGACAACGCAACATAATTGGGGAGATGTGGTGCAGGCTGCTTGTTGATTTTGGATCACACAAATCATATGGAGTTGGCATTTGAATGTGGCAGTGGTAGCAATACAAGGGCATAATTACTTTCCCTTTGGGGTCTACTTTATTTGGCTAAGAGAAGTGGGGTGAGTAGTTTCCATATATGTGGTGACTCCTCTGCTATTATACAGTGGTCTATGGGTAACGGAGATTACAAGTGCCCATCTTGACTTATTGGAAAGAACAACTTCTATCCTTGCAAAATTCTTTTGAAGACATTTCATTTCGACATGTGGCTTGGACATATAATCAACATGCAGATACTATGTTGAAAGGGGCTTGAACATGAAGAAGGTTGGGCATGCATCAGATATTATAGACTCAATCAGCTCTATGGTTTCTCAGAAGAACAAATATACTGATTGGGTAGTTTTAGCTATTTTTGTTTTTTGCCATATTATTAGATTCGAATTAGATATAAGTATTTATACTCCTTTTAAGGGTAGTCATTCGAATGATAGAATTATAACGAGGAAGAATGATGATTTTGTTAAATTATGAGGTATTGTAAAGAATTAAATGATGACCCGGGATACTTGAATATGGTACATACTTGGAACTGAAAATGATTATGTAACAAATGTAAAGAAGAATGTCCGAAAGGACAAGGACTATAGTATAGTTTCTTTGATTCAATTTTGAATAGCAAGAAGATCTTTTTTCTCTTGGGAAAAAAATGTAAAGGGTCATGAAAAGGGTTGAAATTAATTATATATATAATACAAATTTTGTTTTCATTTATGAATTCGATTTGGAAACGACATGCGCTTCTTGTGACGAGATGAGTACAAGCTACATGGGTAGCTTGAGGATGCACTGGCTTTGGAAAGCTGCACCATCCCAACACTCGGCAGGCTTGAGAAATTTTAGCTTCTTGTGACGAGTATAAGGAAACTGCCAACATCCTAAAAAACCTTTGGTCTCTGTTGCTATTTTAGTATCATAAACATAGTTGGATGTTAAACTTTGTTCATTCATTTGTTCAATGAGATCGATAAGTTATCGTTTCTCAAAAGTCCGTGGTCCATGTAATCTTAGTTTCATTAGGAATATAAATGAAAAACAATAACCTCATTCGATACCTTATTTGGCGTGGATAATATTTATGAAAATGTTGTAAATAAAAAATAAACAAAAATAAATGACATTTTTTTTGCAAAAATATTACCCTTGTGAAATAAAATAAGCAGAAATGCAGATGATCCCATTTTGCTCAATAAATATTGTTGATGTGCTTTATTATAAATCTAAATTTAAGAAAAAAAAAACATGAAGATCTAGTTAATGATCTGTGAATTAGAAGGATGGAGGGGAGGACTTAGGGTTTCACCAAAGATGGAGGTTTTCTGATGGTTATTGATGGCCAATGGTGGCCATCATTTCTGGTTCTGACGGGACTCTACTGACTGCTAGGGGGCAGGAGGATGTGATGGGTTGATTGAACCTCGATCGGCGTGTGGGGTGGATGTTTTCGACGGGCGTTTACCTCTTGTATTTCGATCTTAACCTGTTGTTTAGGTTTTTTGCTGAACTTTCATCCCACCATTACTGCTTTAGGTTTTACTGTGGTAAATTCTTCTACAAGATGGCAGGTTTTGATGAGCTGGTGGACTACTCACTTGACCCATTGGAGGGGGATTAGTTTTGGTCTCAGACACCTGGCTTGGGGTGGAATGATGTGGCGGATGTTGGAGTGCAGGACCTTGTTGGGTCTTCTACTGGGGTGGTGAAGCAGGGGCTTGATTTTTCTCCGTCCTTTTTTCTGGTTCAGTCTCCGGTACCTGATAATTTTCCGACGGATCCGCTTCCTAGGGTTTCCACTGTTTCTCCTTTGTGGGAGGCGGCTGCCCCTTTTTGGTCCTCGGCTCAGGTGGTTCAGGATTTGGAGGGTCTTGATGGTGGTGTCGACGGAAGCATCTTGGAAGTTGTTTTGAATTCAGGGGCGGTCGACCCTCCAATTGCTCTGGCAGAACCATTGTATTCTGGACAGAGGGCTCAAGGGTCTTTGGAAGGAGTTGGAACGGGTTGTTTGGGGGCTCAAGAACAGCGTGGGTTTTCCAATCCCTTGGTGGGCTCGGGTACTAGCTCGGATGAGTGGGGGGGTTTTTCATCAGATGATGTCAACAACCTTGTGAAGCGTGGACGGAAGCAGTGGTTGAAGCTGAGCCACAACAAGTACAATTATGCCCTTGGAGAAGACATAGAGTGGCACCAGCTTCTCAAGATGACAGATATTACTTTGGTGGGGAAGGCTTTAGGTCGTTCCTTCTCACTGCACACCATTGAGGAGTGTTTTGCATAACACTGGTCTCAACAGATTGGCTATGCCCCCGAAGTGGTGGAACTGTCATGGAACTGGTTTGCCTTTAAATTCCAGAGTACGGAACATGCTCAGTGGGTTCTCTCGCGTAACTGGAGCTAGGACCATTGCCCTGTTATGCTCAAGCCTTGGCACCCAATGTTTGATGCTAGCCGTGAAAGACTAGATTTGGTTCCCATTTGGGTCCGTCTACCTGGACTACCCTTACATTACTGGTCCGAAAGACATTTTAGAGGCATTGGGGACCTTATTGGAACATATTTGGAGGGTGATTATAGCTTTGTGCAGTCTCGACAGAGGAAAGTGGCTCGCATCTTGGTCAATTTGAACATTCAGGATGGTCTAGCTGCGGATATCACTCTTAGCTGGGGGCCGTTTTCTTATGTTTAGAAGCTAGATTATGAAAATGTTCCTTTCCGATGTCAGCGTTGCCACGCTTATGGCCATCCGGTGGCCGAGTGCAAGCTGCCTTTCAGGAATCGGAAAGGAGGTGTTACAGCTAAATCACAGGGGGGTGTGGCTCCTCCTCCCATAGGGCATACTTCCCCGGTTCATTCTCAGTCTGAACATGAAGGGTTTGGAATCACTCATGGAGAGGCACAGGGATTGTCGTTGGGGGAAGAACAACATAATATCAATGTTGATTTTAACGGTGTTGGTCCTTCGGCGACCCATCTTCCATCGGTGACTTCGGTTGCGGGTATTTCTCCTCCTACCAACTCTCATTCCATTAATTTTGTTTTAAATAATTTCACACTAGATAAGTTGGACTGGGTGGAGTCTCTTAATAACTTGAAAATCACTTCCTCATCTGCTCAGGTGAAAACCTCACTTATTGAACTCCCTACTGTCGGTTTAGAGGAGAGTTCTGCTGCTCCGATTATTACTTCCGTTCCTGAACTACCCCCTGAGGAGGATGCAGAACCCCTCTCTCCCCATGTTTCTTTAGATTCAAGTTATTTCCTTCGGTCTACCTTGAAAGCCGCTCCAGGAGGATTAGGTGTTGGGGAGGGAATCACCCTTAAAGGTCGTGGCAGGAAATCCTTTCTTTCAAAGGCTTAGTCCAAAGCAAAATTGGATCTCTTGGAAGGTAAATAGATGACTATTGACAGGGCGCTTAGAGCGGTGCATTCCCCAAAAAAAGGGTCATTGATGAAGGTCATGTCTTTTAATTGTCGGGGTCTAGCTGGTCCCCATAAAAGATCAGCACTTCAGAGAGTGGTATCTCTTGAACACCCAGATATCATTCTTCTTCAAGAAACTATGGGTGACGGTGATTTGGTAAAGAATTTATTTGAGAGTTGGTTCAGTGGTTGGTTGTTTGTTACTCTGGATGCTCGTGGTCATTCTGGTGGTCTAGTAATTGGCTAGAATGTCAGAACTGTTAAGGTACATACTTTGTGGGGGATGGATTCTGTTATGGGAATGTCCTGTTCGGCTCTTGACTTTGGTGAGGTGTAATGTACCCACCCGTGGATCCAATCCAAGGAAGGGAACATGATGCCAATCTTTGGGGATTTCACATAAAACTCATCCCATTCATTAGATTCTCAGCAATAAGAGAGATGTGTGCAGATGGAAAACAAGCAAAAATGCACAGCGGAAATAAACTCATCCACACACACATATTTTGTATGCACTCAACATATCACTAACAACCATTAAATTATACATTGCAGAGGAAAAACACATAGATAGAAAAACACTTATCTTCATTGTGCAATTGGTCCCAAACAACTAGCTATGTCATTGCAACGTTGCACCCAACCATAGGCCAGTTGTGTTCATCAATCTCTCAACACAACTGCAACCCCCGAGCTGGGCATGGTTCCTACAAGGAATAGGGGACATTCAAGCTCATACACAACCAATTAACCATTTCATCTGAGCCAAGCCAGTCCACAGCTGGATTTATCAGGATACATTTGAACATGGATGCTTTCCATCAAGCTCAAGCCAAAACAATGGATTTTCCAACAGGATGGCCATGGGTTTCCCAAATCGTTTCTAGTAAAAAATGGATTGAGGGATGGAAAAAAAACAATCATAGGGAGGAAAACGGATTCTCCTCCAGCTAATTAAGCATTCAACAACCCAAACGGTCTCTATGGAACCCCAAATCAATTCCTCTTCTTTCCCACTGGTAGACAACACAGAAAACCCTTCTCACAGTTGAGAAAAAAGGAAAAACCAGAAAAACATGGCAACAAAACGCCTAGGTAGCTCTCAACTCTTGAGGAAGAGAAACTGGTTGATGGATAATGGCTTGGGGAGCAATTCATGGCTCTTTTCTTGCCCAAAAAGCAAAACATGTTTTTCCATGCAGGGTGGCTTGCCCATACTCGAATTTGGAAAGCCATACCTCTCATTCCCCAAGGCATTAACTACCTCAACCAACTCTTTGGAGAAATCAATGATTGGGTACAAAAGTCAACATGGGTAGTTGAGGGTTCATGGGTTCTCTCATTGACACTTGGCTTGACTTGATTGGCTCCAAGGGTTTGAATGTTTTCCCTCCCAATTCCTTGTAAAATCATGCCCCCATCTCTTTGTTGCATTGCATAGCTAGTTGTGGGTATTTTGTTAAAATGCATATTTACATGATGTTGAAATTCCAATGTGCCTGGCTAGCACGCAAACCGTATGCATCAATAAATCGATGGTGTGGCCTTGGACTTGAGCTCTTCACCATGATTTTATAACAATATTACATAATTTACATTTTAATGCAACAGGGTCAAGATGGGGACATTACATTTCCCTCCCCTTGGAATAACACCGTCCTCGGTGTTCCAACACTTAGGAATAAATACCCACTTTACACATGCTTCAAAATTCACAAATGGTGGCAGGTCTGTCCTGCATCTCATCTCTTGAATTTGAACTTTTAGGATCAAGTCTTTTGGCTTTCACAAGCTGCTCCTGTTGGCTTTGATCTTCCATCGCTGCAGGTGGGTATTGCTCCACAACAATCCCTTCCTTTTATTTATCTTCCAGTTGATCTACAAGTCTGGAATTTCATGGATGCCATCTTCCTTGCTGTCCTGGCAACTATCTGAGGAATATTTTCAGCCAAAACAAATGGCTTTCGGTATGCTTCCATGATCAGTGTGCACAACTGACTCTCACTTTTCTCACTAGCAATCATTTGGCTAGTAACAACTGCACTCAATGGCTTTCAATGTCTCACTTGTGAGACTTATCATGGCAATTCCCTCTTAGACTTGTTCCAATTCGGAGCCACACCACAACTCTGGTTTTCATGCTTCTTAGCCTCTTTCACTTCAATGTGAATGCTTGACTTGCCATTTCTTGGCTATGACACTTAGTGTCTAAGGTTTGTCTAATGCTTTTCAACTAGGGAACCCTTCCCCTTTGTTGTTTACAGAACCTTTGGCTGTTAGGACCCACACATGTCCACTAGCACCATCTTTCATTATTGCTCATACTGAGCTCTTTAGGACGATCATATGTCCACAGGCATCCCTATGATGCCTCCATAGTCCTTGCTTCCAACAATACCTTATTCCACAGGCTCCTTCTTTTCTTTACAAGCATTGGATTTCCCGTGGATACAATAACGAATGTTGGGCTAGCACGCAGGCTGCTCCACAATCATTCGAATGGCAATGCCAGGCCAATACAGAGACTGGTTTTATCAATTATTCAAGGGATGTTTGGCCAGGACACATGCTGCTCTACAACATCAAGTAGTTAATGTTCAACCAGTTACTCTCTGGGTTTACTAGGAATTTTATAGCTCCAACCAGTTACTCTCTGGATTTACCAAGAATTTATAGTGCACAACCAGTCACTCTCTGGTTTTACCAAGAATTTTATAGCACTCCACCAGTTACTCTCTGGTTTACCAAGAATTTTATAGCGCCCAACCAGTTAATCTCTAGATTTACCAAGCATTTATAGTTCCTTCAGGGTCCTTTCTTCCTGCAATGACCAAGGTTTCCAACAAAGAAACAATAGTGTATCAGCTTAGCTGTTAGAAAACTTATACCTGAAATCTTTATTATTCCAAGCAAGAAATAAATGAAAATGAATACCTATCTGTATTGTGCATTTCCTCGCTACTCCACAGGTTTCCTTCTTTGCTTTACAAGCCTTGGATCACCTGTGGGGTGGATGCTTGGCCAGCACACATGTTGCTCCACAACATCATCCGAATAGGAAATGCAAAGCCAATACGCCGACTGGGTTTATTAGGCATCCCTAAAATCAGTATGCTAAGCCAGTACGCCGACTGGGTTTATCAAGCATTTCAAAAATTAGTATGCTAAGCCAGTACGCCGACTGGGTTTATCAAGCATACAACAACCATTTCCAAGCCAGTTCTCCGACTGGGTTTGTCAGGAAATAACATCCTTCACCAATACCTCCAGAACATGCACATAACCAATGCCAAGCCAGTACACCGACTGGGTTTGTCAGGCATCCAATTTAACAACATGCCAAGCCAGTACACCGACTGGGTTTATCAGGCATCCAACAACCCTTCACCACAACATCCAAATAACCAATGCCAAGCCAATACACCGACTGGGTTTATCAGGCATACAACAACCATTGCCAATCTAGTACACCGACTGGGTTTATCATGCAATAAGAACAACATAATATGATTACGTGGTTCCTTCTCTTATGCAAACTAGTGGTTCTCTCCAGGAACTCCATAGGTGACTCACTTGACTGCAGGCTAGCATGGCCCCACAATACACACTCACACTACACAAGGATGATACCCCTTTTCTGCAACACAGCTCCTCGGGCCTATCCATCTCTTCTAGTGTTCTTTAGTGTGCACGTAGAAAGGTTACCACTGTCCATACAGTCCTCTTGAGCACCCTTTCTTCACTTTGCCTCTTAACGTGCAACACCAAATTGCATCTGTGTAAGCTAATAACACAAGAAGGATAAGCAGACTCATCAGTACTGCTGCTCTAAAATCGTAACCATATTTCATAACATTCACTATCAAGTATTGAAACACCAGGAATGCGTCCATTCCCTTAGAGTGTAGTCAATATTGACAACCCTAACATAACCCAGCACCAGAAAGGTGTGCACTCCCTTTCGGATGTGAGAAATGTAGGCCCTAATCGTACTCAAGCAGTTTGAAATAATAATGAAATAATAAAACATGCTCTGCTTATTAAATCTAATAACCAAACATGTATATTCTGAGTTAGGGTTACATAATACTCATTTGTTTCACAGATGTATCTTTTCTTCATTTGCAAAGAATGGGGGCTCCCTTCCCTGAGTCAACAGTCCTTCGGTTTGCCACCTCAATCCTTTCATGTTCCATAACCCACACATGCCTTCTTGGAATAACTTCACCATCTCACTCACATGGCTTTCCAACATGCAGTGCAACTGAGGTGTTATCAAAATTTACAATGGCGTTTCACCTGAAACCCATTTTCGAAGCATGGGATCCTCCCCATCTAGTTTGGCTTATGCAGGCCATCACACATGGTCTTCATGCAATGTGTCATCTTGGCACACTTATCAAATAGCCAAACAGTTAGCAACATTTAGAAATAAGCTTCAAATAGGATTGTTCCATAACCAATCAATAGCATTAATAATTAAATTCAATATGAATTTGTAATTCTGTCTACTACATAAATTGATTTTCTTAGCAATGAGGCTATCCTCATATTGTTTGGCTCTCATAAGTGGTATCACTCTGTCCATTATGGTTTCACCCTTGCTACCATACATGAAAATCCACCAACAACATGTCCTCCTGATACAATTTTATATACGCCAAACAGTCATTAGCAATTATAAGCAAATTCTCAAATCTGAAATCTATTTTCCTACAGAAATTAGATTTGCAACCATGAGATTATTCTCATAAACTTAAATTAGACAATTTTCAGATTTGTTTCATGCCTAAGTTACAACCATGAGAACCTTCTCATAACCTTTGGCTTCTATACATGGTAGATCCCAGTCTTTACTATGGATTTATCCTCATTTCCATACGCAAGACTTTTCTACCTGAAATTTGAAACTTCAATCACCCAAACACATTGTGAGTATCTATGCATATAATCCTTTCATTGCTACAACAGTCACTGAAGTGATCTCAGAATTATAACACTCAATAATTCAAACACTCTCAGCTGTTAATATTTGAAATGCAATGAAATATATATCTTTATATATGCATCATTATCACAATAAAATTGCAAGACACAGTCACACTATCCATGCAATTTAAATAAACTATAAATACTCATTACTTCACATTCCATGCAACTCTGTCCTTCCAACGGAGTGCTCTGGTAGCCCATCACATGTCTACCTTCTTCATGCAGTCTTTCTCCTGCATTCATAGCAGCTCATGAAATGGTCTCAGGATTAACAATAGTCCGCCATTTAATCTATTATCTAACTGCATTGAAACATATATATGTCACACCCATGCATTCACACAATGCATCTCAACATGTGCACCCACACATATGCATGCACACTTACGACATTTACATAATCCTTTAAGGTGCATTCACTCAATGTATAACCTATCAATGCAACCTTGCGTTAATCCATGGATACTAGGCATTTCAACATATTATGGCCTAACCATGCCTACCTCATATGGCATACACTACAACATGAACATAAGTCATCACTCGCTTTGGTTGTTAAACTCACAACCAACATACACAAATGGTATGATATAATTTCATATGAATGCATTGAGGTTTCTAAGAAACTATAGGGTGTAATGCTCCTTGCCTTCACTTACCCACACCTGACCATACTTGGTAGGATTATATTCACATCCAGGCACTCAATACCACATGCAAACCAAATCAACATAGTTTAAACATAGTTGAAGAGACCTTACCAAGTCCTCTTTCAACATTCATGCAATTAAGCACAATTAACCATTACCTGCATGGCTTTCATTAATATCTCTTGATGTTACCTGATCAGTTGGCCTCTTACTAAGGCTTCACAGTCCTTTTGCCAACCTCATGATCACAGATTTGTTGCACCATCCTTTCCTCATAAGGTTGTTGGTCATATGCAACAACATCATCCACATCCTTAGCCATGCTTCGGTTTTCTTTGGTCCTACAACCAATACGAACACGACTAATTATTAGCAACCACCATAATGATCTTAAGTGGCTCATTGCATATGTAAAACCTCACTATTTTACCAACATTTTCACATGCACTATGCAATGTTTGTTAGTATTCCAGCTAGTAAATATTTACTTCATCTATCTATCCTCTTGCATTTTCAATCATGCTTCTATGGTCTGATTCATACAACCATTATCAACAACATTACTGGTGATCAACCATAGGCAATACCATTAATGGGCTATTGCATGTGTAACTTTCACTACCTTTACCCATATGCAACATCATGCTCATGCATAAGCAATTCACATACACTATGCAATGACTCTTTAATCATGCCCACTAATTCATATGCATTACTCTCTTGCATTTCCAGCATCCCTGTGCCATAATTTTCAGTATATACAATTTAGGAAATATAAATATAATAACAATGGAGGAGTTAAGGAATTCTCCCTTTCCAATTCCTCATCATGACATGGAGTTCCTCCTCCACATCATAGCTGATCCTTTTCTTGGCTTCCCTACCAAGCATACAAGCAATCATTAGCTATGATATTCCCATGAATTAGCAATTCATTATATACATACGTGTATAACCTTCATTTTTTCTATTTTCCAAATATGCAATTCTTATGCTATAAACAGAAATAGTTTAAGGTGAGGAATTTCCCTTTCATCCTTCACAATGGGTATTACAACCCATTACTCTTACTGAGATTCCACAACCCGTTCTATGCAATTCTTGCTTCTCATCCCAAGCATAGAGAATGCATTTCACACTTTCAACGACTGTCTCTGGGGGATGACAGGGGTCAAGGGGGATTTCCCCTTTGCGGCTTCCCTGCGCCACTTCCGTTTTTGTTTGTTTGTTTGTAAATCCTTCGATTTCGCACAATCTGGTGCATAAGTTCCATGGCATTTTTCAATTTTCGGTGCCTAAAAAATATCCCTGGAAAACAGCTGAAATTCCCTATTTCGGTGGACATGGCAATTCTCCTCCGATCTGTTGCGGACCAACTCGCCGAGTTCTGCTGCCGTTTCGGATCAACTCACCGTTTCGGACCAATTCGTTGAGTTCTTCCGCTGTTTCGGACCAACTCGTTGAGTTCTCCCGTCGTTTCGGACCAACTTGTCAAGTTCTTCTGCCGTTTCAGACCAACTCGTCGAGTTCTTCCGCTGTTTCGGACCAACTCGCCGAGTTCTTCCGCTGTTTCGGACCAACTCGCCGAGTTTTGTCGCCGAAAACACTTAGAAAAATTTTGAATTTTGTCTTCCTTTCCCCGACACTTCCGCAACTTTGTTGGCGCAACTTAGCCAAATTCGCCGACCTTGTCGGCTCCACTCAGCAAGTTCTGCCACTGTTTCGGCCCAACTCACCGAGTTCGGTCGCCGCTTCGGCCCGACTCCACGAGACTCGCTGAAACGCGTCGGCTCAACAAAACAAAAACACTTAGAAATTTTTTCAAAAATAATTAGAAAATTTTTGAAATTCCACAAACTTTTTCGGTGCAACTCGGCTAGATTTTCCGACCGTGTCGGCTCCACTCAGCGAGTTCTACCGCCATTTCGACGCAACTCAGTGAGATTCTCCGACATAGCCTTGGCGGAAAACTCAGACATACTTAGAAATTTTTTCAAAATTTGAAAATTTCTTTATGATCAGTGTTGAGCAGGAGGAATATTTACCTCTGCAACCGCGATAGGTAGCCCATGAAGGCCCAATGCTGCAACCAGCAGCTCTGATACCAAATGTAATGTACCCACCCGTGGACCCAATCCAAGGAAGGGAACATGATGCCAATATCTGGGGATTTCACATAAAACTCAGCCCATTCATTAGATTCCCGACAATAAGAGAGATGTGTGCAGATGGAATACAAGCAAAAATGCACAGCGGAAATAAACTCATCCACACACACATATTTTGTATGCACTCAACATATCAATAACAGTCATTAAATTATACATTGCAGAGGCAAAACACAGATAGAAAAAAACTTATCTTCATTGTGCAATTGGTCCCAAACAACTAGCTATGTCGCTGCAACGTTGCACCCAACCATAGGCCAGTTGTGTTCATCAATATCTCAACACAACTGCCACCCCTGAGCTGGGCATGATTCCTACAAGGAATAGGGCACATTCAATCTCATACACAACCAATTAACCATTTCATTTGAGCCAAGCCAGTCCACAGCTAGATTTATCAGGCTACATTTGAACATGGATGCTTTCCCTCAAGCTCAAGCCAAAACAATGGATTTTCCAACAGGATGGCCATGGGTTTCCCAAATCGTTTCCAATAAAAAACGGATTGAGGGATGGAAAAAAACAATCATAGGGAGGAAAACGGATTCTCCTCCAGCTAATTAAGCATTCAACAGCCCAAACGGTCTCTATGGAACCCCAAATCAATTCCTCTTCTTTCTCACTGGTAGACAACACAGAAAAACCCTTTTCCCAGCTGAGAAACAAGGAAAAACCAGAAAAACGTGGTTGCAAAACGCCCAGGTAGCTCTCAACTCTTGAGGAAGAGAAACTGGTTGATGGATAATGGCTTGGGGAGCAATTCATGGCTCTTTTCTTGCCCAAAAAGCAAAACGCGTTTTTCCATGCAGGGTGGCTTGCCCATACTCGAATTTGGATAGCCATACCTCTCATTCCCCAAGGCATTAACTACCTCAACCAAATCTTTGGAGAAATCAATGATTGGGTACAAAAGTCAACATGGGTAGTTGAGGGTTCATGGTTTCTCTCATTGACACTTGGCTTGACTTGATTGGCTCCAAGGGTTTGAATGTTTTCCCTCCCAATTCCTTGTAAAATCATGCCCCCATCTCTTTGTTGCATTGCATAGCTAGTTGTGGGTATTTTATTAAAATGCATATTTACATGATGTTGAAATTCCAATGTGCCTGGCTAGCATGCAAATCGTATGCATCAATAAATCGATGGCGGGGCCTTGGCCTTGAGCTCCTCACCATGATTTTATAACAATATTACATCATTTACATTTTAATGCAATAGGGGCAAGTTGGGGACATTACATGAGGTTTTTTCTGTGGTTAACGTTTATGGTTCTTATATTAACCGCGTCCCTTTCTGGGACTCTCTTCTCCTAAACCCCTTGTTACAGGTGAGGGATCTGCTATTGGGAGGAGATCTCAATTTTTCTTTGGGTCTGGCTGAAGTTTGGGGTCCCAGAGCCCGTTTTGACCCACTGGCCGGTTTTTTCTCTCAAAAGCTTCTGAACAGCAATTTGATAGATATTGAACCCAACAAGCTCAAGCCTACATGGCAGAATAACCATGCAGGTGATAATCGTGTGGCGAAGCGTCTTGACAGGTTCTTGGTTTCTGACTCTTTTGTGGACAGGTTTTTTCTCATAAGGCAGTGGGTGGGCTCAGGGGGGTCCTCTCATCATTTTCCTATTTTTATTGAACTACGTCCTGGACCTAACAAACCTTCTGGTCCTTTGAAGTTCAACAAGGTGCGGCTGAATGATGAGTCTTTTTCATTAATATCTCTTGCTGCAAATATTAAGAGGGTTAAAGTCCCTATCAAGGATTGGGCTCACGAGAAGAGGATTAGGGAGGATAGAGAACTCAAGCAGATTGAGGCAGATTTGGTGATTTTGTATGAGTCAGGGACTGGGGGTTTGGGGACTCTGGAGGAAAAGGCTCATCTTGTCTCTATGGAAGGAAGGAGAAACACTCTACTGCTGGAAAAAGAAGAAACTTGGAGGCTAAAGAGCAGGGCGATTTGGCTAGAGGCTGGAGACGAGGATACAAAATTTTTTCATGCTTATACGAAAGGTAGGAAGGCTGCCAATACAATCTGGAGTCTGGAGGACTCGTTGGGGGATCCACAAACCACCTTCGAGGGTATGACTAGGGTAGGGGTTGAAAATTTTTAGAACCTTTTTAAGGTCCCGGCTCAGGCTTCGGTAGCGAAAGTAGTTAGGGTGGCCCAGTTATTTCCTCGTTTTGTTGGTGATGAAGATAACCTGGATTTGTTGGCTGTGGTTACTGAGGAGGAGTTGAAGGGGGTTCTTCAAAGTTTTCAGAAAGACAAAAGCCCGAGACTGGATGGATGGACCATTGAATTTCTCCTGCCATTGTATGATTTTTTGGGGGACGATCTTTTATAGGTGGTTTAAGATACTCGCATCTCAGGTCAGATTCCGGCTGCATTTAATTCTACTTTCATTGCACTCATACCTAAGTCAGACAACCCCTCCTCTCTTGGGGATTTTAGACCCATCTCTCTGTGCAATTGTGTGTATAAGGTGGTGACTAAAATTATTGCTCGAAGGTTGAAAGTTATCATGTCTAGGCATATCTCTGCTGAACAATTTGGCTTTTTTGAGGGACGTCAGATTCATGAGGCTATTGGGGTGGCACAGGAAGGTCTCCATAGCATGAAATCAAGGAGGCTGAAAGGGGCTATTCTTAAGATAGATCTCTCGAAGGCTTATGACAAGGTGAGTTGGCTCTATATTCATTTGCTTCTTACTCATTTGGGCTTTGCTTTGGATTTTATCAGGTGGATCATGAGTTGCATCTCTACGGTCTCCTTTTCTATCCTTATTAATGGGGCGGCCTCCCCCTTTTTTCATTCTGAGAGAGGTCTTCGTCAAGGATGCCCATTGTCCCCTTTACTTTTTCTACTGGTAGCGGAAGGGCCGAGCAGGGCTCTAAAAGAAGCTTGTAGGGAGGGCACTCTTCATGGCATTCAAGTGGCCCCGAAGTTTATCATTACACATATTCTCTTTGTGGATGATATCCTTATTTTCTGTACCGGTTCGCAAAGTGATGTTGAAGCTCTCCAGGATATTTTACAACTCTTCTCTAAAGCCACTGGGATGGAGATTAATGAAAGGAAATCTACTCTGACGGTGCATCTATTAAGGGAAGCTGAAGTACAGACTCTTAGAAGGTTTTTTCCTTTTACTATCACAACCTTGAATGAGGGCATCAAATATCTGGGTTTCCAATTAAAGCCGAATGCTTACTCCAAACAGGATTGGAATTGGCTTTTAGATAAACTTCACAAACAACTGCAGGTGTGGAGTCATAGGTGGCTTTCGCGGGCGGGCAGGCTAGTTCTGGTGAAATCTATACTTGAGGATATTCCTGTTTATTGGATGTCACTTTCTTGGATCCCTAAAGGAACGTTGAAGAAGGCTTGAAAAACTTGTTTTCGTTTCTTATGGAGTGGAAAAGGGGATTTTGTTTCTCCTTGGGTTCGGTGGCAGAGGATTGCTCTTCCTAAGGCTTTGGGTGGTTGGGGGCTAAAATATATATTTTTATTTTCCAAAGCTTTGGTGGCTAAAGGGTGTTGGAGGATTTTAAAATTTGATAGTCTTTGGACCAGGGTGGTCATCCATAAATACATTGCCCCAGCTACTGTTTTGGACTGGGTTCGGAATCCTGTGAAGCATCACTGTGGGGGATCAATCATCTGGAAAGCTGTGATTGACTCATCCTCTGTAGTGGGTGACCTATTGACTTGGGACATTGGTGATGGCAGTTGCTTGCAGGTGGGGGAAGATCCATGGTTCGGCGGTGAAGGTCGTCACCTTTTATCGGATGGTTTGATGGCTTCCCTTTGAACCCAGGGTATCAGTTACTTATCCCAGTTGGCGGATGAGGTACTGGATAGACCACAGGTACAATCCTGGAGGGATGTTAACACATTGGCTCTATCGGTTATTGAACGGGAGGAATTGCGTCTTTTTTACCGGGAACTTATCTTTTCCCAAGTTCTTCTTCGGGACATGGATGATATCCTGGTTTGGGAAGGGGCTCCGATTGGAAATTATACTCCGAAGGATGGATATATCAGCCTTAGCATTTTTGGAAATCCATGGGCTATGGGTTGGTGGTGGAAGTCACTATGGAAACTGAAGTGACCTATGAAGCAGAGGCTGTTCATGTGGAATCTCCTTGAAAATAAGGCACCAACTTGGGATAATTTACAACGTAAGAATCGGGCTGGACCAAGGTGGTGCCTATTATGCAAAGCGGCTGAGGAGACTATATTACACTTATTTATTCAATGTCCTTTCATGACCAATGTGTGGTCAGAGTGTTCCTTGATAATTGGTTCACGATACATTTGGGATGGGCATTCGTTGGAACATGCCTGGGCAAATTGGAATGCTGATCCCATTGGAAGAATGATAAAAGCTTTACAATTGATGGTCTGCCGGGGAATCTGGCTGGCACGTAATAATCTACTCTTCTCCGATAAACCATGTACTCCTGGTATCTCTGTGGCACTTACTTGTGGCTTCCTCACTGCTTTCCCCTAGCATATCAGAGCCACTAAACAAAGGGTGATTTTAGAGGTGGATATTGATCGATCTATTCCGTGGGGTTTTTTTGATGGGGCTGCTCAGGATAATGAGTGTGGAGTGGGGCCGTCCTTCATATCTCCATCACACATTACTATCATCTTTTCTGGGGGCTGGCAGGAACAACTTTGCAGAACTTATGAGCTTCAAACTCCTCTTATTGTTTTCTATTGAGAAAGGATGTATCAATCTTAATGTCTTTGGTGATTCTATGAATGTCATTAAATGGTCTCTTGGCATACAACAGTGCAGAGATATTAGATTGGCTAATATCCTACAGGACATCCATGGTCTGCAGCACTCATTTGTACACTTTTCTTGCAGACATGTTTACAGGGAGAACAACTCGGAGGTCGACGCGGCTTCAAAAGAAGACAGGAATTTGGCAATGGGGATGTGGAAAGTAAAAGAATTCCGGGATGGGACTACCTATGATTACTACCACCGGCCTTTTATAGATGATGCGGCTCTATGATGGGGAACCTCTTTATGGTTTCCATATGTTACTTCTTTTTTGTTTTAATTTGACTGTTCGGTATTATCATTTGTTATATGCTAGAACAATGGTCATTAAGGCCGGGATCTATATTAGACATATGACCGGATGTATTATTTTGAGGCTCGAGGAGCTGGTTGTAAACTTACTTTATCATGAACATCTCAGTTATGGTTTGGTGGTATTAATATCACACTAAGAAGATGAAGAGTTATCTCTTTGTCTATATCACAGTTACAAGATTTGTACTTGTATCCACATGCACACTTGATGTGCATATTCAGAATGTAATTTTGTTCACCTCTGCTGAAATAAAATTACGCTTTTTTCCCCAGGAAAAAAAAATCTAAATTTAAGATATATTTATATTAATTTTAATTTTTGTATAAAATTTAAAATTTAATCTTGTAACATATAAACTTATTTTATGATTATTGTTATCATTCTTTGAACAATTAGATAGATTATATTAATTTTAATTTTTTGGATAAAATTTTAAATCTAATCTTATAACGTTCAAGTTTATTTTATGATTATTGTTATTATTATAAATCTTACTTGAATAATTAAATTTAATTATCGTTTTCATTATGAATATTCTTTAAATAAATTCTGAAAGAGTATCCACCAGAGCGACCTCTGAGTGAATAATATCCAAAATACTTTTCGCTTTGATGTCGCTGCTTGGAAATGGATTCTTCATACTCTTTGCTTGAGCAAATCCTTTACATACTCCTTCATGTTCAACCTGGATTTTTGGTAATCCAGTCACCACCTTACTTACTATTGGTAAGGATTTGTAGTGTACATGAGCTAATATTCTATGCCATAGCTCACAAGGGCTCATGGTACTAGTCATCAATGTTGTGTCTGCATGACCCTTCGGTTTGTAAAGTCCTCCTTCTTCTACTCCAATGACTACTGCATCATCAATAGTCTTCCCCTTTGGCCACATAAGAACTTCACCATCTATAAATGCAATTGGAAGACCTTTATTATCTAATGCTGAAATAGATAGAAGGTTCTTCTTCAAACTTGGTACATAAAGTACATCTTTCATATTCATGGAATTTCCAGAGTCCAATTTATAATAGGCTTCTCCCATCCTTTGATGGGGTATTGATAATCGTCTCCAAGCTTTACCTTGTGTGGAGATTCCTTCTGAATGAGATGTGAGAGGGATTCTTTGTATCCCGTCATGTGTTTTGAAGCTCCACTATCTACTAGCCAAGTATCACTCCCATGAGATACTGAACCAATGAGGGCTGATATTAGAACATATTCTTCACTGGAGTCTTCATCATCTCTGGTTTTGAATTCTTCATCATACTCACTATCTTCCACTGCATGAGCATGAAATCTCTTCTTCTGCTTCTTATGATGTTCAGATTTGTTTGGACAATTTCTAGCAATGTGTCCTGTTTTGTGAAAGGAATAGCATTCAATGGAAGATAGTTATTTCTTGAACTTTATTTTCTTCTGAGGTCTTCTTGGAGATTCCTCACGAGGACGTATGTTTATCTTTCTTTTCCTTCCACCTTTGGCATTAGTTTTCAAAGCTTGATCTTCATTGTCGTTTAGTTTCTCCTCCCTCACCGCTATTCTTTCTTCCTCTTGCACACACTCTTCCCATAGCTGTCTGAACTGGATCAATTTCTTTCTAGCACAAATGCCACGAACAAATGGTTCTCAATCTCCGGGGAGACCATTCAGAGTGGTGGGGAGACCATTCAGAGTGGTCATCACAACTTCTGCATCCTCTACCATGTCTCCAATAGCTTCTAGTTGTTCTTTTATCTGGGACACTCTGGAGAAGTATGAGTGCATGGACTCAGACTTCAATTTCTTCACACCATTGAGTTGATTTCTCAAGGTCATCTTCCTATTAATGTTCTTCTCTTCAAATAGGTTGTTCAGGGCATCAAACATCTCTTTTGGGGTCTTCTTGGAAGACACTTGGGGGATCAAGTGATCTTTGATGGAATCAACAATGATCCTCTTTACATTGGCCATATTTTTCTTATGCCTTGCTTTGGCTTCATATCCCTCTGGTTCTGTAAGTCCTTCCTTTATATAGTCTTCTAGGTCAAGTTCTTCAAGGATAAGCATGACTCTATACTTCCATGCCCTGAAGTTCTCGGCTCCTTCAAGCTTCTCATCAAGCTTGGTATTGCTTGTCATCTTGATATAATGAGTACTTCAAATGGAAATATATTAGATTTGAGACTTACCAGAAATGTTGTCCTTCTGAAAACTGCTTCTTCCTTGACCTAGGGTTTGTCAGAGAAACCCTAATTTTTTGACTTCAGGATTTTGGAAATATGATTGGATGAGCAAATTTGCCTCCTCAAGGCGAGTTGAGAAAAGTACTCCTCCCAATTCTGTGAGTAGATGATCCAAAAACTTGATGCCCTAATTCTCTGGGCTGTAGTGGGGGACCCAAAAATGAAAATTCTCAAAATGAAATTTTGCTTCGACAAAAAGATGCGCCCTAGTGTGGCGAGTTAGATGCACTATCTTTTTCAGCTGATCTATGGAGGGAGCTCCCGGAACAAGAAACCCTGGTTTCTGCAGTTACGAAGGTTGCACAATGTTTTCTTTCAGGCCAGCTCTGATACCATGTTAGGTTTTACTTGTTTAGCATATAACATTAAACAATCTATCATTGAAAGAAATACAAGCACATCAATAACACAATGAACACAATATTTCTCTCGGGGAAACCGCAAGGGAGAAAACCTCGACAAAATATTCCTCAATATAGAAATAAAAAAGTACACAAGTAAACCCCAAGACAAAATCAACTACTCCTCCACTTGTGCGAACTTCTCTCTCTCTCCTATGCAAACTTGTGTGAGTGAGATGAGTGAGTACAAATGAGAAACTCCTCCTCTATTTATATTCTCCCGTTGAGGTGACTTTTCCCCAATTGGGCCGACTTCTCCTAACTGACTGGGCCGACCTCTCAAATACATAATATAATAATCTCTTCTGGTTTCTTCTAGGTCGACACAAGACCTAAGGTTTACATTGACTCTTTCAATGACTCTTACATTATTAATTACATCAATGACATCTCCCAAAGGAGGAATACAATAATACAATAGACAAGTATAAATAGAATATCTTCTGTAGTTACATTGTTTTAACATAGTGGAAGAGGAAGTAGCTATTCAAGCCAAAAATGGTTAGGAAGAGAAGAGTGATGATGAAATGCAAGAATCCCAAAGCGGGCATGGGTATGTGTAATTCAACCAAGTTCTGTCATGATTTGTTTTGTAATCTTGATAGGTGGACAGCTTGTTAGAATTTATAATTGTAAGAGATCTAGGTTTTTAGTAACTCAAAGTATAATCACCTAGACTATTGTGACCAGATTAAGGGTGACAATTGTGAGTAATTTTTGCAATTTTGTATGTCTGTTTGAGACTATATGTTGTCTGATTCAACTACAATAATTTTTATATTAATAGCAAATTTACCCATTTATGTTTATAAAAAAACATTTACTTATTTGAATAAATGGAGGAATATATCTCAGTGAACAATAGCTTGAATTTGGTTATTCTATTGATAATGATAATAAAATACACAAAATAGGGGAAATCCAAATATGCATACATCCTAACTCAAGGTTTATATCAATTGTTTAAACCTTTTTTCTTTTCTTTTTTCAAAGATAGCGAAACCTATCATAACTTAGTTCTCAAATTGGTGATGACGATGGTCATTACTTGCTATTATCTGCAAATGTCAGTGGACTCATTATCATTATTCAAGGAAAACCATAACACTTGAAATGAAATAACTTGCTGATGGTTCGTAAGGGAACGTACTTCCACTACTACCAAATGCCTTTGGGTATTGGGTCGTTAACCTATTTCCTTAAGTTTGAAGAAGATGAGATCTTATCCAATTAGAAGTAGTTTTAAATCTTACTTTAGGACCACAATTGTCTAGACCAAAAGCCTGTTTTTTTTAGTCATAAGGAAACAAGTTAATGACCCAAGACATAATGGCATATGGGAGGAGTGGAACTCTGCCCCCTTATGGACCACTAGCGGGTCATTTAAGGGGGGGTAGGTTTCCTTGAATAATGGTAATGAATCAACTTGCATTTGAGGATATCAACCAATGGTTGTTCTCACTGCCGATTGACAACCAAGTTATGATAGTTTTTTTCCACCTTGGAAGAGAAATTCAAATATTTTGAACTATTAAAAAATTCCATAAAAGTAGTAATTACAAAAAAATTCCTTATCTTATAATTAAACACAAACACACACAATACAATTTAAAACTTTAAACTATCTTCATGTACATAGTTTAATACTTTAAACTATTTCAAAGTTTCCAAAAACAATGACAATATTAGCAAAGCAGGGTCCTCTTCAAAGCGAACTCTCATACTCAATTTTGCTATGCACTTTGACTTGTTTTTTTTTTTTTTTTAAATGTAATTTTTTTTCAAGGTATATATATATATAAATTTTTCCAGGTAATTATTTCAGGGAAAACCCTTTAGTAGTTCCCCTCATTCAAAGATGGTACACATGGTAAACCCTAGATTCTCCAGGGCACAAGACTAGGTCAATAATAGGGCTCGAAGCCGTTATAAAAATATTCTCATTATAAGCTCAACATGTCACTTAGGGGGTAGAACCTGGGTGGGGAGAATAACACTCAATGTAACTGAGAAGATACAAAATGTTTGAAATTTATACAAAAACTCTATGCAAATTCTATCTAAAACACAACAATTTTTTCTTTGAAAATGTTGACTATATGTAGAGTCTATGCTATTCATACCATATTTTTAACTATATTGCTCGATATACTATCATACGAGCAAGATATATGACAACATAAAAAAATTAAACATGATCAAATTCGTGCCCACAATGGGTCTCCTCCATTTACATGTCTTCTCTCTCTTGACCTTGTTCTCCAAAGACCTTATGATGTTCATTGATAGAAATACTTGTTTGTTGCACCATTTCCTCTTCAACTACATGATATTTTAATGAATCCATGGAAACATTTGGAATTCCTACCATAGATTGAGAGCTCCATCCAAAACCCAAGATGATATTATATTGCACTTCATAATTAGTGGCCAGTTTATCATATTTTAGAGACAAAGATTTAAGCTTAGAATCCATGTCTTCTTACTTGGATTCATGTTTCTCCATGTGAATATTCAAATAGTTAATTGCTTGTTTCATTCCCTCTGGTTGTCTAGACATTTTTCTGAGGATTCGTTTTATCTCAATATTGTTATCTTCAGGGATCCCCCCCTAGAATAGGATAGCTTTCCATTTTAGGAAGGATAGCCTTATATACTAGAATTTCCAAATTCTCTCCTATTTCTTGCTGAGAATACACAAGAGGTCTTAAATAAGAGAACTCCATTATAATGCTCTTAAAAAAAAAAGAGAAGCAAACCCCAACCCACTTATGACCACCATCATTGACACTCAACAAAATACTGGAGTGAAGATGTGCAAAATTACTAATTTCCTTAGGTCCTTGGTTTCCAATGGTGAATATACACAGATGAGTTCTACAGAGGAGAGACCCTAGGTCACCCACACACTTATCATAGAAATCACGGCTGAGACATTAAGGTTTCCAAATATTCTACTACATTTGAGGTCAAAATTCAATGTTTGAATAAACATTTTATTAAAAAACCCCTTTTAACATCGAGATCCAATTTAAAAAATGGGAATCTAGGTTGTTCTTCTATTTTGGCCTCAACAAACATCGCTTAAGAGACGTCAATTCAATACACTAACGTTTTTGGTATAGTTTGAAACCATGTGTTGATTGGACACCGAATAAATGACATTGCATGTTTTTCTAATTCTTACTGAATGATTAAAATTTGTTTAAGAAACATTACTTAGACATTGTGATATTGGTTCTATTACGAGGTTCCTATTGTAGGGGTTATTGGGTATGCTTCACAAATTGGCACTACGGTTTGAAAGCCAATAATCAATTTAAGACATTTATCCCATGACCCTTATACAACTTAACACTAGCACATATATAATTTAACAATGATATCTTTAACCCTTATAACCCCTAATCCCTACGATTGTTATCCCTCTTAACCCTATCTCTATATATACTCTGATATAACCATTATGTCCTACAACCTCTAACCTCTATTAATATCACCCTCAACCCCTACAATCATAAAATACTATAACCACCATCACTGCTAATCACTAAAATCCTACCACATATAAATATTAACCTTTATGAATGCTAATATCTAACTCATATAACTCCTGTAACCCCAAGCACCTTTAACTCCAAATATCTATTAACCATATAACTTTCAATTGATATAACCTTTATAATGCTTAACCACTATAAAACCCATACCTTATGACCCTTATTATCTATATCGCCCTTATTACTTAAAACTGTTATAAACCCTATCACAAGTGTCCCCTAACCATGAGAACTCTTAACCTTTATAACCTCTAGTACCAATAACCCCAAATCCCCATACCTTAACATATATAACATACATCTCTTGTAAATTCTAACAAGTTCCCTTAAATAATCTTTATGGATAACTCCTAACCCTAATTACCGAATTTGTTTCCTTAATTAATTCTTTATATATCCCCTATAATAATTATTATTTCAATTATCTCTATAACTCACAATCACTAAAAACCTTTACTTTGTAACTCCTGTAACAGCTAACACTTGACCCCAATAAAATTTAGTTCTAACCCCTATAATTTGTAACATAACTAGCACTTAACCCATATAACCACTAACACATAACCTATATAATTTTGAGAACTTGACCCTTAACCACTAACACATATTGTATCATAATATCCTAACCCTTGTCACATCTAACCCATGTAAACCTTATAAAATTTACCATGTAACCCTTACCAGAATTAATACCTAGCCTCACTAAACTTAAATTCTAACCCTTTCAATCCTTAACACCCAAGACCTAACTTGCATATCCCCTAGCTCATTTTCATGTACCCAACCACCCTTGTAGCACTCTTGAGGTGATGGGGTACTCTAGTTTCACATTTGAACTTGTCTCCTGATACCACAATTGATTTTAATAGTTATTTGTAGATGTTAATAGCAGAATCAAGCTACAACAACCTTAATTATGAATTGCACAACCATTTATCAATACAGTTCTACCAAGCATTCAACCATGATAATGCTAATTAATCTCATAAACACAAGAATTCCTAACTATAAAATAAATAATACCAGATTGTAATATAATTAGAACATTAATAACATATTTAGAACACTTATCTTTATGGAAAATGTTCCTCCAATAGGATGCAAATGAAGGATGTTTCTCCTAGTATTATGCACCTTATCACACTTAACCTTTTATAATAGAGGCCACCCCCAAGATGAGTCCATCATTCTAAAATGGTGAAGCTCCTAAGGCATTCCACTCAACCCACAACTTATAAAACTGATCCGTAAACTACCGTGGATATTCCAATGGATCAATTCATTACAATAAATCTTACAACTTAATTCATTGCGTTAATTTAATTTCATAAAATAATGAATACAATGGAACTAAAAGATAAATAGCTAGAGAAAATAAGTACACAATCCACACAATAACAAAAGATATGCCCTAGGAAAACCGACTATGGGGAAAAACCCAACCATAAATGAGGACCAAGCCTTGCTCTTTATGTCAAATTGCAAAAACATAGGAAATGGTACTCTCTATGGAGTTACCTATGACTCTATGGCCAAAATGGCTACTACATGATCTCCTATCTCCTCTGCTATGCTCTAACATCCACTCCCGTGCTGTTGCTCAACTATAGAGCAATACGATATATCAAAATAATGGCACCCCCTTCTTTTCCTAACAACCCGATATTTAACATAGCCCGATATCCGTTTAGGGTTAATTTTAGTGTTTGTCCATGACTTGATAGGGATAGGGTTTTGGACTTTATAGAATGTTCTTAAAAGTCCACATGTGACTAGCTACACATGTGCATGAAATGAGAGTTGACGTGGAATCCTCTCAGAACTATGGTGGTCCATTGGATAGGTCAACTTGCGGGAGGCATAAATTCTTCGTACGAAATCCATTTGAAGTGATACACTATTGGAAAGGTATCAGTATGTAGAATGCAAAGTCCCTCCAATTTTTTTTTGGGTGAAAACCAATATTTACAACCTCAAAATCTCCCTGGAAGGTTTCAAATGGTTTTTTGAACCCAAATTTGAAAGTGAGACATGCCCCTTAAATGGGCCCTACAAGCTAATTCATCCATTCTTCCGACCTCGAAAGCTCAAAAAAGGTGAAAAATTATATATTGATCCATTTCAGATCACACCTCCCCATTTTGGGAGGATTTTGGTCCCCAAAGCTTTTATTGAATGAGGTGAGGACATTTTTCCTCTACCTTCTCCTTGGAAAACAATTTAGTCTTGCTTGGAAGTTGTCTTTTCAACCTCACCTGCCAGAGTTCATACCCGCTTGGTAGTGTTGAACTTTTTTTGCAGTATTGTGTTTTCTTCTAACTTTGCTTGAGTCTCTGGTGCTAAGTACTCTGCAAAATTTAAGACCTTCTCATGTTCATGATCCAACATCGAAGGTTCATAGAGTTTCATATTTTCGACATTTACTACGCAGTAAATGCACATTTGTGGGGGTAGACTTAGTTTGTAGTAATTATCTCCAACCTTCTCCAATACATCAAAAGGGCCATACCTCAGAGCCTTAATCTTCTTACCAGGACCATGCAGTCTTTCCTTGTTCAGGTGTAACCATAATCTATCTCTCACTTTGAATGATTTTTCAACCCTGTGTTGGTCATGCCCGACCTTGTATTTTTCCTGTGACTTCTTCAATGCTTCTTGTACTCACAAATTAATCTACCTAATATTATTAATGAAATTTTCATCTCTTAATGTCTCACTAGTGGTGTCTTCCCTCACTCCCCCTTGTTGTCCATAAAAAATATCTTGAGGTGAAGGTGGCAAGTATTCAAAACAAGTTTCAAAAGGTGACTTACTAATGGAAGTGTGGACTACTCTATTATAAGAGTGCTAAATGCAGATCAAGTTTTCATCCCAAGTCTTTGGATGCTTTTGATTGTAACCCCTCAAAAGATGTACCAAAATCATGTTGACTACTTTTGTCTGCCCATTTGTATGTGGATGGAATGTTGTAGATCTCTTCAACTTCATTTCCATTTTCTCCCAAAGTGTAGTCCAGAAGGCACTGAGAAATATGGCACCCCTATTTGAGATGATTCTCCTGGGTATCCCAAAGTATACCCAGACCTGTTTAAAGAACATGTTTGTTGCTTCTTGTCCTTTGATGGTCTTTTTATAGGGCATAAAAATGCACATCTTGCTGAATCTATCAACTACCACAAATAAATAGTTGTGTACCTTCATAGTGGTTGGAAGACCACCCACAAAATCCATGGAGATGCTCTCTCATGGTCTTGTAGGAACATGTAAGGGATGGTATAAACCTTGCTTCCTATTACTGGGCTTGCTTGTACATCAAAGCATGTATCCTCTAATAAAATGAGCTACATCTTCTTGCATTCTTGGCCAATAAACACAACTCTGTAAGTTTGCAACTATCTTCCCTGGCATGAAAATGCTCAAATTTGTAGGTATGTGCCTCTTTGATAAGATGCGATCTCTCATCTTTAGGAACATGGAGCTTGTCCAGTTTGTAGAGTAACCCGTCATGGAGATGACAATCATCCTTTCCATCACCTTCTTCTACATGGAATTGGCATTGTAGCTACTGAAATATGTCCTTGAAGTCCTCATCTTCTATGTATTCCTCCTTGCATGCATCATGGGTAAAAGGCTCCATGTGCATAAGAGTCCCAAAAGATGTAATTTTGGTTGTAGGTGGGGTTAAGAGCATGTTTTCCAGCTTGTTTGTAGTGCCATTCTTATACTTAATGATTATATAGAATTCTTGTAAGAATCCCATCCACTTATAATGTTTGGTATGTTGTAGCTTACTCTGGGCCTGCAAATATTGCAGTTCTTGGTGATCAGTGTGAATGATGGTCTCCTTTCCCATCAGACAGTGCTTTGACTTCTTAACAACTTGAAATAGGGCACAAAGTTCCTTATCGTTGGTAGGGTAGTTTTTCTACCGGCTGTTATGGCATGGAGGGGTGCAACCACAACTGAAAAGGAAGCTATGAAATTCTAAAGGTATTGTTTATGGACTATCTACTCAAGCGGACTCAAGCAAGATCTCCCTAGTCCAAGTGGATCTAGAACAAATAAATACAAAGCACAAGCTACTTTCGTAGATCAATAAAAGTGTAGGATAAACAAGTAGATAACTTACCTCATGTCTGCAATCCTTTTTCTCTTTGTTGTTCCAAGCTCCAAGCTTCAAGGCCTTAAGATCTTCAGCTGCAAAACCATGTCAAGCAAGTGGAAACATACAAGCAATAAAAGCATATCTAAATGTGAATTGAACTAGATTAACAGCTAAGGAGGAAAACCCTAAGCATTATCAAGACAACAATACTTACAGAAATAACTTGTATTAATGTAATAAAAAGAAGTACATAGGGAAGAGATGTCACAACCAAAGCCTCCACATTGCAACTTCCATCCAACAATCCTAGCCTCCAAAGTGCAATGCTTGCCTCCCAAAGGATGAGTGAGGATCACTTAGAAATTTCACCAGCATAAGATTATTATAATCATTCCTCCCTTCACAATGGAGAGAGGCTCAATATTTATAAGGCTAAAAGGATAGGATAGGTTTAAGATTTAGGGGAGAGGTCTAAGGGATCATCCCATTAGGTTAGGAAATTGAATGCCAGATTTCCTAGCATCTAGGGATAGACCTCCTGTTGACAGGCGATTTGGTAGAGTGCTATCGCAGCATCTCCAATGCTGTGACAAGGCAGAAGATGGCGCGAATGGCGAGAAGATGACGCGAATGGCGATCAACGGAAGATTAGTTATGCATTTTGGGTCAATTGTACCGCAGAATGTGGGTTTTGGGTCATTTGGACCACATATTTTGTCATGTTGAGTCAGCTATACCGTAGAATGCGGGTTTTTGGTCGTTTTTGGATAAGTCAGTTAGATATTGGGTCATTTGTCCATAGTGTCATTTAGGAAGTTGGTAGTAAGTGGACAAGAGTTGTAAGGCAGAAGCCTATATATAGATAAGAATTGTAAGTGTTGAAGATATAATTCACGGAGAAGAATGAAAAGCTTTGATGTTGGTTGTGTGATTTCCGGGTATGTTTTGAGGCCAAGAGTCATTGCAGAGATCTAGTTTTTGCAGAGACATTGTATCTGGGTCAACAATGATAATATGATGAAGCTATTTTGGTACAATCTCTGTGTTTAATCTGTTCAGTTATGGTAATGCAATGTTGCACTATACAAATAATGTCATGCTTCTTTGATGTGATATTTGCTTTACAATTACTGTTGTTGCAATGATGAATGTATTGGTTGAATGTCACTTTAATACTATGTTGAATGCTTAAAGATATCTGTCACTGTATTGCAATAAGTTTAAGTATCATAGCCTCAACCATCCTCCTTCATTCGGCGGAAACATGGTTCCGTCTGCTCTTCTTGGACGCCTCGAGTGAGACCTCATTTGCTCTGTAGGTGTTGTTGGGCGGGATAAACCTTGTCTGAGCCGGTGCTTAGGAAGACTGCGGTATGTGTCGACAGTGAGTGGGACCCCTGTCGACTGGCGTCGCGCTAACAAATGGTTCCGTTGCCGGGACTGTGTACGGAGTGAAAGGAGGACATGTTGTGGCACCCGATGAAACCGGATATCCAAGAATGGTTTGATCAGAAGTTGCAGGAATTCGCTGAAGAGGAAGGCAGGAACACTCGATTGACAGTAGATCAGTGGGTGGGTAGATATATTCACGATGGACCGCATGAATGGTTTTTCTGTGAATTCCCGGTCCTATTGTTCGAATGGTTGGAAAAGTTGACCTTCCAAAAGAGGAACTTCCAAGGTGGTGAACCGGCGACCTGGAACCCCAAATTGATTCAGGAACTACAAGAAGTTGATAATAAAGCATCACAGGCTGTCGAAGTGTGGTTCGATAGCATCCTAGAAGGATATATCACAGAGTTCACGATTGATACTCAGAAGTCCTATAGTGAAGTCGAAAGATATTTTTTCCGCAAACCTCGGGGCAGGTTTTTACTGTCGCTTCAACTGTCGATCAAGATGCTTATTTGTGAAAAGGGTATATTGAAGATGCATCTTGATCAGTAGACAGCCTGGTGGGCGGAGTCCGCGGGTACTGCAACTGTTGGGGGGCGGTACATGGAATGGTAAGGGGTAGATGGGTGCAGGTCATGATGAGACTGTGAGTGACATCGAGGAAGAAATTGGTCTTATGAGGGGAGGAGCGAGGTTCCAACAGGAAAAGAGGCAGAGGACAGGAGAAGGTCCTGCTACGGGTGAACCACAAGACCATGAAGGAAGACCACATAGGACGAAGTGACCTCACATTCCTGACAAGGATAACCAGGATACGACTAGGATAGAGGCAGGACCAAACCCTAGCACCAACGTACCCACACCTCCGCTCACTATCTCTCAGATAACAAGAAATACCACTTCGACACCGCCAAGTTAATCAATTCCATAGAAGTTAATTGGTAGTAGTACAGTGAAAGGAGGAAGGAAGCCCAGAATGGTGGGAGATGATGCTAAGTTACCATTTTTCCATGGGACTGCGACAGACAACCCAGAACAGTATTGGTTTTTGTGTGAAGTCGTCTGGACCATGAAACAGATCACCGATGATGCTGCTAAGAAAGGATAGTTAGTGATGAATCTGCGAGGTCGTGCATTAGGTTGGTTTATGAAGTTCGTTCTAGTCCCTACAGGAGCCCCAGAGAAGTCACTGGATGAGATTCGGGATGGGCTGATTGCCGAATTTAGAAGGCCCAAGTCTGAGGCTCAATATATTACAGAATTGAAGGAAATTAAGCAGAATCCAAATGAGATGGTATGGGATTTTGACCAGCGATTCAAGACGCTGATGGCAAAGGTTAGTTTCGATATGAGCGTCTCCAATATAAAGAGTGGTTCATCGCGAAACTGCTACCACACATTCAACTTCCGTTGATGCAACAAAACATCTCGATGCCCAGTGAAGCTCTAGAGATTGCAATGCAATTGGAGGCGTCGCCGATTGGAGATAATGCTGCCGAGATGTTGCAAATACAGACACACCTCGCTAACTAGACTATACAGCTGCAAGATTTGAAGAAAGGCAAGGAACAACGCGATGAAGTATGGTGTACACGATGCCGAGGAGAAGGGCATATGAAGGACAATTGCCCAGATTTCCGCAATTATTTGGTGTCAGGTGTGCCAAACCCGTTGAATGGCGGCAACATGTCGTGGTGTCACGTATGCCAAGTGTATGGGCACAGTCAAGACAATTTCCCTTATATGCAGAAAATGGTTACCACTCCAAGGAATCTTTATTGTACGTTTTACAAGTCGGTGGGTCACGATGACAAATATTGCCGTCCATATGGGTTGCTACAAGAAAGAATGTATGATGCATTCTATGTCAAGGACGATCAGCGTGTCGTACAACAATCGCAACCGAAGCCGTAGGTAGCCCAGTCGCTACCTCAACTGTAGATGCAGTTTGTACTACAGCAAAAACAACTGCCGTAGTTCATCCCGCAATATGCTCCGATGCAGATCGATCCACAATAGCCATAATATGTATAGCAACCGCAGTATGCACAACAAGGGCAAGGGATGCAACCGGCACCAATACAACAACAGTTTAACCAACCACAGTACCAGCAGCAGGGAGGATTCCGGGGAGGACGTGGCGGAGGATTTGGTCATGGAGGAGGATGAGGTGGTCATAGACTTGTTCAATGTTATCACTGTGGGGTATGGGGACACTATCAGCAAGAC
Organism: Larix kaempferi; assembly: GCA_027924585.1. NCBI lineage: Eukaryota > Viridiplantae > Streptophyta > Pinopsida > Pinales > Pinaceae > Larix > Larix kaempferi. The sequence continues at coordinate 33,181,188 of BSBM01000001.1, read as the reverse complement.
TTCCCACTGCTGCAGAACCAGTGTACATTCTGTTTTGTTAACGATCATACAGTTGAGAATTGTCCATAGTTGATTGCATGATGGCAGGTAGGGAACACTCCCCAGTTGCAGACACAGCCCCAGGCACAACAGCCCACTCAGAACCAAGTACATCAACAAGTGCAGAATCAGAATCCGCGGCTGACTCAGAACATAAATCCAAATGTAAATCAACCGGGGAATGTACCACTGAATCAGCAGCAGGGTGCAAACATCACGACAATTTCTGCGGAACCAGGACCGCAAGATGCTTCCGTTGCTGTGGTCACTCGAGGAGGAAAGACAACTAGAGAAGACAACTCAACGATCCGGTTAGCTGGACGAAAGAAGGTATCATTTGACATTGATGTGGAATGGGAGGCGTTTCTTTAGGCACGACTAGCATTAGGAAACGACCGAGGTAAAGCCGTCATGTATGACATGCCCTCTACTTTTGATGCTACTTCGTAGGTTAGCCCGTCGCTGTGGTCCAGCACACTTCGAGCATTTTTGGAACATTGTTTGTCCCTGGAAAAAGATCCCGACGCTCTTGCTGTGATTGAAGCCTTGTTGCGATGACCAACCCAGGATCGACAAGAGCTCACGGTTAATTCCTTGCAACGATGGAAGATGGATAAGGAGATGCAGATGAATATTCAAATTGGCGAATATGATGCTGATTCATTTATTCTGGATCTTGGTTCGGATGTCAACATCTTGACCAAGAAGGCTTGGTAGAAGATGGGGAGCCCCCCATTGAGCTGGTCTCCTGTATAGCTCCGATTGGCTAACCATGCGAAAGTAACACCTATTGGGTGAGTTCTGCAGCTAGTGGTAGATATCGAGGGTATGAAAACCTATGCCGACTTTTATGTCATAGAAGTTGTTGAAGGCGGCAGCTCTTATCCCGCACTGTTAGGGATTGGATGGGCTAATGATAGTGGAGCTGTCATCAACTTCAAGCGACGGATGATGACTTTTGAAAATTGCGATCTCGGAGTTATCGCCCCGTTGGATCCGGCTGAAGGATGCCGCTACATAGAGCCAGGGCAGGACGACGATCCCAGCAGATGGTACCATGCATTCAATATTTATGAAGATTATATACATTCGACTGCCAACGGTGAGTTGGGATGGCACAGTGACGGCTCTGCGTCTTCCGACTCTAATGATGCAATAGAATATTGGCAGAACCACTTGCATGAAGTGTCGCTCCGTAAGTGCGGGTTGGTCACATAGTCGTTATGCCATGTCGCGACTGAAACGGTTACGCTACCAATATATGAAGGACTACCTGGCTTATCTGACTTTCTGATGAAGTTCAAAGAAAGAGTTTCTGAACCACAGCGCTTGCTTGCATTGAATGAAGCATTGAAGGCTACTCCAGCACGCTGGTGGGTGACACACAAGGCATCGATTGATGGATGGTCGAAATGCCGAAGATTGATGATGGTACATTTTGGTGATACTGAGGTTTACCACACTTGAAAGTATGATGGTTGGACTGATCCGGGTGGTCACTTGATGGAATGTCAGCGGCTATGGGTATTCCAACCAAAAGATGAGTGGGTTCATGCTTTTATCCATACTTTGGATGAGATGCTACGTTCATGGTATACTGCAGCTGAGTTGCGAGGGGAAATTTCTACTGGGCTGGAGCTCATAGTGTGTTTTACCCATACATTCAGTTTTGCGGATGCCGATCCAGAGGTTAATAATGCATTACAGCTCATCTTTGATGTAATCCTGTAGGTTGTCCTGGTAGCATATCCTGCGGATCTGCACACGCACTGCCAGATGCAGTCTTTCATGGAGTGTTTCAATATCAGTGGTGGGCCAGAAGATGGTGATGATCTGCGAAATGTGAATATCCCAGAGTCAGAAGGAAGTCATGCTGTGGTACCACTTGATGCGCCAAGCGACCCTATCAGTCAGCTGCTGAAGATCCGCAAGATTAACATTGGGACAGAGGACACTTTGAAGTTCGCAAATGTCGGGGATTACTGGGATGATAAGCTGATAAGCAAGGTCACTGATTTGCTCCATGAGTTTCAGGACATATTTCCTACTAAGTTTTTCGACATGAAGGGGATTCTGAGCGACTTAGGAGAAATGGAGATTCCATTAAAACTAGATGCTAAGCCGATCCGGTAGCGACCCTATCGATTGAATCCGTGACATAAGGAGCGGGTCAAGGATGAATTGGATCGCATGTTGGATGCTGGTATTATTGAACCAGTTGGGAAGTCAGAATGGATTAGTCCTATGGTGGTACAGGATAAGAAGACTGGTGAAGTGCGCATTTGTGTTGACCTTAGGAAGCTAAATGATGCATGTTTGCATGATCCGTTCCCCACTCCATTTACTGATGAATTGCTTGAAGGTGTGGGTGGCCAGGAGATGTACTCCTTCACAGACAGGTTCTCTGGCTATCATCAGATCCGCATTGCCAAAGAAGATCGCCATAAGACAACTTTCGTTACTAAATGGGGCTGCTTTCAATACACTGTAATGCCGTTTGGTTTGAAGAACGCACCTACGATATTTTCGCGGGTTGTCATTGCTGCATACAAAGACTTCATTCAAAAATTCTTACAGGTATACATGGACGATTGGATGGTCTATGGTTTGGTCCGTGATCATCTGGTGAATCTGCGGTTGATGCTCAAGCGATGCCGACAGGATCAGATATCGCTGAATCTGAAGAAATGCATCTTTTGTGCACCATTTAGGTATTGCTCATCCATATTGTGTGTAAGCAAGGGTTGTTGGTCGATCCGGCTAAGATTGTGCTCATTTTGAGTTTGCAACCACCGACCACTGTTAAGTAGTTGCGGGCGACTCTGGGGCACACGGGGTATTATCGCAAGTTCATCAGGGGTTATGCTGCAATTACTGACCCTATGGAGAAGTTGTTGAAGAAGGATGTGGCATTCTAGTGGAGCCCGAAATGTCAGGCTAGCTTTGAAACACTGAAGGAGAAGATGGCGTCGGCACCGATATTGGTATTTCCGGACTGGAGTACGGAATTCCATGTCCATGTTGATGCCTCATCGATTGCGTTGGGTGTCATATTGGCTCAACTAGGAGAAGGTGACCTTGATCATCCTATTTATTTTGCAAGTCGGAAGTTATCATCTGCAGAAAGAAATTACACTACCACAGAGAGGGAAGGTCTGGCGATGGTCTATGTGTTGCAGAAGTTCAGGCACTATTTGTTGGGTGGGCACTTTAAAATGTTCACTGACCATTCCGTGTTGAAATACCTAGTCAATAAGCCTGTGTTGGGGGGGAAGATATGCCACTGGCTATTTCTTTTTCAGGAGTTCGATGGGTTCTCTGGCTATCATCAGATCCGCATTGCCAAAGAAGATCGCCATAAGACAACTTTCATTACTGAATGGGGCTGCTTTCAATACACTGTAATGCCGTTTGGTTTGAAGAACGCACCTGCGATATTTTCACGGGTTGTCGTTGCTGCATTCAAAGACTTCATTCAAAAATTCTTACAGGTGTACATGGACAATTGGACGGTCTATGGTTTGGTCTATGATCATCTGGCGAATCTGCGGTTGATGCTCGAGTGATGCCGACAGCACCAGATATCGTTGAATCTGAAGAAATGCATCTTTTGTGCACCGTTTGGGATATTGCTCGGCCATATTGTGTGTAAGCAAGGGTTGTTGGTCGATCCGGCTAAGATTGCACTCATTTTGAGTTTGCAACCACCGACCACTGTTAAGCAGTTGCGGGTGAATTTGGGACACATGGGGTATTATTGCAAGTTCATCAGGGGTTATGCTGCGATTACTGCTCCTATGGAGAAGTTGTTGAAGAAGGACGCGGCATTCCAGTGGAGCCCAAAATATCAAGCTAGCTTTGAAACATTGAAGGCGAAGATGGCGTCGAAACCGATATTGGTATTTCCGGACTGGAGTAAGGAATTCCATGTCCATGTTGATGCCTCATCGATTGCGTTGGGTGTCGTATTGGCTCAACCAGGAGAAGGTGACCTTGATCATCCTATTGATTTTGCAAGTTGGAAGTTGTCATCTGCAGAAAGAAATTACACTACCACTAAGAGGGAAGGTCTGGCTATGGTCTACGTGCTGCAGAAGTTCAGGCACTATTTGTAGGGTGGGCACTTTAAAATGTTCGCCAACCATTCCGCGTTGAAATACCAAGTCAATAAGCCTGTGTTGGGGGGGAAGATATGCCGTTGGCTACTTCTTTTTCAGGAGTTCGATTTTGAAGTCATTGTGAAGCCAGGCCAGTTGAATGCTGGTCCTGATCATCTCTCGCGGATCGATACAGGAGAGGAGCCGACCAACATTGAAGATGGTTTACCAGATGCTCAACTGTTTTGGATTGAGGTTGCAGATGGCTACTTTGCAAAAATCATCCAGTTTCTGACAACGGGTACTGCACCATACGAGTTCACCACCAGTCAGAAGAAGCAGTTGGTAGTCAAAGCTGCAAACTTCTAGCTAACTGTAGGAGACTTATACAAAATGGGTGCCGATGAGGTATTGTGCAAATGTGTCTTGCCGCATGAGCAATCGTAGATATTAGCAGAAGCGCATGGAGGAGTAGCCAGAGGACACTATGGCGACTGCTAGGAAAGTGCTGCGTGCTGGGCTATGGTGGCCCACACTACATAATGATGCAACAGAGTATGCGCGGTCCTATGATGTCTGTCAGCGAACTGGAAAACCATCCCGATGCAATGAGATGCCGTTGATGCCCCATATGACATTGCAGCCGTTCGACAAATGGGCGGTGGATTTTGTAGGACCGATCAATCCACCAAGGAAGCGCATGGGTGCACGCTATATTATCACCGTGACAGAGTATTTGAATCGATGGGCAGAAGCTGCACCAGTCATTGATTGCTCCGCGGCCACAGCCGCGCAGTTTCTCTTTGACCACATTGTCACTCGCTTTGACTGCCCCAAGATATTATTGAGTGATCAAGGCAGCCACTTTCTTAATCGCACCATCAACGCATTGATGGAGGAGTTGCAGAAACAACATAAGAAGAGTACACCCTATCATCTGCAGGCGAATGGCACGATGGAGGATTTCAATAAGATATTGGAGCATGCGTTGACAAAGGTGTGTAACGTGAACCGCGATGACTGGGATCTCAAAATCCCAGTAGTATTGTGGGCCTATCACACCACATGTAAATGATTGACAGGGTAGACACCATTTAAGCTGGTGTATGGACAAGAAGCAATTATTCCCATGGAGTATATTGTTCCGAGTCTGCGCATCACGGCCGCAATAGGCCTGGATGATGCAGCGGCACTAGATGAATGTCTAGAGCAGTTGGTGTAGTTGGAGGAAGATCATTTCATTGCTGGGTTCCACCAGGGGGTAGAGAAGGATCGCCAGAAAGCATGACATGATCGACACATAAAAAACAAAAAGTTTCAGCAGGGCAACTTGGTGCTGTTGTACGACAACAAGTTTATGAAGCATCCAGGAAAGTTGTAGATGCATTGGCTTGGTCCATATCGCATCAGTAGTATTACTTCAGGGGGTGCGGTTCAGCTGCAGCAGCTGGACGGGGCGATGCTCCCAAAATTGGTGAATGGTCATAGGTTGAAGCCCTATCAGTCGGGCTTGGAACAACGCGATGCCTGAGTTGCGTCGGGAAAAAAAAAGGAGAAAAAGAGAAGTCGATTGATTGGTGTCAGGCTGGCACACCAATACGGATGGAATGCGGAAGCAGGGAGGCTTATGCCACAAGTTTGGAGCAGTTTGCGACACCTAGGAGTGTTGTACTTGGGTCACATCTGAAATCATGACGCAGATGGGACTTTTCCCTTTTTGACGGATATGATTGTTCGTCGATTTCGATCGTGTCAGAAGAACGCATGTTTGGGCTTAGGGATACATCAAGGAAGTATGATCGATGGCACTTGCCAGGATGGTCCGCATGGTTGGCACAAAGCATCCATCATACTGGCATGGCCAAAGAAATGCTTCGCATGTTTTTGCATGAAGGAAACCATGCGAAGGTACGATTCCTCCACCGTCCAGATAATCGTCACACAGAACGATGACGAATTATGGTTACCCTGGGGTACGAGCAGGTGGTGCAATGGCTTGCTGAGGTAGATGGATGATAGAGTGCGTTGTATAAATAGAAGACTCGAGGGGAGTAAGCACACAGAGGTTGTTTTAGTTAAGAAGGGTTATGCTACGAAAGGCTCTAGCATTTTTTTAAGTTAGGAATTCCAAGGAGGTTGTGGAAATGATCTATTTTATTTCGCGGGGTAGAACTCCCGGTGCGCTGAGGGCCCGAACCACGAGTGTCCATGAGTGGTTAGAGCAAGCGGTGTTTCAGACACTTCGACGTCACAAGCATGAAGTATCATCCGGGATATCTAGGCAGTTGGTGATGGTTCGAAGTCTCGTGGTCCCTGCGACCACACAAAAGGAGGGGGTTGTCGGCCCCAGGTCCCTGTAACGTATGCTTACTAGTGTGAAACAGATGTGCAGGAATCGCTGGCCTATTTTACACCTTGGCGTTGCTTGCAAAATTCCTCTCCGTCTACAATTGGTCTCTTGAGACTGGAGGATGAGTTTGCAAGGCCTGCAACTGTAAGCTGGGAAGAGTCCACCTTTGGGTAAGAAGTACATGACAACGAGTAGACGATCAGTACACCAGAAGGAGCATAACAATATCGCGAGATCCAGACAGCAAGAATAATTGTAGAACTCAAGTTCCGCCCTAGTAGAGTAAAAGCGACGGAGTACACTGTATCCTGTTGACGTGGCTCGAGGGCGAGCCACAAGATTATGTTGGGGGCCTGTTGGTAGGTGGTTTGGTAGAGTGCTATCACAACATCTCCGATGCTGCGACAAGGCAGAAGATGGCGTGAATGGCGAGAAGATGACATGAATGGGGATCAACGGAAGATTAGTTATGCATTTTGGGTCAATTATACCGCGGAATGCGGGTTTTGGGTCATTTGGACCACATATTATGTAATGTTGAGTCAGCTATACCGCATAATGTGAGTTTTTGGTCGTTTTTGGATAAGTCAGTTAGATATTGGGTCATTTGTCCATAGTGTCAGTTAGGAAGTTGGTAGTAAGTGGACAAGAGTTGTAAGGCGGAAGCCTATATATAGATAAGAATTGTAAGTGTTGAAGATATAATTCGTGGAGAAGAATGAAAAGCTTTGATGTTGGTTGTGTGATTTCCGGGTATGTTTTGAGGCCAAGAGTCATTGCAGAGATCTAGTTTTTGCAGAGACATTGTATCTGGGTTGACAATGATAATATGATGAAGCTATTTTGGTACAATCTCTGTGTTTAATATGTTCAGTTATTTAATGCAATGTTGCACTATACAAATAATGTCATGCTTCTTTGATGCGATATTTGCTTTACAATTACTGTTGTTGCAATGATGAATGTATTGGTTGAATGTCACTTTAATACTATGTTGAATGCTTAAAGATCTCTGTCGCTGTATTGCAATAAGTTTAAGTATCATAGCCTCAACCATCCTCCTTCATTCGACGGAAACATGGTTCCGTCTGCTCTTCCTGGACGCCTCAAGTGAGACCTCGTCTGCTCTACAGGTGTTGCTGGGCGGGATAAACCCTATCTGGGCCGGTGCTCAGGAAGACCGCGGTATGTGTCGACAGTGAGTGGGACCCCTATCGATTGGCGTCGCGCTAACACCTCCATGTCACCAAGCTTCGAGAATTCGCTTGAAGCTTTCTTTTATCCACTTTAACCAACTCCGATGCACTTTGCTTTAAAACAACCTTCGCCAGAATTGGATCAATGCACCTTGTGTAAAGGCGGGTAGAGTCACTGACGCACTCTACCAGTTTGTAGAATGCGTCACCCATGGTCTGACGCCCCTTGCTGGAAAGAAGGGTGCATCGAGGTAACTACAAAATGTGGAAAGGGAAGGACAACAGCCTTTCTCTGAGTGATTTAGCCAAGGGACTTTAGGGATTAAGGCATGGAGTTGGTACATGACTCTCGATGACGATATTTTGGTGTAATAGAATGCCCCCCAAAGCATGAAGTTGGTAAAATAGAAAAAGTGAAATGATTTGCAATATGGAAGGAGTAGAGGCAAGGACTTGTTGGTTGGAAGATACAACAACAGTACAAATGACTTTGAGATATAATTCTCGCATAACTCATAACATGGCTGCCGACCAATACACTGCAGATCCATGATAGTAGATACCGACTGAACACAATCATGGCTACTAGACACAAGCGTAGATCCATGATGAGATGATAACACAGCCTTGACCAATACAAAGTGGATCCGTGTGACATGACTCAAAAAATTGTTAGAAAAACATGATCGCAGAGCAATAACAATAAACAGAAATGCAAATATAATCACACAGACACATTACAAGAGAGACACCAATATATCGTGGTTCACCCAAGGTGGGCTACGTCCACACTGAAATTTCCAGTCCTTATTATTATACCATCCAACAAATGAAGGGATACAACTTGCAGCACATCCGTTGCACTTCCTCTTCACTGTCTCATGGTCTCTTTTCACAATCTTAGATATCTTTACAATGCATAATACCTAATACATCTTTTCCTAGCCATATTACAATGTCTTTTTTTATAGGGGAAATACAACGGGAAAATACTTCGGGATACCCAAAACCATGGGTCCACAAAACTGTTGGCCAACAAACATCCCAAATTTTTTTTCCCAAGGTTGGGGAACGAGTGTACAGTCCTTTTGCATATCATATAAAGCTAGGGTACACAACTGAGACAATATCATCCATGAGACTGGAAGATCTGGCTCCACAACCAACAATCTCCCACTTGGAGACTATTCACAACAAATCCACCGCTATTGTACTTGCTGGATCTTGGACTTAGAAAATTTCTCATCTTCACCTTCACGCTAGAAGGCCAACTGAAACCGAGCAGGAACTCATTTTCTCTCTGGTCACTACCTTTGTAAACATGTCTGCAGGATTATGTCTAGTATGTATCTTTTCCAGCTTCAACAGTTCATCCTCCAGAATAGAGCGTATGAAATGGTACTTGAGCTGTATATTTTTAGTCCTGGAATGGAATGCGGAGTTCTTTGCAAGATGAATGGCACTCTGGCTATCACTATACAACCTGCTATCCTTCTGCTTCTTACCCAATTCCTCCATAAACCTATGCAACCAAATCATCTCTTTACTAGCCTCTGTAACATCAACATACTCTGCTTTTGTTGTTGAAAGTGCAACAACCTTTTGCAGTTTCGAAATCCAACTTACTGTTGTTCCACTTACAGTAAACACATACCCTATACTTATCACCTACCATATCTGCATCAACATATCCCTACAGAACAGTGTCTGAACCTCCAAAAAATATTGCCTAAGTGGTAGTACCTCTCAAATACCTGAGAATCCACTGTACTGCCTTCCAATGTTCTTTACCTGGATTGTTCATATATCTGCTCACAACTCCCATTGCATGTGCGATATCTGCTCTTGTGCACACCATGGCATACATCAAGCTGCCAACTGCTGATGAATAGGGAATCTTGGACATGTAATCTGTCTCTTCATGTGTCTTGGGACACATTTCCTTAGATTGAAATGGCTGGCCAAAGGTGTATTAACTGGTTTTGAATTCTGCATTCTGAACCTCTCCAACACCTTTTGTATGTTCTCACCCCGAGACAATGTCAATTTGCGATTTTTCCTGTCTCTTGTTATTATCATACCAAGGATTTGCTTTGCAACACCCAAATCCTTCATCGCAAATGAATTTACTAACTTCCCTTTGAGCACATTTATGTCCTACATGTTAGACCCTGCAACAAGCATGTCATCCACATACAATAACAAGATAATATAACTTCCATTATCTAGCCTTTTGAAATAAACACTGTGGTCAGAATGACATCTACTGTATCCTTGTTCTGTCATAAACCTGCCAAATTTTAAATACCACTACCTTGGATCTTGCTTCAAACCATACAAGCTCTTCTTCAACTTGCATACCAAATTTTCCTTCCCTTTGACCTCATACCCTTGTTGCTGCTGCATATATATCTCTTCCTCCAAATCCCCATGGAGAAAGGTTGTTTTTACATCTAACAGTTCAAGATGCAAATATTCTACCACCACTAGACTTAAGATAGTCCTAATTGAAGTCATCTTAACAACAGGAGAAAATATTTCATCAAAATCTATACCTTTCTTCTGTGCAAACCCCTTTACAACAAGTCTGGCCTTGTACCGCTTCTTACCTCCATCTTCTTCCTTCAACTTGTAAATCCATTTGTTCTGCAATGCTCTTTTACCAGCAGGCAACTGAACCAAATCCCAAGTCTAGTTCCTTACCAATGAGTCCATCTCCTCATTCATGCCTTGCTCCCACTTCTTTCTAGTTTCCACCTGCATTTCTTCTTCATAACATTCTGGTTCACCAGCATTAGTCATCAGTAAATAATACATTGAAGGAGAGTATCGTTCGGGGAGTCTACTTAACCTGGTAGATCTTCTTACACTTGCAGGAGTTTCAGGTGCTTGCTACTGTTCTTGATTTTCTGGCACCTTTGGAACTTCATTTTCTTCAATTTCATCAAGCACTGTGTACTCTGTGTTTTCCTTTTCCTGTTTCTTTCCCTGCAACTGATCTTTATACATGACCTTTTCATTGAATATCACATCTCTACTCCTAATGATTTTGTTATTTTCATAATCCCATAAGCGATAACCAAAATCATCAACCCCATATCCAATAAAGGTACATTTCTTGGATTTAGCTTCAAGCTTTGTTTTATTTTCTTTATCAATATGGACAAATGCTTCACAACCAAACGTTCTCAGAAATGAGTAGTTTACCTTTTTACCTGTCCATGCCTCCTCTGGAATACCACCATCCAAAGCACTTGAAGGCCCTCTGTTTATTAAATAAACAACAGTATTTACAGCATCTTCCCAAAGCTGTAAGGGCAACCCTGCATGCAATCTCATACACCTTGCAGGCTCCATGATCGTTCTATTCATCCTTTTTAACACACCATTTTCTTGTGGTCTTCCTGGGACTGTCTTCTCTCTACGAATCCCATGGTATGAACAGTAACTATCAAAATCCTTGCCGCAGTACTCACCTCCATTATCAGATCTGAGACACTTCAACCTTTTTCCTGTCTCATTCTTAACCAAAGCTTTCCACTTCTTAAAAGTAGCAAACACATCAGATTTATACCTAATGCAATAAACCCAAGTTTTTCTAGTTGCATCATCAATAAATGTAACATAATAATGAGATCCACCAAGAGATTGTACCTGATCCGGTCCCCATACATCTGTATGCACAAGCTCTAACTTTTCATTCTTCTTCTGTTTCCCAACCCTGAGAAATCTGACTCTCTTCTATTTTCCATAAACACAGTTCTCACAGAATTTCAAACTTACCTGCTTCAAATATTGCAGCAACTTCCTTGAGTGGAGAATCTTCATCCCCTTCTCAGTCATGTGGCCAAGCCTATGATGCCACAATGTTGTATCTGTTCCTGTGGAAGCTAAAGAGATAGAATGGTCAGTATTATGAGGACATAAATACAATGTACCTACCCTGTCTCCTTTTGCTATCACCATTGATCCTTTAGTGATCTTCCGCCACATTTCTCCAAATGTAGATAGACAGCCGTCATCTCCCAACTGCCTTGTTGAGATCATATTTCTTCCCAGAGACGTACTCCACATCATACGAACTCCGTTAACAAACTTGTGTTCTCATTTATTTATGGTGTGTTCTTCTTTATGGTGTTCTTCATTATTGTGCACAGTTTTTATTTATTCATGCTCTTTTTAATCAATCCATGATAAGTCTAAAAATGCAAAGATCCCAGATCACTTAGTCCCAAATTTTGTTAAACTGGTGTTCCTAATAGGAATTAGGGGAAAATGCATAGAATCTCTGAACATGGTACAAACATGAGATACTTCTCGGCTCACTTATGAGGAAATTTGAGAGGTTTGTAAGATATATTCAAGATCAACAAAAGGAAAGAATGTATGCTAAAGAGGGTTCTCTACCCAATCTAACCACAGTGGGCATTGCATAAACTGAAATTGGGAATTTGTTTGAAGATATGAAGTTGGATGTATTGAATTCTCTAGCCATGTAATTGGATACCCTTAAAACTAAAAGGAAATAAGAGGAAACTGAAAAGGCCTTGGCAATATTTGGTCCAAAGTATATAAAGAGGCATGCTTGAAAATGAACATGATTTCCCTTTGGACAAAACAAAAATCTACAACATTTGTGTTGAAAATCATAACACAATCCAATGTCCATTGCTTCTAGGTTTGGATGTTGTATAGCAAGAAGCAAAGGAGAATGCAGAACAATTGTGTTTCATTTATTATACAAGACCGGGGCTGTCACAACAATTCACGGGGGCTTCACTCAATAAACAGCTATCATAGCACGTTCGATCATGGCATATGAAACAATACCCCTAATTTCACTAAATATTGGAAAATACCTTCCAAAATCATTTTTTTAACCCCCTCCCAATATGCCTTCCCAATTTAAAAAAACCCCTATTTTCACTAGATATTGTATGTATCAATTTTTTCATTTACATTTTTTATACCCCTTTATATTTATACCTAGTATATTGATATGATAGCCCTCTTATGACCCCACATGCATTCTACAATGCACCTTGCTTCTTTCGATGTATATCATGGATGCACATTACTTCACCCACAATGCAATTACTCAACCACATATCATTATGATTTGCAACATCTAATGGTCTAATGAAGAGATAGGAGATCACTTCTTGTATGTCACTAGAGCCAATGCACATAGTACAACATTTAGATTGCATGTTGCAGTTCCCCAATCACTGACTAAGCCTGTTGTGGGCTAGGTATCCAAGCCCCCAGGGCCTGTAACAAGCTCTAGGAGGATGACTAAACCTCCCAAGGCCTGTAATAGGCATGAGTGGTTGGGTATTCAAGACCCTAAGGCCTATCGAGGGCCTATAACAAGCCCTAGAGGCTTAGAGCCTCCCAAGGCTATTGGTAACAACTGGCTGAGTGCTATTGGTAACAATTGGATGTCAATGACCATTGTCTCTTGACTATGATCAACTGGAAACCCACTTCACCACGAAACCCCTGGCCTCAAGCATGCCTCAAGACGCAATTTCCCTGCGTACTAGTAAGCCTGAGCCTTGCCTCAACCCAATTTCTCATTAGGCCGTGATCCCTCCATCTCCATTTGGAGGATATTTGTCATCTTTCCCATATAAAAAAGACCCCAAAGTATTTTTGTATTGTTACATTAAATAAAAAAAACCCTTTGCCCCTTAATATATAAGCAATATGATTTTTAGGTTTTCATGAATATTTAATACTGGAATATGAATGAATGTGATATTATATTGCCTTCTGGTGAAGTCCCCATGCAACAATTATCTCCAGATATTCTCTATGAATATCCCCAGTATTTAATTCCTTTTGGGTTAACAAAATGAACCATTCTCCTTCTTTTAGCTAGCATCCACACACAAGTTTGTCACAATGGCCAAGTTTGTGCACAAATCTGCAACAATGGTCCTACCCACTATCCTAGGGCCAAAATTTTCCGTTTCAACATTATCAACCACCACAATGGGCAATCCAATAACAATCATGGTAGCCCCAACAACATTCGAAATCATAAGATATTTATCACGTCTTCCAAATAACACCATTAAACTACCCCCAATAAACCAAAAGTGCTTCCTAACCTACCCCAAACCCTAACACTAATTTGGAAGAACCGATAAATAACAATGAGATGATTACCTATCCAACTTACTTGAGTTCTTTATATTAACAAATTACACCTTCACCTAGAAAGAATTGTAGAAGATCCAACACCACTAATTATGACTAAGTAGGGTGATGGAGAACTAAATTTAAAAATCAAAGTCACCTCCTAGATGTGTAGACCTAATTTTGAAACTTTATAAACAATGGAAACTATAAAAAAATCTACCTTTTCTAGAATTACTAAACCACAAAAACACACAACCCCAACCTGACTTTGGTTTTCTAGGGGAATTATAAAATCTTGGTGTCAAGATTCCCTTTTTCAAGCTATTAAAGGTGTGCCTATTTATAATAAGGTTGTAAGGTATCCATGCCTCAACAAACTTGGAATACAGAGAAAGGATTCCCAAACTATCCAAGTAGTAGGAAAACGTATTGATATGATGCTAGGAAGGGTCAATACTACCAACTATTATGAACTCAAAAGTTTTGTAGTGACATCTACCTAGGTAAAACATTGATTCAAAACACCTTGGTCAATCTAGAGGCAATCATTAATGTAATGACAAAAAAAACAATGGACAAATCACACTGTCACAAGTTGAGACAAACCTTAGAGGTCCTCCAAATGGTTGAAAGGTCTACTGTCATACTAGAAGGAATGGTAGAGGATGTAGTAGTTTCCATTAACTCCTAATAATAACTCATGAATTCATGGTATTTAAACAAAAAAACTAGCCATATTGGTTATTGATAGTTGATGCATTTATTAATTGTTCATAAGAGAATATAACAATTTCTCATAAGAACTCCAATAAAAATTTGATCGTGTTCATCTTGATAGACCCTTTCTTGAAACAAAGGAACATGTAATGAACACTTATTTGTACAATACTAACTAATAATCAATCATGCCAAACTCATTAAAAAAACTTACTCTTAACAAGCAATTGGATTTATGCTTGCAACTTTTTACTTGAATGTTACATTCAATTACACATGTCACTTCATTGCTCAAAATTTAAGCTTAATTAATGCCTTCCAACTAAATTGAAGGTTCACTTAACACCCTTAACCCTCCGAGCTACAACCCAATGAAAAATTTAAATGAGTAAGAATGCCTTCGTCAACATGAAAGATTACCACAGTTATCTTAATCTCTTCCTTCTTCCAATGGTATATAATCCAACCTACAATGTAGAGACCATCTAAGACACTCCATTCCCTCTTCGTCCCTTCATTATGGAAGAAAAATATAATTACGCCGTAGGCGTTCACCAACGAGAAGCGTAACCTTCCACGTCGGCTAGATTCCTCGCTCATAGAGTGAATGGAATCATGCCATGTGGATGGTGCTTTTGGTGGTGCTTTACGACTCTACGAGTTCTTGATTCTCGTTTTTTAGTGTCGATAAGAGAATTTATTAATGAAAACATAAATTTCCTGAACTACGTTACCTACAAATAGTCTGAAAATGCTTCATTACCACAACGTGACTCTGTAAATTCTCGGCATGCCAGATCAGTTATACTAAACAAAAGCTCCGACAAGCCATTGGAACCATTGGAGCCATTGGAATTTCGGCATTAAACTGCGCTTGTGTTGAGGGCTGAGTTGAGTTTCTGGTTTTAAAAAAAACCAACAGACCCTAATGGCAGCGTGGAGGAGGAGATAATGTGGGATGCCTTCACGTAAGCGCTGGATAGAAGCCCTCGCGCTGGATTTATTTCTATTATGTGTTAGCTATAATATGTGTTTGGATTAAAAAACTCTGAGACTGGATTGATCCAAGTGGATATCGGTGGCGACCCACCTCTTCCAACTGGCTCAAAACAAACTTCTGGCACTTTTGGTAATTTACTATTTTTAGCAGTTTTTCAGGTCCTAAACTTCCAGAGCCGTTTTGAGGCCCTAAACGACATTTTTTGACATCGAATGGTTGGGAAAATATGAGTACTACGCCCCTAACCCTTCGGCCTACTAGACTCATGATTTGCGGACCCTTTTTTTACTCCTTGAAAAGATCTTTCCAACGAGCTATTGTGCACCCCAAACGGAGATCGTATGCAAAAGTTACGACCCCGGGAAGTTGATGTACTAACTTACCCAAACGGGGCCCACATGACTTTTGGCGCTTCACCTCGAACATAATCATGAAAATATTTCCTATGGGGTGTAGCATGACATGAAGCCCCTGAATCTACTACCCAATAATCACTAGTATTATCTAATGCAATAATCAAAGCATCTTGTAACACATCACCTGCTACATTTGCTTCCTAGGTAGTTTCCTGCTGTCCATCTCCTTTCTTCTTTAGAGATCTACAGTCTTTCTTTAGATGTCCTTTCTTTCCACAGTTCCAACACTCTATTTTTCCCAGTCTAGACTTGGATCTTCCCGTTTTAGACTTGCCACGATTACCTTGGCTCTTTCCTTTCTCCCTTTGTCTTCCCTTTCTTTCCATGGTCAATGCATTACCTGATGTCTCACCTGTGCTTTTTCTTCACATTTCCTCGCTAAGAATAATACCAATAACATCATCAAATGTCAAGGTGCTTGAACCAGTGACAGAGTTCCTTATAGCCATGACAAAGCTATTCCAGCTTTCTGGCAATGAACAAAAGATTAGAAGAGCCCTAACCTCATCATCAAAGTTCACACTTACAGAACTTAGTTGATTTGTAACTGTATTAAATTCATTTAAATGATCAACAACAGATCCACCTTCAGACATCTTCATATTAAATAAATGCTTCATTAGAAATACCTTGTTGGAGGCCGAGGGTTTTTCATACATCTTACCCAATGTGCTCATCAAACCCTCCGTTGTCTTTTCTTTTGAGATATTGAAAGCCACCAACGAAGCCAGGGACAGCCGTATTGTCTCCAGTGCCTTTCTGTCAAGAACCTACCATTCTTCGTCCTTCATAGTCGCCAGCTGCTTTGCTCTTCCTTCCAATGGTAGGAATAGATCCTTCTGGTACAAATAGTCCTCCATTTGCATCTTCCATAACTGGTAGTGTTGGACATTAAATTTCTCGACCTTAAACTTTCCCTCTTCCGATATTGCTCCCACTCGAACCAGAAACCCTAGTTTCCTGTGGGTTTATCTGCCAAATAGACATTTGGCTCTGAAACCAATTGTTAGAAAAACAGGATCGCAGAGCAATAAAAATAAACAGAAATGCAACTATAATCACACAGACACATTACAAGAGAGACACTAATATATCGTGGTTCACCCAAGGTGGGCTACGTCCAAACTACAATTTCCAGTCCTTATTATTATACCATCCAACAAATGAAGGGATACAACCTGCAGCACATCCGTTGCACTTCCTCTTCATTGTTTCACAGTCTCTCTTCATAATCTCAGAGATCTTTACAATGCATAGTACCTAATACATATTTTCCTAGTCGTATTACAATGTCTTTCTTTTATAGGGGAAATACAACAGAAAAATACCATGGGATACCCAAAACCATGGGTCCGCAAAATTGTTGGCCAACAAACATCCCAAATTTTTTTCCCAAGGTTGGGGAACGAGTGTACAGTCCTTTTGCATATCATATAAAGCTGGGGTACACGACTGAGACAATATCATCTATGAGACTGGAAGATCTGGCTCCACAACCAACAATCTCCCACTTGGAGACTGATCACAACAACTCCACCACTACTGTACTTGCTGGAGCTTGGACTTGGAAAATTTCTCATCTTCACCTTCACGCTAGAAGGCCAACTGAAACCGAGTAGGAACTCATTTTCTCTCTGGTCACTACCTTTGTAAACATGTCTGCAGGATTCTGGCTAGTATGTATCTTTTCCAGCTTCAACAGTTCATCCTCAAGAACAAAGCGTATGAAATGGTACTTGAGCTATATATATTTAGTCCTGGAATGGAATGCTGAGTTCTTTGCAAGATGAATGGCACTCTCGCTGTCACTATACAACCTGCTATCCTTCTGCTTCTTACCCAATTCCTCCATAAACCTCTACAACCAAATCATCTCTTTACTAGCCTCTATAAAATCAACATACTCTACTTCCGTTGTTGAAAGTGAAACAACCTTTTGCAGTTTCGAAATCCAACTTACTGTTGCTCCACCTACAGTAAACACATACCCTGTGGTTCTCCTCCTGTTATCCTTATCACCTGCCATATCTGCATCAACATATCCTTGTAGAATAGTGTCTGAACCTCCAAAACAAACTGAGTGGTAGTACCTCTCAAATACCTGAGAATCCACTGTACTGCCTTGCACTATTCTTTACCTGGATTGTTCATATATCTGCTCATAACTCCCACTGCATGTGCAATATTTGGTCTTGTGCACACCATGGCATACATCAAGCTGCCAACTGCTGATGAATAGGGAATCTTGGACATGTAATCTGTCTCTTCACGTGTCTTGGGACACATTTCCTTACTTAGATTGAAATGGTTGTCCAAAGGTGTATTAACTGATTTTGCATTCTGCATTCTGAACCTCTCCAACACCTTTTGTATGTACTCACCCTGAGACAATGTCAATTTGTGATTTTTCCCGTGTCTTGTTATTCTCATACCAAGGATTTGCTTTGCAACACCCAAAAACTTCATCGCAAATGAATTTGCTAACTTCCTTTTGAGCACATTTATTTCCTGCATGTTAGACCCCGCAACAAGCATGTCATCCACATACAATAACAAGATAATATAACTTCCATTATCTAGCCTTTTGAAATAAACACAGTGGTCAGAATGACATCTACTGTATCCTTGTTCTGTCATAAACCTGTCAAATTTTAAATACCACTGCCTTGGATCTTGCTTCAAACCATACAAGCTCTTCTTCAACTTGCATACAAAATTTTCCTTCCCTTTGACCTCATACCCTTGTAGCTGTTGCATATATATCTCTTCCTCCAAATCCCCACGCAGAAAGGTTGTTTTTACATCTAACTGTTCAAGATGTAAATCTTCTACCGCCAGTAGACTTAAGATAGTCCTAATTGAAGTCATCTTAACAACATGAGAAAATATTTAATCAAAATCTATACCTTTCTTCTATGCAAACTCCTTTACAACAAGTTTGGCCTTGTACCGCTTCTTACCTCCTTCTTCCTTCAACCTATAAATCCATTTGTTCTGCTATGCTCTTTTACTAGCAGAAAACTGAACCAAATACCAAGTTTGGTTTCCTACCAATGAGTCGGCCATCTGCTCATTCACGCCTTGCCCCCACTTCTTTCTAGTTTCCACCTGCATTTCTTCTTCATAACATTCTGGTTCACTAGCATCAGTCATCAATAAATAATACATTGAAGGAGAGTATCGTTCGGGGAGTCTACTTAACCTGGTAGATTTTCTTACACTTGCAGGAGTTTCAGGTACTTGCTGTTGTTCTTGACTTTCTGGCACCTTTGGAACTTTATTTTCTTCAATTTCATCAAGGACTGTGTACTCTGTGTTTTCCTTTTCCTGTTTCTTTCCCTGCAACTGATCTTTATACATGACCTTTTCATTGAATATTACATCTCTACTCCTAATGATTTTGTTATTTTCATAATCTCATAAGCGATAACCAAAATCATCAACCCCATATCCAATAAAGGTACATTTCTTGGATTTAACTTCAAGCTTTGTTCTATTTTGTTCATCAATATGGACAAATGCTTCACAACCAAACGTTCTCAGAAATGAGTAGTTTACCTTTTTATCTATGCATGCCTCCTCTGGAATACCACCATCCAAAGCACTTGAAGGCCCTTTGTTTATTAAATAAACAAGAGTATTTACAACATTTGCCCAAAACTATAAGAGCAACCCTGCATGCAATCTCATACACCTTGCACGCTCCATGATCATTCTATTCATCCTTTCTGACACACCATTTTCTTGTGTGTTCCTGGGGCTATCTTCTCTCTACAAATCCCATGGTATGAATAGTAACTATCAAACTCCTTTCCGCAATACTCTCCTCCATTATCAGATCTGTGACACTTCAACCTTTTTCTTGTCTCATTCTCAACAAAATCTTTCCACTTCTTAAAAGTAACAAACACATCAGATTTATGTCTAATGCAATAAACCCAATTTTTTCTAGTTGCATCATCAATAAATGTAACATAATAATGAGTTCCACCAAGAGATTGTACCTGATCCGGTCCCCATACATTTGTATGCACAAGCTCTAACTTTTCATTCTTCTTATGTTTCCCAACCCTGAGAAATCTGACTCTATTCTGTTTTCCATAAACATAGTTCTCACAGAATTCCAAACTTACCTGCTTCAAATCCGGCAGCAACTTCCTTGAGTGGAGAATCTACATCCCCTTCTCACTCATGTGGCCAAGCTTATGATGCCATAATGCTGTATCTGTTCCTGTGGAAGCTAAAGAGATAGAATGGTCAGTATTATGAGGACATAAATACAACGTACCTACCCTGTCTCCTTTTTCTATCACCATTGATCCTTTAGTGATATTCCACCATGTTTCTCCAAACGTAGAAAGACAGCTGCCATCTCCCAACTGCCCTATTGAGATCAGATTTCTTTTCATAGTAGGAATATGCCTAACATCCTTTAGCAGCCATTCAGTTCCATTCTTAAATTTTATCCATACCTTACCCATTCCAACAATTTTACATGGCTCATCATCACCCAATAAGACATGTCCAAAATATCCTGGAACATAATCATGAAAATATTTCCTATGGCATGTAGCATGACATGAAGCTCCTGAATCTACTACCCAATAATCACTAGTATTATTTAATGCAATAATCAAAGCATCTTGTAACACATCACCTGCTACATTTGCTTCCTAGGTAGTTTCCTGCTGTCCATCTCCTTTCTTCTTTAGAGATCTGCAGTCTTTCTTCAGATGTCCTTTCTTTCCACAGTTCCAACACTATATTTTTCCCAGTCTGGAATTAGATCTGCCCATTTTAGACTTGCCACGATTACCTTGGATCTTTCCTTTCTCCCTTTGTCTTCCCATGCTTTCCATGGTCAACGCATTACCTGATGTCTCACCTGTGATTTTTCTTCGCATTTCCTCGCTAAAAATAACACCAATAACATCATCAAATTTCAAGGTGTTTGAACCAGAGACAGAGTTACTTACAACCATGACCAAGCTATTCCATCTTTCTGGCAATGAACACAAGATTAGAAGAGCCCTAACCTCATCATCAAAGTTCATACTTACAGAACTTAGTTGATTTGTAACTGTATTAAATTCATTTAAATGATCAGCAACAGATCCACCTTCAGACATCTTCATATTAAATAAATGCTTCATTAGAAATACCTTGTTGGAGGCTGAGGGTTTTTCATACAGCTTACCCAATGCGCTCATCAAACTCTCCGTTGTATTTTCTTTTGAGATATTGAAATCCACTGACGAAGCCAGGGACAGTTGTATTGTTCCCAGTGCCTTTCTATTAAGAACCTCCCATTCTTCGTCCTTCATAGTCGCTGGCTACTTTTCTCTTCCTCCCAACGGTAGGAATAGATCATTCTGGTACAAATAGTCCTCCATTTGCATCTTCCATAACTGGTAGTTTTGGACATTAAATTTCTCGACCTTAAACATTCCCTCTTCTGCCATTACTCCCACTTGAACTAGAAACCCTAGTTTCCTGCGGGTTTATCTGCCAAATAGACCTTTGGCTTTGATACGAATTGTTAGAAAAACAAGATCGCAGAGCAATAACAATAAACAAAAATGAAAATATAATCACACAGACACATTACAAGACAGACACCAATATAGCGTGGTTCACCCAAGGTGGGCTACGTCCACACTGAAATTGCTAGTCCTTATTATTATACCATCCAACAAATGAAGGGATACAACCTACAGCACATCTGCTGCACTTCCTCTTCATTGTCTCACAGTGTCTCTTCACGATCTCAGAGATCTTTAGAATGCATAATAACTAATACATATTTTCCTAGCTGTATTACAATGTCTTTCTTTTATAGGGGAAATACAATGGGAAAATACCACGGGATACCCAAAACCATGGGTCCGCAAAACTGTTGGCCAACAAACATCCCAAATTTTTTTCTCGGGGGCCCCTTGAACCCCCATTTCTCGTGGGCACTTCCCTTGAACCCCCGTTCTCGGGGGGCGTTTCCTCCAAACCCCCTTTTTCGGGGTGCTACCCCGAATCCCAAGGTTGGGAAACGAGTGTACAGTCCTTTTGTATATCATATAAAGCTGGGGTACACGGCTGAGACAATATCATCTATGAGACTGGAAGATCTGGCTCCACAACCAACAAAAATATCCATCGCAACCTGAGCAAGATACGAGTTAACCCAGGGTCTTCATGCTAAACCCACAATGATACGAATCTAACCATGTGATTACAATGTCTTGGAGTCGAACATGGTAGAAACCACTTGATTACTGGTCTTTGATATAAACCGTTAACAAGTGCGAGGGAGATCATCACTAATGTCAATGATTCCCAAAGTATCATAGTACATACATCGAATGTGAATAAATGAGTTGAGGTCGAACACTCGATGGAATATTTCAATCAAGAGCTAATGATGTGAACTCATGTTGAAAGCGAGGTAACATGCCATTGAAACATGTAGGCCCAAGGTACCTGATTGGTTTCTAGATTCAATCCCCGGATGGTGTGTTGAAGCCGACAGGGATGAATTTGTTGAAGGAGGGCCATGATCTATCCCTCATCATCGACACAAATGTGATCGCAGATGTTTTGGAGTGAATCAGACAGTAGAGTAATGTGTGAGACTGACGCAGAGGCAATAGACATGATAGAAGGTAGAATGAATGCAGATAGTGAATGACAAATGTCTCTTGAACATGGGCATTGAATGACTTGGCAGTATTGACATGACGAGAATGATACTGACCCCTTAATGCAATTGATGGTAGAAGCATTCTTTGGATGACCCAAAGTATTAACAAGACTCACGGAACCAGTGTGACTCGAAGACAAACGGATTGCCCAAGTAATGGATGCGTATGCAAATGAGTGCCATGTTAAAGAGTGACTAAGTACTGCCATAACTACAATGAAACACAAATTCTTTCCATATCCCCATCATGATTGATGAGTACCTCTTTTATTTTTTAACGAGCTTGAGGAGGGTAACAAATGCTCGGTATAGCTCATCCTTCGGACGAGCCCAATCCCAAATGTTTTACGAACCTTTTGGACGAGTCCAATCCCAAATGTTTTACGAATCTGGGATAGGATGGGTTCGTCCCAAAGAAGGTAAAATCAGTGTCATTTCATGTTTAGAGAGTTTGCAAAGAACCAAAGAAGACTCCAAAGGTTCTTTTTCGTAAAAGTTAGTCTCTTCACCTGAAAAATGATAAAACAACGTGAGAGAGAACTCTTCCTGTCATGATCGACTAGAGTGCTCCTTTTTCATAAATAATACCTCCTGGTCCGGAAAAGGGGTAAACTATCACCAGAAAGACGATCATTCAAATACTTTTACAAGCGTGAAAGCATCAAGTTCGCTTGGCGATCTTTTCAAATTTAGGGAGTCTGAAAAGAGCTTAAAGAGGAAATCCGAGGGGTTCCTTTTTCATGGGAGTTTAATGATCCCGAAAAATCGATAAAATACAACTCGGTGACTTATTCTCATAGTTTTACGAGCACGAGAAGGAACAAAGAGTAAGCTCGGTGTCATTAATGTTTGATTTTAATGATCGAAATAATAACACAAAAAACGCCTGAAGAGTTGTTCACACTTGATAACAAGCAGAAGATGACCACAACTGCGATTGAATGTTTTAATATGACACTTTACTTCACATGTAATCTCCAAAAACTAGGTCAAAACGACCAATTAGGTGTCCAGACATAGAAACATTCCCAACTATAGTAAAAATAACCCAAGAAGAATAAATTTAAAAGAGAATATTCCATTTTTCAATATAAAAGGGGCAAATAGTAAAAATTGTTTACTATTGTTTTTTACCAAATTGGGAGGGTGAAAAAATACCATTTGGAGCCGATTTTCAAGTGCCGATTGCGGGAGTTACTGTCAGCCATTTTCGACGCCATCAATGTCAAGTAGGCCTAAAGCTTGTCCTCTTAAATTGTAGCGGATTAGATTTTCTTATTGTTTCCATTTTTTTGAGTTTTTGGCTTGTGAAATGGGGGAATTGCGCATCCTATGGGTGATGCACTTTACCCTTACGAGAAACGTGTCAACGTTTCTTGTAAGGGTAAAGTGCGTCGGCGCCACTCTGTCTGCACTGACGGGTCGACGCAACTCGGCCTAATAGATTCAATGGAAATCCAAATTTTATCCAATTGAAAGTTGAAGCAAGTTTCTAATAGGTGTTTAAACAATGTTTGAACAAGTTTGGGCAATAAAAATGGTCCAGTGGAGGGAAAGGGAGCACGAAATGGAGGATTCCCAAGCGACAAATGATCCTCAATGTATGAATACACTTCAAAACCGTGGTTTGCTCAAATACTTTCATGTCCAGGGCATGAGGGCCCAAGTACCACTACTGGAGCATCTGATCAAGTCTTCGAATCTAGATCAACAACACTTCCGGGTTGGTGTTTTCACACTAACCATAGATGTGGAGGATATCTACTTTTTGACAGGATTGTCCCGGTGTGGGGCCCCAGTATCTTTGTCAGGGCCACGGGGGAGTGACCAATCCACTGAGAGTTTAGTGGCTCAGTTCTGCACTCCTGTACTCAGATGCTTGGTGGGAAAATCCCCATCAATAATGTGAGGGATAGTCCACTACCCACGGTCCTTTTTATGATTGAGAGGGTGGCAGGGAGAAGGGCTCCTCACCAGGACACCAAGGCCCAAATGTTGTACATCGTGGAGTGTATGGCTCCTACTGTATTCAACTGGTGCGAGGGAGTCCTCGTGAACCTTCGAGAGAAGCTCACCAAATGCTGACGGGGTGAGTTGAAGCAGTTTGGTTACGGGTCTATTGTAGTCTCGTTCTTCCTAGAACGCGTTCTGTTGTTACGGCCACAGGTAGCGAGGGAGGATATAGATCCGAGAGATCCTCACAAGGTTCATTGGACCAAGGTCATGGCTTGCTACGGAGGTGGGGGGCCATTATCAACTATAGTCCTGTTTTCTTCACATTGTTCGACGAGCAACTCCTCATGATTGAGGACTATCCATATGCAGGGACAGATTTTAGGGGTGACCTGGACCTAGCTCTACCCGAGGATACACAGTGGGGAGATCTAGGTAAGAACAAAAAATCTGTTATGTTTTCTCATTTTATGGTTTTTTAGAATTTTTTGGAGTAGTACTGATAGTTGATACATGTTTGATGCAGATGTTGGTCCATCTCGTCCAGTTGGTGCTTCTACGATTGAGAGGAGAGGAGTGGTACGAGAGATGGTAGCTGCACATCAAGACGCAGTAGAGGAGCTAGGCGAGATGGAGGAGAACCTCCAAAGATTGACCGTGGGTATACCTGAGACATCCATAGACGAGCTACCTCACCATTACCAGCGACAGACTGCGGGGGTTTTTGCACACTTTGGTCCGTTGCTTCGTAGAGTAGCTAGGGCCATCATTTGTTACCATGAGCATCCTAGGGATTAGGTTCATGCATATATGTATGTACTGAAATCCAAGGGATTCAGACTTTTTGTAGCGATGACTTTACTGAAATATCACGAGCTTCATATTTTGTACCAGTACCACATTTTTGTACTATGATGACATGATACATATACAAAACTCTATTTGCGGTCTTATATACTGGTGTTTCATTGATCTTTTATGGTATCTTGTACATGTTTTGCGTATACATTATGGATAATTCATATGTTGTGTCGTTTTCACATCTTTTCAATAAAATGATTTAGGAATGTGCAATGTACCAATCTAATATAAAATTAGCCATAGAGTCAGCAACAGTGTTCATGTCTCTTGAAATGTGCAGGTATTGGATGGATTCAAAGAACCTCTCCAAGAGATGTACTCGTCGGAATAGACGGAGTAGCGTGGGGTCGCGAATAGAATAAACACGGTTAAGGTGGGATACCACTAATTGCGAGTCGAGATGGACGACAATGTGGTCCATACCCAAAGAAAGAGTACCGGTCAACAATCCAATCACCGCATGATACTCAAGGGCGTTGTTGGTTGTGTATCCTAAACAACTTCCTCCCGAACCAATAAGCTCGCCGGTGGGGGAATAGAGTACCCAAGATGCTGATGCGAGACTATGGGTATTCTGGCTAGCGCCGTCTGCGAATAAGAGACATGCTGCTATCTACACATCCAGGAAGAACATGGTATAAGCATAAAGACAAGATCCAAGCACACTAAAAATAAAGCGTCACACCACACAAAACACACACCATGTACAATATATAAAAAATACTTATGTGTAAGAGACTTAGGCATAGTACCGCTTCAAGTAGATCCCATTGCGAGGCTCTCCCAAAGATATCCCATCATAATCCTCGAGTTCATATGCTCCCTTCTCCGAGACACACTTAAAAACATATGGACCATGCCACATGGACTCAAATTTTCCTGTCCCCAGCTTGTCATGATTTTGGTCGTAGGTGAGGACCAAATCTCCCTTGTTGAAGCTATGAGGTTTGACCGATTTTTCGTATTGGGATTTGATGTGCTTCTTATGTGCTTCGTTAGCAAGAGAAGCATCACGATGGGTTTCATTGAGTTTTTCCAAGTATAGAAAGCGTTCTTCCTTGGCAGTGGTGTTTGGTAGGAGTTCGATTGCAAGTTTCAATGAAGGAATCTTGCACTCAATAGGTAAGACTTCCTCCACTCCGTAGACCAATTGGAAAGGTGTGAACCTGGTGGCAATTTTAACAGAAGTCCTGTATGCCCATAGGGCTGAAAAAAACATGTTGTGCCAATTAGACTTGTGTGTACCCACCATGCGTTGAATCATGGTTTTCAAGACCTTATTGATGGCTTCTACTTGTCCATTGGATTGCGGGTAATAAGGGGTTGAGTTCTCATGACGAAAACCCAATCTGGCGCTCAATTCATCTACCATCTTGTTCTGTAAATGAGATCCATGATCAGTAATGATGGCTTGAGGGACTCTGAATCTCACAATAACGTGATTGAAAATAAAGAGTGCAGCAGTTTTTCCATCTTCATTGTACGTAGGAATAGTCTCGACCCACTTGGTAAAATATTCAATAGCAACGATGACATAACCATGCCCCTCGGGCGAGGTAGGCTTATAGTGCATGAATTCTATGCCCCATTTGGTGAAGGGACTGACGGCAATAACTGGATGTAATGGGGCTGGATGGGAGCGCTTTTTATGATGAAAAATATGGCAGGGAGGACACTTCTTGACAGCTTCAATACAATCTTTGAAGATGGAAGACCAATAGTATCCAGCGTGTAGTATTTTCTGAGTTGTAGCCATCCCATAAAGATGACCGCCACATGGCCCTGAGTGAGAATCGTTCAGAACGTGTTCAACCTCCTCATGAGTTAAGCATCGTCGGAGGATAGAATCAACACCACGATGGTATAAGGTGTCACCGATGATTAGGTAGTACTTCGCATGGTGACACACATGACGGCGGTTGTCACGAGATAACTGAGGACTGAAACGTTGGGTTTGGAGATACAAAGTGATGTCTCCATACCAGGGGTTATAAGTACTAATAAAAAACAAGGACTCGTTGGGGGGAGAGTCCATGGGATCAGTTTCCGTATCAGTACGGGGAAGATCGCAGATAAGCTCCGCAAAAACCAAAGACTTTTTTGACTTGGCCTTCTCAAACTGGAGGTTGAATTCTTGAAGAATGACGATCCAGCGCGAATACTTTCCCCATAGCACCTGGCATGTGAGAACGTGGTACGCAGGGTTAGAGTTTACAATGATGGTGGTAGTGCGGAGGAGGATATAATGGTGGAACTTTTGGACATCACTGACTACTGCGAGAGCTAGTTTTTCAACATGTGAATACCACGTTTAGGCATCGTTGAGACCCTTACCAAGGTAGTAAATAATATGTTCTTGAGCGTTGCTATCCTCCTAGACCAAAACCATAGAAATAGTGGTAGTGGAAGCAACAAGATAGAGGATGTAATCCTTGGTGTAATCGGGCGGTTGAAGCACATGTGCATGGGTGATAACATGTTTTAGGTTGTCGAAGGACTGCTGAGCAGAATCATCCCAAATGAACAGGACGTCCTTCTTTAACAATCTCATGTATCCCTGCGTTTTCTCAGCAAAATTACACACAAAATGCCTTAAGTAGTTTTCCTTCCCCTACAAACTTTGAAGTTCCGTGATATCGGTGGGTGGTGGAAGAGAACCGATGGCTTCCACCTTCAGGGGATCAATACAGATCCTATCTTTGGAAATTATGAAGCCTAAGAGGTGTCCGGACTCGACACAAAATATGCACTTGTGGGGGTTTAGGCGGATGTTATACCGCGTACATTTGAGGAATACCGCCGTTAGATGATCAATGTGAAACTCACGATGATTCAAATGAGCAGGAAGGTCATCGAGATATGGTTCCACAAAGTCCTTCACGTCGTGGAAGGAATACGACATAGCCCGTTGGAATGTAACACCAGAATTTTTAAGGCCAAAGGGGAGTTTATGATATGCAAACGTGCCCCATGGGCAGATGAAATCCATTTTATGTTGATCGGCCTGGTGGATCTCAATCTGATTGTAGCCAGAAAAGCCATCCATGAATGAGAAGATGACACTTCCGACACAGTTGTTGATGATTTGGTCGATGAATGGGGTAGGGTAGTTATCCTTGGGACAAGCCTTATTTAAATCCCCATAGTCAACACAAACCCTAATGGTGCCCTGTTTTTTGGTAACAAGGACAACACTAGAGACCCAATCTGTCAAGGGAACATGATAAATAAATCCATCCTTCAATAGCTTCTCAATCTCTGCCTTGATGGACGCAGTCTTCCGAGGGTGCACTGGATGTAATTTTTGTTGGATAAGTTTTGCGTCAAGATATGTTTTAATCTCATGCACAACTATGGTAGGATCAATCCCAGGCAGTTCCTCATAGATCCATGCAAATACGTTACGAAATTGTTTGAATAAGGCCGTGTATGTGGTGGTCTCTTCAAGAGAACAATTTTGGTCTATATTGATATGTTACATGACTCCGGGTGTGACCGAGATGTCGATCTGGAAAGTGGGCATAATGTTCGCTAAGTTGCCCTCAGTTACTGTATCACAAATGAGGATCAGAGATTGAGGGTACGGAAAGACATCTGGTGACAGAATGGTTTCAATATGGTTCTCCCTGAATCTAGCGGTGGGAGGAAAGACGATCGATGGTGGAGGTCTTCCCATGGGGGTTCCTCCACACTCATTATCTCCACGATGGACTCATCAAAATGAAAAGTCCAGAGTAGAGGATCTGGGAGGGACGAAGTCCGCTGTAATTGTGGAGAACAAGATGTAGATGCCACTAAAGAGTGGTCATTTGGTGATGATTGGATAGCCTCATAGGTAGCTTCCGCAGGTGATAGAGGCATAACATCTCCAATCAAATCCAACTTATCAGTATCGGGCATGAGCCATTGGTTAGTGGAGTTGGATGAAAATGGGATCGTAGAGGAAATCATGTTCACTGTGGCAACATGGGAAGGGGATCAGATGTTGGAAAGACTCCCATAAGGGATGAATTCTTGAGGAGTCCTACCCCACACTCTCAAATAAATGTGATGAGTTTCCTAACAAAGGGACATTGTCCGCGGGATGAGTAGTGGTGTCCGGTGTACACAAATCCAGTTGGTCAACAGTGACAATTCTCGCTTGATTTGGGAATTGCACGATGCGGAATACGGATGATGCGAGCACAGTCACGGTATAAAACCAATTACGACCAAGGAGTAAATTATAATCCAATGGGGCGGCGAGCACTTCCATGTTAATGGAGGCATTATTGCCCCCCAACTCGATTTACAAAGCTTGTAACAACCCGTGTGGTTGGAATCCACAGCTGTCAAATGCCTTCAGGGTTTTAGGGGAACGATTCAACTCGAGGGATCCGATGGCTCTCTAGCAAGATAACGACATAACCGAGGTTGAAGCTCCTTCGTCTAAGACAGTACGATGGATACTCTTCCCAACAACGTTGGTCATAATTTAGAACGCAATTTGGTGGGAAAGCCTCGGCTTGAAATACTCAAGCTTAAACATGATGGTATTAGAGGAAATCTACAATGCCAATTGCAGCGAGGAGAGTCTTACGCTGATTAGGATAGTTTTGTAAGACTTCCAACGTCGACATGGCACAAGGGGATTGTGCTAAGTCCTATACAATGTTGTAGTTTTGAGAAGCCCGAGCATTGGGATTAAAAACAACTTTTCTAATCGTGCTCTTGGGTAGACGTAACACTGAATCGAATGAAGGTTTCTCAATGATGAGAGGACCTTGAGGGGAAGGGACATCTGATGTAGATGCATAATATTTTTCAGTATTACTTCCGTTAGATTCCTTATTGGGGACTGAGTCATATGACCTTGATTGAGTATTTAAGTTGACCATTTCACTATGCATCACGAGAACATGAGTGGTGGTGGGTGGTTCTCCTTGAGAAGGAGAGGGTTGTTGCATGATCATCTGTTGTTGTTGGGGGGGAAGGGGTCAGTTAAAACTGCGGGTGTAGGGTTTCCTTTGAGAAACTTCTGCACTTCGTCCTGATGTGGGCACTCTTTGGTGAAGTGATCACTACCACATAGTAAACAAGGATATTTCACCTTCTGTTTTTGTTTATCCTCGGGATTATTCTTTTGTTCCTGCTGGTTAGAATATTTCTTGGATTTACCCTTGTTCTTCTTCTTCCCACTGGATTTTTGAGGTGAAGCAAATTGTATTGAATTCACTTCCTCAGTGGCAGCAGGTCTGGGTGGTTTGTTTGTGTTGTTCCCAGCCTGAGATAAGGGTGGGGTCGAGCCATGGTGGTTCAAGGATCTATCGGATTGGGTAGCAGGTTGGGAATGAACGAAACCAAGAATGCCATCAACATGAGGTCCCATGGATGGTTTTGTAGGATCGTAGGTAGGGCGGTGGGCATCAGGGATGATGTCGTATAACATTCCATATTGAGCATAAACGAGGTATAGGTATTGGGAACGAGTGATATCTTGTTCTTTCGTGACAGCTCTGCCCATAGCTACGTATTTAGCTATGATGGGAAAAATTGACTTCGTAAACTAGTCAGCCAAAAGTTGGTCTAGAATATGAGCTTTAGTGAGACGTCGTCTCCTCTACCACTCATGAATATGATCAGAAATATAGGTGGCGGTGGTTTGACGGAGAGAATTCAATAGATCCATACCAGTTTCATAGTGAATTGGTAACTAGAAATGAGTAAAAAATGACATGGCCAAAGATCTAAAGTCAGGAAAGGAGTGGGGTGGTAAATCAATGTACCACTTTGTAACAGTGTCGATGAGAGTCTGTTGAAATAACCTTAAACGGATTGAATCGTCCATTAAGGAATTGGAGGAGCACCACAAGTGATAGGTCATAACGTTGTTCTTGGGATCCTCTCTAGATTTGACGTCAAATTTTGGTATGTCAGAAGGTAACTTCACTGGAATGGGTGGCCAATTGGTGCCATGATAAATGGGATCGTCAGTCAACCATGATAAGTCTGGAAGATCAAGTGCATCCAGAAATGGTAATTGTTGGTTTGGTTGTGGATATTGGTAGTACTGATAAGGCATCTGAGTGCCAGTAGGATAATGAATCGATTGGTCGTAAGGTCCTCCTGTAGGAAATTGGCCATGTGGGGGAGGGCCACCTGAGTTGGGAGGTGGACTTGAAGGGGGTCCGCCCTTTCCGGAGTAAGGTGGTCCTCCAACGAAAGGTGGGGGTCTGCCGCCTTCGGAATAAGGTGGTCCTCCACCAGAATGGGTTGGTCCTTTGCCAGAAGGTAGGGGACCTCCTCCTCCGGAAGGAGGTGGTCCTCTTCCATAATGCAAGGGTCTGCCTCCCCTAAAATGGGGTGGTGGTGGTGGTGGACTAGATGGTGGTGGAGGGGTGGTCCACCGGTCGGTGGTCTAGTCGGTGGAACATTATGGTGTCCCCATGGGGTATTTGGGTTTACAGGGTAGGGTAGTCTAGGAAAAATATTTCCTAGATGGTTTTGACCGAAATGATGTCCTCGAAAAATATGCCCCCAAGGGGTTTGGGTCCAAATAGATGGGCCCCTCGTATGATGCGTCCACGTAGCTTGTCCCATGGTTAGAAGAAGGCTACCAACCATACTATAGCTTGGATGTGAAGTATAGCCTCCACTCATGTTATGAATACTAATTGGGTGGTGCCCCCCAGTTAGGTTAGGTCCACTAACTAGGGGTTTTCCCCCAGTAAAAAATTGCCCACTTACTGAAGTGTGCTCGATGACCGCATGGTGACCACTAATACTAGGTTGAACCGTAACAAAGGGTTGACTTCTAACAAAAGGATTACTTCTTCTTGACTGTATACTAACAGTTAAATTAGATCCTCCCCTCGAATTTTGAGGTGGGGGAGGTGGAGGTAATGTCCCATAGTTAACAAAGGTTCAAGGTTTCCCCTCAGATGTTGGGATCACGGGAGGCGTAGAACCGGTCGCCTGAATTTGAGGTGTACTCGTAGGAAACGAGGGTTGAACAGGTTCATAAGTGGTTGTGTTAGGTATGGATGTTTCTGGTGAAGTAAAATATAAAGACCGTACAGGGGAATGTCGAAAGATGGGGACTTCCAGGATGCTTGCTCTCCGTGAGAGACTTTGGCATCTAAGTTGTTCGCCAGTCATATGCAAATAGTTCATGTGCTCATAGATTGGTGCAAGAAACTCATCGTTGGGAATCCATTGATGAGGCATAGTTTCTTCCATGGGAAGTGACCCAAAATTGATGACATGACGACCTAGAGACGTGTCCCAAAAAGATGCAGAGTGGACCAAACACTGTCGATACAGGGTCATCTTAGGGCTGACTGAAAACCCAGTCTGTAGCTCCAAGATGTCCTTCCATTGAATGATGGAACTGATGTGTCATATGAGGTAGGTTGCTACATGATCAAAGGTCCCGTAGGATTAGAGATAGGTGGATTGATCGGAGACGAATAGTTCGTTCTCGACTCTAAGGTAGAGGTATCTTCCTCACGTGACATAAACGTAGTAGATTGATCCATGTTTGCTCCCGATTTTTCCTCCCGGTTAAGGGGATATTCAGGTGGCAAGTTCAAAATCCTTCGGGATATTCTCAAAGGTTGAACAGCCAGAGTGGCTGAACCAAGATTTATCCTAAGGGTTTCCTACAAAAGAAAAGAAAAAATCACACATTCACAATCTACACAAGCTAAGGCCACAAGAAAACTTATGTGATGGACAGGATTCAATGGTTTGGAACCTCACAAGATTGTCAAGGCTTCGCAACTCGCGATATACCACAGGGTCCAACAGTTATACTCGGCCCAATTTTTCAGAGCACAAACCAGGGAGGATTAGGACCGTACCCCTGACCATATAACCCTACTACCTAGAAGTACATGCGTAGTAGCTCCCCGAGTGCTGTTCTTGGTGTATTTCTCTGCCAAGACGACCAAATGGTTGACTCAGTTGGTTACAGGAATCCTAGAAGGGTCTCTCGATATACACAAGGTACGTGGGAGCTCAAATTCGTAGTGGTGCTGTCTAATGCACAACCGTATGACATGAGCCTTCTGATATACTACCGAATACGTGAAGTACCTTTCTATATACCCAAGGGTACGTGAAAGGCCATTCGATATACCGGTTGGTACGTGGAATAACTACAAGCCCTTGGGATGCAGTGTAGGGAGATAACGACAACTGCCATGCTTAAAGACGCTGGAACACGTCTCTAACTTACACACAAGTTTCTATACAGTTTTAACCTAATGCTATCGTTAAATTTTATCTTGATGATTAGGTGAATGCATGAGGTGAGAGACTGAAATGTAAAAAGATGCAAATCCTAACTACATGTAGATGCAAGTCTTTTTTTTTTTTTTCCGATGAAAGCTATCTATGGTAAGGAGAAATATTTTCTTGTCCCTGATGATAAGAAAATCAAACAAGTACTCCTATACTTCAAGATCTACCAAAATATAAATGAAGCACTTCTTTCACTAATTCGACAAAAGCGAAAATGAACACACCAAATCTAAATATTTTTATTTTCAAACTCAAACGAATCTATGCAATAATGAAAAGAAGAATTCCTTCCTAGAATGCAATAACGCTAACTTTCCACAACAATGGCCCAAAAAGCACAGAGAAAATCAAAATGCAAAGAATCTTTCAACTTTTGGAATTCTTCGAAAAAGTTTGAATCCACTTGAATTTTCAAAGAAATGACGAATCAATTTTCCACAACTAAGAAAATATAATCAAGCGATTGTCTCTTCAAGCTTTTTGAAGATTTACAAATGACAACTTCCGAAGCATGAAAAATTCTACAACGATTTCCAAGCAATGAACTTGAAACGAGGATAATAACTCCCACAATGCACTTGAGTTTGGGCAGACTAAAGTTAACTCTTGACTACAAGAGAGCCAAGCTTAGAGAAATCTTAATGATGTGGAAAAAGTGGATAGGTATGAGAGTTTATGAACATGTAAACATTACAGAGATCAGGTAAATATGACATGGGAAATGGCTGCAGCAGATGTATAAATGTAACATGCTGTAATAGAAAGAACCGGTCGCCTGACTTTGAGGTGTACTTGTAGGAAACGAGGGTTGACCGGGTTCATAAGTGGTCGTGTTAGGTATGGATGTTTCTGGTGAAGTAAAATATAAAGAACGTACAGGGGAATGTCGAAAGATGGGGACTTCCAGGATGCTTGCTCTCCGTGAGAGACTTTGGCATCTAAGTTGTTCGCCAGTCATATGCAAATAGTTCATGTGCTCATAGATTGGTGCAAGAAACTCATCGTTGGGAATCCATCGATGAGGTATAGTTTCTTCCATGGGAAGTGACCCAAAATCGACGACATGAAAACCTAGAGACGTGTCCCAAAAAGATGCAGTTGGACCAAACACTGTCAATACAGGGTCATCTTAGGGCTGACTGAAAACCCAGTCTGTAGCTCCAAGATGTCCTTCCATTGAATGATGGAACTGATGTGTCATATGAGGTAGGTTGCTACATGATCAAAGGTCCCATAGGATCAGAGATAGGTGGATTGATCGGAGACGAATAGTTCATTCCCGACTCTAAGGTAGAGGTATCTTCCTCACGTGACATAGACGTAGTAGATTGATCCATGTTTGCTCCCGAGTTTTCCTCCCGGTTAAGGGGATATTTAGGTGGCAAGTTCAAAATCCTTCGGGATCTTCTCAAAGGTTGAACAGCCAGAGTGGCTGAACCAAGATTTATCCTAAGGGTTTCCTACAAAAAAAAAAGAAAAAATCACACATTCACAATCTACACAAGCTAAGGCCACAAGAAAACTTATGCGATGGACACGATTCAATGGTTTGGAACCTCACAAGATTGTCAAGGCTTCGCAACTCGCGATATACCACAGGGTCCAACAGTTATACTCGGCCCAATTTTTCAGAGTACAAACTAGGGAGGATTAGGACTGCACCCCTGACCATATAACCCGACTACCTAGAAGTACATGCGTAGTAGCTCCCCGAGTGCTGTTCTTGGTGTATTTCTCTGCCAAGACGACCAAATGGTTGACTCAATTGGTTATAGGAATCCTAGAAGGGTCTCTCGATATACACAAGGTATGTGGGAGCTCAAATTCGTAGTGGTGCTGTCTAATGCACAACTGTACGACATGAGCCTTCTAATATATTACCGAGTACGTGAAGTACCTTTCTATATACCCAAGGGTATGTGAAAGGCCGTTCGATATACCGGTTGGTACGTGGAAGAACTACAAGCCCCTGGGATGCAGTGTAGGGAGATAACGACAACTGCCACGCTTAAAGATGCCGGAACACGTCTCTAACTTACACACAAGTTTCTATACAGTTTTAACCTAATGCTACCATTAACTTTTATCTTGACGATTAGGTGAATGCATGAGGTGAGAGACTGAAATGTAAAAAGATGCAAATCCTAACTAGATGTAGATGCAAGTCTTTTCTTTTTCTTTCGATGAAAGCTATCTATGGTAAGGAGAAATATTTTCTTGTTTCTGATGATAAGAAAATCAAAGAAGTACTCCTATACTTCAAGATCTACCAAAATATAAATGAAGCACTTCTTTCACTAATCTGACAAGAGCGAAAATGAACACACCAAATCTAAATATTTTTATTTTCAAACTCAAACGAATCTATGCAATAATGAAAAGAAGAATTCCTTCCTAGAATGCAATAACCCTAAGTTTCCACAACAATGGCCCAAAAAGCACAGAGAAAATCAAAATGCAAAGAATCTTTCAACTTTTGGAATTCTTCGAAAAAGTTTGAATCCACTTGAATTTTCAAAGAAATGACGAATCAATTTTCCACAACTAAGAAAACATAATCAAGTGATTGTCTCTGCAAGCTTTTCAAAGATTTACAAATGACAACTTCCAAAGCATGAAAAATTCTACAACGATTTCCAAGCAATGAACTTGAAACGAGGATAATAACTCCCACAATGCATACTTGAGTTTGGGCAGACTAAAGTTAACTCTCGACTACAAGAGAGCCAAGCTTAGAGAAATCTTAATGATGTGGAAAAAGTGGATAGGTATGAGAATTTATGAACATGTGAACATTATAGAGATCAGGTAAATATGACATGGGAAATGGCTGCAGCAGATGTATAAATGTAACATGCTGTAATAAAAAGATTTGCGAGTGTGAATTTATAGAAAAAGTAAGCTAATCCCATTCCAGATCCTTAATAAACATGCATATAACTCATAAGAATTCTGGTATGGATACATAAGGACCATACACAAAACAAAATCATGAACAACACATAATTTATCAATTCATAATAAAACAGAATAAGGCTCATCTCGACTGTAATCGCTCCAAAGCATCTCTTCATATTTAGGGAATCAAAATAAGTACATGTCTGCTTGCAATCAACAGTAGCGGCTTTTTCTGACCCTGCCTCAGCCCTCGGCTGGAACCCCTACCTTTGTCTCAAACTCATGAAATATATAGAAATTACATGGTATAAGCTGTTACAAATTTCTAGGAAGTAAAGTCTATCATAAATCTAAAATTAAAAGCCTCGAATGATTTGTAAGAAGTTTGGATCTGCTAGATCTTCAAATCTGGAAAATTAATCCTCGATTTGGTGGAATTGAACATGATCTCAATCTTTTACTGCTGGATATAAAATGCTCTGCCACCTGCACTCTCCAGAAAAAAACTCTTCTTCAGAAAAACACTCTTCCTCAATGGCTGAACTAATCACTACAAATCTGGAGTGATTTTTAACCTGCTGATCTTTTTCCTTTTTCCCTTGAAAACTGGAGATTATGTTTAATTTATGTTGATCCAATCCACTTTGAAATTTTGTTGACCCAAGATTTATCACGAACTTAGTTTGCATAATCACTTGGTATTAAAAATTTAAACATTTAGTTACCCCCGTCACATTTATGGACATCACTTGAATGCTGCCACGAAAATCTCCATGAAGCTGCAGGTTTGTATATTTGCTCGGGCTTTTCTTGAAGATGCTATTCGTTGAAATGGCGGTCCTCTTCTTTAAACTCTACGAGAATATCTCTTTTGTGTGGAACTGAAACCATATCTTCTTTTTAACATTCATTCTTTGGATTTGAGATATGCATGGACACGTCGGACGAGCTATAGATGACATGTTAAAATCAAACATACACCTTGGCATTCCTTTTTACACTTGCTGGTGTTGACCCGTGGATTCTCTTGGCCTACTTTTTGGGTGAGCTTCAATACTGGACTCTCTGCTCCATGCGTAGACTTTGAGATAAGGTTTGAGCTTTGGAATATGGTGTGACCATTAATAGGAAGATAAGACAAAAGCCCTTTTTTATACCAAAACTATCCTATGATGCTTATAGTTACGTGACATGAAAAAGGATTATGGGAAAAGGATCATGTGAAGAAAATCCTTTTATTTCGGAAAAACATCCCAAAATAAAATAATTTAAAATTAAGCCAAAACTAAAAGTATTATAAAAAATTTAAAATAATTAATTAATTCTTTTATTTTGGCTTTTAGGGAAAACTTTAACAAAAGGTAAGAAACATGGGATCATAAGGTTAAACCTTAAATCAATACAAAAAATATGAAATGGAAAGGACATGAGTTCAACAAAAAATTGACTGATCTGAAATGAAGAATTTAGCAAAG
This sequence comes from Larix kaempferi, assembly GCA_027924585.1. Lineage (NCBI taxonomy): Eukaryota > Viridiplantae > Streptophyta > Pinopsida > Pinales > Pinaceae > Larix > Larix kaempferi. Next base: position 33,143,062 of record BSBM01000001.1, on the reverse strand, counting down.
CTTAATGATGACTCAAGGCAAAAACTTGGAGGCTTGGACAAAACACGGGTAGCTAAAATCGGGGTCCATTTTTATATGCATGCTTCAGGAATCTAAAGATTTTATGGGGGTAGATTTTGATGACAACAGGAAGAATTCTTTACAATCTGTTTGGGAAGGTTTACAAAAGTCTGAAAGAGCTGAGTCTAAAAAGCCTAAAGCCGAGAGAGTGCCAATAAGAAACTAGAATGTCGCACCATAAAATCCACCTTTAGTACCACTAAATCCTCCTAGACCAATGGCTGCTAGGTTTACTCCCCTTGTCTTACCAGCTGCTTTGCATGACCTTCCCCCGAACTATGCATAGAGGATTATACAGTTTGATGGAGAGGGAGATCTTACGGCACAACAACATATTGATAAATTCAATGACTTTATTGATCTTGAAGAAGTAGATTATGATGATGCAAAAATGCGATTGTTAGCCCAGAGTCTTTCAAGAGAGGTCAAAAAATGGTTTAGGACTTTAGCTGCAGGATCTATTGCCACATACAATGACTTTGTAACCCTTTTTATTGAGAGGTGGGAAGATAAGAAGAATCCATCACAAATATTGACACAGTACAATAATTTGAAAAAGGGAGGTTTTGAAATGGTCCAAGAATTTTCTACTAGATTCATTAGGGTCTACAATTCAATTCCTGCTGATTTTAAACCTTTAGTAGGGGCTACCAAGTTACACTATGCAGATGCTTTTGAAGGTGATTTTTCTTGTACATTGAGGGAGAGAAGGTCAGCCACTTTATCAGATATGATGAGAGATGTAGTAGAGGTGGAAGCAAATCTGATGGCTTCTGGAAAGATAAAACAAAAAGTTGATATGGATAGAAGAAAGATTAAAGAAGATAATCAACCTTCAACTTCATGTTCTACTGATGCGAAATTTGAGGTCATGATGAGAACTATGGAGAGGTTATTAGATCGATTGGCATTGGACAATAGACTTCAAAACAGAGAACAAGCAGAACCACCCATTAGAAACCCAAATTTCAGGAGGCCAATTCCCCCGTAAATTAGACAAAGAGATCAAAGAGATCAGAGGAATCAAAGAAATGCAGAAGAAAATCCAGTGAGACCTCCATTTCCTGAGAATTATGTGGATGAAGGGAATGAGACAGAGTTAGTGGAAAGTGAAATACATCACTTTGGAGATCTGGATTCAGAGGTGTATTTAACCAAGATGGAGCATGATATGTTTTCTACAGATGGAGAATGCAACATTTTGGAGTAAAAAACTGAGCAGTACTAGATTGGATATCAAAATGCCATAAATGATCTTCAAAGGAACTCCCAAAACGACCTCCCAACTAGAGCAAATGGAGGAAAACTCAGGAAAAACATGAGGGAAAATGCCCAACAAGCCCAGAAGTCATGAGAGAGAAAAACTGATGGATGAATAATGGGTTGGGGAGAAAATCCCTGGCTGTTTTCTTGCCTAGGAAGACAAACACGATTTTCCAAAAATGGTGGCTTTCCCATACACAAAATTGGACAACGATACCTTCCATTTCCCAAAACAATAACTACCTCAACCACCTCTTGGAAGAAATAAATGATTGGGTGCAAAAGTCAATGTGGGTAGTTGATGGTTTATGGGTTCGCTGGATTGGGATAAGTTAGCTGCGCAGTATCGCGGATACTGCACAAGGTCAAAGATGCCACGCAAGGAGGAAAAACCGCGCAGAAGTCAGAAATGATATTATTTTATGTATTTTTGGGTCATTTTGGACCGCATTGTGCGGGTTAGGGTCATTCTTTTGTAGATCTTGTTAAGAAGTAGTTAGGCGGTTTTCTAAGTGGACCATGAATGTAAAGGCACAAGCCTATAAATAGATGTAGAATTGCAAGTGTTAGGATCATCAGGATCAGATAGAAGAATATAGTATGTTTGGCATCGGATATTGATCTTGGTCTGTGTTGCGACGAAAGAACTGTGTTGATGTATCTATATTTTGTTGCGAAGGTTAATATGACATGACAGAGCTTGAGCAGAATCATTGTGTCTTTTCCTGTTTTCCTATTATGAATGTGATATGTATTTGCGATATGAATCTGTGAATGATGTGATGTTTCCCTGCTTTAATTAATGTTATACTGTTAGATCTATTTGTGCATTAATGGTTTGCTGATAATGAGATCTGTTGAATAATGATGCGATTCTATTTGATGCATAAGCTGAATAGTTCGATTTGTTAAATAATGTTGCGCTAAGTCGATAAGTAGATGCACATGGTCCTCCTTCATTCGGAGGAAATGTGGTTCCATCAGCTCTCCCTCGAACATCTCGGGTGAGACTTCATCTGCTCCATAGGTGTTGTCGGGCGGGATAAAACTTGTCTGGGCCGGTGCTCAGGGTTAACGTGGTTGTTTGGGTGTCGACAGAGTGAGGAACCCCTGTCGACTGGGTTGGTGTCAACAAATGGTTCTGTTGCTGGGACCCTAGCGCGAAGTGGAGGGAGGACATGTTGTGGCATCCGACGAGACCGAAAATTCAAGATTGGTTCGACCAAAAGTTGTGAGAGTTTGCTGAGAAAGAGAATCAGAACCCTGGACTGACGATGGATAGGCGGTTGGCAAGGTATATACATGACGGTCCACACGAGTATTTTTTCTGTGAATTCCCAATCATCTTGTATGAATGGTTGGCGCAGTTGAATTATCACAAGACGAATTTCCAAGGCGGTGAGCCAACATCTTGGACCACGGAATTGATCCAGGAATTGCAAGAGGTAGAAAACAGAGCATCACGGGCTGTTGAAGTCTGGATTGATAGTATATTGGAGGGTTATATCACCGAGTTTACGGTTGATACAACGAAATCTTATAGCGAAGATGAAAGGGAATTTTTCAACGGACCAAGAGGTAGGTTCCTGTTGTCTTTGCAATTGTCCATTAAGATGCTCATCTGTGAAAAGGGCATACTGAAGATGAACCTCGAGTAGTAGAGCCCTGGTGTGCGGAGGCTGTGGATACCGTGAAGACGGGGGGGGTGGAAAATGGAATGACATGGGGTAGATGGGTGCAAGTTACGATGAGACTGTGAGGGAAGCCGAGGAAGAGAGTGGTCTAATGAGGGGAGGAGCGAGGTTTTGACAAGAGAAGAGGCAGAGGACAGGGGAAGGTCCTGCTACGATCGAACCGCAAGGTCATGAAGGAAGACCACACAGGACGAAGTGAGCCCACAGTTCCAAAAAAGATGACCAAGATACACCCGAAGCATAGGAAAGACCAAACCCCAGCAGTAGCATACCCACACCTACGTGCACTACATCGCAACCAAGAAGAAATACGACTTTGACATCGCTCTGTTCGGCGTGTCAACAACACTCAAATAGTAGCGGATCAACAACTGTAGAAAGAAGGCCCAGGATGGCAGGTGACGATGCGAAGTTACCTCTGTTCCATGGAAATGGAACTGAGGATCCAGAGCAATATTGGTTCTTATGTGAAGCTATGTGGACTGTTAAACAAACTACGAATGATGATGTCAATAAAGGTCAATTGGCAACGACTCTTCGGGGTCGCGCACTGGATTGGTTCATGAAATTTGTACAAGTTCCCACGGGGAGTCCATAGAAGAAATTGACTAAGGTTAGAAAAGGATTAATTGAAGAGTTCAGGAAACCGAAGTCTGAAGCGCAATACATTACGGAATTGAAGGAGATCAAGCAATATCCAAATGAAACTATTTGGGACTTTGACCAAACGTTTAAAACGCTAATGGAAAGAGTCAGCTTTGAGATGAGTGACATTCAGCATAAGGAATGGTTCATCGCGGCGTTACTGACTCATATCAGACTTTCGTTGATGTAGCAGAAAATTGCGACATAGAGCGAGGCTTTGGAGATTGCGATGAAGTTAGAAGCTTCACCCATTGGTGAGAATGCAGTCAGCATGTCTCAGATCTAGATGTAGATGGTGAATCTGACAATTTAGTTGCAAGACATCAAGAAGGGTAAAGAGCACCGTGAAGAAGTTTGGTGTAGCCGATGTCTTGTAGAGGGACACACCAGGGATAACTGCCCAGATTTTTGAGACTACATATTATCAGGAGTGCCGAACCCATTGAGTGGCGGAGGTATGCCATGGTGCCGCATTTGTCAAGTTTATGGGCATCGACATAGAGAGTGTGGATACATGCAGAAGATGGTCACGAAGCTGATGAATTTATACTGTACATTCTGCTGGTCTGTTGGGCATGAAGATAAGGATTTCCACGCATATGACCTACTCCAGGAAAGAACGTACGACTCATACTATGTAAAGGGAGACGACCATCGCACAATATAGCAACCGCAGCCGTAGCCACAGGTGGCCCACCCGCCACCTCAACCACAGATGCTATTTGTACCACAGCCGCAACCGCAACAGTAGTTTGTGCCACAACCGTAGCATAATCAGATGCCGATGGTTCCGCAGTAGCCACAGTATGTCCATCCAACGTAGTACGTTCAGCAGCAACTGAGTCCCCCGCAATAACAATTTAATCAACTCCAATATCAACAACAAGGAGGATTTCACCTAGGATTCCGAGGAGGACGAGGTGGAGGCTTTAGTCAAGGAGGAGGATGGGGTCGTGGACCTGTGCAATGTTATAATTGTGGAGTATTGGGACACTATCAGAGAGATTACCGGCAGTTGCAAGCACAGTGCACATATTGTATTGCTATTGATCACACTATTGAGAACTGTCTACAGCTGATCGCAAGATAGTAGGTAGGAAATGTTCCACAGTTGCAGAACCAAAACTAGAACCTGTTGCAAAACTAGTTTCAGAACTAGAATCAATTGCCAAATCAGAACCAGTTGCAGAATCAAAACCCATTGTAGAATCAGAATCCATTGCAGAACCAGAATCAACGTCAGAATCTGAATCAGAACACAAATCAGAACATGAATCGGCCGTCGAACCAGAGTCAGTGACCAACTGTTGCGACGATTTCAGCAGAACCAAGAACGCAAGATATCGACGTTGCTGTTATCACTCGTGGAGGTGCGATGATAGGAGAAGATGGTCCACATCCACTAATCTAGCTGGCTGGAAAGAAGAAGGTGCAGTTTGATATTGATGCTGAGCGAGACACATTCTTTGAAGCACGTGATGCGATACGAAGAAATCTTAGTAAGTCAACTACTTATGACATACCCGTTGCTTTTGACTCAACTTCGGGAGCAGGACCATCGCGACAGTATGGTACTTTGCAGAATTTATTTGAAAGTTGCTTATCGCTAGAAAGAGATCCCGATGCTCTTGCTAAGATTGAGAGTCTGTTGCATCTACCGACCAAGGGACGGAAAGAGTTTGTAGTGAACTCTTTACAGAGGAAGAAGACAGGAAAAGAGATGCGCATGAATATCTAGATTGGGGACTACGAGGTGGATTCAGCCATTCTGGATCTAGGCTCAGATGTCAATATTCTAACAAGGCAGCCATGGCAAAAGATGGGGAGCCCAATGCTGAGCTGGTCTCCCATGTAGCTGCGATTGGCTAATCAGGATAAAGTAACACCTTTTGGGAGAGTTCCACACCTTGTCGTGGACATTAAGGGGATGAAAACCTATGCTGATTTTGATGTTATTGAAGTTGTCGATGGTGGAGGATCCTATCCCGCATTGCTGGGGATTGGATGGGCCAGTGACAGTATGGCAGTAATTAATTTCAAGAAGTGGGTGATGACCTTTGAAAATCAAGACCTCAGAGTCATAGCTTCAATGGATCCGAATGAAGGGCGAAGTTATGTTGAACCCGTAAAGGATGAAGTTGTAAGAGGATGGGATCACGCATATAACATCTCATAAAACTACATCCATCCGACTGTCGACGGTGAACTCAGTTGGCGTAGCTCTAGATCTGCATCTTCTGACTTTGATGATGCTTTAGAGAACTGGTAGAATCGCATGCATGAGGTGTCGTTCAGAAAGTGTGGTTTGATCACGCAGTCGTTGTGCCATGTTGCGACTGAGACTATTGAATTACCAGTATATGAAGGACTGCCTGAGTTGGATGAATTTCTAGTGGAATTTGAAGATAGGGTGTCAGAACCACAGCGGTTGCTAGTGTTGGAGGAGGTGTTGAAAGATGCTCCAGCACGTTGATGGGCGACCCATAAGAAGTCAATTACTGGATGGTTGCAGTGTCGAAGATTGATGACGATTCGCTTTGGCAACACAGAAATATACCACACTGGAAGGTATGATGGGCGGAATGACCTCGGCAGTCATCTGATTGAATGCCAGACTTTGTGGGCCTCGTGACCAAAGGATGAATGGGTCCATGCCTTTGTCCACACTTTGGATGAAATGCCACGATCTTGGTATGCCTCAGCTGATTTGCACAGAGAGATTACCACTTGGGAAGAGTTGACGGTTTGCTTCACTCACACCTTTAGTTTCGCAGATGCCAACCCAGATGTTCATAATTCCTTGCAGATCATCCGCGATGTTGTTTTGAAGGTGGTTCCAGTTGCATACCCCATGGATCTGCATGCGCATTGTCAGATATACTCTATGATGGAATTCTATAACATTACTGGTAGGCTGGAGGATGGGGATGACCCACGGAATATCAATATTCCAGAAATAGAAGGGAGTCAGGATGTCGCAGCACCTAACGTACCGACAGATCCAATAAATCAACTGTTGAAGCTTCGGAAGGTCAACATTGGGACGGAAGAGAACCTAAAGTTTGCGAATATTGGGGACTACTGGGATGAAGAAATGATGGCAAAGATCACATACCTGTTGCATGAATTCCAAGATTTATTTCCTACAAAGTTTTCTGAGATGAGGGGAATATTGGGGGATTTAGGAGCGATGAAGATTCCGTTGAATCCAGATGCTAAACCAATACAACAGCGGCCGTATCAACTGAATTCGAAACACAAGGAAAGGGTCAAAACTGAATTTGACAGAATGTTGGATGCTGGAATAATTGAGCTGATCGAAGAATCAGAATGGATTAGTCCCATGGTGGTTCAGGATAAGAAGATCGGTGAGGTCCAGATTTGTGTCGACTTGAGGAAGTTGAATGATGCATGTATGCATGATCCATTTCTGACGCCATTCACTGATGAGGTACTAGGAGTGGGCAATCAAGAAATGTATTCCTTCACGGATGGATTTTTTGGCTATCACCAGATCAGGATCGCAAAATAGGATTGCCACAAGATAACGTTTGTGATTGAATGGGGTTGTTTCCAGTATACTGTGATTCCATTTGGGCTAGAGAACGCACCTGCGATATTCTCCCGCGTTGTTGTCACTGCATTGAAATATTTTATTCAGAAGTTTCTGCAAGTCTATATGGATGACTGGACCATTTATGGATTGATCAGGGACCATCTGGAAAACCTGTAACTGATGCTGGAACTATGTAGGCAGCATCAGATCGTGCTGAACTTGAAAACGTGTATTTTCTGTGCACCGGTTTGGGATGTTGTTGGGTCACATTGTTTGCAAGCAAGGATTGTTGGTTGACCCAGCAAATATTGCGCTGATTTTGAGCTTGCCACCACCTACAACTGTAAAGTAGTTGAGAGTGACGCTGGGGCACATAGGGTAATACCGCAAGTTTATCCGTGGTTATGCTGTGATCACGGCTCCTATGGAGAGGTTGTTGAAGAAGGAAGCAGTACTCTTATGGAGTCCATAATGTCAAGTAAGTTTCGAGATGTTGAAGGCTAAGATGGCTTCTACACCGATACTGGTATTTCCTAATTGGAGCAAGGAATTCCATGTCCATCTGGATGCGTCGTTGATTACGCTGGGCGTGGTGCTTGCACAACTAGGAGAAGGAGATCTTGACCACCTGGTTGCTTTCATGAGTCGAAAGCTGTCATTTGTGGAGAAAAATTATACGACTACAGAGAGGGAAGGTCTGGCGATGGTATAGGCGCTACAAAAGTTTAGGAATTACCTATTGGGGGGTCATTTCAAAATGTTCATAGATCATTCTGCTTTGAAATACCTGGTTAATAAGCCTGTGTTGGGGGGGAAGATATTCCGCTGGCTACTTCTCTTTCAGGAGTTTGATTTTGAGGTAATTGTGAAGCCATGTCGCTTGAACGTGTGGCCAGATCATTTATCACGAATTGAGATAGGTGAGGAACCAACAAACATTGAAGATGGGTTTCCAAATACACAACTATTCAGAGTTGAAATGGATGACGACTACTACGAAGAAATAATTCAGTTTTTGGTGACAGGAACTGCACCAACGGAGTTTACCACAAGTCAGAAGAAGCAGTTGGTGGTTAAGGCCATAGATTTCTAGTTGATTGCCAAACAACTTTATAAACTAGGACTGGATGAGCTCTTGAGGTGATGTGTCCTACCTCCTAAACAAGGGCAGATATTGGCAGAGGCACATGCGGGAGTTGCTGGTGGACACTATGGAGGTCATGCTACTGCTAGGAAGGTGCCTCGCGCAGGGATTTGGTGGCCACTCTTCATAATGATGTGACGGATTATGCACGAACGTGCGATGTCTGTAAAAGAACTGGAAAACCCTCAAGGAGGGATGAGATGTCACTGGTACCTCAGGTGACATTGTAGCCATTTGATAAATGGGCTGTGGATTTCGTGGGACCAATCAACCCACCTGGAAAAAGAACTGGTGCACGGTACACAATTACAATGACAAATTACTTAACAAGGTGGGTAGGGGCCGCACCTGTTATAGATTGCACCGTTGTGACAACAACGCGATTCTTGTTTGACAATATTGTTACTCGGTTTGGATGCCCAAAGATATTGATGAGTGACTAGGGGAGTTACTTCATCAATCACAAGTCAGCGCATTGACAGAAGAGCTTCAGATACAGCATAAGAAGAGTACCTCGTATCATCTGTAAGCAAACAGAACAGTGGAGGCATTCAACAAAGTGTTGGAGCATGTGCTTACAAAGGTTTGTAATGCGAACTGAGATGATTGGGATTTGAAGATTCCAACAATCTTGTGGGCCTATCGCACCACTTGTAAAAGATTGACAAGATATACACAGTTCAAATTGGTGTATGGGCAAGAGGTAGTCATGCCTATGGAGTACATTGTTTTGAGTTTACGCATAGCGGCTGCGATAGGCATGGACGACGAAGCAACGTTAGAAGAACAACTGGTGCAGTTGGTACAATTCGAGGAAGACTGTTTTGTCACAGGTTTTCACCAGTGCTTAGAAAAGGATCAACAAAAAGCTTGGCACAATCGACATATTAAAAACATACACTTTTAGCAAGGTGAATTGGTGCTGTTGTATGACAACAAGTTCATGAAGCATCCAATTAGGTTACAGATGCATTGGCTAGGTCCATATATCATTAGTTTCATTACTTCAGGAGGTGCAGTATAGCTGCAGCAGTTAGATGGAGCAATGCTACCCAAGCTAATGACTGGTAGCAGGCTGAAGCCCTATAGGATGGGCCCGGAGGCGTGTAATGCTTAAGGCATTGCAGGAAAAAAAAAGAGATGGGATGCTAGGTAGAAGGATGACACACTAGTAGGGATAGTATGTGCACATAGGAGAGATGGTATCGTAGTCAGGAATCCATGCTGCGACGGCCGTAGGGCCGCGACCGAGTCAAATCAACAATAAATGCAGAGAGTTAAAAGCAATTAACCAACGACGCTCATTGAAGTGATATGTATTTATGGTGGATCTGACCGTTAGATTGACAGGATTGACGACAGATTCAGGTAGTTAATGTATGATTTGGTCATGATGATCGGTTTGATTTGGTCATAATGGTTGAGGGATTGCTTTGGCGCTATAAGAATGGGCTGAATCAGGTAAGAAGTCACCATTATGCAAAGTTTGAATTGAGCTACGTAGTAGTGAGTTGAATTGGGAAAGGTTGAGTAGAGTTGTAGAGCAGAGTTGCATTGAGTTGAGCGAGTTGCCAAGTGAGGTGAGTTTGAGCACCCGTTGGGCATCGCGGGGCACTAGTGCGGCATGCAGAGTGAACCAGACACGGTTGAGATTTTGAGTGAACAAGAATCACTAGTCGTCCCTATAACCATTGAGGAGGAAGTTTCCAGTATGCCGGTTGGGTCATCATCAATCTCGAAGAAGAGGAGGGGGGAAACAGCCTAGCTCCCCGGGGCCACAGAAGAGGCAGACCAGATCATCTGCACAACTGCAGGAGGAGGTACCTGCCCAGATGAGTCCATCAAGCCTAGGAGTTGTGGAATCAATAGATCGCACAGGGGTATTCGCTGTGGATATCTGTGGGTATGTACCTCCCTGCTGACCCAGTGTGCAGCCCCGGAAGCTTACCAAGAACCAGAGATACTAAGTGAGGATGTCGGCGATACCACAAGGCATGGTATGCACCACAAAAATTGTGCCTGCGCTGATGCACATGAAGTATGATGACCATGATCTGCTTGCATTGAGGGATGTTATGATTTATCCATATGTGCCGATGGTAGCAGTTGGAGGTGGCCCAACACCATGCATTCCGCAAGATTGGGTGCGTAGATTGGATCAGGAAGGATTGTTGGGATTGATCAACATGCCGCATTTTGGGCGGTTGACTAAGGAAAATGCCTGCGTAAAGCAACTTTTGGCCTGTTTCTATGGTGGGATTTTATGGCTGGACAGACTGGTCGCAGCCATGGTCGACCTTGTTTCAGAGATCACAGGGTTTCCTAAGGATGGGCCAAACCCCTTGCAGTATTTCCGAGGGAAAGATAATGATAAGAGGCTCGTGCGAAGTTAAGGATGAGTATGATTTATAGCATGACGGATGGGCAGACCGCATTGACAACATCAATGATCAGGTGGTGCACATCGGGGCAAGGATTTTGGCTACTAAACTAGTCAGGAATAACTTACCTAATGAAGGTAACTCAAGGGTCATTGCATGCACCTAACTGTGTGCACAAGGGGTCCAAATGAATTGGTCGCTCTCTTTACTGAACCAGTTGACAGAGGATGTGGTGGTCGTCCAGGAGGGAAAGTGACCATTCACATACAGTTGGTTGTCGATCTTAATCGCGCTCGTAGCTTGGATGGAGCCAGATGACTATCAAGGTATGGAAGTGGATGTAGTAAAGGTTTGTAAGGGCGCACACTACCAGAAACTTTGGTGGGTACAAGAAGCTGAGTGGATTAAGGACTGCGCAGTACAGTTCTGGGCCTACTGGGAGGCGCTGCAGGCGGCAGCTATGCGAGTTCCACAATTGTCTTAAGAAGTCGTAGAGAAATATCAACGAATTTCTCGGTTTGCGATTGGGCCACATGCCATTCATGTGCAAGCGCGGTGTGACCCGGAGAAGTGGTAGTTGCCGACACCATACAAGTTTTTTGATGAAGAGATGGAAGCAATTGTTGATGATTGGCCCACCGAATGGAGAGAACCGGTTCGTCTGGCAGAAGAATCGACGGTCCCACCAATGGATGCACAAGATGATCAAATACCCACGATGGATTAGCAGAGTAACCATGACTTGGACCAAGATTCGTGTAGACACCCACTGATGAGGAAGCAGAGCGCACGTTTGAGGAGGCTAGAACGAAGACTCGATGCGAGCGAGGTATGACAAGTGGCGCAACCCCAGGGATAGAAGCACAATTGAACCGGCTTATTGAGGCCATCACACATGCCACGGATGTGGAAGATGAAGCAATGAAGAAGCAGGTGGTAGAAGGTTTCAGCGAGGTAAAAACTCGACTTGATTCTTTATTTGATGTTTTTTTGAAGAAAGCCCCGGAGGTAGCAATTATGCAGGACTTTAGCTCAATCAGCACGGGGATGCTGGTTCATAATGTACAAATTCCACCGACTGTGATTACGACCAACCATGAGGATCTCCATGCCTCCCTGTAGTAGTCACAATTTTTGTCCATCAACATCAACGTGCTGTCCACGGCGACGTTGGTGCATATGTAGAGGGCCGCCACTCAGGAATTTGTAGACAGAGAACAAAATATCAGCAGTCAGTTCTTGCGGTCACATAAGAAAGAGGCAGAAGTGCAGTAAGAGGTGGAAGACTTGAAGAAGGAGAAAGAGTGGCTGATGGTAGAGAATGCTAGAGCAATCGAGGAGCTAAAGAAGGAACAGGACCACTTGACGATGGAGAGAGGAAACCTCTGGGACAATAGAGTGCGGTTGGAAGAGGCAATTTCTGATTCCTATAAGTCTGTATTGGAGCCCACCGCGGAGTTGGATGCGGTTGAAAGAGCACAACGACTTGGGGCCATCATTTCCTAGTTGCAGCGAGACAATGCTGACTTATTGGCTTTGGTACAACCAGGCACACCGCTAGAGCAAGTCGCAGAGAGGAAAAGCACCTTGGAGGAGTTGGCAACCCAGCTAGGAGAGTTGGAGCAAGAAGTGACAAAATTCACTGCAGTGACTACACAATTTTGGGACAACGTAGTCCAGGATGAGCAATTGGAGCAACTGACCAAGCTATTGCAGGAGGCAGAAGGAAAACTAGCAACAATGAAGACTTCACTGAGAGCGTTGCCACCGGTGGTTCAGATCACCAAGTCTACGGAGCTAAAGGAGTTACAACAGTGGGTTGTGAGGGAACAAGAGTGTCAGCGGAACCACAGTACGTAGTTGGATGAGTTCCAAGATATTGGAGCACAACTTTTTGTTAAGGTAGTTTTGGCACTGTAGGCCATGCAGGAAGGTAAGAAGGAAGTTGCTGCTAAGATGGTTGAGCACCCATTAGCTGAGGATTTGACAAAGAGTCAGGAGATCGCTGCGACGACCAAGGAGCAAGTCAGGGAGATTAGTCAGCAGTGCGAATATTTCAGGCTAAAGATCAATGAATATACCATGTCTAGCTGACGTGGCTCAAGGGCGAGCCACAAGATTTTGTTGGGGCCTGTTGGAAGGCGGGCTTGGGATAAGTTAGCTGCATAGTATCGCAGATACTGTGCAAGGTCAAAGATGCTACGCAAGGAGGAAAACCACGCAGAAGTTGGAAATGATATTATTTTATGTATTTTTGGGTCATTTTGGACCGCATTGTGTGGGTTAGGGTCATTCTTTTGTAGATCCTGTTAAGAAGTAGTTAGGCGGTTGTCTAAGTGGACCATGAATGTAAAGGCACAAGCCTATAAACAGATGTATAATTGCAAGTGTTAGGATCATCAGGATCAGATAGAAGAATACAATATGTTTGGCATCGGATATTGATCTTGGTCTGTGTTGTGACGGAAGAACTGTGTTGATGTATCTGTATTTTGTTGCGAAGGTTACTATGACATGACGGAGCTTGAGAAGAATCATTGTGTCTTTTCCTTTTTTCCTGTTATGAATGTGTATGTATCTACGATATGAATCTGTGAATGATGCGATGTTTCCTTGCTCTAATTGATGTTATACTGTTAGATCTATTTGCACATTAATGGTTTACTGATAATGAGATCTGTTGAATAATGATGCAATTCTGTTTGATGCATAAGATGAATAGTTAGATCTGTTAAATGATGTTGCTCTAATTCGATAAGTAGATGCACATGGTACTCCTTCATTCGGCGGAAACGTGGTTTCGTCAGCTCTCCCTCGAACATCTCGGGTGAGACTTCATCTACTCCGCAGGTGTTTCCGGGCGGGATAAAACATATCTGGGCTAGTGCTCAGGGAGAACATGGTGGTTTGGGTGTCGACAGAGTGACAAACCCCTATCGACTAGGTTTGTGTCAATAGTTTTCTCATTGACACTTGTCTTGACACTATTGGGTTCAAGGGTTTGAATATTTCTCTCCCTATTCCTTGTAAAAATCATGCCCCCATACTCTTCTTGCATTACATAGTTGGTTATGGGTATTTGTATTAAAACACATATTTACATCATACATGCCTAGCTATTCACTAGTCAGGCCTTGGCCTTGAGCTCCGCACTAGGAATTCAAACTAGCATATTTACATCATTTACATAATTTAATTTAATACATTACAATGGTCAAACTGGGGGTATTACATCTTCCCAAGTCTTTATATGCTTATGATTGTAACTCAAAAGATGAACCAAAATCATGTTGACTACTTATGTCTGCCCATCTGTTTGTGGATGGAATGCTGTAGATATTTTCAACTTCGCATCCATTTTCTCCCAAAGTGTAGTTCAAAAGGCATTGAGAAATATGGTATCCCTTTCTGAGATGATGCTCTTGGGTATCCCAAAGTGAACCCAGACTTGTTCAAAGAACATGTTTACTACTTCTTTTCCTTTGATGGTCTTTATACAAGGCATACGAATGCACATCTTGTTGAATTTGTCATCTACCACAATTAAATAGTTGCATCCCTTCCTAGTGGTTGGAATACCACCCAAAACATCCATGGAGATTCTCTCCCATGATCCCATAAGAATAAGTACGTGATGGTATAGACATTGCTTCCTATTACTAGGATTTCTTGTATAACAAAGGATGCATCCTATGATAAACCGAGCTACATCTCCTTACATTCTAGGCCAGTAAACATACCTTCGTAAATTTGCAACTTTCTTCCCTATTCCAAAATTCCTTGCAAATTTGGAGGTGTGTGCCTCTCTTATAAGCTGCAATTTCTCATCCTTAGGAACATAGAGCTTATCCAGTTTGTAGAGTAACCCAACTTGGAGATGATAGTTATCCATTCTATCAACTTCTCCTACATGGATTTGGCCTTGTAATTGTTGAAATACTTCCTTTAAGTCCTCATCTTCTGTGTATTCCTCCTTGTATGCATCATTGGTAAAAGGTTCCATGTGCATAAGAGTTCGCCAAGCTATAATATTGGTTGTAGGTGGCCTTGAGAGTATGTCTTCCAACTTGTTTGTGTTTCCCTTCTTATCCTTGATGATTAGATGTAATTGTTGTAAGAATCCCATCCACTTATAATGTCGGGTTTGTTGTAGCTTACTTATTATGGGCCTACAAATACTGAAGTGGTTGGTGATCAATGTGAATAACGGTCTCCTTGCCCATAAAATAGTACTTCCACTTCTTAATAACTTGAACTAGGGCATAGAGTTCCTTATCATAGGTAGGGTAGTTTAGTAATACCCCATGAAACATTTCAGACTGATAACATACTGACCTCCCTCCTTGCAACAAAAATGCTCCCTTATCATACCCACTTGCATTTGTTTCCAATTTGAAAGGATTCTGTAAATTATGCAATGCGAGAATTGACACTTGACTGATATTTCGCTTGGGATATTCAATGGATTTATGCCAATTATTCCCCCACTGGAATCCCTTGCCGTTGGCTATTATGTCATGGATTAGTGTTTCCACAACTGAAAAGGAAGCTATGAACGTCCGACGGTATCGTGTCATCCCCCAAAAGCTCTTAACTTCAGTGACATTTGTAGGAGTAGGCTACTTAGTGATGGCATCCATATTTGTAGGATCAATTTTAAGTTCTCCTCCACTAGTAACATACCCTAAATACGTTGTTGATCAAATTCACATTTCTTAAGGTTTACCAGCAGTTGATGTTTTTCAAAGTCTACAACAAATTCTTGATAAGTAGGATATTCTCTTCCTAGGTAGCACTATAAATGGTCCAATATGTCATCTAGATATACTATAACAAATGGATCTAAGAAAGGGCCTAATACATCATTCATCAAAGACTTAAATGTAGCTAGTGCATTGCATAAACCAAATGACATTACTAACCATTCATATAGACCCTGCCTAGTTTTGTAGTCAGTATTCTAGATTTCTTGTTTCTTCACTTGCTCCTCACAAAATCCTGATTTTAGATCCAACTTAGTGATATACTTGGCATGCTACAAATAGTCCAACAGATAATTAATTTTAGGTAGAGGGTACTGATTCTTGAGTGTGATCTTGTTCAATGCTCCATAGTCAATGCACATCCTCTAAGTCCCATCCTTCATGGGTATATGATGATATGTGACCCACAAGGTGAGGTGCTTGGTCAGATCATGACTTGCTCCAAAAACTGATGCAACTGCTTCTTCACTTCATTTGCTTCTATGACAGACTGTCTGTACAGTCCAATGTTCAAAATGTAGAATCTTGCAATAACTGTATCTCATGATTTACCTCCCTCTTAGGAGGTATCCCCTTAGTGTTATAGGTCAAATATGCACTTCTCCGTCCATGATCACATTGCTCTATCGATCACACAAAAGGACACTATGGATGGAAGAGCTAGGTTGACCTGGATGAGTTATTTCTGGAACTACACCCTTCAGCTGAAAATCTTATTTTGTCTACTGATTTCATGACATGTGCACTACTATTGGCACAGTGAACCAGCGTTTTAAACACTACTTTGCTCAAGGAAAACCAGCGCACACCCTTAAAAATGTTGCAAACGCTTGTTGTAAAGTACAAAAGTTGCATACTGTGTGCTACTATGGTTGTATGAAACCCGCACACACCTTAAGATGAAATCAAAAATATATTAAGATTACAAATTGGGATTAGTTGAAGTTGGTTCTGCAACTTCCCCAACCTCCCAATTCAACCACCTCTCGATTTAAACTGCCTACCTTGTCCCATAAATACAAGGAGGATCCATGACAGAGGGACCTAGAAAGAATGCTTTAATTGCTGTTGTTAACACCCAAAAAGTGCTCACTAGCTCATTCCCTTATTCACATGACCCATTTGTCCACTTTTCCACCATCCGAGCCTCTGAAACCAACAAAAGGTCACCAAAAGACCTTAGTACACCCCTTTTTCCCACTCAAAAAGATTATTTTTCCTGAAAAGCATAAAAAACCCTCAAAAAGGGTCCAAAATTCCCAAAATATTAAAAAGGGAATAAAAATATTAATTTTATTCAAAAAAAGAAAAAGGAGGGAAAAGTACCTAAACCATGTTGGTCAATACCATTTGGTTTCCACAAAACCACAAATGGTATTCCCCACCACCAAAACCTATAAAAAGGTGGTAGGGGCTCCTCATTTCACATCCATCCATATTCCTATCCTCATGCTGCCAAAATCTCCCTTGAGTATTTGGCCATTGTAGCAAGCCTTGGAGAAAGGACCCATTGGAGATTGGAGCTGCTCACCATTGGAACCATTCCAACAACCTTCATCACTTGGAGGTATTGTTCTTGCAAGCATTTGCTTGCCCCATTGTCAATACAAAAAATTATTTTTTATCTTTCTTGTTCTTGTTCTTTAATTCAAAATGCACATGCTAGTTTAGTTTAGTTAAGATTTAGTTTATTGTTATTTATTTCTATTGAAACTGCTGCTACTAGTTAGCAGGTGCCCATAGCACTAAGCCTGGTTGCAAAACCGGGCCAACAGCTGTTACGCTAGAGGAATTCCCAAGTCATTGTGAAGAGCAGGAGCCCAGGACTTAGTTGCAGAAGTGTTTGGAAAGATCAGGTATATATGTACTTTTCTACATTTATTTGACAATAAAAGGTGGAAATACCCTTCCCGTCCCAAATTGAATGTCTATTGGATTGAATGTTCATTTGGTTTAATGTCTGATTGTATTTGATGTTAAGTTGTTTCTTATTTCATCATATTTATTACAGTCAAGATACGCTGAGGAAGGTTTACTTTGTGTTGTAGGTTCATCATAGCGGAAGATCAAGCGAAAGCTAGGACCAGCCATCGATAAAAAGGTACTTCTTTCGATATCTCGATCTCTTTCCATTTGTAGTAACTAATGCAAGACAATGAATGTATTTACCTATCACCCCACCCAAGTTGGTAGTTTCTTATCCTCACTATAAGGTATTTTTCCTACACAACACTTAGGCTCTTGGAACACTTCTTTGTATTCTTGTAAAAGGATCTCCAATTGGTGTTTCTACTCTTTGGTACATCTCTCTAGAGATGCCTTCACTTTTATTGATTCACCTTCTTGTTGATTGTGTCTTAATAAAACCAATACAAACTTCCTACTTTAATTGATCATCTTTTTTGCTTGGTTGGTAAAGTTCCAGAGAGATCTTTGATTTACCTGTGTGTGTGTTGATGATGAAGGATTTACCATCCTTGATCAAGTGGTATTGGTTGGATATCCTAATGAATATCGCATCCCTCATATACATGTAGGGGATTCCTAACACTACACCACAAACATCCAAGGGTACTACGTCTATTGCCACTTCATCAAATTATTCTACACTTATGGCAAACTTGGTCTTGCACTGTTTTGTGACTCCGAGTTCTACATCCTTATTTACTCATCCCAATGGGTAGGGATTGGGATGATTGTGTACTTCTAATCCAAAATTATGTACAAGATCCTATGCTATAAGGTTTTCCTGGTAACCAAAATCGAATACAGCGTTGGTCTTGGTCTTTTTGACCTATATCTTGAAATGGAAGAGTTTATTCTTCTATTTATCTTCCTTAGGGTGAAGGATTATTAGATTCAACTCCTTTTACATTGTGGTATATATAATATTCTCATCCACACCTGAGCTACTTTCTAACTCCTTGCTTGACTTCATGGCTAGAAGGTTCTTTTTCTTAGCATCCTTCATGTGATTCTTGGGATTTAGCTATGGATGTAGCTTCTAACACTTTTATTCATTGTGACCATCGATGTTACAATGGTTATAGTGGTTTTTTGGATCCCTGCACTGATGTGTCATGGATATAGTGTTCTTATCCTTTCCCTTCCACTTCTTATCCCCCTCCTTGGTAGTAACTTAGCTCTATTTTTGTTTTGAACCCCTTGGTTATCCTTTCTTCTAGATGATGTTTTCCAGGTACATAGGATTCATCAATTGAACTGGGATTAAATAGCATCAACCGCCTCTGTATGTGACTATGCAAACCCCCTAGATACTTGAGGAGTACATTTGGGTTCTTGGGTGAGATACCCAACATGATAGCCATATTCCTAAACTCAGTGGTGTATTCTTGCACACTCTGGCCTTGCCTTTACCTGAGGTAATGCCAATTGATCCACTAGTCCTATACATACCCAATAGGGTATAACTGGAACTTGATGAGGGTTTTAAAGTCCTCCCTCTTAGTTACCGGTGAATCATCCTCTAGCCTAAGTGATACGATGTGGCTTTCACACCAAGTTAAAGCATTTCCCTCTAACGTCAGTTGGGAAATGGAGATCTTTTGATCCTCAACTATTTGATGGATATTAAAATAAACCTCCGATTCTTGCAAGTAATGATTCAGTTTTAGAGCATCGATATCACCTTGATACGACTTGATATTGACCTTCACTTCCATATTCAAGAGAGTCTGGGAGGGAATATTTGTACTAGAACTCGACTGCTCTCCCTCGGGATCTTTCATTGACTCCTTTTTTGGGTCATCTTTATCTTTTGATTTCCCCTCAGTTCCAAAATCCGAGTTATAGCCTCCAAAATCCCTGAAAGTTTCAAACTTTCTCTCTAGAGCCGCCATGAAGATTGACATCTTGCATGAGATATCGACAACTTGTATTTCTAGTGTTGAAAATCACTACTTATAATCATTTTCTGCTTCTTGAACAGGCTCATCTATCATGGATATGGTTTGAAGACATTTTTTTCAATAACTATTGGATCCTATGATTACCCACAAGACCCAAAAGAAAAACTACTTTGATACCAATATGATCTGTAAATTATCATGGATATATGATTGGATTAATTCATCACTGTTGAATTTTGGTTGCCATTGATTTCAACTAATGTCAAAGAGGGTGTTAACTGATTGAATTTGAGTCATTGATGTCAACTGAATTCAAGTGGATTCAACATTCTCATGCCAGCTTGAAGAAGTATAGTAAAGCCACATTGAAGAAGTATATGCACAAGCAATATGGTGAAGGATATGGATGCTAATGTGAAGACGTATATCTAGAAGTTGAATGAAGTATGAAGAGCTGTGTCCAGAAGTACATCATTCATATCCAATTTTAAGAAGTACATAAGGCACATGTACTTGAGCAGGTCTCAAGTCCATCCAACCATAGTCCTTCAAGGCACAGGCTAAAGGTTTGGTTGGACAGAAGGATGAAGAGTGTGCAAGAAAGCCAAAGAATACATGGGACAAATTCTAGTGTGCACAAGCAAATCCAGAGAAGATTCAAGTGTGTGTAAGCAAATCAAGTGGAGTGTGCAAGCAACATGGAACAAGAGATGGTTGAGCAATTATGCAAGTCCTAAAAGCAAACAATTCATCACCAATTAGAAGACGCTTTCAATTGTTGGAGCATGCAAAAATTCCAAGAAGGGTGTAGTGGTTGAAGTCAATATATGAGAAAATTCCATAGCCGATGACACAACAAGTGCGTAAGTCCCATAAGTAATGGTACCGCGAGGGTCAAAGTCCCACCAAGTCGAAAATCACATATGTGCAAGTTCTGTAAAGCATTGAAACATCAAGTGCGCAAGACCCACACATGATGGTACAACAAGGGTGAAATTCCCACCAAGTCGAGGACCATGTATGCGCAGAACCCAAAAATAAAGGACACATCAACGACACAAAACATGATATGTGGCATAAGCACAATCCATGAAACAATAAAGAAGGAATGTCACAACTAACTTGTGGGCATACAATCCATGTATAAAAAGGGAAGCAAGTTGGATATTTGAAGTAAGATCGATGGAAAGATAAAAGAGGTTCTAAGTGGAAGATACAAATTTATATTCGGGGCATCAAGGGCTCGAGGTACATAACAATACGATCTAGCGAGGCGCCGAGTGTGCACAAGCGTAAGAATGATATAACTGATGGTGCACATAATGATGTTGTAGATCTGTGACGATTGCATGAAGATAGAAGAGAAGAATGTAGAGGATACGCAAGTGCATGAGGACCAAATGATAGTATTGTAGGAAGCATGCAGGCAGTCACAAATGTGTTAGGAAAGAAGTGCAGAGACAGAATTGAAGTATATCAGAAGATGCACTGAAATTTGGATAATGCACAAAGGTTGAAGGAAAAGTGTGCGAAGCAAAGTAATCCATCTGATGCACAACGACAAAGTAGCATCATAATATAGTATGTGAATCATGATGAGGATGATACGAGGAAAGTGCGTTAAACCAAAAGGATGAATCATATGATGCACAACATGTCACAAATTTTCTGAAAGACTGTGGCACTTAAACCGAATGGACACATCTCAGTAAGTGTGCAGTTCCATATGATACTAGTGCGAAATATCAAAGCAAAAAGCTATCAAATGAAGCACAATATTAGTTGGTGAGTGCAGTTGCGCAGCAGTAGAACAACAGGGTGAAACTTGGCACAAACTGCACCATCTATTGAAGTAGCACGTAGTACATGAATTAAGTCATCAACATAATTGAAGAATTGAGTGGAATGAGAAGTTAAGTGTTGTATGCAGAGAAGTGACAACTATATGATTGCATACAGAAGGTGCACACAACATAACTAATCAGAAGATCATAAGTGTGCTCGTGCCAGAAGTACTGCAAGGAAATTTTGTATATTTGGGTGGTAGGACAGGGCAAGGAACAGGGGGTCATAGCCTCCTTCTAGTTGGTGCTGGATAACACAGGGAGTCGGTGCTTCCTTCAGGTCAGTTCGTGTAAAACCAAGGGTTGGTGCCTCCTTCTAGTTAGTGTTGGTAAACATAGAAAGTCGATGCTTCCTTGAATGTAATCTTTTCATTACAAAAGAGCATTCCATGGTTTTCTCCCATTTCGGTTTCCATGTTAAAATCCTGTGTGTTCTGTGTTCTATGTTCTTTGTCTTGGTGCATATATTGATGAATGATTTTATTTATATTGTATGCATAAATAAAGATCAAGATTAAGTTAAGACTAATGTAACATCCCCCTCACCCAATTCGACAATCGGGAGGGGACATTGGCAAAATTTGGGTTCTCAAATTTCGCCCCAAACCCATAATACAATTTTCAACAAATAAAATGTGTGCAAAAACTTAAATAGACATGCACAACGGAATTTAAAATATACCCACACACATCTAGCATGCAAATACAAGCATAAGCATTATATGCATGAAATAAAAACATTTCAGATTCAAATGCATGAGAATACTTATCTTTATCCAATGTAGATCCAAGAAACTGGTTGTGTAAGAGCGATTTTCCACTCAACCATAGCCACTCTGTCCAGCATATACACTTTTTGTTGGGAGGCCACCCCAAGCTGGGCTATGAGGTCACCAGGGTGAAGGAAACACCTATAGGCTTCTCTCTCTCATCCCACAACCCATTCTGCTCTCTATGCTTAGCCAAATGCTCATATAGAGATCTACAGGGGTCTCACTCAGCCCTCATAGCCTTGGATTCCGCAATACCTTCCCCGCACAACACTCGTCTAGCTCAGGCATCCCCTTCACTGATCCACGGTTCTCTTGGGCGATCCATATCACTGGGTGCTTCTAGTGTGTGCATAGAAGAAGTCCAATATGATATTGGCTGCTATAAAACCACCTATAGCCTCAATTCATGGTTTCTCAAGCACCTGGGAGTAGCATAAATCAATGGGTAAGGGTTCCTAGCTTTCCCAACCTCTCTACTCACCTACAACCAACAATTTTCACTTCCAAATTTGCATCATGGTATCCAAATTCGAATTTCTGGGTTCAAAATAGCATGGTAAGTTCATGGACAACAAGGGAGAGCTGTGCATACTCTAAATGTGCATGAAAGAATGAGAGAAATGAGGTTTGACTCCAAAGGATATGAAAAAATGGTGAAAAGACAACTGACATAACTTCTGATAGTAGAAGAAAGGACTCCTAGAAGCTGCAAACTGACTTCTGTCATGACAGAACTGTCACAAAGTGCAGTCAGTCCCATGCTATAATAACTACATGAGGTGACTTTTCCCACCAACCACACACTTGCATTAATTATTGGAAAATGGTCAAAAAAGGAGATAATTGGCTTATTCTCATCACATGATAGAATTTTGGGTGAGTTTTAAGGTGGATACTTGGAAGAAAGGATTTAGTCACCTATGGACCCCCTTTCCTCTTCCCCTCTAGTGGAATCATAGCCCCTTTGGTGCTCTTTACACAACCAGTCTTGGACCATTTTATTATTTATGCACATAATATTTACATAATATTCTAAATCAACATAAAATCCAACCAAACAGTCCAAATAAGATATAAACACCATACATTCCTAGACATTCACTAGTCGGGCCTTGGCCTTAAGCTCCACACTAGGAATTCACACTAGCATATTTACATCATTTACATAATTTTGGATAAATACATTCCAATTCAAAACTAGGGGTATTACAATCCCCTCCCCCTTGGAATAACATTGTCCTCAGTGTTTTCTCAAAATTTAGAACAAACATGGATATGCCTCTCTCATGGAATCCTCCAACTCCCACGTAGCCTCATCGGGACCGAAGTGCTTCCATTGCACCTTTACCTGTTCAATGGCTCGGTTAAGGATAAATGTCACTTTCTTGTCTAGGATGCACAGTGGCTCGGTTTCGAACTCTCCCTTGGGTTCCACCTGGATCACATCCCAATCAATCACATGGTTATTATCATGTACATATTTTTTAAACAAAGAAAAATGAAAAACATTATGAGCTCTAGTGTTAGTAGGAAATGAAATTCTATATGCAACTGGTCCTATTCTCTCAAGCACTTCAAATGGCCCACAATATCTTGGTGATAACTTGGCACAACTTCCAAGCCTCAAGGAACTCTGTTTTCCACATTAGGAATGTAAATTTTGTTTTTATAAACAAGAAGCCCGTCACCTTCCAAATGGTAACCTTAATACCTCTTTTCCAAGTTCTCCTGCTGCAATTTGTCCTTTATTTGCACATACGGTTCATCTTGAGCAATACAGTTAGTAATCTACTGCCTCAAATCTTATTGGCAAGTACTAATGGCTTCTACATGCATCTCATGTACTTTTCTGCTAAGTGCATCAACCAACTTATTCTCCTTCCCTTTTATGTGTTTGATTTGAAAATCAAACTCACATAAAAATTCTAGCCATCCAGCTTGCCTAGCATTTAATGTGGGTTGCTCAAAAAAATATTTCAGATCACAATGGTCTGTCCTTAGTTCAATTTTTCTGCCCATTAAATAGTGCCTCCACATTTTCAAAGCATGCACTATGGCTGCAAGCTCCAAATCATGAGTAGCATAGTTCTTCTCATGCTCTTTCAACTTCCTTGACTCGTAGCACACCACATGGTTATCTTGCATAAGAACTCCTCCAAGTCCATCTTTACATGCATCTGTACATACCACAAAATCTTTTTCCAGATATGAAATCTTTAGAATTGGAGCACTTGTGATAAACTTCTTCAAGAGATGGAAGCTTTATTCACATCTCGGTGTCCACTCAAACTTTATCCCCTTTTTTTGCAAAGAAGTGATTAGGTGTGCAACTTTGGAGAATCCTTCAATGAACCTCCTGTAGTAACCAACAAGACCCATAAAAGATCTTACATCTGTCACATTTCTTGGAGTTGGCCAATTCATGATGGCTTCAATCTTCTCGGGATCCACTGATATTCTCTCCTCAGAAATAATGTGACCCAAATAATGAATTTTATTTTTATAAAAGTCACATTTTCTTAGATTTGCATACAACTTATGCTCCCTTAGCAATTGCAAATCCATTCTCAAGTGTTCTTCATGCTCCTCTTCATTCTTGGAATAAATAAGAATTTCATCTAGAAATACAAGAACAAGCTTGTCCAAATACTTGCTGAAAACACTATTCATGAGACACATGAATGTAGCCGGTGCATTAGTGAGACCAAATGACACCACCACAAAATCATAGTGCCCATACCTTGTTTTAAAGGCTGTTTTGTGAATGTCTTCTTCTTTGATTCTCACTTGATGGTAACTGGATCTCAAATAAATATTTGAGAACACCTTTTCCCCTCTCATTTGATAAAAAAATATCATCAATTTGAGGCAAGGGATACTTGTTCTTCACTGTAACCTTGTTAAGCATCCTGTAATCAATACATAACCTAAGCGTTCCATCTTTCTTCTTCATAAAAAGCATAGGTGCTCCCCATGGAGACACAGTTGGCCTTATGTACTTATTTTCCAACAACTCTTGCAGTTTCATTTTCAGCTCTAATAATTCTGGTGTACTCATCCTGTAAGGTGTCTTGGAAATTGGAGCAACTCCTGGAACAAGATCAATTGTAAAATCAATGTCCCTCTTTGGAGCAAGTCTTGGAACTTCATCGGGAAACACATCCTTGAATTCTTGCAAAACAAAACGGTCTTCCAAATTGGTAATTTCATTTCCTATTTTCTCCAAAATATGGGCTACATACAATTGGAAACCTTTCCTACAGAATTTATTCAACTGCATGGCTGAAATATGCCTAACAGAAACTACCTTTGGAATGCCCTTTATAACCCTTGGGTTTCCTTCTTCATCAATACACTCAAAAGTCTTCCTGTAGCAATAAAGTTTAACCCTATGGACTTCCAACCAGTCCATTCCAATGAGAATATCATAAGAACCAAGTGGCAAAACATTCATATTTGCAAAAGTGGACAGTCCACCCATTTCCAATGGACATTTCTCCATGATTTCGCTAACCTTCCTCTTAGTTCCAGTGGATAGTTGGACTAACCATGACTTACTATGCTTTGATTTCTTAAAAGCACAAATCTCAACAATTTTAGGACTAATATAATTGTGATTAGATCTAGGTTCAATCAAAATAGAAATAGATTGCTTATCAACCTTACCTTCAAATTCAACCACAATTGATTGATGGCCTTCTTGGTGGTCCTCTAGTGCTGCACAAATCCTAGGGATGGTCCTTGCCACTCGACCCACTGATTCAACTCCTCGGATGTTGTGAACTTTCTTTTCACTCCCATTCCTATGTGGACAGTTCCTAACCATGTGGTCCCCTCCACATCCCCAACATTGAACTGGCTCTCTTGGATTGTCTTCCATCATCCTAGCTAGCTTAGTCACACCTTGTGGTGGCTGCCTTGGATGATTTTTGAATTGAGGAGACTTGAACCCATTCTTCCTTTGGTCAAACTTCTCATTTTTCTTATCCTTCCATACCTTATGGAATTCCAATTTACTTTTGTTTTGATCATAATAGTACTTGGCCTTTCTTATGGACTCCTCTAGAGTTTGAGGTTCATCAAACTCAATTCTATATTTATATGACTACGACAGTCCACTTAGAAAATGCTGAATTTTCAGCTTATCATCCCCGATATATTTGACATATCTCAACAACTCCAAGAATTTGTTTGCATATTCTTCCATTATCATTTGTCCCAGTTTCATCTCATGGAACTCTTTGATTTTTCCATCATACTACATGTCAGAAAGGTACTTTTCCTTGAAGTACTTCTTGAATTGCTTCCACACAATCTTCCTTTCATTGATCCTCTTTACTTGCCTAAGGTTTTCCCACCATATAGACGCTGTTCCATTCAAATTGAATATGGCCACAATTGCCTTCATATTTCCCGAACAGTCTTGGAATTGGAAATACTTCCTCATCCTAAGAAGCCAAGCCTCAGCTTCTTGACCAGATTTAAACTCACCATCAAAAGTAGGAGGTTTGGCCTTCTTAAATTCTCCATGAGAGATGTTATTGGAAGACCTCTTCCTCTTGTCTCTATGAGCTGAAGATCTTGAAAATTAAATGGATTCTTTAGATTCAGATAAATCACTAGAAGATATTTCTAGAGTATATGTTCTATCTCTATAAATCCTTCTTGAACTATGGGATCTATTGTGGGAATGCCTCCCTGATCTACTCCCACTCTTTTCCTGATTTTTTGAATTCTACCAATGGTTTATCTTCCTTTGAATGCCTGTCAATATTTTAAGCATAGCTGCATTCAACTGATTTTGATCCTATTGGGATCTAATCAGCCTTTCATTGTCTTCTCTGCAACTCTGTAGTTCCACCCCTAAGCTCCTCATGGTTTCTGCAATGTCTGGGGGAGTTTCTTGTTTTCTTCTACCATTAGATTATGTCTCTGCATTCTCAACCTGTACAGTCTCTCCCATTGCACCTTCCTCAACCTCATAAGGATCTTGGGCATCCTCCATGATGATACTCTTCTTCTTGTCCCAACCAGGACCAAATATTTCCCAATTGCACTAGACTGAAATGCTGACCCTTAATTGTCACTGATAAGATTCTGAATCTGCAAAAGTGTTTATAAACACATTTGTTAGATTTATTACAGTCTTAGAAAATTATAACATTAATCTTCATGCAACGTGGGAACAACCCATATATGACAATTTCTATCAAATCACAAAACTTTCTCACACTCAAAGACATATGAGGGGGACGATGGGGGTCAAGGGGGCTTGCCCCATTGTGGCTTCCGCCACTGCAGGGCAGGTTGAGGGCAGTGCCCCCATTTTTTTAAATTGTAAATTCTTTGATTTCTCACAATATCGTGCATAAGATTGACTGCATTTTTCGATTTCAGTCACCCACAAATTGACTGTGAAAAATGTTGCTTTTCCTCTGATCCGCAGCCTTCAAATGCCACCCACATTGCCTTACAACTATCAATGATAAGCGGTTTCAAGCTCCCAAAAGAGTGGTTTCCTGAAACTGCTTTTACGTGCCTGAATGCACGAGAGGGTGACGTGGATGGGGTGGTTTTATTTTAGGGCCACGGAAATGAATTAACCTTCGTGCATATTCATGGGCCTATATCAATCTCAGTCGTCGATCAAATCTGTGTGATTCTCCTAAACTGATGTGATCACCACGGGTCCCATTACCACTGCCGCCTCCATGCATCATGTCTGGTCCTCACACCACATCACTGCTTGTCAGGATGAAAGCGGATTCAGGGTCCGAGGAGAGCAGTTTCCTGGACCGTCTTTTGTGAGACTGAATGCACAAGAGAGCAACACGTCGTCGAGAAATTTACCGCTTCAGGGTCGTGTAGCTTTGTTATCCTTCGTGCATGTTCAAGGCGCTGAGACACTGTGAGTCGTTGACCTTGATCTGCATGATCTCCCACAACTAAAATGAATGACGAGGGTCCCATCCATTCTAACATTACTTCCTGTCACATCTCTCCACGTCATTACACTCCTTGTTGGACCTAAAATGTGGTTTCATGATCCCAGAAGAAGCAGTTTCCCGAGACCACTTTTACATGCCTGAACACACTAGAGGAAGACACGTGGATGCAACGATTTTCATTCAGGGAAACAAAAACAAATTAACTTCCGTGCACCTTCACGGGCCTGAATCATTCTCAGTCGTTGATTTGCCTTGCTGCTCAATGATCAGATATTCTCCGCCTTCACACTCCATCCCTTATGGTCACTTGTGCACACAGATTTGATGTGGCTAGTCCACATCGCACCTTCTTCCCACACAACTCCTCCACATCAGAACTCTTGCCTGCATGGCTCCTCCACGTCACCCTGCCACCTGGCACTGGTGGGGCCCAACTAAATTTTCCATATTTTCAAAATTTTGGGTTTATGCAAAGTTTTCATTGGGAAATAAGGGGAAAGTTTCGAAATTGATTTCAAACTTACTCCACGACCCGTTAACTGGCATTTAATAGAAACTTATCTCTACACAACCATTTCCGATTCTTTCCTGTAAATCATGATTTCTAGCCCATACAGCTCCAGTATTGCAACCAAAAGCTCTGATACCACTATGTAGCATCCCCCTCACCCAATTCGACCATCAAGAGGGGATGCTGGCCAAATATGGGCTCTCAAATTTCCCCCAAACCCATAATATGATTTTCAACAAATAAAATGTGTTCAAAAACTTAAATAGACATGCACGACGAAATTTAAAATCTATCCAGACACATCTAGCATGCAAATACAAGCATAAACATTATAGGCATGAAATAAAAACATTTTAGATTCAAATGCATGAGAATACTTATCTTTATCCAACGCAGATCCAAGCAATTGGCTATGTAAGAGCAATTTTCCACCCAACCATAGGCACTCTATCCAACATATACTCATTCTGCTGGGAGGCCACCCCCAAGCTGGTCTATGAGGCCACCAGGGCGAAGGAAATACCTACAAGAATCTCTCTCTCATCCCACAACCCATTATGCTCTCTATGATTAGCCAAATGCTCATACAGAGCTCTACAGGGGTCTCTCTCATCCCTCATAGGCTTGGCTTCCACAATACCTACCCCACACAACACCCTTCTAGCTCAGGCATCCCCTTCACTGATCCACAGTTCTCTTGGGCAATCCATCTTGCTTGGTGCTTCCAGTGTGTGCATAGAAGAAGTCCAATATGATATTGGCTACTATATAAATGGCCAGAACAATGTTGAATGAATCTAAGTTGTCAGATATGTTTTGGACACATGTCATTCACACCGTTGTCCACATTCTCAACAGATGTCAGATCAAGACAAAAAGTTGTTCTACACCATATGAACTCTGGAAAGGAATACCATCTACAGTTAAGCATTTCAGGATTTTGAGAAGTAAATGCTACATCAAAATAAATGATGAGAATATTGGAAAATTTGATTCTAGATCATATGAAGGAATTTTTATTGGTTACTCCACTAGAAGAAAATCCTATAAGTGCTACAATTTGTGACACAGAAATATAGTTGAAATTCTAGATGTAAAATTTGATGAAGTACTGACTCATTCAAGAGTAGAAGAAGATGATGCCATGCCCATGCCATGACAATCTTATGAGGAGCTACTAGAAAATCAAGAAATAGAAGTTCCATAGGAGATAATATATCAACGCAAATTAGGTGACAGACGACATGACACAAAGGCTACCTCCAGGTATGTCCATAAAAATCATTCATAAAACTTTATCATTGGAGACAAAAATGATGGAGTAAGAACCAAAAGAAGTCTAAGAGATCCTACCGAGGAAGTTCATTTTTTGTTGTTGTCTCAAATAAAACTAGAAGGAGTTGAAGAGGCCAGAGCCGATGAAAGTTGGATGAAGGCCATGAATGAAGAGTTAGAACAAATTAAAAAGAATGAAACCTGGGAACCAATTCCACGAACCAAAAATAAGAATGTTATAGATACTAAATGGGTATTCAGAAACAAACTGAACGAAGGACATGCTGTTAGAAATAAGGAAATAATGGTGTGCAAAGGTTATGTGCAGATTGAGGGAATAGACTTTGAAGAAACATTTGCTCCTGTTGTGTGAATGGAGGCAATGAGACTATTCTTGGCCTATGCTTGTGCAGAAAATGTCAAGGCGTATCAAATGGATGTGAAATTGGCATTTTTAAATGGAGATCTTGAAGAAGAAGTATACATTGAACAACTAGATGGTTTTTCCATTTCAGGAAAAAAGATTATGTTTGCAAACTAAAGAAAACTTTATATTGACTTAAGCAAGATCCCAGGGCCTGGTATTCAATATTGGAAAATATCTGCAACAAGAAGGTTTCCGAAGGGGAAGTGTAGATAACAATCTTTACATAAAAATTGAGAATGAAAAAATGATAGTTGTTGAAGTATATGTTGATGATATTATTTTTGGAAGCAATGATGACATAATGAGCCAATAATTTTCCAAAGACATGAGGAAATAATTTGAAATGACTATGCTTGGGGAGGTATCCTTTTTCCTTGGATTGCAGATATTCCAATTGGATAATGGCATCTTCATCTCCCAATCTAAGTATGTGAAGGAGATGCTGAAGAAATTCAACATGGAAGGCTGCAAGTCAGTCTCTACACCTATGGTCACTGGATGCAAGTTGAGTAAAGAGGATGAAGCTAAGGAAGTTGATTAGAGACTTTACAAATCTATGATTGGAAACCTACTTTATGTAACTACCTCAAGACCAGATATCATGCAAGATGTTGGACTTGTCACAATATTTCAAGAAGCACCTAAGGAAACACACGTTCAAGTGGTCAAGAGAATCTTAAGGTATTTGAAAGGGACCATAAACTTTGGTTTATGGTATCAATAGAGTAGATATTTGAACTTAGTAGCATACACTAATGCAGACTGGGAAGGAAGTGTATATGATAGAAGAAGTACTAGTGGAGTTTCATTTTTCTTAGGAAATTGTCTTGTATCGAGGATCAACAAAAAACAACTATCAGTCACATTATCCATGACAGAAGTAGAATACATTGCAGCAACTGCCTATTGCACACAAGTCTTATGGATGAAATAAACCCTGAAGGATCTGCAAGTAGATACAGATCAACCAATACAAATTTTATGCAACAATACAAGCATAGTTAGTATCTCCAAAAATCCTATTATGCACTGCAAAACTAAGCACATTCCTATCAAGTATCACTTTGTAAGAGAAAAGGTTGTTGATAATGTTATCAAACTAGAATATGTTGATACTGAGGAGAAAATTGTGGATATATTTACAAAACCTCTTTCATGAAGTACATTTGAATATCTTAGGGAAAAACTGGGTGTGGTTCTCAAACCGTAACATAACGAGAACATAAATGAAGAGGCGTGAATGCGGATTGATTTTGGCACTACACAGATAGGACAAAAAGATGATTGCATGAGTCACTGCACAAAGACAGATGAAGTGTGTAACTGGAACAAGAAATCAAGATAAGGAAAGCAATCAAAGATAATTATGGAAACAATATGCAGATTGCAAGATATCAACACTAAATTTCAGCAAAAGAAATGAAGCATGAAGACAGGGGGATTCATCCCTATGAGTAGTAAGTAAAGGCCTGCACAAAAAAAAGAAAAAAAAAAACCAGTAATTGCACAAGTAATGGCACCTCTTTTCCATTGATGTCAAAGGGGGAGAAAAGAATGAAGCTGAAATTACACATGACATGAATCTGAATGCAGCTGAGAAGTAATAAAGCTATGGAGAAAAATCATGAAGCCAAGATGTAATGCAACCAAAGCAATTCATGCAAGAAAGATGATGAATAAGACGTGAAAGAGCATGAAGCAGAGTTTTGAACAAATGACATGAAGAAGATACCGAGAAGAAGCATGATGTTGAAGCACATAAATCTAACCATGAAGCATGCAGTAGTACAATGCAAATAATCATAAAGCATGTGATTTGTGCATAGGTAAAATAAAGCAGAAGAAGCACTAGTAGCCGAATGCACAGATGTCAGAGGTTCAAACTAGCAAAGAACTCACGGGGAACATGTACATAGGGGGAGTACTGCGACTAGTGCAAATGAAGCTTACAAGTTCAAGAAGATGATTATGCACAACTTCATAAGGTGTTGACATCAATGCCAAAGGTGGATATTGTTGAACTTTGGTTGTCATTGATGTCAACTAATGCCAAAGAGGATGTCAACTGATTCCGTTTGAGCCATTGATGTCAACTGAAGTCAAGTGGATTCAAAATTCCCATGCCATCTTGAAGAAGTATAGTAAAGCCACATCGAAGAAGTATATGTTCAAGAAAGATGGTGAAGGATATGGATTCCAGTGCGAAGAAGTATATCTAGAATTTGAATCCAGTATGAAGAAGTGTGTCTAGGAGTACATCATCATATCTAGTTTGAAGAAGTACATAAGGCACATGTACTTGAGTAGGTCATAAGTCCATCTAGTCATAGTACTTCAAGGAAAAAGCTAAAGGGTTGGTTGGATAGAAGGATGAAGAGTACGCATGCAAGCCAAAGAATACACGAGACAAAGTCTAGTGTGCGCAAGCAACTCCGAAGAAGATTCAAGAGTGCGCAAGAAAGTCATGTGGAGTGCACAAGAAGCATAGAACAAGATATGGTTGCACAGTTATGCAAGTCCTGAAAGCGTGCAAGTCATAACCAATTAGAAGATTCTTTCAGTTGTTGGGACACACACAAATTCCAAGAAGGGTGTAGTGGTTGAAGTCTGTATATGAGCAAATTCTATAGCTGACGACACAGTAAGTGTGCAAGTTCCACAAGCAATGGTACCACAAGGGTCAAAGTACCACCGAGTCGAAAATCACATATGCACAAGTTCCGCACAGCATTGAAACATCAAGTGCACAAGACCCACAAGTGATCATGTACATCAAGTGTAAAATTCCCACCAAGTCGAGGACCATGTATGCGCAGAACCCACAAAGAAAGGACACATCAACGACGTAGAACATGACATGTGGCATAAGCATAATCCGTGAAACAAGAAAGAAGGAATGTTGGACATACAATCCATGAAGGACATGTATAAAAAGGGAAGCAAGTTAGAGATTTGAAGTAAGCTTGATAGCAATATCAAAGAGCTTCTAAGTGGAAGATACATATTTATATTCGGGGCATCAAGGGATCGAGGTACATAATAGTATGATCTAGCAAGGATCCGAGTGCGCACATGCAGAAGAATGATATAACTGATGGTGCACAGAATGATGCTATATATCTGTGACGATTGCATGAAGATAGAAGAGTAGAATGCAGAGGATGCACAAGTGCATGAGGACCGAATGACAGTATTGTTGGAAGCACGTAGATAGTCACATATGTGTTAGGAAAGAAGCGTAGAAATAGAACTGAAGTATATTAGAAGATGCGCAGAATTTTGGCTGATGCACAAAGGTTGATGTAAAAGTGTGCGAAGCAAAGTAGTCCATATGATGCGAGATGATAGAGCAGAAGTAGAATCTAGTATGCACATCATGATGAGGATGATCTAAGGAAAATGAGTTAAACCAAAAGGACGAATCATATGATGCACACCATGTCGCAGATTATCTGAAATACTGTGGAACTTAAATCAAACAGACACATCTCAGTAAGTGCATAGTTCCATCTGATATTGGTGTGAAATCTCAGAGCAGCAAGCTATCAATTGAAGAACAATATTAGTTGGTGAGTGCAGTTGTGTAGCAGTAGAACGATAGAGTGAACCTTGGTGCAAACTATTGAAGTAGCACACAGTACATGAAGTAAGTCATCAACATAATTGAAGAATTGAGTGGAATGAGAATTCAAGTGATGTATGCAGATAAGTGACGGCTATACGACTGCATACATAAGGTGCGCACAATAGAACTAATCAAAATATGAGAAGTGTGCGTGTGCTAGAAGTACTGAAAGTAAATTTTGTATATTTGGTTGGCAGGACGGGGCAAGGAACAAGAGGTCGTAGCCTCCTTCTAGTTGGTACTGGAGAACACAGGGAATCGATGCTTCCTTTAGGTCAGTGCATGTAAAACCAGGGGGTCAGTTCCTCCTTCGAATTAGTGCTAGTAAACATAGGAAGTCGGTGATTCCTTGAATTTAATCTTTTCATTACAAAAGAGAATTCAGTGGTTTTCTCCCGTTTGGGTTTCCATGTCACAATCCTGTGTGTTCTGTTTTATTTTCCTTAGTGCATATATGGATGAATGATTTTATTTATATTGGATGCATAACTAAAGATCAATATTAAGTTAAGACTAATATGTTAAAGAAGGTAAAAAATGCTACACTAATATTGATTCTCCCCCCCTCTCAATATTAAATTGATTCCAACAAATGGATCTTACAACTTGATTCATTGTGTTAATTTAATTCCTTAAAATACTGAATAACATGGAACCGAAAGAGAAATAACTAGAGAAAATAGGTACAAAATCCACACAATAAGACAAGATATACACTAGGAAAACCCACCATGGCGAAAATCCCAACCACAAATGAGGACCATGCCTTGCTCTTTATGTCAAATCACAAATACAAAGGAAATGGTACTCTCTATGGAGTTACATACGAATCTATGAGAAAAATGGATACTATAGGATCTCCTATATTCTTTGTTCCAATCTAACATCCACTACCATGCTGTTGCTCAACTATGGAACAATACAATACATCAAAATAATGGCACCCCCTTCTTTTCCTAACAACCAAGTATTAACATAGCCCGATAGCCATTTAGGGTTAATTTGAGGGTTTGTACATGCATCGATAGTCATTTAGAATTGGGGTTTTGGAACTTCTAGAATTTTCTTGAAAGTCCACACGTGACTAGATCCACATGTGAAATAAATGAAAGCTGATGTGGAGTCTTCTCAAAACTATGGTGGTCAATTGGATAGGTCACCTTGTAGGAGGCATAAACTCTTCATACAAACTCTGATTGAGGTGATTCTTGCACCGTTGGAAAGGTATCCATGTGCCATAAGAAAAAAAATCCTTTTGATTGCTTTTCAAATGAAAATTTATGTTTATAAACTCAAAATCACTTAGAAATGTTTCAAATGGTTTTTTGACCCCAATAATGAAAGTGAGACCCACCCCTTAAATGGGCCCTACAAGCCAATTCATCCATTCTTATGACCTCGAAAGCTCCAAATAGATGATAAATTATATATTGATCCATTTCAAATGACACCTCCCCATTTTGGGAGGCTTTTGGTCCCCAAAATATTTTACTAAACGAGGTGAGGAAAATTTTCCTCTACCTCCTTTTGGGAATACATTATCCTTGCCTAGAAGTTGTCCTTTTAACCCCACTTGCCAAAGTTCATACTATCCCTGCCTATAATTTTTGGAATTCTTATGCAACATCGTGTCTTCTACTAACTTTGGTCGAGCCTCTGGTGCTAATTCCTCTATAGAAGGTAAGACCTCCTGAAGTTCTTAACCCAACATGGAAGGTTCATGGAGTTTTGGATTTTCAACTTTTACTATAGAGTAAATGCACATGTATGGTGGTAGAATGAGTCTGTAGACATTATCTCTCACCTTCTCCATTAACTCAAAATGGCCATTCCTTAGAGCCTTGATCATCTTACCAGGACATTGTAGTATTTCCTTTTTCACGTGTAACCATACTCTGTCTCCCACTTCGAATGATTTTTCAACCCTGTGTTGGTCATGCCTGGCCTTATGTTTTTCCTTTGACTTATTCAATGCTTCATGTACTTGCAAATATATCTACCTAATCTTGTCAATGAAATTTTCATCTCTTAATGCCTCATCTATGGTGTCTTCCCTCACTCCCCCTTATTGTTCATAAACAACATACTGAGAGATGAAGGTGGTTAGTATCCAAAACAAGTGTCAAGAGGTGACTTGCTAATGGAAGTGTAGATTTCCCTATTACAAGAGTGATAAATGTAGATCAAGTTTTCATTCCAAGTCTTCAAATGATTTTGATTGTAACCCCTCAAAAGTTGCACTAAATTCATGTTTACTACTTCTGTCTACCCACTTGTCCGTGGATGGAATGCTATATATCTCTTCAACTTCATGTCCATTTTATCCCAAAGTGTAGTCTACAAGACACTGAGAAATCTTGCATCCCTATCTAAGATGATGCTCCTATGTATCCTAAAGTGCATCTAGACCTGTTCAAAGAACATGTTTTCTATTTCTTTTCCTTTGATTGTTTTTTTTACGAGGCATAAGAATGCACATCGTGTTGAATCTGTCAACTACCACAAATAAATAGTCGTGTTTATTCCTAGTGGTTGGAATACCACCCAAAAAATCCATGGAGATGCTCTCCCATGGTCTCATAGGAACATGTAAGGGATGGTATAGACCTTGCTTCCTATTACTAGGTTGCTTGTACAACAAAGTATGAATCCTCTGATAAATAGGGCTACATGTTCTTGCATTGTAGACAAGTAAACATACCTCTGTAAGTTTGCAATTATATTCCCTACACCAAAATGCATTACAACTTTGGAGGTGTGTGCCTCTATGATAAGCTGCAATCTCTCATCTTTAGGAACACAGAGATTGTCCAACTTGTATAGTTACCCATATTGGAGTTGATAGTTAGCCTTTCTATCACCTTCTTCTACATGGAACTAACCTTGTCGCTACTGAAGTACCTCCTTGAAGTCATCATATTATATGTAGTCCTCCTTATATGCATCATGGGTAAAAGGATCCATGTGCATAAGAGTTCCCAACGTTGTAATATTGTTTGTAGGTGGCCTTGAGAGCATGGATGCTATCTTGTTTGTATTTCCCTTCTTATACTTGATGATTAGATGGAATTGTTTTAAGATTCCCATCCACTTATAATGACTGGTTTTTTGTAGCTTACTCTAGGCCTTGAAATACTATAGTGGCTGGTGATAAAAGTGAATGATGGTCTCCTTGCCCATCAGATAGTGCTTCCACTTCTTAACAACTTGAAATAGGGAATAGAGTTCCTTATTGTAGGTAGGGTAGTTTAGGAATCCCCAATGTTTTTTTTAGAATGATAGCATACTGGCCTCCACCCTTGCACCAAAACCGCTCCCATAACATACCCACTTGAATCTATCTCCAAATCAAAAGACTTATGTAAATTAGGCAAGGTGAGAACTATTGCCTGATTGATATTTCACTTGATCTCGTCAAATGTTTTCTATAGATTCTTCCACCATTGGAACCCCTTTCTGCTTGTTGTTATGGCATGGAGGGGTGAAACCACGGCTGAAAAGGAAACTATGAAATTACGAAGGTATTTTTACACCCCCCCAAAGCTCCTAAATTAGGTGAAATTTGTTGGAGTAGGCCACTTAGTGATGGATAGTGATGGAATCCATCTTTGCAAGGTCAATCTCAAGTTCTCCTCAACCAATCACATACCCCAACTATACCAAGGACTGCTAAACAAATTCAAATTTATTAAGGTTTTCTTGCAGTTTATGTTTTTTCAAGGTCTAAAACACCTCCTTGAGATGTGATATATGCTCTTCCCATGTATCACTATAAAACAATATGTCATTTAGATATACTATAACGAACAAATCTAAGAAAGGGTGTAATACATCATTAATCAAACACATAAATGTAGTTGGTACATTGCATAAAACAAACAACATTACTAACCATTTGTATAGACCCTTCCTAGTTTTGAAGGTGGTATTCCAGGTGTCTTCTTCCTTCACTTGCACCTGGTGGTATCCCGATTTGAGATACAACTTGGTGAATTAATTGGCATGCTGCAACTAGTCCAACATATCATCGATCCTAGGAAGCAAGTATTGATTCTTGAGTGTGATATTGTTCAATGCTCTATAGTCGATATGCATACTCCAAGTCCCATCCTTCCTAGGTACAATGATGATGGGTGAACCACAAGGTGAGTTTCTTGGTTGGATCACACCCTGCTCCAACAACTACTGCAACTTATTTTGCACTTCATCTTCTTCTCTGACAGACTGTTTGTACAGTCCGATGTTTGACAACATATAATTTGGAAATAACTATATCTCATTCTCCACCTTCCTCGTAGGAGGTATCCCCTTATGCTCTTAAACAAATTCTCCATATGCCCATAAAAGGCTCTCCAATTGGTATTTCTGATCTTTGGTAGATCCCTCCTGATATGCCTTCACTTTTACCAATTCACATTCTTGCTAATTTTGTCTTAAGAAAAGTAATACAAACTTTCTACTTGAATTGATCATCTTTTTTGCTTGGTTGGCACTTACCAGAGAGATCTTTGATTTACCTTTGTTGGCATAGATGATGAGGGGTTTCCCATCCTTGATCAAGAGGTATTAGTTGGATCTACTCATGAATATCACATCCCTCATATACATGTAGGGTCTTTCGAACACTACACCACAAACATCCAGGGGTACTATGTTTACCTTCAGTTGTTGCAACCAATGATTTAATTTTAGAGCATTGATCTCACCTTGATACAACTTGATGTCGAATTTCACTTCCATATTGAAGAGAGATTGGGAAGGAATATTCGTACTGGAACTCAACTTCTCTCTCTCTGGATATTTTGTTGGCTCATTTTTTGGGTCACTTTTATCTTTCGATTTCCCCCCATATCCAAAATTTGACTTAGAGCCTCCAAAATCTTCGAAAGGTCTGAACTTTCTCTCCAGTGCCAACATGAGGATTGGCATCTTGGGCAATAGATCGACAACTTGTATTTCTAGTGTTGAAAACCGCTGCTCATAAACGTCCACCACTCCTTGAACATACTCATTTTCCATGGCTAGGGTTTGAAGATTTTTTTTCCATCAACTACTAGATCCTGTGATTACTCATAAAACCCAAAGAAAAACTACTTTGATACCAATATGATCCGTAAGCTACAGTGGATATTCCACTGATCATTTCACCACAATTGATCTTACAACTTAATTCATTGTGTTAATTTAATTCCATAAAATACTGAATACAATGGAATTGAAAGAGAAAAAACTAGTGAAAATATGTACACAATCCGCACAATAACACAATATATATCCATGGAAAACCCACCATGGGGAAAAAACCCATCCAAAAATGAGGAATATGACTTTCTCTTTATGTCAAATTGCAAATACAAAGGTAGTGGTACTCTCTTTGGAGTTACCTATGACTCTGCGTCCAGAAGGGCTACTACATGATCTCCTATATCCTCTGTTCTACTCTAACATCTGCTCCTATGTTATTTCTCAACTATGGAAAAATGCAATACATCAAAAGAATGGCACCCCTTCTTTTCCTAACAACCCAATATTTAACATAGCCCGATATTTGTTTAGGGTTAATTTTAGGGTTTGTACATGCTTTGATTCCCATTTATGGTTAGGTTTTTGGACCTTCTAGAATGTTCTTGAAAGTCCACATGTGACTAGCTCCACATGTGCAAGAAATGGGAGTTGATGTGGAATCCTCTCGGAACTATGGTGGTCAAATGGAGGCAGTTCTTCGACCATTGGAAAGGTATCAGTATATAGAACACAAAAAAACCCATCCAATTGTTTTTTTGGGTGAAAATTGATGTTTAATACCTAAAACTCGTCCTTGAAGGTTTCAAATAGTTTTTTGACCCCAAATATGAAAGTGAGATCTACCCCTTAAATGGGCCCTAAAACCCAATTCATCCATTCTTCTAACCCTGAAAGCTCCAAATAGGTGATAAATTATATATTGATCCATTTTAGATTAAAAAAATTCTCTGATGCCAAAACCCCCTCTGGAACTATCCCAATAAACTAGAACTCTTCCCCCTCATCCTCCACAACACAAGGAATGGGATCCCCTTCTCTACATGTAGTCCCTTGGATAACCCAATTTCCTTCTAGTGATGCAACACATGTTGTCTAGGAAATCTCACTCTTGGGGTTCCAAGTATTCTTAGTTGTAGGTCATGCTTCCTTTCACAATGGAACAATGATCATCAACACATTTTCCCCATGGAAATTTACATAAGCTTCCATGGAGTACAATTCATAGAATAATTGTCTTTCCCCTTCTTTTCCCAAATTCCTCCCCAACGAGAATGGTTTCCAAAATAATGATAAAAAAATGATTTTGTTGCTCCTTATAAAATTTGCTTGATGATTTTCCAGGCTACTGGTATCCCGCTCCTCCTGATGATCCTAAGTATGAGCCCTGTCATAAAGTAAGAAGACTATCTTAGGTTAGGTTGTCAAATCTTAGTCATTTGTGCACAAATTTAGGAGTGATATATAACATGGAGGAGTCTCCCATAGATGGTGTATATCCATCGTGCTACTTTCAAACTTCCATTCACCATTGTTCATGCACCAGTACATGTCTGAGTGGTAAAAGACGGGGCCCCTCTATGAATGGTGTAAGATGTAATGTGCAATTCTTGACTTTTAATCTTGACCATTTGTGCATTATCACATGATTAAGAGGTATTCAGAAAGGGTCCCCCGTGAATGGAGTATATTGATTATGAAATTATCCATCACGTAATCACAACCATTTGCGTATTATCACATGATTGAGCAGTAACGGGAAAGTGTCCCATGCAAATGGTACAAACTCAATCGTGCAACTTTCAACTTTTAATATCACCCATTCACACATCGATAACCAATTGGGACCTAACACAACTGGTCCCCTCACTAATGGATTGGATTTATCCTCAAGGATTGGGTTGGATAATCACATCCATTCATGCACAAGGAAAATTTACTTCCTAATGCACATGTGAAGAATAAGGAAGGTTCTTGGGGGCCACCCTACCACCTCAGACTGAATCTCAACAAGGACTTACCCTCCAATGAATTTAAGCACAAGGTAGGTTCGACCAAGTTAGCTCTCAAATGCTAATGGTAAAATGACACCTTCCATTCCAGCTTGGATGAAAAACACTGACACCACCCTTTGATAAGCGAATAATACTTAAATGCTAGTATCTTCCTCCATTAATGAATATTTATCATAGTTATAAAGTTTGGGATGGTAAGTTCAAGTATTTCGTAGTGTATTTGAGACCCCCAATGATATCAAAGCAACCATTCGAACAAGTTCACTTAAAGAGTTTCCCAAGAAGACTCCAATCACCCACTAAACATCATCAAAACTTGTTCTAGTGACACCATTGAATAATTTTCCTCTCCAAATTATTGGGCAAGTCATCAAGAAGCCCCAACATGGTCAATCCAACTATAAAAATCATGAGCACGTCTTGCTATTTAAACTCGTCATCATTAACTTTGTATTACCCTATCTTCTTAGAACATATGTAACCATGCCTAAAGCCAACAAAGCCACCTCTAGGAGTTCCTCATTCCATTCTACTGAATACCACTCCAATACCAGTGACATCTCTTCTTCCCAAGGCCCTCCCTTCATTGATGAAATCTCCCATGTCGCTACTCCCATATGACAAATTCATCCCCAAACAGCTCATAGGCACTGCCTATGGGAAGCATATCATAGGTCAACCACATAGTACCCTTTGGGATTCAAATTTTTCACAACATGTTGTCCCCAACACCTTTCCCTTCCTAGAATTTGTGAGAGTATGTGCCAGGAACTCTCAACCTACCTCCTCCTTTATCACCACTACATATGTCCAAACTACCTTATTACATATCATTGAATTTTCTATACTCAGATGATAGGAATATCCTTAGGCACTATTGTCCTATCGCATGAGGTGCAAACCAACATGTATTAAAAGATGAACCAAGCCTAGAGGGATAGAGTCTTCTCCAGACTCAAGTACAACCAAGGCCAAATTGAGGTCCCCCCCTAATCGATGGTAGATTAAGATATTTTCCCCTTGGGACCAATAATGCTTCTCTATGTTCACCTTAATTTCGGGGAGGGACATTGAGGAATACACAAACGAAGGGATGGTAGATATGGTGGATGCCTACAATGAAAGGGACATCCCCAATTTTAGATATGTAGAATCCATTACTGTAGGAATAAGGTCACAATTATCCAACTTCTCAACCACTACGGTATTTAAGTATCCTCCATACCTAGTATACATATTCATTTATCAACAAGTGCACTGCTTGGAAACCCTTTACTTTCAAAAACAATAGGAAGATTACTTAATGGAGAATATGATTGGTTTCCTTGGGAGAAAAAGGGGGGACTTGGGGCTTCCTTACTCATATATGTGTCAGAGTTCATATACAGGGCTTACTCTATCATTATAGGGGAGGAACTAGAAAGGATGTTGTTTCTAGATTTTCCCACTAGCATGTGCCAAAAGGCACCTACTAAGGATTAGAGGATCCCTAGTAGCAGTTTCAAAATGGATATGCAAACAAAATAAATAGAAATAGAATAAATACACACTAAACATGAATTGAGCTAATATTTGTTGATGTATATGCAACTTCGGAATGTATTTCACATATATGTATATTGTATTCTTATAGAGATGTTATTATTCCTCTATACGAAAGTGTCGTAACTTATACTTGATGGGTTATTATACCACCTTGTTGGGGTCGGCCCTGTATAAGTCATGTGGGTCAAAGGGTTATTAGACTACCCTAGTGGGGGTCAGCCCAGTCAACATTATGTTAAGTGGTTAAGTTGAGGCTGACCTAGTTGAGTAAAGGTTAAGTCAAGTTAGTGTATAAATAGAGAGTGTGTCTCTCTCATTTCACACATTCTATTCTCTCACTCACACTTGGGAGAGTGGCGCACTTGTGGAGGAGGAGGCTCTGCTGCTAGGAGAAGACTATCTCTTGTATTCTGGTTGTATCATTGCTCTATCTATCTCTGAGGAAGTTATTGGGGTTTTTCACCTTTATGGTTTTCCCCAAGTAAACTCTGTGTCTCTTATGTGCTTGCATTATTGTGTCCATGATTGATATGCTGTAGATTTGATGTACATGTTGTTCTATCAGTTAATATCCTAGATCAGATTGAAGTAAATTCTGAAAATTTAACAAGGTATCAGAGCTAGCCTAAAAGAAGGCATGATATGGCATGTATGACACTTGTTGCACTTACGATGCTAGGGCTTGATATAGCAAAAACCAGTCATCATAGAACTTTCACTATAAATCCATTTTGGCGACATTTTCGGATCTGAAAATTTTACAAGTCAAAGATAAGATCCCCATGTACCTTGTGTCCAAAGGACAACCTTTAATTCGTTGTACTTTGTGATTTATGATCTGTACAATATAGGGTTTTTGCCTCTTCCAGATCTGAGTCAAAATCAGGTGACCTTGGGAAAAAGGTCATAACTTGGGCTAGGAAGCTCCAAATGAAATTTTGTAAATAGTGACAAGTAG
This sequence comes from Larix kaempferi, assembly GCA_027924585.1. Lineage (NCBI taxonomy): Eukaryota > Viridiplantae > Streptophyta > Pinopsida > Pinales > Pinaceae > Larix > Larix kaempferi. Next base: position 33,099,744 of record BSBM01000001.1, on the reverse strand, counting down.
TACACAGACTGTACTATCTCAGGATCATTTTTCAGAGGTCGAAGTTGAACCAGTGACACGTGGCACGCCGTACACGTTCGCTCTCCTGTATTATCCCATAAACAGGTCATGTTGCGACACTTGGCATCTCAGAGAATCCAATTGAGGTTAGACCTGTCGAGATGGAAATATAACAGGTTGGGATATCTCAAGAAAAGTTTTAAGAGGCCGAAGTTGAACCAGTGACACGTGGCACACCATACAAGTTCTCTCTCCCGTATTATCCCATAAACAGGTCACGTTGCAACACTTGGCATAACTCTCTCTCTCAGAGAATACAATTGAAGTCAGACCTATCAGAATGGAAAGATAACAGGTCGGGCTATCTCAGGAAACTTTTTCAGACCCTGTGGATCGAAAAGTTCGGAGTTACACTAGAAACAATCAGGTACATATTTCTGTCAAAACAAAATTATTTTTGAGCACCTTCATTCATGGCTTCCGGAATTTAGGGCTTCGGAGAAAGTTGGAATTTTTGTAATCAGAGACCACGGCTAGATGATACTCATCAAAATCTAAATTTAGAGACCAAGATCATATTTTTTGGTTTGGCAGAAGGCCGGGCTTGATCAAACCCCAGTTCGGGAATTTGACTGGAAAGATGGAAAATTAGGGCTTCTGCAAAACTTGGAACTTTGGAAATCTGTAACCACGGCTAGAAGCTCCTCAGAAAAATTGAAACTTAGAGATTTGAATCAAATCTTTTGGTTGGGTGAAGCTCTGGGAAACTCAAACCCTAATTCAGGGTCCTCCCCAGTGAATCCGGAAATCTAAAAGGCAATTTTGAGGGCTCCAAGTCCAGTTCTTGCAAATCAAGTGGATTGGATTAATCCTAGAAGAAGATGGATTGGTCACCTGCATAAGTGAATAAGTTCCTGTCTCAGAGGGAGATGAGGCTAAGGCCTTCCATAAGAAGATTACAAGCAATCTTGACAGGTATGGCTTGCAAGTATGTTTTATGGTTAATTTTATCATATGTTTGTCTTCATATCATTACAGTACAATCTTGATTAATTACTAGACTCGTCGTATCACCTTGATAGAATATATTCATTGATTAAGGTTTTGACACTTATGAATGTACTAATGTATTGTGATGTTATATGAGGTTTATGTTGTTTGCTAACATAAAAGGTACACCAAGAAAGACAAATCATGTTCTACTTCAAGAACATATGATCATGGTGACATGAAGACAAAGATTCATCCATTGTCATGGATCACATAGAAGATCTACTTTCGAGGTATGTATAACTTCATCCGACAATGGTTAACCTATGAGACATGCAGCTTACTAGCACAAGTCACTGAAGAGAACCATAAGACATTATGCGGGTAGGTTAGACATAACTAGCTAGCATACTAATCTAGGTATGTTTTTCCTATATCAAGCTAGAATCCTACCTTGTGTTAGGATCTTATACTATTGTGTTGTTGATAATGATTATTCATGAAGTCATAGGTTTGAATAGTCATGGTTGTATGCATATTATGTTTCTTACCATAATTGATGATATGACTAACAAGAAGAATCATGAAGGTATAGGTTTGAGTAATCACGGGTTTATGCATTGATGATTTAACTAATCAGAAGAGTCCTATGATCAAATAAGAATATGCATAAGTAAAAGAAGACTTCCCTGAAACCTTGAATACTAATGTTTATTATCTATGAATGATCATGACTATACATGTTTAAGATTATTGTGTTTTGATAGTATTAATATTATACTAATAAATGTGTGATTGTGTATGAGACCTCAAGGATAACACAATAATGATACTAATAAGCATGCATAGGGACCAAGGATGAATGTAAGTTCAAGGATAGGTAATCCAGGAAGTAAAGATCAAGAGGGAGCACACTCCAATTGTTCCTGCAAGAAAGAAAAGGAGCACACTTCAGTAGTTTCTGCAAGGATGCAGATATTCAGAGGGAGTTGACCATCTTTCTACATTCCACAACAGAAAGGTGTAGAAGAAGCTACTTCAGCAGCTCCTGCAAGGAAGCAAAGACTAAGAGGGAGTCCACCCAGCAACCAAACAAAGATAAGTATTTTTAATTATCATTTCTTGCATATTTGTTTGTTTAAATAAAATTGTTGAATGATGTATATGCTCATGTTCCTAGACTTAGGATATGTATTGTGCATCTTAGAATGATTTCATTAATGAACAGTATACTACTAATATGCATGTGATGGGTAAGTGGCCTATGGCACTGTACAACATTCCAGTGCTACTTATCTAGAATGAAACCTCTTTGATGACTTGTTGGGAGTAGTGCAAACTCTTAACAATGTTCTGGTAGAGACTGGAAGGCATCTAGAAAGTTGTGGAACATGGATAAATGTTGTATTGAATCATTGGCTAAGATAATTGCATGACTGTATGACATATTTCTTTATGTGTAAGATTTTGTTTGAAAATTATGAGATGTTTCTAATCATGCAATTTAACTTGTTTTGTAGAAAAGACCGTATACCTTCACCTACAAAAGAAGGACTACAACATTTGTTCAAGCAACAAAATTATCTATTGAAGATATTGAAGTTCCCAAGATACGGGAAGAATGCCATGATCCGTCGATAATGAAGAATGATGTTTGGGATGCAGTCCCAAGAGCTGAAGGGAAGTCTGTTGTCACTTCCAAATGGAACTATCAGATCAAGCATGCTACAGATGGCAGCATAGAGAAATATAAAAGTGATGAAATAGAAGATACACCAGATGGATTTCAAGACAGCCTTCTTGAATGGTGTAGTCATATATGTGTGCAGAACTTGGTAGGATAGATAGCTTTCTATCCGGTTTGGGATTTACCAAGAGTAAAGTGGATTCCAACATTTACTACAAGGTTGAGGAAGGCAATCCAGTGATACTACTTTTGTATGCGGGTAACCTGTTTGTTACAGGTGAAGATAGATTGATTGCCGACACGCAGCAGAAGCTTGTTGCCGAGTTTGAGATGAAGAACTTGGGGATGATGCACTATTTGTTTTTGGCATGGAGGTGTGGCAGAGTGTAGATGGAATATTCCTTGGACAAGGGAAGTATGCAGTAGAGATCCTGAAGAGGTTCGGGATGATGGATTGCAAGGCCATGGCCACACCTATGGCATCGAATCTAAAGCTTCTTTGTGATGCTTCATCTAAGCCAGTTGATGTCTCTATGTATCGTCAGATGATTGGGTCCTTGATGTACCTGACGAACACGAGACCAGATATTTGCTTTGCGGTGAACACATTGAGCTAGTTCCTGACAGATCCGAGGAGTGTTCACCTAGTTGTTGTAAAGCATGTTCTAAGGTACCTGAAGGGTACAGTGGATTATGGGCTGAAGTATGAAGCGATCACATAGAGATCAAATATCACTACAGTTTCATGACAGGTCGAAACACATAGAGATCAAATATCACTATATCAGGGATATGGTGTAGAGAGGAGCTGTGAAGCTCCTGTATGTTGCAACGGACGAGTAGATTGCAGATGTGCTCACGAAGCCACTAGCCAAGGTGAAGTTCGAGTACTTCAGGGAGAGGCTTGGTGTTATTCAGATCGAGGACACTTCGAGGAAGAAGTGATGGACACATTTGCTGAAGCCATTCCAAGCATGTTGGAAGGAGGATCCTTCACATGGCTGTGGATGTAAGCGCTGGATGATGAGCATCAGGATGATGTTCTAGTTTCTGCTTTGTATGATCAGTTGGATCATTTATCTGTATGTATGCATAATGTTGAACACTGGATATGATCAGTTGGATCATTTATATGTATGTATGCATCATGTTGGATGCTGGATATGATTAGTAGGATCATTTGTATGTATTTTGTATATGCATCATGTTGGATGCTTGGACCATATATCTGTATATGTATCAGGTGGATACATTGTATGATCAGGTAGATCATGTATGTTGATATGTATCATGTATGATTAGGTGGATCATGTATTTGTATTTGTATCAGGTGGATATATTGTATGATCAAGTGGATCATGTATGATGATATGTATCAGGTAGATACTTGGTATGCATCAGGTAGATGCATTGAATGGTCAGGATGATCATGGATGACGAGCTTTAGGATGTTGCTCCATATGATATGCAGCAGGATGTTACAGTGATGATGATCAGGATGATCATGTGTACATCAGGATGATGTATGGTGAGTATCAGGTTGATACTCTATGGCCGTGGATCAGGTTGTGTAGATGAGCATATAATTTGGCCCTGGGAGATTTGCAGATAGTCTTTCAAGGTTTTTCCTATGGCATGTAATCTGGCCCTGGGATATCTAGCAAATGCTCTTTCGAGGTTTTGCTCTAGGAGGACATATAATTTGGCCCTGGGAGATCTGTAGATAGTCTTTCGAGGTTTTGCCTATGGCATATAATCTGGCCCTAGAATATCTGGCAGATGCTCTTTCGAGGTTTTGTCCTATGGCATATAATATGTCCCTGGGAGATCCAATAGGTTGGGCTGTGTGCCCGTAATAAGTCCTGGGATGCTCTTGCGAGGTTTTCCCATGACCACATATAATCTGTCCCTGGGAGATCCTATAGGTAGAGGTGTGTGCTCGTAACAGCCTAGGATGCTCTTGCAAGGTTTTGTGGTGACCACATATTATCTGTCCCTGGGAGATCCTATAGGTAGAGCTGTGTGCTCGTAACAGCCTAGGATGCTCTTGCGAGGTTATGTGGTGAGGTCACATATAATATGGCCCTGGGAGATCCTATAGGTAGATCCATGTGCTCGTAACAGCATGGGATTCTCTTTCGAGGTTTTGTGACGCACATAATAAGTCTTGAGGATTCCACAGTATGGCCAGTGATGACGAAGACCTACAGGTGGTGGGCCTACATCCAGTATGAAAAAGGATTGGCTCTGTAGAACTTCCTATGCCGAGTAGATTCAGAGATTGATTGAGATAGCAACAACAATGACGATGATGATGAATCGATGATGATGAATCGATGACGATTATCCAGTGACGATGATCCAGAGAAGAAGACTTGTGCTAGAAGACCTGTGTCGAGAAATACCTTCCTAGTTAAGAGGGAGTGTTGATGTATATGTAACTTCGGAATGTATTTCACATATATGCATATTGTATTCCTCTATACGAAAGTGTCGTAACTTATACTTGATGGGTTATTATACCACCTTGTTGGGGTCGGCCCTGTATAAGTCATGTGGGTCAAAGGGTTATTAGACCATCCTAGTGGGGGTCGGCCCAGTCAGCATTATGTTAAGTGGTTAAGTTGAGGCCGACCTAGTTGAGTAAAGGTCAAGTCAAGTTAGTGTATAAATAGAGAGTGTGTCTCTCTCATTTCACACATTCTATTCTCTCACTCGCACTTGGGAGAGTGGCGAACTTGTGGAGGAGGAGGCTTTGCTACTAGGAGAAGACTATCTCTTGTATTTTGGTTGTATCATTGCTCTATCTATCTTTGAGGAAGTTATTGGGGTTTTTCACCTTTATGGTTTTCCCCAAGTAAACTCTGTGTCTCTTGTGTGCTTGCATTATTGTGTCCATGATTGATATGCTGTAGATTTGCTGTAAATGTTGTTCTCTCAATTAAGATCCTAGATCAGATTGAAGTAAATTCTGAAAATTTAACAATATTAATTTAACAATGGAACATATAACATAAAATGATTTTATATTTTGAGAGCACAATCTAGGACCATAAGAATACCTAGAAATAGGGGTCCTTGTATCCTTCCTAAGTCGTGTGTCCTTGGTCTCCTAGAAACTCCATAGTCTCCAGTTACACGTCACAAGAGGTGCCCAAGCTCAACATATGGGTAATAAGGACTCAATGGAATTTCAACAGAGTGACGACATGCAAAAGGTGGAGAATGTTTGGATGTGAAAATGAGGGGTCTTCACATGTATATATAGATATTATGACACATGGTTCGAGGCCCATGGTATTAGGTGGCCCATGGGATTGGAAAATGGTATCTGGATCAACATTATGAGTGGGTTAAATCCAACTTAATTTTCCCCTTTTTATGGATTTTTTCTAGTTTGTGGGAATTTCCTATTTTTTGGGGATTTTCCCTTTTTCCCATTTTTTAGGAATGTGCCAACTTCCCCCTTTTGTGGAAATAGGAAATAATAATGATGGTCCATTTATGATATTTTTGACATGTGAAGGTCAAAGTGGTGGAAATGGAAAGTGGACATGACGTTTGATATGGTGTGGCTATTGGATAAGCAAATTGGACAAAATTTTGGTGTTAACAAATTGCCCCTTGATGTGTGAGGTCAGGAGCTCATCATATGGCCAACATACATCATAGGATCTTTCTTTTTTTCCAAGGGAGAACTGTGACAGTAACATAGAGACTAGAAACTGTGTCAAAGGGTAGAACATACCATTTGTTGGAACAACAAGGGCCTATACTACATATATAATCACTCAAAATGGATGAGGTACACATAATCTCATATATATGGATGAGGTGGGCATACCCATGCTCGTATCAATGTCTCAAAAATATACAAAATGGATCAAGGCCCAAAAGGGGGCTGATCAATACATAGATAAATACTGTGTACATCATAGGTGCCCCATAAGAGACTAAATACAATGGACTGTGATCATGGTCTAACCATGGCTAATCTGAAGAACTGATACATGGAAACAATGGCATTCACCAAAAATGAAATATCACAATAGCTGATGCTTTGCTGGATCTGAAGGGGTCCAACAATTGTATGGAATCAACAACTGAGAGTTAGAATCTCGTAGGTACAATGAACGACATTTGAAAGTGTATACACTAGGGAGCATGGAACTGAGGAGATTCTTAAACATTGTTTCCAATGCATCCTAGATATCACAAGGAACATAATACTATTAGGGTTTCAAGGAGACTCACCAATATGCTAGAGTCAGAGGATATCCGGGGTCTTCAACCAAATAATGAAGGAACCAATACCCTATAGTGATCTCAATGGTGTGATGATGTAGCTGAAGTCGAGCACATGAGACACAACTGGTCTAAGGGGCAATGAGGGCTCCCTCATTTGGTCCAAGGAACTCATCAATGAGGTGTATGAAACCAAGGTAAAAGTACCTCTGGGTCTATCCTTTGGAATATATGTGCTGATGTCAATAGAGGGAGACTTGCAACTACCAAGGCAATGAGGTTTCCTTGATAGGAGTGCGAGGGATACAACCATAGAGGATATGGAACTGAACATGAGACTAAGACACTAAATGGGGATACAAGGGAAACTGAGTAGGGGGACTCAAAATTCCTTTGTTTAGAGTATGATGGAAAGGATGACCTGAAATCATATGAAACTAATATCGGGGGAGGGGAACATAGATGGGGTGACCTGGTGGGGATGACTACAATGGTTGATGCTAGGAGAGGGGGGATTGATACATGACATCAGAGGGAATCCAAGGAGGACTCATCGCAGAATAATTTGAACAAAGGAGACCATATTGGGGAATGTTTCCATGATATGAGACTATATGCAATATGCAGGGGTGCCGAAAGGCACCATTTGGGCCTTCTTCATTGTTTAATGATCTTAAAGAAGGGATAGAAGGGTGCTCATTGATGCAAATTTTCGGTGGATTTTGATCAATCCCAGGTTAGTGAGTGCTCATTGGTGTTTTCAATTTTACAGAGTCTGAAAACATGAAGAAAACTCCGTTGAGTTTCTTTTTCTTAAAGTTAGTCCCCCAAGCCCAAACAAGAATAAAATTAATCAAGTGAGAACTCTTCTAGCCAAAGGGACTAGAGTATTCCTTTTTCGCAATTAGTCCATTCGGTCCAAAAAAGGGGTAACAAGCATAGCGAGTGGATTCCCTTTAAAATACTTTAACGAGCATGAAAGGAAGCAAATTTGGTCAATGATCTTTTCATTCTTTAAGGAGTCAGAAAAGAGCTTAAAAGAAAATCCTTACCGGGAGTCCGTTTACAAGGACATGCCAATGAGTGACAATGTGAATGGAATGCATGTGACTTCATTTTTGGATGTCAAACTACAAGGATTCCCAATCCTATGGGGATTAGGATTGGAACAACATGGGTGCCAAATGCAAGGGGTACTAAAACAGTCACCCATGTAAGGTGGGCTCTACTACCAAGCAAGGGTGAATGTAATGGTGGCTCGGATGGGTCACTTACTTGAATAGGGGGTGTCCTACATGAGTAAAGGGTAAACTAGATCAATTCATAAGATACTTTGGGGGAGAAGATGACCTATATTCCAGTTAAGTGGTTATACCTGCAGGGATCGACTGCGGACTAAAACAAGTGGATTTCAACACAAGTTGGACCTGTACACATGGAAATGATACCAAAGCATAAAATGTGCACTTGGAAATCAAACCCAATATACAAGTGACATGTGACCTCGAAAATGGTTGAGATCACATGTGTGAAAAAGAGAGCAGGGTTAAGCTCCTACCACATGCTATGGGCATGGGGTTTGTGATTATGGATCACATATGTGTTAGATTGAGCTGTGGGCTCATTGAAGTACTGAGATATATGTGGTAGGGAAAGGTCAAAATTACTGAGCATGCCTCCTATCCTAGGGTCAAGGTGGTCTATTATGCCCCCTAGCCTAGAGGTGTCAATGTAGTGTGGCTACTCTCCTAGATAATTACCGACAACACATTGATCAATTGCTAGAAGGGGGGTGTGCCATGAGGTTATTGGCCATGGTGGTACATTGAATTAGTGATATGATTATGGGGGATTCCCCCTGCGAGGTGAATTCCCCCAGTATCACCAACGAAAATGATGACGATGATGAGTAGGAAAGTTGGGGGACTTTCCACCATGTTGTGGACATGGGATTTCCTCATTGGTTCAAAAGGATCGACTAGAAACGTGTAAGGGACCAATGTCTATTGATGCGATCATAGTGATATGGGTTGATGATGAAGGCTCATCATAGGATGAGATGAAACAAATGGTGTTAGTATCATGTGAAGAAGACACTGGAGGGTGAACCTCTTTGAAGATAGTGACTTGAGACTCTAAGGAGAGTGTACACAAGTCAACCAACACAGATAAATATTAGGCCAGATCAAGATAGTGGTGGGAGTAGTGGCCATAAGTGCCACAAATCGCACAAGAATGGTTAACTTTGTGCATAAAGACTTGTTGTGCACTTGGTGAGAGTTAGGTATTTGAACCATTGGAATGTTTTCACCATCATCCAGTTTCTGCATGTGAGTACGTAGGATGGGAAACTTTGGACAATTATGGGTGGCGTGACTCGAAACATTGCATAAAGCAGAAGGTGGAGGTGCTTGCACTATAGATGGGGAAGGCGGTGTCACAGACAAATTTGCTTGTTGTTTCTATCGTGGTTGGATTTGAGGTCTTTCCCCTAGCTTTCTTAGACGGTGGGGGAGAAGGGGCAGAGGGTACCACATTGGACACACTAGGAGGTAGGTTTTGGGAAATATTGATCGGTTGGACCGGTTGCGAAACGACTTGTGGGGTTGGGGTGGGATAAGTGTGGGTAGATACCACACGGGAAGGCCTAATGTCGATCCTGGAAGGTTGAGAGCAGCCATCAATAGCATTCTCATGACATTCGACAGAGGAAACAAGAACAAGATTGTATGGATAGGTGTATCTCCCACCATGCTGGGTACTAATGTTGGCTGCAGTTGATTTTGCGGTGGGTGTTGAGGTTGTGAGTAGGTTTGCAGTGGGACCAAATTTTTACTAGATGAAATGGTGCACAAATATGATATCTCAACGGTTGGAGGGGGCGGGGTCAAGGCATCAAAAGTACCCGTCAATGTGGTGTCCCTAAAGAGGACTGTCCTAACGACAAAGAGCAAGGGGATGGAGGCACTATCGATAGTGGTTTCGATGGTGGGGAGGACATTTCCAGGGGTAGCTAGTCCCTTGGGATCATAGTAAGTCAATTTCTCAATCTTGATGATCTTCCCTTCATGAGGGAACATCATAAGCCGAAATACAGATGAAGCAATGACTTTCATGGCATACATGTGGATACGTCCAAGGAGGAGGTTGTAGTCAAGTTGGGCCTTGACAACCTCAATGTCAATGAGGACCAGTTTTCTAGCTAGCCCCACAAGAAAATTTGTGAGAAGTCCCTGGGGTTGGGAAACAAAACCATCATAGGCACGTAATGCAATAGTAGATGGTTTCAAGGGAGGTGGCCCGAGCTTTTGGAAAACAAAGGTTAACACGACGCAAGTAGTGGTGCCTTCATTGACGATACATCGATGGATGATGAGGTTCCAAATTGACATGAGGATATGGAATGCGATAGACAAAGGCATGTGGGGTTCAGACAAATCCAAGTTGAAATTGATCAAACATGAATAAGACGGGTCTATGGCACCTAAAGTCATCAGTAAGGCTTTGTGTTGTGTGGGGTAGTTCCTGAGAACCTCCAAGGTCTATATGGTGGCGAGTGCTTGGGCCAAATCATCCACAATGATATAGTTAAGTGTAGCTCGAGCATTGAGATTATTTGCAATGCAACGTAAAGGAAATTTTGGTACTTTGGGATCCCCATCAGTTGGTGGTGGAGTTAAGCAGGAAGACTAGTCCATAGGGGTGGACGCGACAAACTTATCTATAGGGATGGTTTCGCTAACCGAACTGTATTGGTTGCATCTGGTTTGAAGGTTGACATCATATGAACACATCAAAAGGTGTTGAACACCCGAATCAAGGGGATGACTCGATGAGGCATGTACAATAGGGTATGATACCATGGGTTGTGCTACAACAACTCCTTGAGTAGGCAAAGGATTCTATAATACCATAGGTGGTTGAACTGGATGAGGTGGGGGGTTGGGCTATTCCTGAGGGGAAACAGTTCCTTGGCGTTGGTTGGATTCATAACCAAAGTGGTTTATCTCTAGCCAAGTGGGGGCAGTGATGTGATGGGTATAATGGCCATAAACACCACTTAAGGAACACAGATGATTGGTTCAAAGTTGTGGGTTATTTCCTTGCTTTGGTGGTTTATTAGGGTTCTTAGGTGTAGGATTAGATCCATTATGGTCAGGGGGTTGTGGTAGTTGGCGACTCTTATCTTGGCATTGGTTGTTTCCACGGTTCCTACCTCTTCGACGCTTACCCTGCCCTTATTGGTTATTGGGAGTTGGTTGAGCAGGCAGGTTCTGCTATGCATAAACTTTACCTTGTAGAGAAGGTGGAACGAGGGAAGGAGCTAGAATTGGAGCTTCCGTAGGTTGGATAGGATAAGGATAGTAAAAAATAGGATCTTGAGGGATTGCATATCCTTGTGGGGTATATCCACATGTGGATATGGAACAAGAAGGTCCATGAACATGTGGGGTAGGAGGCGCATAAGAGGGTGTCACTCCTAATTAGGATGAGGCACGAGATAGATCAGGTCCATAACTCTGTGCAGGAAAGGAACCCGGCAAAGGTTGTGCAATGCTAGGGGTGTTTCCATATGCGAGGTTGGTTGTCATGGAGGTGAAGGGAGAATACAGCCTAGGTTGTGATGCGATAGTGTAAATAACAACATCAACATCATGGGATGCCCCCAGGGCATCTTTCTTGGAGGAGTTTCCATGGGGGCATAAGTAATAATGGCGTATAGGTAGCTAGAATATGCATAGATTAAGTCGAACTGCTGGGACTTGAGGATAGCTTCTTCCTTATATTGCGGGTGCTCATAGGATATGTCCTTGGCGATGGGAGTAAGTAGGGATTTGAGGAACCAATCTAAGAATATCCAGTTGTCAAGCTTGATTTTACACAAGATTTGACATTGACACCACTCATGGATGTGGTGCATGATGTGGGCAGTGGTATTTTGGGGACAAGAAAGGAGAATCTCAACTCCCTTGTCATATTGGATAGGTAAATGGAAGAACTGTAGGAAAATGGAAGCTAAGGACACAAAGTTGGAGTGTGCCCCATGAGGTAGTTCAATGTACCACTTGGTTGGGACATGGGTAAGGGTGCAATGAAAAAACCAAAATCTGATGGAATCATAAACTATGTTGTTAGAGGAACACCATAAGTGGAAGGACATAATATGGTTTTGGGGGTCTTCCCCAGCCTTCCCTTCAAACTTAGTGATGCCTAAGAGGAGTTTGGTAGGCATTAACATCCACGTAGGATCATTCCTAATATGATCATTAGTCAGTCTAGTCAATTTGGGGAGGTTTAGGCTGGCCATAAATGATAGGATAGTAGTAGGATATGACGTGGTAGGTCCAACATGGGTGTTGGACATAGATGCAATAATGGGGCCACCTCCACTAGGTGGTGGAGTGATAGTAGGGCCGATGGCGGTGGCCGTCATGGAGGGGACTGTAGAACCAACGTCAAGGGTTGGTGTGACTCTGACGGAGGGGCCACTTTCCCTAGGAATAGATCTTGTGACTGTATGGACTGTGGTCATGGGGGTGGGACCACTGCTAGAGAGAATAGAGACGATAACCATGTGAGATGTAGTGGTAAGAATAGGTTCAATGCCACCAAGAATACTGGTTCCCATGGGACCAACAACTAGAGTGGTTTTGGTAGTGACTATAGGGACACTGCCACAACCACCACCAATGATCCCTCCAAAAAATGGGTCAGGATTCTGGCCACCCATAGGGATACCTGTAGTTGAGTGTGTGGCTGAATCTGACTGGGAAGATTAATAAGTTTACGCAGGTGCGTCGGGAAAAGGTTCATGAGATGGGGGAGTGTGTTGAACTAGGATCTCACATGTGTGGTCCAAGAAATTGGATTGAGGTGACATCAATTGGATTGAGGTGACATCTCTCGAAGTCTGTGAGAGTACCTCGAAGGAGCTATGGTGACGGGAACTTGCTATGGGTATAAGCTCAATGATTGAAAAAAAGGATCAAAATTCCCAATGTAGCCAAGTGTGCAAGATGAGATCACAAAAAAGAGGCACATAGGCCAACAAATAGGATCAAAAAACCCACTGCAACTATGTGTCCCAATAGGTGAGCTATGAAAAAATGGACATAAAGCCAATAAGCAACACTACTTATCAAAAGAAAAATTACCAACTAACCTATGAGGTATGGGAACAAGTAGCCAACTAACTAAAATATGGAAGTCCTTCTCGAATTGATTCCTCTATGGGGTTCTCAAATCCCATCGAACAAAGTGAAATGGAAAACCAAATATGGCCAAGGGATACCCCCCTTCCAAAGGGGATCCTAGGTAAAATATCCCTAGAAGAATGGAAACTAGGCTACCTCGTTCAAGGCACGTTTGGAAATTTTACCCACAGCTTCAATCCATAGGCAATGAGTAGGCGTCCTTCACTATAAAGTGGAGAGTAGAATTCCACCCAAACCTCCAGAAGCAGTCTTGCCACTTTCCCTCTTAGAGGAACGTACCTCCGAAAAATTGGTCTCAACCGTGCCAATAAATACAAGAGGGTTTTGGTACCCTAATTGGATAACTTCTATGTCTCATATGTAAGTGAAAAAGGGGAATTATTTGGATGCCTATCCCCAGTTTCCTAACCTAACTACCAAATTCTTTTGGTCCTCAAGTGAGGTTAAAGTTGGTTTAGTTAAGGTTAATTTGTAAGGCTCTACTTGGGGTTAGGAACCAAGCGTTTGAATTTAAGGTGTGAGTTGTGTGCACAAGTGGTGTGTATAACCCAGAGAGATAGTCGATAAAAGAAATGTTGAAAGGAAATAATAAATTATGCTATGTAAAAACCAGACTTTCATTCATCATTTCAACTAATGCAAGCACTTCTTTTCACAACTAACTACACACAATGATTTATGACCATACAACTTACTGAAACATAAAATGATGCATGTCTAACAGATCTGGATGGAACCAAGAGGTGTAGCAAAGATACATAAATAGGTTGTTCCTTACTAGGGGGGTCAATAAAGGTAGACCAACATGAATCTACAACAAGTAAATAGGTGCAAGTAGAACACCGGGGGTACTGCAAATAGTCAGGTATGAAAAACTAAAAGAAGGATGCAGGGGGTAGAGACCAGACAAAGGTTCTAGGGGGCTCAGAACATTACGATTGCACCTACAAAACAGAGAGCAATGTGATCGAAAAGGATCGATCACAACCTTTATAAGGGAAAAGTGTGATTGGCAAGGTAGGGTCGCAGTTCGTAGGGTTGATTTTCAAACAACAATTGGGACAAACTGCATTCAAGGGTTTTGATGAAGACTTTTACACAGAAAAAGTGCGATCAGGGAGGTAGGGTCGCAAAAGGTAAACCGAAAATAGTTCTATCGAAACCCATAAACAAAGCAATCGCAATCGAAAGGGTTGACCGCACTTTAATGAATAACAAAACTGCGACCAAATAGGCTTGATTGCACTGTATCTAACTAAGGAGGTGTGATCTTGCGATTGTATATCGGGATTAGAAAGACTATGACCAAAAAGATACAGATTTGACCCAAAACTGTGAGATCTGACAGGGATCACCGGACAGATCCACAAATTGGATAAAAACAAAGTAACCCTAGAAAAATAACATGAAAAACAATTAGGTAAGGATGGTCAAATGAAACCATAGAGCTGCATAGATCGAACCCAGTGGGAGTAGCAAAAAACTGTGGGACTCCCTAGTGGGGTCACCAAAAACTGTTGCTAGATTTTTCCCGCTACCATGCTACAAAAGGAACCTACTAAGGATTAGAGGATCCTTAGTAGCATTTTCAAAATGGATATGCAAATAAAATAAATCTATACTAAACATGCATTGAGCTAATATTAACTTAACAATGGAACAGATAACATAAAATGATTTTATATTATTAAAGCACAATTTAGGACCATAAGAAAACTTGGAACTGGGGGCCCTTGTAACCTTCCGAAGCAGTGTGTCCTTGGTATCCTAGAAGCTCCATAGTATCTAACTACATGTCACAAGAGGTTCCAAATCTCAACATATGGGTAATAATGACTCAATGGAATTTTGGCAGAGTGATGACATGCAAAAGGTGGAGAATGTCGGATGTGAAAATGAAGGGTCTTCACATGTATATATAGATATTATGACACATGGTTCATGGCCCATGGTATTAGGTGGTCCATGGGATTGAAAAATGGTATTTGGATCAACATTATGAGTGGGTTAGATCCAACTTATTCCCCCCCCTTTTATGGAATTTTTCTCGTTTGTAGGAATTTCCTAATTTTTGGGGATTTTCCCCTTTTCCCATTTTTTAGGAATGTGCCAACTTCCTTCTTTTGTGGAAAGAGGAAATAATAATGATGGGCCATTTATGATATTTTTGACATGTGAAGTTCAAAGTGGTGGAAATGGAAAGTGGACATGACGTATGATATGGTGTGGCTAGTGGATAAGTAAAGTGGACAAACTATTGGTGTTAATAGATGCCTACTGAGATCAAGGCCTATTTATAACTGGGGGAGATCACCATAAGGGGAGATTGGTTATTGGGAGCAGATTTTACAATTATTAGATTATATGGAACCAAATAAACCCTTCATAGATTACCAGAATTATTAATCCCTAGAATATTTGTGTTGGAATACATGAAGTAGATGGATGAGGCATATTAGCTCCATTGCCTGAAAGCAAAGAAGAAGTGTGGGTTGTCCTTCTTAGTGGCTTTAGAGGGATATACAATAAATGGAAAGAGGGGAATCATAGAGGCCATAGAGATCTTAAAAAGGCTTGGTATAACTTTATATCAACCATGGAAGTATGACCCACATTTGGTAATTGGAGAGGAAAGGGGGAGAAAGAGTCCAAATCCCCAGGACCATGATGCTAGGTGTGAAATAAAAAATTTGGAAAAAAAAGTATTATGAGCAAGTTGAGGCTATTATGAGGGGCGAACTTGAACCCTAGAAGGTAGCAGATCAAGCATTCCCAGTTCCTTTTCTTGAAGTGATAGAAGCCCCAACATATTATACCTTTTATAGATCGAAGGGAGCCATAGTCACAAACAAAGACATGGATTTTGAAGCTCCCCAAGACATAAGGTGCACTGAAGTACAACAAGATGGCTTTAGCAGGCACACAAGAGGATCCTAGTGGAAGATGATGAAGTATATTAAGAAAGAATATGTGCCCTACCTTGATCTTCTTCAAGATCAATAATTTAACAAAATATATGATGACCTTCATGACGATGAAGAAGAATACCGAGGGATGATGAGGATGGAAACAATTGGAGAGATAGTGCCAATGGAGGAATTAATAAGGAAATCATAACAAAGGAGTAGTGAACCAATAGAAGAACCATAGCCAAAGGACCCCTTGGATTTCCTTAAGTTCCTCCCCATAATTCAAGCCATGGGATACATAGAAGATAAGGGGTAGGGAATAGAAGGCCAAGGAATTACAAATCCCATCACATTGGAAAAAGGATAGTAAGGATAGGATTGGGGGCAAACCCAAATGCACCTTTAGTTAAGAAGGAAAATCTATTTGAAACATTCACCCTCCCTGACTCACATCACTCAACAATGGGGGGGAATAATGGAAGAAGGCTCTTCCTCAGCCCATGCCACACTATAAGAATCCAAAGCACAAGAGGATATTCCCCCAAGTTTCAATCAAGAAAGTTCCATCCTCACAACCAGTGGGGAAATCCTCACAGTGGAACAAAAAACTCAAGAAGAAGAAAATATCATTGAAGAATGTCCCCAAGAAGAGGAGAAAGGAGTCCCCTCTCCTCAACAAGAAGAAATCAAGAGGCTCCAAATAGCTAGAGTTGCTAGGAATCCCAGTGATATACTCATTGCTATGGGGAAGGATGACGAAAGGAAGGCATATGATTTCATAGTGTAAGAAGAACCTGAGTGAAAGAAGGGAATAATGGGGTCTCCTAATCAATAATCAATGGAATAAACAAGGTAGGAGACCCCACTGCTATCTAAGTGTGTGAAGTAAGAAGGCCCTGAACCAAATAATACTCAACAAGAAGGAGCCTATGTCCCTCATACACATCACCTTCTTCCCCCCATTTTAAGTTATCTAACATTTTTTTTCTTGCATGTTTTGAGGGGTCTTCCACATCTAGTGCAAATTCATCTTAGGAAGCATGACATCAAATTTCATGGGCCAATGTAATTCAACCCATGGAAACATGTGATATACACAAAATATTAAGGGAGGAGAAAAGAAGGAGGGATGAAACCTAGAAGGACTTTATACCACCAATATTATGGAAACCCATGCACAAGCAAGACTCCTACACAAATATAATCCTAGCACATGTCAATTTGCTGTGACCATATTTGGTCCATTAGAGAAAAAAAACATACAAAGAGATGCAACCACAAGATTGGAGGGATCTACAAATGCAACTAACATCCATCCTGAAGATGATATTTCTATGGATCAAGGATCAACCAACATTGTCTACAACAAGTATCTCAATGAAACCTCCTCTAGTAGTGATTATAAGAAGCAATTGGATGCCATCACCATAAAAAATCAGTTCTTGAACTCTAGAGCGAAGGCATTAGGGGCCGAAAAGGATAAACTATAGACCAACTTGCTATCAACGGGGAAGGAGAAGAAAGAGGCCATTGATGATATTTCCCTTCTAGGAGAGAAGGATGAAAATATAAAAGCTCTAAAAATATCAAGGATAGCCCAGGCTATCCTAGTCACACAACAAATGCTGGATAAGAAACAAAAATTGACCACTGAGGTGAATTTTTGAAAGGGGGAGAATGCATCTCTATCAATACAAAATCATAAAATGAAAAGTAGGATTGATGAGTTGGAGGCTAATCGGTTCATTGTGGGAGAATTCGGTTTTTTATTAGAATAATCCAATGGCACTATCAACTCCCTTAGACATGAAATCACTGAGGTTCATGAAGATTTGACAATAGCCTATTCAAGGAGTCAATAGATTGCTTCCATAAAGTCCATATCACAGTTGGAATAGAGGATTAAGCACTGACAAGACTGCTAACAAAGTGGAGGACCAAGGTTGGGAGCAATGCCATGAGTGTAGTAAAAACAAATGAACTAATTGAGAAGAGAATAAAAATTGAGGAAGAAGAAAGAAAAACTTGATGTTGCAAAGAAAAAGCTTCATGAAATTAAAAAGGAAATTGTTGGGATTAAAGAGGATATAGAAGCATGGAAAGTAAAACATGAATAAGCCCTCAATGAAGGGACAAAGATGCCAAATCCCCAAGGCCATGATTCTAGGCATGAAATGAAAAAAATGGCAGACAAAGAGTCTTATGAACAATTTGAGGCTATTATGAGGGGCAAACCTAAATCCCATAATGTAGTAAATCAAGCATTCCCAACTCCTCTTCTGAAGTGATAGAAGTCCCAACATATTATACCTTTTATAGATTGAAGGGATCCATAGTCACAAAGAAAGACATGGCTATTGAAGCTCCCCAAGACATAAGGTGTGCTGAAGTACAACATGATGGCTTTAGAAGACACAAAAGGAGCCTAGTGGAAGATGAGCAAGTATCTTAAGAAAGAAGATATGCCTTACCTTGATCTTCTTCAAGACCAAGAATTTAACAAGATATATGATGACCTTCATGATGATGAAGAGGAATTGATGTCCCCTAAATCTATCTCGGACAAATGAAAATGCTTGCTTAAACATTGATTAACAATCAAAACAAAACACCAGGGGACTCCCAGATACATATTTATTATTCCCCTTCTCCTTTAGTGAGCAACTTAAATAAAGCCACGGGATAGAGCCCATAGAGGTATGCTTGTCTTCCTTGCCTTTAAAATTTTCCCAACCATATTTCACTATTTCAACATCACATTTCACCATAATATAATACATTACCATACAAAAGACCATCTTTCACTTTAATCTATCAATTAAAAACAATAAAGATAAAATATGTTTAATTTTAATTTGTAATGTATTATCTATGATGATGGTAAAAAATGTGAAATTCTTGACTTTGGGCTTGTAGTCATCCATATTATTTCTGCGCAAATAAAATGCAGCACTAGAATTTACTTTCGGATTATGTCTTCACTCAAAACTTTAAATTTTTATATTATTAAATCTGAAAATAATATATGTATTAAATATATTCTCATATGCATATATTAAAATATGGAGATTCAAAATGATATATTTATTTGTTATGCTTTAGTATGCAAATATCAAAATGTGAAGACGTATTATAAGACTCATAAAGGAGAAGAAAGGAAGATTCGAGGGAATAGGAATATTTCTCTAGCTGCTCCATCAGTCTTTTGGACACTTGGAAAGGATATTGAAATGGATGCTTATCTTGCGGCTCCATTCATCCAGTTGTTTCAACCAATCTATGAATATTTATCCTTCTTAAACATGTTTTGATAACCATGAAATAAATTCCATAATCATTATTCTCATCCAAGTCGCCAGATCTCTGTCAACTCCCGTCACTCTTCAGGAAGCAGATTTCGGGGATGATTTCTGAACAAACAGAAATACAGTCTTGCAGACTTCACATAGACTTCACAGAAATAAAGAGATACATATTGCAGACTTCACAGAAATACAGAGATACATATTGCAGACTTCACGAAGAATGATATTGACATAATATGAAGGTTCCACATTGGTTGAGGATGATTATAAAATTGTTTAAAATTGGAGTTCCAGAACAAGAGTCTTTGATATTCATAAGATAGTACAACTTTGTAATTATCAAAGACAAATATTGATTACAAGAATTGTGTATAATCATGATCATAATGTACCTATAAATAGAGCATTCATCCATGAAACAAAGTATCACTTCTTGTCATCGAGCGAAGTGGAATATGAGATGGAATCATTGAATATTTAAGAAAGGAAATTGTATTTTGATTTTACTGAGATGACTAAGTGATTAAACAAATTCTTTGGGTGATTTAATTATAAAAAAATATTTAGTGTTGAATCGATTTGAATGTTGGGTATGTCTTATATTCTCTGCATGTATGTGAAGGGGAGAGTGTGCCTATCAGCGGTGCGCCCGACGATCCCGGTTAAGGATTAGGGGTATTGAATGCCGCAGAATACCTATATTGTATTGTGAGTGATTCATAATAAAAATAATGAGAAAATAGGAGGTGTGGCTCCAAAGTTTGCTGGTTTTCCCGGTTAAGGGTTTCCAGGGTAAATATCTGTGTATTATGTGTGAATGTTGTGATGTAATCTTTGTTTTGCTTAAAAGAATTTGTATGCTTTGCTTCTCTACACAGGTTTAAAACTTACATGTGGTATCAGAGCTAGGTTATTTGGTTTCAGGGAGACGCCTATGTTGTTGAGGGTTCGATGCGGTTGATAGATCTTGGGTGTGTGATAAACCTGGGTTTAGTGGGAGCTTTGCAACCTTGATTTATGCATTGAAAGAGAATGGCGAGCAGTTCAAGAATTGAGATCGAGAAGTTTAATGGCTAGAACTTTGAGCTATGGAAGCTCAAAATGGAGGATCTTCTTATAGATCGGGATCAGTGGATTGTTGTGGATCCAGGTACACAACCCACTGGAACGTCGAAAGAAGATTGGGATAAATTAGATAGAAGGGAGAGGAGTACAATTTGATTGTGCTTATCAGACTGTGTTATTGAACATATTTGGAGAAGATACTGCGGTAAAGCTTTGGACGAAACTATGGAGTTTGTATCAATCAAAATCCCTTTTGAACAAGTTGTTTCTGCAAAAGAAACTGTATCACCTCAGAATGGATGATAATGACACAGTGACAGAGCATCTAAATGTCTACAATACTCTGGTAAGTCAAATAACCTCTGTTGGCATTACAATGGCTGAAGAAGATAAATGTATTACATTATTGTGTTCTTTTCCAGATTCATGGGACAACCTAATTATAGCAATAGGGAGTGCTAATCAAGCAAATTTAAAATTTGATGAAATAGTATCATCCCTGCTATCAGAAGAGATGAGGTGTAAATACATGGATACTCATAGCATGGATTCCTTGTCTATGAGAGGCCGCCCCTAGGAGAGAAACAAAAATAAGGGATCTGGGGGGAGATCTAAATCCAAGGGTAGATCTAAATCCCCAGGAAAATTGATAAGGAAGTGCTGGAAATGCGGTAAAGCTGGCACTATAAAAAGGATTGCAGATCTAAGAATATTGATAAAGGAAAGGGACCAAAGGATACCTCTACCACATAGGAAAATACTTCCTCAGAATAAGGAGGGGATGTGTACCTATCATCTACTGGTAATCCTTCAGAACGTGATATATGGTTGATTGAATCAGGTGCATCATGTCATATGACCCCTCATAGGGAGTGGTTCTGTGAATATGAAGAGTACAATGGAGGAGATGTGTTCTTGGGAGATGACTCACCAGCCAGTATCATTGGGCGTGGTAGAGTCAAGTTGAAACTTAAGGACGGAAGGATTAGAATTCTTCCTGGAGTACTACACATTCCAAATATAGCGAAAAACTTGATATATGTCGGAAAGATGGATATTCCAGGTGTAAAGACTGTGTATGGAGATGGTGGTTGAAAAATGGTTCGAGGATCAATGGTATTGATGAGGGGAATTCGGTATGGAACTTTGTACAAACTATTTGGAAGAACCATCATTGGTGAATGTAACAGTTCTGTTGTTCTTGAGGGGGGAGATACAGAAGATAGAACCGTGACTACATCAGGAGGAAAGCCAATGCTATGGCATCAAAGATTGGGGCATATCGGAGAAAAGGGCCTTTGAGCATTACAAGGTAAAAGTATGGTTGAAGGTATGATTCATTGCACTCTATATTTTGATTTTTGTGAACATTGCATATATGGAAAACATAACTGAGTAAAATTTGCATCTGGTGCTACAAGAGCAAAAATAATTTTAGAGTTAATACACAGTGATGTGTTTGGCCCTGTGTCTGTTCCATCACTAGGTAGATCTGTGTATTATGTTTCATTCATAGATGATTTCTCAAGGAAAACATGTATTTATTTCATTCGAAATAAATCTGAAGTGTTTTCTAACTTTAAAGAATTTAAGGCTCTTGTTGAGAATCACATATAAAATAAAATAAAGGTGTCGAGGACAGATAATGGTGGAGAGTTCCGTGGGAATGAATTAGAGGAATTCTATAAGAAGTGAGGTATACAAAGGCAGAAGAATAATCCATACACACCTCAACAGAATGGACTTGCTGAAAGGATGAATAAGACACTGATGGAAAAGGCAAGAAGTATGCTAAGTAGTGCCAGGATAGGACAATAATTCTGGGCAGAGGCAGTGGAGACATCATTTTACTTGGTAAATCGATCACCCACATTAGCTTTGGTTGACAAAACTCCACAAAAGGTATGGACTGGTAAGAAACCCTCTATTAAACATCTAAATTTTTTTGGTTGTGATGCTTATGTAGATGTTCCAAAGGAGAAAATGAGTAAGCTAGACAATAAAGCTGGAAAATGTATCTTTATTGGTTATAAAGATGGTATGAAAGGTTATAAGCTTTGGAATCCTATAACTAAGAAGACTGTCTACAGTTGAGATGTTGTGTTTAGAGAGGTCAAAAAACTTCCCAGACAGGAAGTGACTCCAATGGAAAAGGAACCAAAGAAGATAGAGTTTGAGTTAGAATATGAAGAATCTGATTCAATGAAAGAATATGAATAAGAAGAAGAAGAACCTCATACCCCAGTTTTGAGGAGATCATCTCGAGAAAGAAGGCAACCATAAAGGTATTCCCCTCCCAATTTTCGGTCTACTTTTTCTTTATCTATTACTGATGATGATCCTAGAAATGTGAAGGAAGCTATTGATTCAGAGGATAGAGATCTATGGAAGAGGGCCATGCTTGAAGAAATGGAAGCCTTGGAAAAAAATGAAGCGTGGGATGTAGTTCAGTTACCTGCTGGAAGAAAAGCCGTTGGAAGCAAATGGCTATTTAAAAAGAAGTTAAATGCAGAAGGTAAAGTGGAGAAGTACAAAGCTCGCTTGGTAGCAAAGGGATATTATCAGGTAGAGGGAATTGATTTTGGTGAAATATTTTCTCCATTTGAAAAATTAAATTCCATTAGATTTATTCTTTCTATTGCTGTTGCTTTTGATCTTGAAGTAGAGCAAATGGATGTGAAGACACGATTCTTACATGGGGATCTAGAAAAAGAAATCTACATGAAACAACCAGAAGAGTTCACAGTAAAGGGAAAGAAAGAGCTAGTATGAAAACTAAAGAATTCCCTTTATGGTTTAAAGCAATCTCCAAGGATGTGGTACCAAAAGTTTGACACATATATACTTGGATTGGGGTTTGTGAGAAGCAAGGCTGATCACTGTGTATACTCCAAACAAGTTGGTGAACACTTCATTAACATAGTACTGTATGTTGATGACATGTTGTTGATTGGAAACAACAAAGATGTCATAAAGGAGGTGAAGTCTCAGCTATCCTCCAAATTTGACATGAAGGATCTCGGTGCTGCAGTTCATACTAGGAATGGAGATTAAAAGAGATCGTGCAAACAAGAAGATCTTGTTCAATCAAAGAAAATAGGTTGAGACAATACTACAGATATTTAAAATGCAGGAAAGTAAGCCAATCAAGGTCCCTATACCTGTAGGTGTAAATTTATCTGTAGATCAATGTACCAAGACATATGAAGGTGAAGAAGATATGGCATGAATTCCATATGCTAGTGCGGTTGGTAGTTTGATGAATGCAATGGTCTGTACCAGACTGGACACTGCTCATGCAGTGGGAGTATTGAGCAGATATATGTCAAAACTAGGGAAGGAGCACTGGACAACTGTAAAGAGGGTCTTCAGATAGTTGCATGGCACTACAGATTATGCAATCTGCTACCAAGGAAGACTTGGACCAGACAGAGTAATAAACGTACATGGATTTGTTGATGCAGATTGGGATGGAGATCTTGATCATAGAATATATACAAGTGGGTATGTGTTTAACCTATTTGGAGGATATATCAGTTGGATGAGCAAGATACAGGCTATAGTTTCTCTCTCAACTACTGAATCTGAATATATGGAAGCCACTCATGCAAGTAAAGAAGCTGTATGGATGCAAAGATTATGTTCAGGTGTTGGGTTTGTACAGAAAGCTGTAAGGTTAGATTGTGACATCCAAAGTGCAATATTCCTAGAAAAGAACCCTGCTTATCATGCTAATACAAAGCATATTGATGTGCAATATCACTTTGTGAGAGATATGGTTGAAGACTAGAAGGTGTTGCCGGAGAAGGTTGACACCTTGAAGAATGTTGCAGACTTATTAACAAAGTTTGTCAGTACAGAAAAGTTCTCTTGATGTACATAATATATGGGCATCGATGCCCTGAACCTGTGACTTTATGAGTACATGAATCATTGTTATGCAGAGAAAAAAACAAGTGGGAGAATGTTGGGTATGTATTATATTCTCTACATGTATGTGAAGGGGAGAGTGCGCCTGTTAGCGGTTAAGGGATTGGGGTCTATTTACTAATCCGGGTTAACGGATTAGGGTATTGGATGCTGCGGAATACCTATATTGTATTGTGAGTGATTCATAATAAAAAGAATGAGAAAATAAGAGATGTGGCTCCAAGGTTTGCTGGTTTTCCCGGTTAAGGGTTTACAGGGTAAATCTATGTGCATTATGTGTGAATGTTGTGATGTAATATTTGTTTTTCTTAAAAGAATCTGTATGCTTTGATTCTCTACACAGGTTTACAACTTACATTGAATTAGAAGAGTTGCCTCACAAGGTTGATGTCTTTGATTGATTTCAAGTTTGATGAGAAGTTAGCGTAGTTTTTACTTGTTTAGCATAATAACATTAAAAAATCTATCACTGAAATAAATACAAGCACAACAACACAATGAACACAATATTTCTCTTGGAGAAACCACAAGGGAGAAAACCATGACAAAATCTTCCTCAATATAGAATTCACAAAGTACAAAGATAAACCCCAAGACAAAATCAACTTCTCCACTTGTGCAAACTTATCTCTCTCTCTCTCTCTCTCTTATGTGAACTTGTGAGAGTGAGTTAAGTGAATACAAATGAGAAGCTCATCCTCTATTTATATTCTTCCGTTGGGGTGAATTTTCCCCAACTCGACCGACTTCTCCTAACTGACCACGCTAACTTGTCAAATACATAATATAATAATCTTTTCTGGGTTCTTCTAGGCCCACACAAGACCTAGGGTTTACATTGACTCTTTCAATGAATCTTACATTATTAATTACATTAATGACATCTCTCGAAGGAGGAATACAATAATACAATATACAAGTACAAATAGAATATATTCCGCAGTTACATTTATTTAACACTCCCTCTTAACTAGGAAGGTATTCTGCAGGTAACATCAATAGTTGCACAACTAACTTGTGAATCTCTATATTTTGTAGGAATTTTTGGATCATCATATGTCTTGGGGTATCATCTGCTGGAACATCCTCATCAGTCATCATCATCATCTGCTTGAATATCCTCATCAATAGTATCCTCTATATTATCGTCAGCAACATCCTTTGCTAGATCATCATCAACAACATCATTAGCTGGAACATCCTCTGCTAGATCATATTCAACAACATCATCAGTTGGAGCATACACTACTGGATCATCAACATCGTCAGCTGGAACATCCTCTGCTGGCTCATCATCAGCAACATCATCAACTGGAACATCCTCTGGTGGATCATCATCAACAAAATCATCAACTGGAACACCATCAGTCAACAAGTACTAATCTCCATTCATCCCTGGATCGACATGTGTCACCTAAGGATAGGAAATCTATCAGTCGAAAAGTATTGATCTTCAGTCACCCCTGGACTGACATCTGTCACCTTAGGACATGAACTCTATTAGTCGGAAAGTACTGATCTTCAGTCACCCCTGTACTGACATCCGTCACCTAAGAACATGAACTTTATCAGTTAGAAAGTACGGATCTTCAGTCACCCCTGGACTGACATACGTCAGCTAAGGACAAGAACTCTATCAGTAAAAAAGTACTGATATTCAGTCACCCTTGGAACGACATTCTTCACCTAAGTACATGAACTCTATCAGTCGAAACGTATTGATTTTCAGTCACCCCTGGAATGACATCTGTCACCTAAGGAAGTGAACTCTATAAGTCAGAAAATACTAATCTTTAGTCACCCATGGACTGGCATTAGTCATCCTTCGACTGGCATCAGTCATCCTTTGACTGACATTAGTCATCCTTCGACCAACATCAATCATCCTTTGACCGACATTAGTCATCCCTCGATTGGCATCAGTTACCTAAGAATTGGAACTATCATTCTCTATTTCGAGAGAGGTCCCTATGGACCACACCAAGCTTGTATCAAAAGTATTCAAACTTTATGCGAGACAAAGGCTTAGTCAACACATTAACAACTTGTTCCTCTGTAGGAACATACTTGAGCTTTACAACTCCCTTCTGCACCATATCTAAGATATAGTGGAACTTGATCTCGATGTGCTTCGATCTATCATGGAACACATGATTCTATGTCATCTTGATGCAACTATGGTTATCATAGAGTATGTTCGTCACATCTATCTCTTCATCAAACAATACTGCCAACATCTTGCAAAGCCACACTGCTTCACTACAAGATGAACAAGCTACTACATATTCAGCATCTGCTGTACTGAGTGCAACACATGGCTTCTTTCTACTGATCCATGAGATCATGCCTGATCCCAAAAAAAAGGAAGATCCTGAAGTGATTTTCCTATATTCGACATTTCCATCCCATTCTAAGTCTGTGTACTCGTACATCCTGAACTCACTATCTGAAGCATATCTGAGTCCATAATCCAACGTACCCTTTAGGTACCTCATCACATGTTTTGCTGCAATCAAGTGAACATTCCTAGGCTCCACCATATACTGGATCAATGTGTTCATATCAAAACATATATCTGGTTGAGTATTGGTCAAGTACATCAATGACCCAATAATATGTCTGTACATGGTGACATCTACTATCTCTGATGAAGCATCATTCGGGAGCTTCAAGTTTGTCACCATCGGAGTAGTCATGGCCTTGCAATCCATCATCCAAAATATCTTCAGGATCTCAACTGTGTATTTTCCTTGACTTAGGAAAATCTCATCTGGAAACTACCATACTTCAAGACCTAGAAATTAATGCATCATACCAAGGTCTTTCATCTCAAATTCTGTTGCAATCCTTCTCTTGCATTCAGTGATGGGATTGTCTTCTCCTTTCAAGAACAAATCATCCACATACAATAGTAGTATCATAGGTTCATCATCCATAATATTATAATAAATATTAGAATCTTCTTTACTCTTGGTAAATCCCAAGCTCATCAGGAAGCTATCGATTCTTCCATACCATGATCTAGGTGCTTGCTTCAACTCGTATAATGCTTTCTTCAGTTTGCATACATGTGACTTTCTATCTTCTGTTTCAAATCTTTTTGGCTGCTTGATATATACTTCTTCTTCTATATTCCCATTCAGGAACTCCGTCTTTACATCTATATGATGTAAATTCCATTTCATCTTGGCTTCCAAGGAAAGAATGGTTATAATTGAAGTATATCTGGCCATAGGAGCAAAGGTCTCCTCATAATCAATTCCTTCTTTCTGAGAGAACCCCTTGTACTTTTCGATGCTTCCGTCTGCTGATTGTTTTGTTTTGAAGATCCACTTTGATGAAATTACTGACTTGTCCTTTGGTCTTGGTACCAAATCCCAAACATCATTCTTGATGATGGACTGGTATTCTTCATTCATGGCATCCAACCATTCCTTCTTCTTTACTGCATCTTCAAAACATGTTGGTTCCTCTTCAACAAGGTTACACATCAAGGCTACATAACTGGAGTATGGCCTTGGTCTCTTTCTCTCTCTACTGGTTCCTTTTGGGGCACCATACCTACTTACATATTGTATTAATTCTCATTCCCAAGCTAGTCTTCTCTTTCATGAAATCTCCTCATGAGGTGTCTCCTTAGGTCTCTGAGGTTTTGCCATGTCATGATCCTCTAGAATAGGTTCTTCTTCAACATTTATTTCTTGTACACTGTTCATTTCTGTAACTATAGGAGCTTCATGCTCCTCTTCATCCTCATGAGTCTTCTTGGATTTGATGAAAGTCATGTATTCATCAAAAGTAACATCCCAACTGAGTTCAATATGGCGGAATCCTAGGATGTAGATACGGTAAGCCTTTGATTGCTCACTACAGCCCACAAATATTCCCTTCTTTCCCGAAGGTTCAAACTTCGATCTCTTCTCTTTGGGAATGTGAATTGATACTAGAAATCCAAATATATTTAGATGGCTAAATTTAGGTGTCATACCAGTAAACATCTCTTAGAGGGTGTTGTTTCCAAGACTGTGAGAGATTCTGTTCTGTACATATACTGCGGTTCTAGCTGCTTCTGCCCATAGATGCATGGGTAAGTCTTGATCATGGATCATGGCCTTCACTGCTTCTATGATAGTTTTGTTCTTCCTTTTAGCTACACCATTTTGTTGTGGATTATAGGGAATAGTAAGCTCCCTCTTAATCCCTGCTTGTTTAGAGAAATATTTGAAGTGTATTCCCCTCCATTATCTATCCTTAGTATTTTTATCTTCTTTTTAGAGAGGTTTTCTACAAGAGCCTTGAACTCTTTAAACTTTTCAAGTGATCAAGTCATCTTTACCATTTGTTGGGGTGATATACTTGTTCTTGTACAGACCCGGGTTCTACATAGTTCAGAGACCCAACAAAACCCCCTTTCACCGGCCATTTCGGCAATAGTCTGCGAATAGACTAAGGTCCCACCCAAGGCGAAGTTATGGGGTAGATACAGAAGCAAGTTTCTATAACCCAGTGATGCGTGGATAGAGAATAGTTCCACTGGGCGGAGTTTCACTTCCTCCGCATCCACTTCTAATACCACAACACACTTCGGGACTGCGCACTCGTAGTAGTTACCCACACTTCACTGTACATCACACTCTGGACTGCGCTTCCGGACAATCACACTCACTACAGGCTGCACTGAATAGTGTTACTTCTCATTTAATTAAGGCTATGCGGTTTACCACATTATAACAATGCAACTAAGTGACTGCATACTTGGCTATTCTAACAATACAGACTTTGCTGAATCACCGCTAGTCCTTCAACTACGCGACTATTATTCTAACCAGACGACTACGCATTTAGCATATTCAACAAAACTTCAGAATGTTCATGTATGTCCTTACACTTAACATATTCAGTTACATAGGTCCAACACTTAACATATTATTCTCATCATCCATACAAGTGAAAATACATATAAAAGCATGAACATACATAACATGAAATAATCATATAGATGCAATGACACAACTCAGGTATTTACGTGGTTCACCCCCCGAATGGGAACTACATCCACAGGAACTATTGTTTCTATTAATGGGAAGGGTTAACAGTTTCAGTATGCACACACAGCTGTAAAATCTTCTCTACAATAGGTCTCTGCGCACTCAACTGCAAAGCCGTTTCTCTCTCAGAGATCTCTTAGCACAGATATTACTATAATACTCTATAAATCCGGCAAAATCTATCAAAATATAACCCTTTCCTATGCAAAATTGCCCCTTTTATAAACTGTGCCCAAAGGTCACATATTTACAATAACTATGGTCCGAAACCCCATAGTACCCTTAACCCCCCAAAACGACGCGGTTACCCTGCTAACCATGCTTTCCCATAAATTCTCAGCGACTTCGCTTTTCCTTGGTTGTCCTTTGCGCCACTTCCTAGGCTCTGATGTCCTTCTGACAACCGCTTGCTCTGACTGTGCGATGCTTACTGTACCCTAGTGCGTCCTTTGCACTTCTTATCTTATCAACGTTGTTCCTGTAGCTGTCAGGCTACCGCTTTTTCCTTAACTGATCCAACTACCATTTTCGTCCTTTGTCCTTATGCCTTTACTAAGGGAGCAGGTCCCTTTCCACCATCTTCGCGTCGCTCCATACCCTGTTCCCAGGAATCGTGGAGTTGCTTCTCCCCAAAATAGGCCAGTACTAAGCCTCGCCGAGTTCGTACTTCTGCCTCAAAATTGTTACGCTTCGACAAAATTGTGCCAATCTTGAACTTCGCTTCACCAAAAATGCGCCAATCTTGGGCCTCACCCAAAATTTTCCTTGACCATATTATTCTTATGCCTTGCTTTGGCTTCATCTCCCTCTAGTTCTGTAAGTACTTCCTTTATAAAGTATTCTAGGTCATGTTCTTCAAGGATGAGCATGACTCTATACTTCCATGCCCTGAAGTTCTTAGCTCCCTCAAGATTCTCATCAAGCTTGGTATTGCTTGTCATCTTGCTATAATGAGTACTTCAAATGGAAATAGAATAGATTTCAGACTTACCAGAAAAGTTGTTCTTCTGAAAACTGCTTCTACCTTGACCTAGGGTTTGTCAAAGAAACCCTAATTTTGCAACTTCGGGATTTTGGAAAACTGATTGGATGGGAAAATTCTCCTCCTCAAGGCGAGTTGAGAAAAGTACCCCTTCTCCCAATTCTATGAGCAGATGATCCAAAAACTTGATGCCCTAGTTCTCCCGGGCTGCAGTGGGTGACCCAAAAGTGAAAATTATCAGAATTGAAATATGCTTCGACAGAAATATGCACCCTAGTTAGGCGAGTTAGATGCACCCTCTTTTTCAGTTGATCTGTGGAGGGAGCTCCCAGAACAAGAAGCCCTAGTTTCTATAGTTGCGGAGGCTGCACAATGTTTTCTTTCAGGCCTGCTCTGATACCATGTTAGTTTTTACTTGTTTAGCATAATAAGATTAAACAATATATCACTGAAAGAAATACAAGCACAACAAACACAATGAACAAAATATTTCTCTCGGGGAAACCACAAGGCAGAAAACCCCGACAAAATATTCCTCAATATGGAATTTACAAAGTACAAAGATAAACCCCAAGACAAAATCAACTTCTCCTCCACTTGTGCGAACTTCTCTCTCCCTCCTATGCGAAATTGTGAGAGTGAGTTAAGTGAATACAAATGAGAGACTCATACTCTATTTATATTCTCCCATTGGGGTGAATTTTCCCCAATTGGGCCGACTTCTCCTAACTGACTGGGCTGACTTGTCAAATATATTATATAATAATCTTTTCTAGGTTCTTCTAGGCCAACACAAGACCTACGGTTTATATTGACTCTTTCAATGACTCTTACATTATTAATTACATCAATGACATCTCCCGAAGGAGGAATACAATAATACAATAGACAAATACAAATAGAATATCTTCCAGAGTTACATTTCTTTAACAATTAGTATCTTGCTTTCATTTCTAGATTTACATTAGGTTTAATTTAATTTATTTAATCACAATTTTATTAGAGTGAGTGCTTTATTCTTAATTCATTGGTGAGTGTTTGAATTTATGATGGTGGTTTGAATTCATAGTTTAGATGTTTGTCTTTTTAATCTTGCAAGATAAGTAGTAAAAGCTTGGCAGCTCATGTGATTATTTTGATTTGGGTAGACAAGGCTGTTGGATTAATCATATTGATTCTGTTGTTTGAACTTTCATTTGATTCTGCAATAGTAAATGGAGTATTTATTTAATATTTAACTTGGATTGGATTTTAGATGATAATTTCCTTTAGAGTTGTGAGTATTTGGAGTGGCTTAACACAATAAAACAAGTTTTCATTAAAAGACTATTGTTTTTCTTTAGACTTGGTACTAGCTAGCACCATTTGAGTGGAATTGTTGGAGTTTGTACCAGTCAGTACCAATGTGCAAATGATTGAATTGTGTGATTAAAAAAAGGGTGATTTTGGAGTTATTTTGAAAGTGTGATTTAGTTACGCTTTCAACACTTGCACCCACAACACTATTGATTGCTGGGATTAGAATTTGTAAAATCATTTGAAGATCAATTTTCGTTTAAATATCCATTTCGTTCAAGATTGTTATGTTGGATTTGCGTTTCCATATTTTGATTGATTGTTTGATGTGATTAGTTGGTTCTCATCTTTGATTTGATTTGGATTTAATTTATTGTACTTTAACTTCTCATAGTTTCAATCACCAATATAAATATTAAAAGCCTAAATCGTGAGATATGACTTCCCTGTGACAGGCTTCTTCCTAAGGTGTTGGGTTGTCCTTGTTGATTTTATTGCATTTGAAGTGTAGTTTTAATGTCCAATTAATTAACATATATTTTTACTGACATTTTTGGCGCCATTGCCGGGGAGGTACTAAGGGATTGAAGTTTAGGTAGGTTGGTAGGATGCCTTTAAATTACATAACAAGGGGGGGGAGGGGCAGTAAGATGCAAAGATGACCTCACTATGGATTTTCTGTAGTGTAATAGCTTGACGCATCCACTTTAGTGGGTTGCCCCAAGGCCTTGTTGTTTCTTTTCATGCAAGTGTGTTTATTTTCCTGCAAGATTGTTTACTTTTCTGCGAATTTATTTACATTTTTGCTAGTGTGTTTACTTTTCTGCAAGCATGCTTTCTTTCTCACAAGTTTGTTTCCTTTTTGAAAGAACTAACTCATGTGAACATATAAATAAGTGACAAAGAGTTCTAAAGTAGCACAAGGATTTCAAGTTTGTTTTAATTAGTGTACTTTCCTTTTGCAATTCATTTTCAATAGGATTTTTAAACGTTAAATTTCAGTTATTGTTTCATTGGGTGCTGTAAGAGCCTTGTAGTAATCCATGTATGGGAATAAATATTTGAAAACCAGCCGAATACTTTGAGGACTTGTTGAAGAAAGAATGCATTTATATCTTTGGAAGCAACGAAGGATCCATGAACTACAAGAGCGGGATTTGGTTCCTTTTTTGCATGTGGAGGAGATCCAAGAAAAAGAAGAAATGATAGAACTAGAAATTGAAGAATTTATGGCATCTTTATCACTAGATATAGACTCCTTGTGCATTCCATAATTCAATGAGACACCTTTCAAAGAAACACATGAACTCACAAATGAAGAGGAGACTCCAGAGTATAAATATTACATCGAGACTTGGTTTCAAGGGGTTGTTAGGCCACAATACCAGTCTCTCCTTCAACACTTCTTGTTGCCAAATCAAATAGATCAGTTGGTTCCTCATATCCAGGTAATTATTGAGGTAACTATTTCATATGTGGATATGGGTAAGTTCCTTATTTTGCTTCGTACATGGTTACATTGGAAAATTTCTTACACTTGATTAATATGTATATAAATAAACATTGCATGTTGTTAA
Organism: Larix kaempferi; assembly: GCA_027924585.1. Taxonomy (NCBI): domain Eukaryota; kingdom Viridiplantae; phylum Streptophyta; class Pinopsida; order Pinales; family Pinaceae; genus Larix; species Larix kaempferi. The sequence goes on along the minus strand of BSBM01000001.1, from coordinate 33,066,495 downwards.
CTTAGTTTAAAATTTTAATGCAACCTCACTTTGTGTTTTCATTTTTAATAAAAGAACTAATATGAACACAGTATTAATGATTTAATCAAAACAACTTAGATCTTTCTGCATGCAGATTTCTAACCATTAATAATAATAGTTGTTTGAGACCAATCTTTAAACCATTATGGGGATTTACTAAAACTTTAAGGTCTATATAGTAATACCCATAGGTAACTTGTACATCCTAGATTCATATTAAAGCTTGTTGTTTAAGTATTTTTATCATATAGTAGCAGGAGAGTGAGTGGCATTTCTACTTGTGGGGGACACTACCAAAATTTTATATGAAGCAGATAGACTTAGGGACTAGAGAACAACTTTAGGTCATCCTCTTTTGACATGAAATATAATTTAAGGCTATTATAAATGATGTTAATCATGGGTTAAATTTAAATTTTGAGTTATGTTCTTAGCAGACTCTTGTACCAACTGGCTTCCACATACTTTAATAACTTTTGAAATAATTATATAGTTACGAGGAAAAACTGCCGGGGTACTGAACATGCCTGCTAGTAGTGGGTCAATGCCGAGTAAAATCATAAATAAGGAAGTTCTGTAAATACAAGCAAACCCGTCGGGGTACTGAACATGCTCGCTGGCAACGGGGACATGCTTGTATGGTACCAAGGTAAACCCGTCGGGGTACTGAACATGTTCGTTGGAAATGGGGCTATGCCAGGTAAAAGAGATATGGTAAACACATTGTTATGAACATAGTTCAATCAACGAAGACCTTGAGTGCATATATACATGGTTAATCCAATAAATCATTTATTTGTCATTTGAGAATGGCCATAAGTTGAACTTAAGACCCTCTCATCTAATTCATACTATATCTAGGAAGTCACTATACTAGAAGTGGGACCCATAATTGTAGAAGTTTAATTAACTCAAATGCAAACTTGATCAATATTACTTGAATGGATGTAAAATTTTGAGAAATTAAACAAGGATGGCTTCCAACTGGTTTCCTAAAGGCTTTACATACCATCTATAACCTCATGTTTTCTATCTAGGGACAAGAGGAAAATCCCCTACCATAACTTATATGGTATTTGTAAGCATGCACTGTTACTAGTTGATGAAATTGTATGCATGGGATATTTTCAATCCTAAATTGTATAAGTGTTTTGGACATTCTCATCACATAGGATTAATACTTATTTTTCTAAAGTTTTAGTTTTTTTTAGAATAATAATGATGGCTTCATTCTCTTGAAGATTGCCTATAGACAATTGTTAACAATTATACAGAGTGTTGAAATAAATAAATAGTCGGTTCCAATTTATTTATGGCACGAGGATGTGCAATACCTTCGGTTTGGGGGCATGACGCCCCTCTAAAACTATCTCTTTTAACGACTATATTTCACTATTTCAACATCACATTCCACCATAATCTAATACATTACCATTCAAGGGACCGTCTTTCAGTTTAATCTATCAATTAAAAACAATAAAAGTAAAATATGTTTAATTTTAATTTGTAATGTATTATCTATGGTGATTGAAAAACATGTGAAATTCTTGACTTTGGCCTTGTAGTCATCCATTTTCTTTTTGCGCAAATAAAATGCAACACTAGAATTTACTTTTGGTATTTCTGCACTTGTTCCGACACCTATTTTTGTACTAATTTTCCATCAAGAAACCATGACATGTGTTGTTGGTTCTTTCCCGTAAATATTTGTTCAAACAAGCATGACACTCATTTAAAATTTTAAATTAATATTGAAAGTTGCCAGCATGAGAAAATCATAATCATAAAAGATGGCGGCAGTTAAAGGAACTTCACCATTTTTCACTGCATTATTATGTCTTCACTCAAAACTTTAAATTTTTATATTATTGAATTTGGAAATAATATACCTATTAAATATATTCTCATATGCATATATTAAAATATGAAGATTCAAAATGATATATTTATTGGTTATGCTTTCATATGCAGATATCAAAATGTGAAGATGTATTATAAGACTCATAAAGGAGAAGAAAGGAAGGTTCGATGGAATAGGAATATTTCTCTAGCTGCTCCATCAGTCTTTTGGACACTTGGAAATGATCTTGAAATGGATGCCTATCTTGTGGATCCATTCATCAAGCTGTTTCAACCAATCTATGAAGATTTATCCTTCTCAAACATGTTTTGATAACCATGTAATAAATTCCATAATAATTATTCTTATCTAAGTCGCCAGATCTCTATCAATTCCCGTCGCTCTTCAGGAAGCAGATTTCAGGGATGATTTCTAAACAAACTGTGAGGAATCTCTCCAAATGGTTAAACACCCACTTATGAAATTACCTCATTTAGCTAGAATGTGGCCGCTTTTCTCTAAAATTGAATAGATTGCGTGGAATATTCACCTGATTAAGACAAAATTTCCATAACTCATGGTGGCTGGTTTTCTAAACTTGAAAAATTTGTTGAGTGACCTAGGTATTTGGGGATTCGTGTTCATCATGAAGTTAAATATAAATTCAATACTCATATAATAAATAATATCAAATCCCTCTATGTAATGTACCAACCAGGATTGGTGATACAAAAACTCACTTTTTGGGAAACTCAATTAAAAGCAATGGTTGCAGTGAGCTAGTTTGACTGTGGGTAGGACAAATCAAGTACTCTGGATGGGAGGAGGACTATGATATCTGAAAACACCTTTGCACAAAGCACTGGGACCATTTATGGTTCAAAACCAACGAGGCTTAAATCTACTACAATACTCCTGGGGGTATATGCAAACTAGTACTTCATATATACATTGAGTGGAAGCTATAGGTGAAGGATTATGACTTAAGGAGGCTAAATAAAATCAAATATCAGTCAATATAAAGTCATTTTTTGCTCCAGAAATTTTGAGGAGGTTCTGAGAAAGACTCACAAAGATACAAGCAAAATGACCTTCTAGGATTGCACAACTAGACAATTTCAGGATCTCCCAAACATTCAATGAAGGATCCCAAACAATAAAATGGATTGAGTCATTTAACATCTTATAGAAATCAACTCATTTGGATCAATACTCATTCATTTATTAAAGACAATTTGGAAACTAGCTCAAATATATGCAAATCTAGCAGGGGTGTGGTAAAAATCAGATCAATTCATATTTTTGCATTACAAAAGTTCATGATTGATATCATAGGATAAATATAACATAATGTACATAATATGAGATCCATGAGGATTCTCAGAAAATTCAAAAGGATCAATCCTCTCTAATACAATATACTAGCATAGAAAATCACTCGAAAACTAGAGGATTCAATCCATAGGCTTCATGACACTTTCTCTGAGCTTCAAACCAAACTTCAATAAGCTACAAGACCTGCAATAAAATATTTGAAAATGGATGGATTCCATCATCCTCTCATAGGAATTAGGGGCACATCACCTAGATTGGACTAGGGGCACATCTCCCAAGTCTATGAGGCACAATTTCACTCACACCAATACTCAAACTGACAAAATAAGTGAAGGGGATGCACACTCCTTTATTTATAGATGGAGGATGAATTGAGGATCAAGTCTCCTTGGCTAATGCTCCCTCATGAGTGGATAAGGAAAGATATATTTCCTTCTTTTTCCTTTTTGCTTTCCTTTCCTCCTTTTTCCTTTTCTGCTTTACTTTCTGCTTTCTACTTTAGCTTTTTTTGGCTTTTCTGCCATATTCTTCTTTTCTAGAATTTCCTGCTTTTCTGATTTGATCATACTTTCTACTTTTGTGTTGCTTTCTGCTTTATGCTGCTTTTCCTGAGTTTTTGCTGCTTTTCTGATTTGCACCATCTTTTTTTTTTTTTTGATTTTATAGATTTGGATGCTTTCTCCTAACTTCTTCTGCAAGTCATCTCCCAAGTCAACCTTATCCGCTAAGGCGCACTTGTGGAGAATTATATTATTTTATTTAAGATAAAAACTATTTAATGGATGCAAAATAATTATTTCAAGTGCATAATAAACTTTAGGCAAAAATAATTCACACTCCTAATTAATTAAATGCCTGGAATTCAAAATTAACCCCCAGTAATTGAAGTTGTCTCCTCAACCCAAGGGATTGGTTGGGTTAGGAACTTGATCCAGTGATCACTGTTGAGGGGACATGATAGTCCTCCTCTCCCAAGATTGGTTGTCCTCAATCAATTTCAAACTGGGATGCTGTAAGATGTGTTCTCCTTCCCAAGTAGCATCCTCACTAAGCAGTCCTTCCCATTGCACCAAAAAATCCTTAATGATTCTACTCCTCAGCTTCTTTGATCAGTCCTCCAAAATATTGTTAGTGATTAGAACCATATGTACTTCATCATCAAGGGGTGGCAAGTATTGTGAAACCTTAACTTGCTTCCCTATTGCCTTCTTCAAACATGACACATGAAAGACATTGTGAATCCTGCTACCTGGAGGCGATTCTAGCTCATAAGCCACTTCCCCAATCTTCCTCACGACTTGGTAGGGACCATAAAACCTTGGATGCAAATTTTCATCTCCTTTAGACTTCAATGAGGATTGTATATAGGGCTACAACCTCAAATAAACCAGTATCCTACTTTGAAAGCTTGCTCAATTCTATGCTTGTCTGCATGCATCTTTTTCCTATTCTGTGCTACCCGCAAGTTGTCTTTGAGGGTTATGAGTATGTATTGAATCTCTTGGAGCCAATCCTTTTCCTTCCATGTATTACAATAACCAAATATCAGTTCAGAAAAAGTGAGTGCATCATATCCATAGAGAGCTTTGAAGGGAGACATTCCAATCGAGAGATGGAAAGTAGTATTGTAACAGAACTCTCCCAAATGGAGCCAAGTGGTCCATGACTTTTGCTGGCTTGTAACATAGTTTCTTAAGTATCCTTCCATCCATTGGTTCAAAATTTCTCTTTGGACATCATTCTTTGGATGGTATCTAGTACTCATGTCCAAACTTGTCCCCACTAACTTGAATAATTCTTGCCAAAAATTGCTAGTGAACTTACTATCCTTGTCACTGATGATGGACTTGGGTATGCCATGAAGTTTGAAGACTTATTTGATCAAAAGTTCAGACACTTGGATGGCTGCAATATTAGTTGTGATAGCAAATAAATGTGCATATTTCGTCAATCTATCCACCACAACAAAAATACGGTCTTTACCTTGGCTTTTTGGGAGCCCGGTGATGAAATCCATTAATACACTTTCCCATTTATGTTCAGGAATAGGAAGTGGTTGTAAGAGTCCTGCTGGATGAGTATTATCTACCTTTTTTTTTGAAATTCCATACATTATCTAACATAATCTATCACCTCCTTCTTCAACCCCTTCCAAGTGAATCTTTCCTTCACTTTCTTGTAAGTCTTCACAAACCTTAGATGTCCTGCTAGAGGCACATCATGGGAAGCCTCGAGGATATTCTTCTTTAATGAGGATTCTGGAAGTAAAAATATCCCATCCTCATGATAGATGATATCATTGAAAATCTTGTAAGTATCATCATGAATTAGTCCACCAAACAAATCACAAGCAAACTGATTCTTTATGTACTCTACTCCAAGCTGTGCTTTCCAATCATCATAAAAATTTATTAATGCAAATGTTGGTTTTCTAGAAAGAGCATCAACTACAATGTTCATATTACCCTTCGTGTATTCAATGTCAAAGTCAAATTCTTGGACCTAGCTTACCCACTTTTGTTTCCTATCATTCATCTCTCTTTGGGTTAGGAAGTGTCTCAAATTGTTATGATCGATATTGATGATGAACTTACCACCTACCAGATATTGTCTGAACTTGACTAGTGTGTGCATGATGGCTAGAATCTCTTTGTCATAAACTGAATATAGTATCTCATGGGGCTACAACTTTCTAATTTCAAAGGACAAGGGGTTCTTGTTTTGCATCAAGACTGCTCCAATTCCATTCCCTAAAGCATCACACTCAAGAACAAAAGGTTGAGAAAAATATGGAAGTGCAAGAACATGACAACTGCTCATTACCTCCTTCATCTTATTGAATTCTTGCTCAACTTCTTCTAACCAATTGAAAGCTCCTTTATTAGTAAGGCCTGTCAAAAGGGATGTTAAATTTGAAAAGCATTTGACAAAATTCCGGTAGTAAGTGCATAACCTAATAAAACCTCTCAATTCAGTGAGATTTTTAGGACTTGGCCAATCTACAATAGTTTGGATATTCTCCATGCGAAGCTTAACTCCCTCTTTCCCAATCACATGACCAAGATACAAAATATCAGTCATCCAAAACTCACACTTGGACAGTTTTGCATATAAAGATTGATATTCCAAAGTTGTTAGTACCATATCCAAGTGGTACAAATGCTCCTCCCAAGTTCTACTATAGATTAAAATATCATCAAAGAAAACAAGTACAAAATTATGGAGCTTCCTGCTAAACACTCTGTTCATGAAAGATTGAAAAGTTGCAGGTGCATTGGTTAGTCCAAAAGGAATAACTAGAAACTCAAAGTGCCCATGGTGACACCGAAAAGTTGTCTTATGGATGTCCTCTTCCCGCATACTGATTTGATGGTAACCATAGCGAAGATCAATCTTTTAAAATTACATGGCCCCATGGATTTCATCCATGAGTTCATCAATCCTTGGGATAGGATATATGTTCTTGATAGTCTTCTTGTTGAGAGCTCTGTAATATATGCACATGCACATGGTCCCATGTTTCTTCTTCACAAGGACAATCTATGAAGCAAAAGGACTTGATCTTGGTATAATGAATCCCAAGTCAAGCAGTCTCTTGATGGTTCGCTCTATCTCATCCCTGAATATTTTTGGGTTCCTATAAGGATGGACTTTGATAGGTGGGTTTCCTATCTACAAATCAATTCTATGCTCCACTCCTCTATCAGGTGGCCTCCCATGAGGAAGGTCCCCAAACACCTTCTTATGCTTTTCGATAAATTTCTGTATGTCTTATGGATATTGTGCTACTTCCAAAGAGGTACCCTCAGTGGTGATTAGGAACTCTGCATCCCATTCAATGTCTCCATGCCTTAGTAAATATCTAATACTATGTGCACTCACGAATTGTTTTGGGTAGGTTTTGATCCCTCTCAACACTAATTCCTTTCCATATTCCCCTTTGAAGGTCATCTCAGGAGTTTGGTAGTCTATGGAGTGCTTCCCAATAGAATACAACCATTGTAATCCCAAAACCATGTTAGTATCAACCACATTCACAACATAAAGGCTATCTATTATGGTATGATCCCCTATAGAAATATGCAATTTAGGAATCCATTTAGAGCAATCCATAGAATGATTACTTGGAATGATAACAATGAAGTCTCCAAATTTTTCAGTAGGTAGCTTCCTCCTTTAGACCATAGTTGAATCAATGAAGTTATGTGTGACTCCTCCATCCAATAACATGGTGACCGATTTCCCTTGAACCACTCCTTTGAACCTGAGTGTATGGAAGCAAGGCACTCTTGACAATACTACAATATCGCTCACCTCGGGGGTAGGTTCTTCTTCTGCAGTCTCATAGGCCAATTTTGCATCTATTGGGGCCTCTTCTTCTTCCTCCTCAGACTCGCTCTCTGAGTAAACTTCAATGTAATGTGATTTTCCTTTAGCACATCTGTGTCTTGGAACCCATGGTTCCTGATATTGGAACATTTAAAAACCCATTAAATACTTAGGATATATTTTACTAGTCACCTAGATTAATTTCCTAAGTTTTGACTAGCTAAATAGAGCTAGTTTTGTCTTTTAGTGGACCACTTGCCATGATAAGTCACAAAAACGAATTTGGACAAATTCTGGATAATATTTCCTTGGATTCTGTCTAATTTTATTCTATTCCTGAATTAGAAAGACACTTTCCTGATTTAGACAGCTTTATCTTGTTTTTTCTACTTTCTAGTGGATAAGGAAAAGCTAGTTGACTTGGAAACTCTTACCACTTGACCAATTCGACCTCCACATCATTTCTTATCCATATTTACATTCCATTTACCTCACTCATGAGATGCCATACCATACTTTCCAAATTTGTGAGCCTCTAGCATAGTTTTGGAAACTGCTTTTGCAACCTAAGGGGTTTTTATGTTTTTAGTAAGCCTTACTTTTTATGCTTTACAACTTGCCTTTAAGGAATTCTATTTTCTCTCTTGAGATGTATTATATATTGTATTCACATTGAGGAATAATATATGAGATAATATTTTCATCAATTGATTTCCTTTTCTTATGTTTTGTTTCAACATTTCTTCCTATCCTTGCATATCTTTGAATAATTCTTGTGAGGACTTCTTTGCTTCAAGATTCTTTGCTATTAGAATTCTTTCATGGTATTGATCCTATATAGAATTCTCACATGGTATCAGATCCTTTGGAGTTCCTAATTAAATTATTCTTCCAGTATATATTTCAAAGAGTTTGTTTTGCAGGTACTGAAGATCAAACGGCAGAAATTTATTGTTGAAGAAGAACTCAGATCTTTCCATCTCTCATCATTGTTCTCCTCTTACACTTCATATATTGAGGATCCTTTGCTGGTCAATGGTATCCAAGAAGTTTATCTATATATATTTGGAAGACAGTACACAGTTGAGGTTGTTGGTTGCGCCTTCACTTCCTTTGTCCATGCTCCTACCAGTTCCTACATGATTGCCAACACATTTTTCAAGAAGTTGGAGACATCTCTTAGTTCTCTCATATGTATTCTAATTCGAATGAACAGCCAGTTGTTGCAGCTCATACACACTCAGAACCTCTCCTTGGGTTGATTTTTGGTGTGTTACTGAGATCTATGGAGGAAAAATTACAGTTTGGAGTAACTAGTTTCACTCTCTCTCTCTTGCTTCTAATTCACTGCATGATTTTTAGCACCTATTGCACATAAGATGGAGGACATCATCAAGTCTCATTTGGATCTGATCTCAAGAAGCTCAAGTCTAGTGAGCACATTCCACTTCTTCCCAAGAAGAATATTCCTCCATACATTTGACCAAGTTCTCACCTGCGTGGAGTTTGGAGAGCATTATTATGGTGTATTCCATTATCTTGAGGGGAGGTTTTCTTCCCAAGTGGTTTTCCTTCTTTCCTCACCTACATGGATTAATAATTTTTTGTATTGGGGTGACCATAAGCCTTGTTTCTTGGGCCCTATATTTATGATATTTCACCTCATAAAGTCAAGCTTAAGTGGGGGTGTTGGAACATTTAAAAACCCATTAAATACTTAGGATATATTTTACTAGTCACCTAGATTAATTTCCTAAGTTTTGACTAGCTAAATAGAGCCAGTTTTGTCTTTTAGTGGACCAATTGCCATGCTAAGTCACAAAAACAAATTTGGAAAAATTCTGGATAAGATTTCCTTGGATTCTATCTGATTTTATTCTATTCCTGAATTAGAAAGACACTTTCCTGATTTAGACAGCTTTATCTTGTTTTTTCTACTTTCTAGTGGATAAGGAAAACCTAGTTGACTTGGAAACTCTTGCCAGTTGAACAATTCGACCTCCATCATTTATTATCCATATTTACATTCCATTTTCCTCACTCATGAGCTGCCATACTATACTTTCTAAATTCGTGAGCCTTTAGCACGGTTTTGGAAACTGCTTTTGCAACCTAGGGGGTTTTTATGTTTTTAGTAAGCCTTACTTTTTGTGCTTTACAACTTGCCTTTAAGGCATTCTATTTTCTCTCTTGAGATGTATTATATATTGTATTCACATTGAGGAATAATATATGAGATAATATTTCCATCAATTGAGTTCCTTCTCTTATGTTTTGTTTCAACATTTCTTCTTATCCTTGCATATCTTTGAATAATTCTTGTGAGGACTTCTTTGCTTCAAGATTCTTGGCTATTAGAATTATTTCATGGTATTGATCCTATATAGAATTCTCACACCTGACATGTGAATCACAACTTCATTCTTCTTAATTCATCTCTATCTTGTGAATAGTTGTCCTTCTTGAAATTTCCAGAAGGCCCTTTCATGGGTGGCCTTTGATTCTTGAATTGAGTAGGACCAATAGTTCTAGGAGGAAATATGGTCCTTGGAATAGAGTCTTGCTGCAAGTATCTTGTTCTAATTAGTGCATCTTTCAAGGTAGAGGGTTTGTAGGCCTTCACCAAACCTTTCAAAGGTTTATATAACCCTTTAATGAATAGCAAGATCAATCTAGATTCTGAGATATCAGAGACCATCACAGCTAGTTTTTGAAACTCAGAGATGTAAGCTTTAGGAGTTCCAGTCTACTTCACATGTGCTAGTTCTCTGAAGGTGATCTCAGGATCTCTTCTTTCGAATCTTTTAGCCAACCTTCTTGTGAACTCTTCATAAGTGGTCACTTGATCATTCCCAAGTGTTTTCACTCCATGAAACCACCAATCATTGGATTCCCCATCTAAGTGCAGAGTATCCAAGTTAATGGAATCTCTCTCATCCATTGGATTTAACTGAAAATAAGTATCAAGTTTTTGAATCCAAGAGTTAGTAGTGCACTTCTGTGAGCCATCAAAGTAAGGCAAATAAATCTTACCAATAGCACATCTTAACTCATAGTTCTAATTTGGTATCCGAAATATTCTTCTTGAATTTGTCTTGTACTGAAGATCACATAAATATTTGAATGGAAAATACCTTCTGCATTCTTCATTCCGTGTGAGGTACTCAACATATTTGTCTTCCCATGAAGCAAGACCTTCACTTCGAACCTCAAGTTCCTCTCTTTGTTCTTCAGTAAACTTGGGCATAGTAGGCCTGGAATGTAACTGAGATTCCATATTAAATTCATTAGGAAAATTGCGAGGCCTAGTTCTTGAGAAAATAGAGCCACCACGGATCTTCCTTTCGCCATGTGGGGTGCCATTGTTGCTGCCCTCTCCATTTTTTGTTCCTAGCTGCTGAGCTAAAAAATCTCTTATGTCGATTCCAGATTGAACAATATTTTGAGAGATGTCTTGTAATCCCTTCATCATGCTTTGAACAAAGAGTTTGAACTCATATTTTTCTTCATTGTGAGATATGTTTGACTCTCCCTATAGCTTTCCTTCAGTACAATTTATTTCTTCTACCTCTTCTTCCTCTAACAGAGGATCCTTATTCTTAGAATTTGAGTATCTTCTTGGAATCATAGAAATATGTCAAGAGCGGGTTCATAGGACCATGATTTTATACCACTTTTATGTACCAACCAGGATTGGTGATACAAAAACTCACTTTCTTGGAAATTCAATTAAAAACAATGGTTGCAGTGAGCTAGTTTGACTGTGGGTAGGAAAAACCAAGTACTATAGATGGGAGGAGGACTATGATAGATGAAAATACCTTTGCAAAAATAGCTAGGACGATTGATGGTTCGAAATCATCAAGGCTGAAATCTACTACAATGCTCCTGGGCACCCCAACATATGCAATCTAGTACTTCATCTATACATTGACTGGAAGATATAGGTGAAGGATTATGAATTAGGAAGGTTAAATAAAATCAAATATAATTAAATATACAATCATGTTTTTCTCTAGAAATTTTGAGGAGGTTTTGAGAAAGACTCACAAAAATACAAGAAAAATGACCTTCTAGCATTGCACAACTAGACAATTTCGAGATCTCCCAAATAGTCAATTAAGGCTCACAAAATTCTGATATCGGGCATGGATTGAGTCATTTACCATATTAAATAACATTGGGAACATAAATCAACTCAATTGGATCAATACTCATTGATTTATTAATGACAATCTGGAAACTAGCTCAAATCTATGCAAATCTAGCAGGGGTGTGGAAAAACTCAGATCAATTCAGATTTCCGCATTACAAAAGTTCATGAATGATATCGTAGGATCAATATAAAATAATGTAAATCATATGAGATCCATTATTCTTATCATAAAATTAAAAAGGATCAATCCTCTCCAATACAATAGAATAACATAGAAAATCATTAGAAAACTAGAGAATTCGATCCATAGGCTTCATGAAACTTTATCTGAGCTTCAAGCCAGAATTGAATCAGCTACAAGACCTGCATTAAAATCATTGAAAATGGATGGATTCCATCATCCTCTCATAGGAATCAGGGGCACACCAACCAACTTGGACTAGGTGCACATCTCCCAAGTCTATGAGGCACAATTGCACACTCACCAATACTCAAATTGATAAAAGATGTGAATGGGGTGTACAATCCTTTATTTATAGATGGAGGATTACTTGAGGAGAAAGTATCCTTGGCTAATTCACCCTCATGAGTGGATAAGGAAAGCTAACTATCCTTCTTTTTTCTTTTTCCTTTGCTTTCCTCCTTTTTCCTTTTCTGCTTTCTGATTTAGCTTTTTCTGAATTTTCTGTCTTATCCTTCTTTTCTGCACTTTCCTACTTTTTTTATTTGATTCTACTTTCTTCTTTTGTGTTGATTTCTGCTTTATGTTGCTTTTCCTGAGTTTTTGCTGCTTTTTTGATTTACACCATCTTTATTTCCTTTTTTCTTTCTTTCTAGATTTGGATGTTTTCTCCTACCTTCTTATGCAAGTCATCTCCCAAGTAAACCTTATCCACTAAGGTGCACTTGTGGAGCATTATCTTCTTTTATTTAAGATAAAAATTATTTAATGGACAAAAAATAATTATTTCAAGTGCATAATAAACTTTAGGAAAAAATAATTCACACTACTAATTAATTAAGTGCATAAAATTCAAAATTAACCCCTAGTAATTGAAGTTTTCTCCTCAACCCAAGGGATTGTTTGGGTTAGGAAATTGATCCAGTGATCGCTGTGGAGGGGACATGAAACTTTGTATGGAGACTACCAATTTTGCTGCTGAATTTCGTACAAGTATTATGTGTATAGACTTGATGTGGTGATCAATCAATTTATGAATGAAGCTCTGTGAATGTTGAATTTAAGCTACTTGTTCAACGTACTCTAGCTTCTAGTTTTCTCCAGCGTGCATACCCTATTTGTCTCAGGCGCATCAAATCAGGTGTAACACACTGCTCTTTTTTATATATCTTTAATATAGTTTGTTTTATTTGATTATGTAGTTTAATTTGAGTGTGAATTTAATTTCCAATCTCAGATTCTAGTGTGTGTTTCTCTTAACTTAGTTACATGAATTGCATTGGTTGAATATTTTAAGGATTTGTTGAGTTTATGATTTCATTTCATAGTGCATAGGAAGAGCGGATATGCTGTAGGGAATCAAATGGTGTGAAATTAATTTATTGGATAATGCATAACATTGAGTGAATTTGATTTATGGTTTTTTTTAAGTTTGACGCAAGTTAAGTCATTGGAAACGGACATCAAATCTTTGTGACCAAAGAAGTAAACACAATTCATTGGTTTCCCTTCCCAATAATTCAGTAGGTTTGTCATTTCTATTATGATTGTGATGTGGTAAGTTACATGATTCAATCAATTTATTTCTAAAGAGTTTTAAAGTGTAATATCGAAGATTATTTCACCCATATTTGCATATATAAACACAACAAACATAAATATAGTCTTGTAGACTTTACACAGGCTTCACTGAAATACAGAGATACATATTGCAGACTTCATGAAGAATGATATTGGCATAATATTAAGGTTCCACATTGGTTGAGGATGATTATAAAATTGTTTAAAATTGGAATCCATAACCAGAGTCTTTGATATTCATAAGATAGTACAGCTTTGTAATTATCAAAGACAAATATTGATTACAAGAATTGTGTATAATCATGATCATAATGTATCTATAAATAGAGCATTCATCCATGAAACAAAGTATCACTTCTTTTCATAGAGTGAAGTGGAATATGAGATGGAACCATTGAATATTTAAGAAAGGAAATTGTATTTTGATTTTACTAAGATGACTAAGTGATTAAACAAATTCCTTGGGTGATTTAATTATAACAAAAAAAGATTTAGTATTGAATCAATTTGAATTAGAAGAGCCACCTCACAAGGTTGATTTCTTTGATTGATTTCAAGTTTGATAAGAAGTTAGTATCTTGCTTTCATTTTTAGCTTTACATTAGGTTTAATTTAATTTATTTAATCATAATTTTATTAGAGTGAGTGCTTTATTCTTAATGCATTGGTGAGTGTTTGAATTTATGATGGTGGTTTGACTTCATAGTTTAGATGTTTGTCTGTTTAATATTGCAAGAGAAGTAGTAAAATCTTGGTAGCTCGTATGATTATGTTGATTTGGGTAGAAAAGGTTGTTGAATTAATCATATTGATTCTGTTGTTTGAACTTTCATTTGATTCTGTAATAGTAAATAGAGTATTTCTTTAATATTTAGCTTGGATTGGATTTTAGATGATAGTTTCCTTTAGGGTTGTGATTATTTGGAGTGTCTTAACACAATAAAACAAGTTTTCATAAAAAGGCTCTTGTTTTTCTTTAGACTTTTTATTGGCTAGTACCATTTGACTGGAATTGTTGGAGTTTGTATCAGTCAGTACCAATGTGCAAATGATTGAATTGTGTGATTAAAAGAAGGGTGATTTTGGAGTTATTTTGAAAGTGTGATTTAGTTAAGCTTTCAACACCTGCATCCACAACACTATTGATTGCTTGGATTAGAATTTGTAAAATCATTTGAAGATCAACTTTGTTTTAGATATCCATTCCATTCAATATTGTTATGTTGGATTTGCCTTTCCATATTTTGATTGATTATTTAATGTGATTAGTTGGTGTTCATCTTTGATTTGATTTGGATTTCATTTCTTGCACTTTAACTTCTCATAGTTTCAATCACCAATAGAAAGAATAAAATTCTAACTCGTGATATATGGTTTCCCTGTGACGAGCTTCTTCCTAAGGTGTTGGGTTGTTCTTGTTTCTTTTATTGCATTTGAAGTGTACTTTTCCTACATTAGGTTAGATTAGGCTAGATTAGGCTTGGATCCTGCACATACAGTGTCGACACCTCTAAGTCTACGACTCCCAGGTTGACAATTTAATGTCCAATTAATTAGCATATATTTTTATTGACATTTTTGGCGTCGCTTCCAGGGAGGTGCTAAGGGATTGGAGTTTAGGTAGGTTGGTAGGTTGCCTTTAAAATACACAGCAAGGGGGAGGGGGACACAGTAAGATGTAATGACGACCTCACTATGGATTTTCTGTAGTGTAATATCCTGATGCATCCACTTTAGTGGGTTGCCCCAAAGCCTTGTTGTTTCTTTTCATGCAAGTGTGTTTCTTTTACTGCAAGTTTGTTTAATTTTCTGTGAATTTATTTACATTTTTTCTAGTGTGTTTACTTTTCTGCAAGCGTGCTTTCTTTCTCACAAGTTTGTTTCCTTTTTGAAAGAAATAACTCATGTGAACATACAACTAAGTGATAGCGAGTTCTAAAGTAGCACAAGGAGTTCAAGTTTGTTTTAATTAGTGTGCTTCCATTTTGCAATTTATTTTCAATAGGATTTTTAAACGTTAAATTTTAGTTATTGTTTCATTGGGTGTTGTAAGAGCCTTGCACTAATCCATGTATGGGCATACATATTTAAAACCAACCGAATACTTTGAGGACTTGTTGAAGAAAGAATGAGTTTGTATCTTTGGAAGCAGCAAAGGATCCATGATCTACAAGAGTAGGATTTGGTTCCTTGTCAGCATGTGGAGGATATCCACGAAAAAGAAGAAATGATAGAACCATAAATTGAAGAATTTCTGGCATATTTATCACTAGATATAGACTCCTTGTGCATTCCATAATTGAATGGACAACTTTCAAAGAAACTCATGACCTCACAAATGAAGAGGAGACCCCATAGTATAAAGATTACATCGAGACTTGGTTTCAAGGGGTTGTCAAGTCACAATACCAATCTCTCCTTCAACACTTCCTACTACCAAATCAAATAGGCCGGTTGGTTCCTAATATCTAGGTAGTTATAATTGAGGTAACTATTTTGTATGTGGATATGGGTAAGTTCCTTATTTTGCTTCGCACATGGTTACATTGGAAAAGTTATTACACTTGAATAAAGAGTTTTCTTTCTTTTTGGGTAGTGTAGGATAATATGTATATAAATAAACGTTGCATGTTGTTAACTTAGTTTAAAAGTTTAATGCAACCTCACTTTGTGTTTTCATTTTTAATAAAAGAACTAAGATGAAGCCAATATTAATGATTTAATCAAAACAACTTAGATCTTTATACATGCAGATTTATAACCATTAATAATAACAGTTGCTTGAAACCAATCTTTAAACCATTATGGTGATTTACTAAAACTTTAAGGTCTACATAGTAATACCCATAGGTAAGTTGTACATCCTAGATTCATATCAAAGCTTGTTATTTAAGTATTTCTATCAAATAGTAGCTAGAGAGTGAGTGACATGTCTACTTGTGGGGGACACTACGAAAATTTTATATGAAGCAGATAGACTTAGGGACTAGAGAACAACTTTAGGTCATCCTCTTTTGACATGAATTATAATTTAAGGCTATTATAAATGATG